>CM069307.1:26260000-26860000 GCA_035609425.1 Epinephelus awoara
TTTCTTGTGTCAGAATAATGACTTACCATCTTAAAGAGGCAACAGATAGCATCTAAACATATCATTAGGAAAATAATGTGGGTTGCACAGGGTAGTGGCCACAGTAAAATCAGACTATCAGCATTTACATAGGTTACTCACTGGCTTTGCAATCTTTGCAATAAGCTCCTGCCACCAGGGACGAAATTTTGCGGAAAAAAATCTGCTTTATGGCAGGAAATGCATTATGTATTGCAAAACTGGTCGGTCAGTCAATCAGGGACTGGAGCTGGTCCTTATGAGGAGTTGGGCATGAGATAGTTGAGTCACGAGCACAATGGCGGACAGACAAAGTTTGGAGACAAGTGAAAAATGGCCTAGCGAAAAGGAGAGTGATAAAAGAAGAGGAAAAACAAGAGTAAACCTCAGTCAGGCGTTCAAGAGATGGAGGGAGCTACGTGACCAAAGAGGTTTCAAAACTGATGTCCAGCTAGCTTTCTTATTATTTGCATTACTATTTGTTTTTTCTTCAGATAAATCTGATAATTGTTGCACGGTCTCTTTACTCATTTATTTAGTAGAGTGTCCACACACCTTCTCATTCTATAGAGGTATAGAAACTCTCTCAAACTAATGACTGAAGGTTTCTTATCATTTTGAGACACTAACTCATTATTTCAAGTAAGTTTCTCATTATAATGACTTACAGGATCTTTCTCTTTTTTCCAAGTGAATTGGCAGAAATGGGCTTCCATATAAGTTGGTCCGCTATATAGAGATCTGAGTGAATCCCCAGATTAGAATTGAGAGTGGTTTGGTTATCTTTACTCAGTAATAGACAAAGAAAATAATCAAGATACAGACATACATGTACAACTGAAACGATCAAGTGGCAACATCCCATATATATAGTAGAGAATATATGACACAAACAAGTGACAAATCAAGTGCTGTTTTGTATCGTGTACAGCAGTGATTCTGAAATAATGCTGTATAAAGGAATGGCAGCAATTGCAATTAAATTTTAATCATCAGCTGTGTTTATCAACTTGTCTGTAGGTGAGAATAAAGTCTTAATCAAGTTTACAAAGTTCCTTACAGGGCTTCAATCAATAGAAACAACTAGTGAGACTTTGGAAATGACAGACAGGGTACATCATACCTTTGTCTTTTACAAATCAAACATTTATAGGACACCCTTTATCCTTAAGACCTCAATTCACATAAGGAAACTCCAGCAGACATCCAATAGTATCACAGCCCGAGTGAATTCTGGGCAATAGTCTGCACATTTGAAGGATCTTCCTGTGTGGTATGTTAACACAAAGAAAGCTGCCTGATGCCGTGATCCATCACTGTGTCTGTGCTTGTGTATGTGTGTTTAATGCATGCTCATGTAATTAAATTACAAGATCAATATCACTGAGCTGCTCGTAACCTTACAGCTGCTTCCTACGTGTGTAGAAGACATTTCCTCTCTTTTTTTGTGCCCTCTCTCAGCTCTCACACTGTGGTCACACCTCCCAGGTGAAGTTGCATTCAAGTGAAACCTTTTGCACATTTTAACCTCCTCCTTTCTCTCCAGCTCTCCAGAGATGCTCCTTTGACGGGGACAGTTTGTCGCGGCACAGCACAAGTCACATCCCCCCGTGCAGGCCTGAGGTCACACAATGGAGGTTAAAGGGCAGTTTTCTGGCTTTAGGCCAAGGTCAAGGCAGCAGAGGTCAGTGTCTGAGTTGTCAGGCTCATCCTGCCCTTGGCCTTGAGTTGATCAATAGGAGCAGGGTCTCTGCTTGCCTCGGCCAAACAATCAATGAGACATTTGCATTTAGCCCAGTCACTCAAACGCATATCCCCATAACCCCCTCATTTCCACAACCCCCGTCTATCTGTTGGCAATGTTGTCTTTCTTCTCTCAGCAGCTTCTTGTCTGTCTTTTCTTTATTGTTTATCTTCAGGAAGAAGCTCGCTCATAACTCAAATGCAATCTTCTTTATTTTAAGTGTAAGAGATCAACATATCGGTACACCGCCTTCCTCAGGACAAAGACTGAGTTATGAGTAAGCGGCTCTTTGCTCCTTTCTTTGATGTCTGCCTGCAAGTCAGCACCTCATTATAGAAATGGTGCGCCTCTTCCCTCAGTTCTTCAAGTACAAGCTTACATTAAATGTTTTTCATTATTGTGATGATGCGCTCTCATTGTGATTGATGCCAAGTGGATGTATGAGCTCTGTTCAGTTTATGTTTGTGTGCCTGGCTGCTGGTTGTTTTATTGTTCTCTGCTATAGAGCGTCTGGTGTCTGGTGTCTTGCCACCTACCGTCAGTACTGCACTTTTATTTGAAATATTTTAAAGGCCAAAAGACAGCTGAACTACTCTAGTTAATCCCCACATTTCACCAAGGACCAAGTTTCAATATTTTTATTTTCATATTGCCCGAAACTGCAAATGTTAATAATAACCATGCGCTGCTCAAATACTTTAGTTAGGCAGCACGTTTAAAGTGATGATTTTGGGACATTTCATACATGAGAAACTAAGATAATATATTATGAAACAAAGGCAATTCGGAAAATACAATTTAAATGAATATTTTTTTTGCTTATTATTATAATATTGTGAAGCACATCTAACAGCTGTTAGTAATTTAAGGCAGCCCTTATATTGCAGGTGGCGCAGAACGCGGAGCCAATACATAAAGCCTTTGTGGGAACGAATAAGACAACAGAAACAAAAAAAGGCATCATGAGTGCAAGACCCTGCAAAGCCTCATCAGATAGGCTGTTGCAGTGTCAGGTCTCTTTAGGCTAGTACCACTGAATTTCTATTACAAGCCACATCCTGTAGTTTTACAATGGTTTAAATGCCGTCCGGAACAATGAGTTAAATTACTGTTCACCAAAGTGAATATTTCAATTCCATCCTCCCGTCCAATTGGGCAAACATAAAACAATCACCATACAAAATACTCATCCAGCTTCCTCCCACTGTCCAAAGACATGCAGGTTAACTGGTGACTCTAAATTGCCCGTAGGTGTGAATGTGAGTGTGAATGGTTGTCTGTCTCTATGTGTCAGCCCTGTGATAGTCTGGTGACCTGTCCAGGGTGTACCCCGCCCCTCGCCCATTGTCAGCTGGGATAGGCTCCATCCCCCCCAGAGTACCCCGCCTCATGGCAACAGTACTCCCAAATGGCAGTGGCCCCCCAGCAGGATAATGGACAATGCCACACTGCAAACATCGCTCAGGAATGGCCCCCACTCGACTAAATGGATCTGCCGCCAACACACTGGTGCAAGACACCGCAGGACACTCCCAGAGATCCTGTGTCCATGCCTCGACAGGTCAGAGCCGAGTCTGATCAAAGGAGGCCCCACCTTGGATTAGGGGTACATCTGGGGTACCCGCACATCACAAGAATCCTTGAGCAGATTGGGACCCGGCAAAATTAGAAGCCAGGTTGACACCTTGAGCTTTTTGTCATGCTCCACAGGCCATGTGGAGTTTTGTAGTGTGGCATGGTGCATTATCCTGCTGCCATGAGGGGGGGTACTTGGTCTGCAACAGTGTTTGAGTGGGTGGAACATATCAGGCGGAATCCACATGAAGCCAGAACCAAAGGTTTCCCAGCAGAACAATGCACTGGAACAAAATAATCAAAGTTATTCACTTCATCTGTCAATGGTTTTAATGTTCTGGCTGATGGGTGTACATGTCCAAACAATGCTATTAAAACCAGACTAATATCAGCATATCCAGCTTGTCTTAATCGGAAAGTAAATTAAATCTAAATTCAGAAAAAGAAATCTAAACAGACTATGCTGTTTACATAACCTGAATCAAATTCATATATTTGGAATAACAGTGGAATGTTGGTGTGCATGTAAAGATGCCCAGTGTGTTTCCGATATTGAAAAATGTGATTTTTTTTGTGTGTATTTTGTTATAACAGTCTGCGTTGATTAGCAGCCCTCCATCACTTTTTATCTAGTTCCTTGTCCTTCCCTGTTAACGCCCGTCACTCTCACTGCTCGCTGCTGCTATCATGAACCTCCTTCCATCCTCTTCAGCTTCTCTGTGACATGGGACATTTAGACAAACTGAAGCTATGTTGTTTGGACAGTGTTTCCTATTAAATGGCCCTTCCTTTATATTCACACATGGTGCATTTCCAGTCCCAGAGCAATTATACACATGACTACACTTGGAGCTAAAGGAACAGGCTGAATCTTTATCACCAGCCAAAGAGCGGCAGCTCTGTGACTCCTACTGAGCAGCCAGCCTTCTGTGCTTGTGTCTGCACTCCCAGTCAAAGGAGGGGGAATATTGTTTTGTACTAATCAAATGACCAGGACTCGGACAAGTTCACATATAAAGCTCAATTAGCATTTTGCATTCTTTGCAAAATCACTCCGCTGAAAGAGCTGAGATAATTACTCACTACAGCTTAAAGTTAGTATTAACTTTGTACTCAGTAAGATCACCTAATAGCTCTGCATAAAAGACATACAGAGTGACACTGACAAGAGAAGAACAGAGAGCCAAGTCCTGATGCCACCCTCAGGTTAGCCACCATTCCAGTAGCTACTGTAACTTAATGGAACCTCATTAAAGGTAGCTTACTATTCAAGATTTTCCTAAAAACAGATTTATACAAAAAGTAAACCCCATCAATTATCACGTATGACCCACTAAAAGCGTGTGGTGTTAAATTTTTCTGCAGAGACTCAGGCACCGTTTATACGACAACAATTTCAACTGAAAACAGTAAACTTTAGTTGCGTTTTGGCCAATCGTTTACACGACAGCGGCATTTTGGGTGCCTGAAAAAGCAACGTTTTGGAAATGGCAGCGTCTCCCTTGTCATGTAAACGTGCAATATGCAGTTCCTCTGACAACGGAGACTTTTCGCACATGCGCATTTCAGTTCCAGTCACTAGGCATGCCGACCGTCACAACAACTATGCCAAGCTCTGTTTGTGCTGCTCATCCTGTTGATTTGAAGTGAAGTGTAGATCTGTGTAGTTATCTGTGCATGCTTTCGCCATTGTGTCTTCTTTGTTTGGTTTGTGATCACAGCGTTGGAGCGGAAGGCGCTTCAACGCAGGCGCATGGCATCGTGCCGTGGTGTTGCTTTGCAAATTTACACTGCCACCCATTGGCCTGGCGTACATATTACAGCGTTTCCAGTAGATTTTGCAGCTCAGTATGAACGGGGATCGTTTCAATAATGTTGTCATATAAACCCAGAAGTTTTTTAAAACGCAAAGGACAGACTTTTCCGTTTATAGTGAAATCGTTGTCATATAAACGGCCCCTCAGCCCTCTGCCTGTGTTGTCTTCTTATGTTGCTGTGTTTGGGACGTCCCTGGACACAGTGAGCAGGTGTGGTCGGTTCAGGTGCCAGACCGTAGGAAGCACACATTCAAGGGGAAGCGATGACAATCGTGGATACAGCACTGAAAAAGTACGAATAAAGCAAGGCAAAACGCCAGTCTGGGGTTGGCTTTCACTTTTGCTATGCTGGCGATACTGTTTATACACAGTAACTACAATTCCTGCAAAGTATACCTTTCAGAATTTCTTCACCCTCTCTAAAAAAGTTAAGCAAGTTCCTGGATTATTATCCACATTATAAGATAGATGACCACCTACTACTGCACTTGCTATTAGAAGCTGAGATTGTTGTGATTTTAACAAAGCTGAACAAACATTACATTTGTTACCAAAAGTTAAACTACAGCTCACATGAAAATTTACCAGTACGGCACTGCATGTGCATTATCATAACTCAGTTTACTCCATATTCATAATTATCCACCAATCTCCTGCTGTTATTGCAGACACCTCTGAAAAAGCAGCAGCCCATCAACGCACGGCTTCTGTAGAGCTAGGGACATATAATGTAAGCTGTGTGGTCTAGAGTTTATCAAAAATGTATTCATTAAAGGCTGCTAAAAACAGATGCATTAAATATTTATCAGTTAAAATGATATTCTGTGTAATGCAATGCCAGACTGACATTCCACTACTTTGCTCCAGACTAAAATATCCCATCACCTACTGGATGAACTGCCAATAAATTTTGTACAGACAGTCATGGTTCCCAGAGGATGAATCCATATGACTTTGGTGAATATCTCACTTTTCATCTTACAGTATGCCACCAGCAGAGGCACTTATCCTGTCTCAACTATCTCTGCTTGATGGATAGGCACAAGATTTGGCATTCATGGTCCCCTGGTCAATGTGAGGAATTGACTGAATGTGTGAAAGGGATTTTATTCTTGTTAAAAAATTTCATTCATGTCTAGATAAATAATTTTTTTTAAATAATTTTGATTTCTATCTCCTAGGGGCTCCCTGAAATATCACTGCTACAGTGGGATATTGCCTTGGTGGCCCTCTGTTGGCCTTTTGCATCAAAATAACTATGAACTTGAAAATGTGACCATGTCCCTAAAATGGGGGTTTCCAACTGGTGGGTCACTGTCCAAAAGAAGGTTGTGGGTCCATTCTGAATGGACCACAAGTGACTCACAAACTCGTCAAGTTTGTAAAAAACACACTTTGTCTTAACGTACAGTGATTTCTGGCATAGAGCCTTTATTTTGAAGTGCCGTTTCCTGCTGTTGAATTAATGAGCTACTTGACAGAGATGGCAAACTAACTCAATGACATGGCCAAATGCAAGTATGACACTGAATATATTAAACTGTGTTGACCTTGAACTAATGACTAAGGAGAAATCTGGACCCCATGGTTGTACAAGTTTAGAACCACTGCCCTAAAACTATCCCGAACAGCTAGGTTGTCCACTCTCCCTCTTCCCCTCTCCAGTCTCGAGTTGGATATCACTGAATGGTCTTTAAATCAAAGAGTCTTTCAGGACAAGGACAAACATGTGCTGAAATGAGCGGCATCCTCCCTTTAACAGTCATTCCTTTCTGATATTTCCAGGTCTAAGCAGTGTCAGAAAATCTGGCAGCAGCTAAGATGAAGGCAGGACGTTTGAAGATGAGGAAAGATGTTTGAACCTGCACCCTCTTTTCAGTGTCCCAGTGGGGAGTGTATAAGGCAAGTCATGTATTATTTAGAGTCAGATCTACCTTTGTGCTTGATCAGGGCTTGATTGAGAGAGGCTGTGACTGCTGGTTTCTTTCTCTGTGTAACAATCTGAACGTCTGCTCAGGAATGAAGGTGAACTTGTGACCTCCACACAGAACTCGGTCAATATACCTGCATTCACTGATAGCAAGATGCAGGTAAACACATCCCTTCCACCCCTTTGTTTTCACGTGCACAGACAGATCATGTCATCAGAAAACATTACTCTAGTGCATTACATTATTGGACAGCTATGGGATTACCTGCGGTCCTCGTGGAGTTGTTTCGAGCACTAATAGACTAGAGCGCATGATTATTGGTAATGTGTCAAGACCACAGGGAGCTGTGTTTTAGCCAATCCCTAATTAAAGTAGAAACTCCAAGCGGTCTGTTCAGCAAACGAGCCATAGCTGATATGCTCTTTAAGTCATTAGCAGCTCTGGTTTGTAGCCACAGCATCTTGTTAACAGAAGAGGGGCTCATAATCCCAAGACAAGATGCTCTTGTGCTCGTGGAGCAGTTACTCCAGTTCAAAGTGGAGTATCAGTTTAGTTTATAAAGTGTGTAATTGCTGTACCAGACTGAATTATTATACTCATCACTGTTTACAGCGCTGTTTATGGTGTCATGTATGCTGATAGAACGGGAGCAATAGGGACTGTGACACCACCAGGCAGTTTTGCATTAACAGATGATACTTTATGAACCTGATTTGAATAGAAATGTATAAATTCAGCCTCTTGTTGCCTCCAATCAGTGAACCCTGAATTTGTTCTCCAGCATCAAACACAAATTCATCTTACAACAAGCCCCCCTGAGCATCAAGGAAAATACACTCCTCTTTAAGAGATTTGTTGACACATGGCACTACACGGCGTAGAAATCCTCCAGGAATATTGAAATTGTGAATGTGGATCATTTAGAGCCAACAGCACACACTGAATTGACTAAATTCACTAAACTACCTTTTTCTGCATGTTTATCTACCTCTGGTTGGTTTAAATAAAAAAAAGGGAAATCAATAAGAGAAAATGGCTTTTACCTTGAGTCACCTCCACAGCATGTGCACTCCATCTAAAATAAAAAGGTTTCTCGTACTTGATGTTGCATCCTCATCCCACAGATATTTTGTATATCTTGTGTCAACAGTTTTGGCAATTACGTTTTTTAAGTGTTTATCTTTTAGGCCCTGTGTATGCATGCACACATTTTTGTAAATTGATATTTTCCTCTTCGATTTGGCCACTTGTCAACATACAAACGGAGTTCTAGGACACTAAATTAGAGACTTTTTGATATGTCTTCTCAGGTGCAGACTATTCAAAACTCTGGTTGCTGTTTATCTGTGTGGATATATAAAACAGAGCGTTTGGGACACAATGACATGCCTGTTGCTGCTTTGTGGAAAGAGCATAACCTAGAAACATCAACAACAATGGCGAAGTACCAGTTTGCTATGTTTTGTTAGCAATGCTTCATCTAAAGACTACTTTACACTTTAACTTAGTATTGCTGCACCACTTCACTGACGAATGAAGGCTTCTGTTGCACCCACTGTTTTTGCTCCACCTCAGCATCCACTTTTTAAAGTCTGCCAGAAACAACAGGTATAGATCAGACCCGACTGAAGCAGCAGATGATGGGACACTTTCCACAATGGGATTGTTATCAGTGAGGAACAGCAGTGGACAGCAACAAAGTACATGTGCTTGAGTACTGTACTTAAGTACAGTTTTTGAGTATCTGTACTTTACTCCACTACATTCGATGACAAATATTGTACTTTAGACTCCATTACATTTCTATTAAGGCTTTCATTACTCATTACATTTGCTCTGAATTCAGTGGATGATTTTTTTTCTTTCGTGAAATGCATAAGTCCATAAACTGTGATCATAAATAAAAGCAATGAAAATGGCAATGGTGGTCCTTTTCTCAATTTGTGTTTCTATGGGTATTTCTATGGACAGGTCACCAGACTAACACAGAGACACACAGAGGCAGACAACTATTCACACTCTCATTCACACCTACGACCAATTTACAGTACGACCAAATTAGAGTTACCAATTAACCTGCATGTCATCGGGCTATAGGAGGAAGCCAGAGTACCTGAAGAAAACCCATGCTGGGAGAACACAGAAACAAGAACCTCTTGCTGTGGGGCAACAATGCAAACCACTGCTCCACCATATACAACTATTCATTAAGAATTTTTTTTTTTTGAGTCCTTTAAATACTAGTTTTTTTAAAGCAAGTATTCCTGTACCTTAACTAAAGTAAGAATTTGACTCAGCATCTTTCACTTGTATATATTCTTTAACTCAAGTAATGGAGTTGTGTGCTTTGTCTATCCCTGACGAGGACTGGAAAGAGTAGAAGTAAAACTTTTGAAATGTCCAGAGCATCACTTGTGTTTTTGAGTGAGGTCCTTTATCCTTATATTAAAGCTGAACCAGAAGTAAGATGTCCAGCAGATGTTCTGAAAGATGTAACATTGGCCTGTACATAAAGACAGCTGAAGACAGCTACCGCTGGCGAGCGCTAGGGGTTGTTTTTGTGCTCTGGTGTGAACTCAGGTATTTTGTAAAAGGAAGGTCATGTGTGGGGGGGGGAATCCATTTTCAAAAATATCCGTATCCGTGTAGACAGGGCTTTAGTTTAGGGCGCATTATCAGCTCAGGCCTTTCCATGAGGAGTTTGGATGCCCTGCGTGTTTTTCCTACAGATGTTGCAGCTTCCATTAATTGGCAAGTCTGAATTGCCTGCAGGCGTGAATTAAAGATTGAAAGTCAAGTGTCAGTATATGGATTTTTTATTATCCATTTTTAAAAAGTATATTCCTCCATTACAAACACAATGAGCTGTTTGCTACCAGACTTCTTTAACCCGCTCCTTATCTCTGCTCGAGGCTAGTGGCTCAAGGCTACATTAGCTGCTACAAGGATAACATTTCCGACTCATTAACTGAACTGTCAGAAGTCGAGTTGCATTGTTGGTAATGTAGGTGGCGAGTTTTGACAAGGAAGAAAAATGAATGGAATAAAAAAAAAAGATGTTACTTCTGTTTTTGCTACATGAAGTTTGATGCATTTTAACAGTCCACTATGACTATGACTCCAAAATGCAGAGACCTCTTTTACAGTAAGGGTCATAAAGCATTACTTTATGCTATCACAGAAATCTAGTACTAACAGTTCCCTGAAATCTGAATGGAAAACACATCAACACTGACAGAAAAAAAAATGGGTCAGTATCCTACGTAATACAGAGTGCATGTCATGTGATAGTCACACTATGTTAATTCACTTCAAGATTACGAACAGAATGTACTAGATTGTGTAGGGCTAAGGTTAAAAGTGACCCCAGGTGCTGGAAGTGCCCTGCTGAGGGTACATTATCTCATGTCCTTTGGGATTACTCTAAAGTACGGGACATTTGGAGGTCAGTTTGTGATTGTATGCAGAGAATTGTTGGTCAGGAAGTCCCCTTTTACATTTGTTTATTTTTGTTGTCCACCCTGTAAGACACAATTTCCTCTATCCATGCTGAATGGAATCACTATCATGTTGGGTGGGAGAGTGTTTGTCCAACAATGGTACTGTAGTCAGCTGATGCAACGTCAATCACATAATAATCATAATCTGCCCGGTAAGGTGGCATCATGTGAACGGACATCCCTCTCTCTGCTGGGCAGGATAGGATGGAGGTATTTTAAATGGGAAATATTTCTGCGCCACAATAATGGCCCTTGAAGACAAACCCATGGCTTAACTTCCTTCCGTGGACATACACGCACACATGCTTTTGCTGACTTGGTCCGAATTACAACATATTTTCTTGTCTACTCTTATTTTACTCTTGTTTTTCACTTTTTGCTAGTCTTTTTTGCTAGTGTCTTCGTCCTCTCTTTAAAAAGTTGCATCAGCCCAGTCTCAGAAATACATGAAATGCACAAGTCACAAAAACACAAAAACAATGCCTTTGCAAAGTCAATGAAGATCTTTGGATCTTTGGGGTGGTGCATTGGTCAAACAAATATGGACTTTCAACCAGGAGACCACTGTTCACGTCCCATCTGAAACCAAAAGTCAATGTAGCTACGTGACTTGACGGACTTCACATGGCGATGCAAAGTATTTTATATCAGTTCTTTACATATAAATGCAAAGTATGTACCTTTATGTCACTTGCATCCCATACATAGCTATTTTAACGAAAACCATGATCTTTTCCCTGAACTTATCAAGTATGTTTTTGTTCTCAAAATCAAGTATTTCAAGTCAAGTATTTTTCTTCGAACGAAGAAACTGCAAAAGTTTCACAAAACTGCAACCATTTGTAATTGTTTTCGTGTTGCCAGAACATAATGCATTAGGAGGTTGTGTCCATTTCATGTATTTCTGCAAGGCTGTGTTGGTTATATTTGTTTATATTGTCTCTTACTCCTTGTTTGATATTTATATTCCTACGTCTTTACAAAATTTAGATCAGAAAAACAGAAACAAAAAACAGTCCACTTTGAGTCAGTGTTATAGGAGTGCAGAGCTAAATTCACAAGCTGCCCTCTTTTTCTATACAATAATTAATTAGATCTTTTTGTACCTTATTTCAGCCTACTGGGCAATAAAAATGCATTTTCATTTTCTTTGAAGTCTTTTACTGCAAGAGGCCTTGGCTGTCTCTCTTGGTCTGGGTTCTTATACAAATTAATTATTTTTTGGACATTGTCTTTAGGTCTGCAGTCTTTGTTTTCTTCAGACAGTTTTCAAATAATAATGATGTTGGACACAAGATGAGCCTCTCAGTGTTACAGTGCATAGAGAGGCTTTAGATGTAGCATGGAGTACAGAGGTTTGAGATCAACCTCTGCAGTCTGTCCCAGAGTATCAGCTGATCCTTGGTCTTTAGACGTTATTGTAAGAACTAAACACATCTATTCTGTTTAAAGAGATGCATTAAGACGGAAACCCCATTTTATTTAAGGTCATAATGTTGTTTTAATTCCTTTTTACATTGACTCACAATCAGTGAGCCAAGTGTAAGTGCTGTGAATGGACAAAGGATGCCATATCAGGCAGGCTGCATTTGAATAACAAATCTGAACAAAAAAAAAACAGGTTAACCTTCAAGCTAGAGTGTACATTGATTCACTGTTAAATATGCATTCAGAAGATTTATTGTCCTGCGTCAATAGGTCTGTGAAGTTGGACAAACGCCACCGAAAGACGGTTTATCCTGCTCCTCCCACCCCCCTCCCTTGTCAACGCTCGGATCTACAATCAAGATAATCCATCATTGTGGCACATAATGCAAAAAAAGATATTAAACTCACTCTGAGAAAATGTATTCCCAGGGACTGAAATGAGAATAAAATGCTGCTTAAGCATTTAGTGAAGGTTAAAAAAAGGAGAAGACTGCAGGTGACACACCTTCAAACCTGACAATCAGGGTAAATATTCATTCATATTCTGATGGACTTTAACTCCATTAAAATGCGTATTTTATTTACTGAAACTGGTGACAAAAGTGTATAAATTTGTCCTGAAAAATGACATGTTGCAATGGAGAATGGCATGCAAATCATTATTGTAATAATGCAGGAGAATGTTAATATTGTAATAATACTGTCTGCCAGATTATCCACTACGCAGTGGTTTCAAAAATGTGACACCGTTTAATAAAACATGCAACCCAAGTGTTACAAGTCCCACTCTGTATCATGGCATGAGAATTAACCTGAGCAAAATCATTAGTAACTAATCATGTTCATTAACATTTTGTACTTGTTTCATTCTAAAATAAAGATGATGTGCTCTGTAACATTAAAGGCTGCTAAAATAAGAAGATGCTACAAGTAACAGGAACATGATGAGGGAACAGATGGCAAGGCAGGGAAGGAAGAGTTCAAACAAGAAGAGATGACGAGATGCGAGAAGAGTCAGACGCAGATCTAGAATCTCTTCACGGCAAATACACAACATGCTGTCCGATACAGATGTTTTCAGATAGATGTTGCTGTATTCAACACCTTTTACAGTAGTGTGATCATTTCTAAAAATGCCCCTAGTGTGTATATGACTAAAATTTTGCTCAGCAGGGTGGAAGAAGCAGGATTTGAACCATCACATCACACTAAAATGCTTCATTAAATTTGTATTAATTAAATTCTTTAATGTGAGTTAGCAAGGTGACAAACACCATCGATTTAACAGTAGAACAATCTTGAATACCTTAGAACTTCTGTACAAAGATGGATTTTACAAAAAAAATTAATTGAAGAATATAATTTAAAATGAAATGTGCAAAGAGCTAAAATTTCAGATCGTACGAACTACATAGCCGGTGTGTGTTACATAACAACAGGCCTGTAACGCCTGTCCAAATCACACTGTGAAAACCCTCCTGATTTATCCAATGTCTATGTGCAGATGCCAAGTCCTGCTCAGAAGCCTGTCGCTAAGGGCAACCCGTTCAGCCCCTCTGTCTGCCGAACAGATGCCCCTTTGCTCGTCCCAGAGGCTCACATGTCGCCATGCCAACAAGCAGGTGTCCTGTGTGCCGATGGGCAAGAGACTGCCATCACATCGTCGTCTGAGGACTGGACCAGAGTTACACCCAGGCCAATTCATACAGAGACTCAGGCTGATAAAGACAGAGCAGCAAAAGTAACGCAATCCATTTACATCCCCGCAGAGTCCACTGTTTCCTATACACTGAGGTGTTGATTCTCAGTGGGATCAGCAGCCCTTTTACAGTACTGCGAGTCATTTGATTGAATCTCACCATAAAATATTGTAAATTTTACAGGACATAACTTTTTCTGTCTCTGAATGCAGTGAAGCACAAATCAGACAATCTGTGGGTCAGCCACTCCATTTCACAGGTGTGTTGGGGATTTAAAAAAAAGACCCACAATGAAACCTCAAATAGCCATCAATAGGATCTTATGTCATGAAACATATATTTTACTTTTATGAAGATGCAAAACTGCCTTCGTTTGCAGTTCCAGTGGCACCCAGTTCAAAGACTGTCAGCAGGACATTCAGTGTACCACTGTTACTGTTAAATAGCTTTTTTTGCTTACATGCACTTTGGCAGAGCTGAACACAGTCCTAGAGTCTAGTGTCTTTCCAGCAAGAGAAAAATCCTCTGCTGTAGACATCTATTTTTGCTGCCAGAAACAGAAGCAAAACAAGCGACAGAAAATCAAACTTTATCCATGGAAATTTAAAGGAGAGATGTAACTGAACAGTGCCCACCATGGTGGCTAACTGACCGACAGGTGATCAACAAGAACTTGCAACATGCAAAAACAAGAATCTCATGAAATGTCAATGCAAAAACCTCTTGAACTGTCCAAAAAAACGTAACGTGAGAACTTTTTTCATCGTGCTATGATGACAATACATTTATCTTTTAAAAAATTTCGACCTATCAATATAAGTTGAATCCAGTAGGCAATTTAAAGGGTGGACAAGAGGGGTGGCATTCCCTTGCTAGCAAATAACCAAAATTATGTCCTGATACTAAGGCCATAATTAAAAACGGAGCATCTTCTGAGCAAACTGAAGCAAACTGAGGGCACAGGAAATAAAACAATTATATGGCACGGAATTTATGGCAGTTAGACAGAAGATACCGTTAAATATCAACAAATGGCTTACTGCCTAAAATGATTAGTTAATTTAATGATGAGTTGATCAACAGAAAATAACTGACAACTACTGTGACACTGATTAAAAAACTCTAGCTCAAGCCTCTCATATTCAAGGATTTTCTGCCTTTGTTTGTCATATATTTTTATAAACTCAATACTTTTGGGGAGTTTTGGACTTGTGGTCTGGCAAAACAAGATATTTGAAGACGTCATCTTGGTCTCTGATAAGTTGGGATGGGCCTATGGGAAATATAAACACGGTGTTACATTGAATTTGTGAAGAAAATTTTGTTTTTCTCACATGCCTCCACAATGGAAGGAGAATCCAAAAATTGCGAAAATTCTCGATAAATTGAAGGGGGGCAAAACTACATCAAATCATCCGTTTACAAATTCTCACACAACTTGTGCAGTACAATCCAAGCCTCATTTATCCAGTCATATGCTCAGTACTCCTCAAACACATACGTTTTCACTACATCCTTACCATTTTTAACACTCACACAGTCTCACACATGGATGAGCAGCATACCTTGGCAAGTGTGTGCATTTGAACTCTGCTCAATAGAAAGCCCAAGCAGAGTTCAAACACACGTACTTTCCCAGGTGTGCTACTCGTCCATGGATGACTGTTAAGGTCTTAGCAATGGATGTTTTAATATAATTTTGCTGTTCTTAAACGCGGCCCCCTTTTAATCCAGTTCTTTCAGAAGAACTTCTTTTTTTTTTTTTTTAATTTATGGAGGCGTGAGTATTGATAAACCAGCACAGCCACCAGCACTGGTGGTAGTAGTAGCAGCAGCAGTAGTAGTTTCTGCAAACCACATAAAGACTAAATTTGTACATTCATATGTGTTACAGTATATCTGTGTTTGTACAGTGAAGTAGTGTATGAGCTGACTTTTTCATCAGAAAAAGGATGGGATGGTGGATGGCATGTCACCTAGGTGAGACACCTGTAGGGCTGCCACGATTAGTCGACTAATCGATGACTAAAACAAGAAACAAGACATTAGATTACGTAATTTTGAGGTTTGGGCGAGACAGACCGACATTTTTCAACATTTTAACATATTTTTCGATGAAATGATTAGTCGACTAATCGAAGACAGATTAGTCGACAATGAAAATAATCGTTAGTGGCAGCCCTAGACACCTGCCAAGCTTCAGACCACTATTTACATACAAACCATAAAACCAGTTGTTTTGGCAAGGCAACGCTGCATTTCCAGAAGGGTTTAATCAACCAAACATGGTTGTCTTTCACTGATCCATCACTGTGTTTTCATCAGAGATAAAGCCACATAAAGTTGTTGTTTTTTACAAAACACTGCTGCATTTCTTGCTGGGATTTGCCCCCCCAAAAAGCTGGTATTTTAAGCCAAAACATGATGTTTTGCTAACCATAACCAAGTGGCTTATGTGTCTAAACCTAACTAACTACAGCATTGTTGAAACATAAAGTTTAACTTCTCCACTACATAATAACGTACAAATGTAACGTATCCATGGTTTGCAGAAACATAGAATGCCAACTTTTATTCTGGCAATGTATTTGGATACACAGGTGATCATTTGTGGGGGAAGTATTCCTTTAATGCACTAACAATTAATCAATTAATCTGAAAAATAATCAGCAGATTGCCGATATCAAAATAATCGCTCATGTCAGCCATAATGTTTCATATATTACGGTTATCATAATAGACTTATTTGCAATTTTCTTTACACTGTAGGCTACGTCTAAGTCAATAGGGTTAGTTGGTAAATCCGCATCAGGATACACAAATATTGTCACAGCCTTGAACTATTAGTTTGCCTTGTCTGGGTTTATGAGGTCTTGGCAATATAAAAATCATTTAAAAGTAAAATAAAAACACTTGATTATGATTGAAAAGCAGTTATATCTGCTGTTTAGGCACCAAAAATACACTGATATTCTACAAATGAGATGCAAAGATCCATCTCTGAATTAACACTATTGTCTTTAACTGTATCAGAACAATAGGTGTTGTGCTTTGTACTGATTTTTCTTGAGAGAGCTTGTAACATTTAAACTCTATATTGTTTTTACATGCACATAAATTCATATCGTTAGTATGTAAACGTTAAGCATCAGCGCACAAGTGTGTGTGTGTGTGTGTGTGTGTGTGTGTGTGTGTGCGCTTGTGGCTCCCAGAAAATGGTATCTGTGATTATTCATATCATTCAGAGGAGTGATTAAATATTCCTTATACCCTCAGAGCAGCGAAACAAATGAACCACGGCTACGTTCTAACAGGAGCTGACAGATCTTTTAAATAATGTTTATTTATCATCGGTAACATTTACCAGCCTTAGTATGGTCCCTCTGGCATGCGACTTCCACCGCCTGAAGCCCGGCAGCGTCTCCTCAGCTGGCATTTCCTTTTTTACTTTGTGAAACTTTGCAGAACTTTGCGACGTGTTTATCGGGGCTTTTCTTCCTTTCAGTTCATCTTCAGACATGAAGAAGAAAGAGAAGGAGAGAGGGTGAAATGAAGGAAGGAGATACAGCTAAGACGTACACAAGGTTTTACACAAACAGGAAAACAGAAAGTAAAGTGAGTGGGAAAACAGATTTAACAGAGAAGTGGAGTGAAGCATTTCCCTTGTTGTGTAAAAATGATGTTGAGCTCCTAAAGTTTAAATTCTCATAACGAAGAAAAGCCAAACACATGATTAATGACTGATTAAAAGAGAGATTTTTTACAGCTAAGCAATGGAAGTATAAGTGCAATCTAAATTGCAATCCAAACGTATAAATTAATAAATGAATATATGAACATATTCATCTATTATCTGCATGGAGATACATTATTCACCGCTTTCTCCTTTCCCCAGCATCCAAGCTACGGATATCATTATACTTCAATTAATACCAAGTCTACTCTTACCATTGCAAAACCAAACACCACACTCTACGCACAAGACTTTCAAGGAATGTCAGTCCTACTTGGGGTCAAAGGTATAATTTTGCAAGTTAAACCCGTATAAAAGCACGGCAGCAGCAGCAGCCATCGGATGAGGACACACATGAAGCCTGTTGGTGAAGGAAAAAGGACTGTAACGTTCCTCTTGCTAAGTTGAGGCTTTAATTTGAAACTTCAAGCAAGGAAAGGATTGTTTGTCGTCAAAGCTGCTGCGAAATTTCAAAGGGAATCAGCAGGTAAAGCATTCAGTCTGTGCCTGAACAGAGTATTTGTTTCTGTACTGTGGTTTATTTTCTCTTGCCTTATATTGTTGCTTTGTGTGTCTTAATTTGACAGTGTGTTATTGTACGACTGCTTGAGAACTGTCAAATTTACAGTTACATTTATCAGTGTTCTGAGTGATTGTGCTTTAACTTCTGCAACTATAACACTGTGAAATTCACCTCTTATTTTGCAATTTATCGCCCTTTGTCTCTTGGTTCCTGACTTTACTCCTCTCCTAATCAGAGCCATATTACCGCAGTGTACAACTTCAACCAGCAGAAAGATTTCCTGTCCTTGTCAGTGTGTTGCACAGCGTGCATTTACATCTAAATCTCGCACAAGAAGTCTGCTCGAGCCGCTGTAACTTCAGCGAGACGTCACCTACGTTAATATCCAGCCGATGTGACTCTAATGTCTGTACAGATGTAGTTCAAGTGTTAATAATAGGCCCGCATTTGCTTTGCTGTAATTTCAATACATAATACATAATTTTCATAAATGTTCCTCTAATGAAGTGAGGTTGCATACGAAGCAACTCTTATGAATACACATGAAGAGTGAGACAAAGAGAGTAGAAATCATTTGAATGGTTACATTAGACTTGTATATTGTTTTTCTATTAAATATGGTAAACAGTGCTTGAGCCTGTTGTTTTTTTTATCATTGAATCCAT
The DNA here is from genome assembly GCA_035609425.1 of Epinephelus awoara. NCBI lineage: Eukaryota > Metazoa > Chordata > Actinopteri > Perciformes > Serranidae > Epinephelus > Epinephelus awoara. The sequence goes on from CM069307.1 coordinate 26,278,635, forward strand.
TTGCGCACACTGACATGCTTTAAGACGAGCAGATATGACAGTGCCCCCTCGTAAAATGGCATTAATAAACATGTGTAACATTAAAACAAGACTGAGGGATTGTGGTTCAGCAGAACGGAACAATGCTTTTATTGTACCGTTGAGACGCACTGGATGGAGAATCAAAGGTTTAAAGCTGTGTGAAGTAAACCTGCAAGCCAGGATAAAATATATATGTATATATTTTGTTCCCTTTAATTCCCTGTAATTTTTTTGTACTTAGAGAAAGTTACAGTTAATATGTTTTCTTGAGAGAAAGGAAGACTTGAAATTAAGATAAATAATAAATTAAAACAATTTCAGAAAAGACAAAAAGCTCTACAAATGTAATTATGATGCAAATATTCCAATTGTAGGTGCCTTATTTAATACATTTAATAAACTGTTAATTTTTCTTTAATATTTTGTTGTTTTTGTGTTTTTTCTCCAGAGAAGATGACCTTTTTATAGTCTTAACTCTAAATTCTTTAGTTAAGGGAATCTGTTAAAGAACTGTGAACCATGGATTTATGTTAAGTATTTATTATTCAGTTTTTTTGTCTTTGCCTGTTCTTTGATTTATCTCACTTTATTCTTGCATTCTTAAAATCTTTTTATTTTCTTGTCTTTTACCTGTGAAGCACTCTGAATAACCTCAATAAGGTGCTGTATATAATCCTGCCTTGCCTTACCTTACGTCAGTGCCCACTTAATTAGGTACAGCTATTTTAATGACGTTTATAGAGCCCTTTTTTTCTGACATTGTCTAAAATGTGTAAATTCAATTACATGTTTACTATGGAGCTCATAGTTAAAGGTGGTGAAGAACTGGACGACAGTATATATACATATTGAGAGGTGTTTCTAATTTTAGAGCACAGTACATTACTATTTCACACCAAAGTTAACATATCATTTACACCTTTATGACAGCAGAAAAAAAGAGATTATTATAGGTATCATAAAAAGCAGACTGTATGGCACTGTAAAAGACTGTGCAGGTGTACCTAATAAAGTGGGCACTGAGTGTTTGATGATAACAATAATAGAAAAGTAGTGCTAACATGAAAAAAAATATAAAATCAGAAAAGAGCAAAATAAGAGAAGAATATTAACAGTAAAAAATTACATTTAGGAGTAGATAATCTCACATTTCAGTGTGACATCTTGTCCCATTTTGACGAATATACGTGGGGACTGTCTCACTGTTCAGACGGGGGACAGATACAGTACAGAAACACCAACTGGCTTTGAAGCCCTGATGCCTGCTTCTCCAACGCCCTGTGTTACAACACTGCATAAGAAATTATATGCGAGAGGTAGATTTGAATATTCATGACCAAATCCATCGGCTGTTTGTACTGTGGCATTAATTAATTGCTCGAGGGGAAGCTATAACCAAATAGGGAGCAGAAAGTAGTCGGCGCTGACACACGGCAATCCCAAAGAAAGAATTTAAAAGTGAGAAATTTGTAACTAGTGGGTGCTAACGCAGTATGGATGTTTCAAACAGTATGGGACGTAATGTACTGGGAGACTTTACAGATTTATTTGACACTAATAATGCGAGTGAAAGAGACAAAACTCTCTAAAATGAAATAATCTCTGATAGGTAATCCAGTCTTGAGCGACATCTTTCTTTGTTTAGGATTCGTAGATATATATGTTCCATTAAAAATGTATGAATATTCAAGAGGAAAGATGGTTGAAGAGTCCCAATCATCTCCTACACAGTTGCTCTGGCAGTTAAAAGAGGGCCACTGAGAGGAGTTTCACTGTGAAAGACATTAGCATGCCTTTGAAACAAGAGACCTTGAGTATGAACAAGGGCTATCCATACACACTTTGGAATGTAATTTATATGCACAAACTGAGGTGTGAGGCCAGAGGATGTTAGAGGGGCAGAAAGGATCCACTCAGTACAGGTGTAGCTTTCACTGGCCAACAATGTAATACCCGTTTTTATACCACCGCTGCCTCTTTACACATCAGTGAGTTCCTCTGAACTTACAGACTCCACTGGAACTGAAAAGATAATATACGAGGTATGTAGATAATTGGATGCTCTGCATGTACTTTCTTATATTCCCTCTATGATCTTGAAGAAGTGTGTTTCCTCATCAAAGAGATTTTGTTCAATGTTTCAAGCCGAGCGCCAATAAAAGTGTTGATTTTCAACTGTTTGTTTGACGACCCGAGTTACTTTTTGTGCCACTGCCACTGGTGACCTATGTGCTCAACTCTCTGAATTATGCATGGTGATTATACGACGTAGTCCTCTGAATTGTAAATTCTCACAATTATACAGCCCATTGTCTATTCATTATTTCAAAACGAATGGGAAATTATGTAAAACTATCTCTAAAGAGGAAAGCAGCGTGTAATATGACTTGCCATATTGTTCATGCAATTCAAATACTTTGCTTTTTCTGAGAGTTGAAAGTAATCAGATTTGGATGAAATCTGACTTGCATGTCATGTGGGATTATGATACATTCAGAAGATAAGCTATGATAACTACACTACGTGCCATGAGGTGAGAGCACTCAGGCAAAGAGTGTTTTCCAATTAACTTGAACCTCCCTCAAGGTTAAATATACAAGTGTTGACTGAGAGTCGAACTTATCTTCTTTTCTCGACCAGACGAGTGAAGGACTTCAACATGTCTTGCGGCGTCTCTGTGGACTTTCTTATCTGATCCCTTCACACGAGCATATACAGTACACATACTGTGTATTTACATAGATGCCAAAGCTACTATAGTCATATATTTTTAAAGTTTAATTTGTAAACAGACAAAGAGAAAATATCTCTCTCTAGTTTGAGGCACTAGTGCAAAACATGCCGGCACAGAACGGGCTAAGTGCTTTCACAAGAACTTCTCATACACACAACTTCACTCTGGACACGACGCTCTCTTGGGTCCCGAGCAAAAAAAACAACACCTTGTCCCTATCAGCTATAGACTGATTATGATGTTTAGATATGAAAAATATTAAATCATGTTGCTATCTAACTCACTGTATCCTGACTTAACTTACAGAGGCTCCCCAAAGAACTTAAAAAATATGCAACTCAACGGTATACTCCTTAAATATCGTGCACTTCTACTTCAGAGGAAAGCATTGTACAACTACATTTACCTGACTGTGACAGGTTACTGGTTACATTGCATATTTAGAGTTTACCAAAAAAATATGACAATTGAAATACGATGGAGATTTTTAAAATGGTTTTCAATGCGAGTGAAGCTTTTTGCTTGCATTTTTTTCCTCCAAGAGCCTCACTGTCTTTTTGCAAGTGCGCACTCAATGCCTCAAGTAGAAAAAACTTCAACTAAGAGCGGAAATGGGGCCCGACATCATTGGCGTTTTCTTCCCATTGTCCAATCAGATTAATTGAGAGGCGGGCCCTCTGTGGTGGCCACGACAACAAGTAGTACTGTACATAGTTTGTGTGAAGCTAACGCTGCCCAGGCAAGCTGCAAGACATTTGTATAAAGTGTCGCCTCAACTACTTTTTAACGTTTTACCAGCCATACTTGGGCCTATTGACAACAGATTGTCAAATTGCTCCAGACTCATCCTAAAATAAACCTTGAACCAATCATCATCCAGGCAACGCTCCTGGACCAGCTGGTGGTATTCCCTGTGGTTTCTCCTCTTTCTGAGGTTCTCACGTACCCACACTTATATCCTTTTCCCTGTGACCAACATACTATTTGTGAACAGCCTCCAACCCTCAGTTTTTGTGCAAATGCAATAACCTACGTCAACCTCGTATCCTGCAACGAAACTCTGCTACCAATCCCCCCGCCTAGACTCAAAACTGAAGGTGCATTCACTCTCAGGGGCCCCAAACTCTGAAACAGCCTGTCTGCTCGAATGGCGTCTCGCTACCTCAGTGACTTTGTTTAAATCTTTATAAAAACTACTTTTTATAAACTTTTCCCGCACAGGGTGATCTTTTTTGCACCCTGTCACTTATAAAGACCCTCGCTCAAAAGGTGCTTTGCTCATTCTTGGATGTTTGACCTTCACTGTGCAGAATGATGTATGTGCAGTTTGACACAAGAAGGCTGTTTTCATAGTCATCTGTTTCTCATTGCTCACGTTTAACATCACATGTATGTGCGAGCAGGATTTTGGGATTTTACAACTAGTACGGAAGCCAATTATGATTCAATATGCAACTTATGTAAGAGTGATGTGGAAACTTAAAACCTTCAAGCTCACATATACTGAGAAATGAACAATATTTGCATATTCATAGTATGTGGATTTCTATATAAGGGGGAAGGAGTAGATGGAACAGTTTGCCTTCAAATATTCAGTAAAACTAAACAAAAATGATCTCTCATTTCTTTAGTTTGTGAAGAACGACAACAGTAACTCAGTGAGATTCACATTCTGTTTACAATATTAATAGTTCAACAAATAAAATCTACCTCAAATTACACATTTAAACAGCTCCAAAATACAAAAAATGTCCCCTGGGATCTATATATATATATATATATATATATATATATATATATATATATATATAAACCAACAGTGATTTCCTTCTTTTAGCAAAATCCTAAATGATTGAGTTGGGGGGTTTTTTCCACCTGGACCTTTATGCTCTGCCACGTCACCTCTAATCATCACGCTGTAACCTGTGACAGGCTGTTATGACAGCACAACTATCGCACATTCACATATACGTAGTTTTTTGTCGAGCCACAAGCATCACGTAGGTTCACATTACCAAAGATTTATGACAAAACGACACCAACTCCCATATGCGCATGGTGAGAAAGGAGAAGGAGAGACGCTGTGCTGCTGCCGGAGGAGCCGCTGAATGAGTTCCCTCTGAGCGGTAAAGATTCAGAGAAGTGCGGGGCTGTTCATAAAACAGTCAGGACGCCACAGTTTATTCCACACTACTGAAGCTGCTCCTTTGTGGAACCACTGCGGACTCAGTAATAATTTGGCCATGCTCATTGTTGCCATGGATAACGGTATGACGTCAGTGTCAACAAGTCAGAATATCGCGAATATCACAATATGAACTTTTCACGATATTAAAAATTATACCAGTATTATCGTAAACAAGATGATATGGCGCACTTTTATACTATATATACACAAAACCAGTAAACCAGTTTCTTAATACATGCATTTCTTTATTCATTTGAGGTATTATAAAAAGCTTGTCACTACAGAGGTGAGATTCAAACATACCCCAGCAAGCTATCTTAGGTATATCACTAACAAGACAATCACTGTCTAATGGGGGACACAGGTACAGATGGGGGAACACACTCAAACACCAAAACCACACCTGAAGCCTCCAGCACCAAACAGACTTGTACAGAGAGCAGAGCTAGCATTAGCATGGTGAGTTAGCAAGTTTTCATGGCAAACGATGGGAGAGTGTGCAGTTTTTGAATGTAAATTGGACTCTGGAGCTTCCTTCTACTAACAACCAAAAACCCCACCGTAGCATTATTACTGACTTATGTTTCACAACGGCTAACACCTGCCACTTAGCATACAAGCTAACAAACAACAAAGGCAAATAAAAGATGCTAGCTATACTTACCATTCTGATTTTTGGAGCACAAGAGAGTCCTCATCCTCGTCCGGGTCTGACCGAGGCTCAAACATGTTTGACTGATTGAATCCAAAGAGCTTTCATCATCTGTTACACCTAAAGCTAACATTAGCCAGCACAAAGTCAAGCTAGCTGGAGCAGCGCTAGCAGCGTAGGTGGGCGGGGCGCGAGGCCGGAACCAGAATTTAAAAGGAGTTTGCTAAACGTTTTTATTTTATTTCATTTTGTTGCTAATTATTTTTCTTTTTGTTTTATTTCAATTTAATTTCATTTAATTCATTTTTAAATTTATTTATTTTACGTTTTAATGTGGGGAAAACCATGCTAAACAAAATACTAAACAGAGCAGACATACTTTGAAAGCTATTTGGAACAAGACTACGATTTTTGTTTTTGTTTGTTGTTTTCCTTAATTTTATGTTTGTTTGTTTTTTCAGGGTTTTGGGACAATAGACAGGAGGAGTCTGGAATATAATGGTAGATACTTAGCATGAGTATTAGCTCATTGATTGTGTCAATTGTATTCTGTTGTGTTCCTTTCTGTCCTGATCTGTTCTGTTCCACTCTGTTAAGTTCTGTTCAATTCTGTTGTGTTATATTCTGTCCTGTTATGTTATTGTTTGTTCCCAGATGATCTTCACATGTCACTAACAATAAGGCACTGACGGATGTATGAACAATGAAGGTGCAAAAAAAAATGTTTTTTGGTTTTGTTTTTGTTGTTTTAAGTGCAGTATCCTGCATGGCCTTGCTTTGCTTGCATTATGAGCAGACTATAAGAAGCTGCAGTGAGACCACTGCTTCCTGTCCCCTCCTCCTCCTCCTCCTCCTCTGGAAGTGTTACCCTCTCATCCTCTATCTCCCCTCATCCGCTATTCTCCTCCTCACCTCCTGCTGCACTCCATCCCTCTGCTGAGCACAGGTATTTGTTTAGGAATCTCTCGGTGGAAATTATACTCCATCTCCGGCGCTCCCTATCAACACACAATTATCATGGGCAATCATGCAGAACAGTGCTGAATTCAGCTGGGAGTCTGATGACATTACTGACTGCAAGGCCGGGCTGCTTCTGGAGGTAGCCTGCACCACACCTGCATTAAACCTCCCTCTCCTTTTCTCTCTGTCTCCCTCTCTCACACACTCTCACTTGGATATGGATTGAGAAATGATTCAACATTTTTTTTTTTTTATCTTATTAGGATTTCATTTAAACCAGGAAGTCCACCAGATAAGAAATCTCTTTCCTCGTGGGGCCTGGATGAAAGGACCACTCCAACCTGACCCAAGACAAATCCTGGGATCTTATCTTACAATTTATTAGCATCTGCCAACCTCTGTGGCCTTTTCTCGTGACCTGCAGTGATTTACCTCGGTGTAGCCTCTGCGTACGGCTGAGCTGAAGTTTGGTGTGGCTTCTTTCTCAGAGTGTGGACAGCAATTTGAAATTTCAGGAATTCGGAAGTGTGAATCTCCATCCTAAGTGTTGTCTGCGAAGGCAAAGCCAATCTCACAAAGTAATCAATGCCTTACATTGTGTCACTCCCTCCTGCATTCTGAGGCAAACCACAGATGCATTTCCCTATGTATGATAAGCATATTATAAAGCTCGAAAGGCACAGGGTTGATACAGACACATGAGAATTCGACACAGGAGTCCATTCAGATCCTGATCAAATGCTCCATTCATGAGTGAAATTACCATCCGTCTGTCAGCCAAGGTGTGAATTCTTTCATCTACAGATCCTACCTCTGAAGTTGTGATTAAATGCATAACACCACATACACTCCACATAGACTTGCGATAAGCAAAATAGGGTTTCTGCCTTTTAGGGTGTAGGTTGATGTGTAAATCAAGTGAGACAGCAGTGTCCTCTTGTGGTGGTTTGGTTGAATGACTTGTATTTCTTCAGACCTCTTACAATGATCACATCTCAAAGTAAAATTACTTGCAAGAATTGTTCTCCTGTTGGTCATTGTTAGTCTGATAATATCTATGTCTCTAGAATTACAGGGTCTGAATTACAATTGTTACTTTTTGACACATTATTTGACATTGTTATGGTCCTGAGAGCTCAGCCAGTTGCAAATTATAGTTTCTCTCATTTCTCTCAAACACCGTTTCCACAAACATAACCTAAACCCTAAAATAAAAGTTGTTGGCCAACATTTTGTTTGTCATAAAACAGTCAAAACATGCAACAGAAACAAATATTTCCATCAAACAACACATCTTGTGCTTAAATTGATATATTCTTTCAGTCATTACACAATGGACAACAAAATACAGCTATCAATATGAACTGGTTTAATCTTAAAGGGACAGTTCACACCAAAATCAAAGATACATGTTTTTTTCTTACCTGTAGAGCAAGTGTTGAAGTGTTGGAGATATCAGCCGTAGAGATGTCTGCCTTCTCTCCAGTATAATGGAACTAGATGGCACTCAGCTTGTGGTGCTCAAAGTGCCAAAATGTTGATATGTGCCAAGGTTTGTTTGTTATAGTGACAAAATGATTAACATTTGGACATTCACCTCATAACCCATTTATTTAGACAGATATGATGTTATGTCAGAATCTTACAACATCATAGAAGATGACAAAACTCAACATGAACATTAAACAATTACTGTACATAAACTCAACATAAAAAGTCATTCATGCTTCAAGCTCCATTTATAAACAGAATTAATTGTGCTGAAACAAGAACAGGAAAAGAAGAAAAAAAAGCACAGTTTCAGGTTATGTACAGAAATAATAAAATAATGTTGCAGAGAAAGCAAAAACATAAGCATTATATTTTTAATTATATTACAGGATAATGTTGATTATACTCTACATTTTTTATAAAAGACACAAACACCAACAGTGAACTGAACCTACCAACAAATGTCTGTGTAGCCAAAGTGTGATATAAAGCAGCCTGTTTCTGTTGATACACATATCAACCCAAACACCACTATAAATGTTGGCACTGTATATGTCTGCAAACCACAGATTTGTTACATTTGTACAAACTTTACATTTCCTACCAATGCGGTGGTGAAGGAGTTTAGTTATAGTATAGTCCTTTTTTTCCACAATTTAGAATACACAAATTCCAAAAATAAATAGTATACAGTGCTGGGAGAGGCAGAAAACAGAGCTTCCACCTCCACCTCCACCAAAAGTTAAATTCTCACAATGTTATAGAGAACACAACAATTAACATACAGAAAATAATATGACAACATAGAAGTGATGGCAGAGGTGTGGCTAGATTAAGGCACAATAACTACTTGGTTATGGTTAGGAAAAGTTCATATTTTGGCTTTGACACCCACTTTTGGTGGCACAAAAACTGCTGGAAAAGCAGGGACAGGTTTGTGAAAAACACCCAGGTTTGGTGCCACAGATATCAGTAAAAATGCTGTGAAGGGTCGACAAAAACAACTGGTATTGTTGGTCTCAAACAGTGGTCTACAGCTTGGCAGATGTCTCACCTGGATGGTCAGAAATGTAGAATATCATCAGCCTTATCCTGTAAATTAACTTCAGGAAAAGCTGCTGTTTGTTCCAAAAACACTGACTCCCCTCACTGTATATACAGAATATATAAATGGTCATGCCACCTTATAAGCTTTTCACTATGCATGAGTTTTAGATTATTTTTTAAAACACTATATTAGGCCAAAAATATATTAGAAACAATAGTTTAACCAGGGTACATTATTTTTTAAACTCTTCAGTGTATGCTCAAGCAAACAAAAAATGCTTAAATTATCAGATTTTTTCCTGATCAACATTTGATTGCAGATCTTTTTGAATTTTACACATACAAACATACATTCATAATCCTCACGACCATCAACACACAAGAGTCAAACAACAGTGTTATGCACCACAGATATTAATACAGGATGTGATCAGGCTTGCACAGAACTGTAGGTAACATAGCTGAATTAAAAGTAGCTCAGGCTGGAGTGACTATGATGCTATTTCTGAACTCAACAAAGGTTGCAATGTTTTTATCCTGGAACAAAGTGTTCAAGACCGTCAGATCATTTACATCACAGTCAGAGCTTCCACGTAGTATCTACGGAGTCCTGCTTTTACATGGCAGACAAACTGGGGAATATATTAAAGGAAAAACACTCCAACCATCTCAAGCCCCCTCTTCTCCTCTAACCTGCTGCCAGTTAAAGTCAGTGGTAATGAATCCGGATGGTTCGACCAATGAGGAGGAAAAGAAGGCCGGACAGGAAGCAGAAGAAGATGCCGATGGGGGCGAACATGAAGGACAGACCATAGGTGAGGGACAGCTGAAAGCCTGGACACACTGTGGAGCGCTGGTGGTCTATGTAGGCATCCACCACGTCTAACACCTGCACCCACAGGACGTACATCACCACCACACACAGCAGGAAGAGACCTGGTGCGGAGAAAGGCAGCAGAGGCAAAGAGATACAATGTAAAAGTGTGCCATTACTAAGACAAGTCCTAAAAATCTAACCTAAGTATAATACAGGAGTTTTATCGCCTACACAAAATGAGAGTATCAAAAATAAAAGTGTTTGCTCTGCAGGAAAACGACCCCTCTGAGTGATGTATGACATTATTAGGTTGTAAATAGTGTTGCAGTCAAGACCACCCAAACCAAGTGAACACCAAGACCAGGAGCAGACCACTGTGACTCCCGCGCTGCATGACACACCCATGAAAAAATGTTGAACACGCAGACACTCCTCAAATTGATCTGAGGAATCCACATTCCCGTAAGGACACCCACAGAAAACAAAAAAGATTCCTCTTCATTCACCTCTTTTATTGCCATACTGTATATATGTGTGTGTATAGTAAGTCCAAGATGAGACTGAGACCTTCAAAAAATAGTCTTGAGACCAGACTGATCTTAAGTACTACAACACTGGCTAATACTCATGTGGCCATATTAGCTACTTTATATACAGTTAGGAGACTTTAGTCCTCTAGGTTCCCAACCTTGGGGTCTTATGCCCTCCAAAGGGTCACAAGATAACTCTGAGGAGTTGTGAGATGAAGTTGAAGATGAAGCCAAACAGAACTGCTTTTTTTTAAATGAAATATTGTATTGAATTATTGGATAATTTGACATCTTTGATCTTCATACAGCTATTTAATGAAATCAACTGAGAAGTTTGGAGGGGAATCTTTGGTGGAGCTGCGGACAACTCAATGACCTCTGAAAATTGGCAAGGAGACTCAACTTCACTCTGATTTTCAAAGGGAAGTCACGAGCCAAAAAGGCTGGGAACCACCGGCTTAATTTGTAAGAATGCACTAGGTTGTGTTTTACACATATATTGTCCATTTTTGATGTAAAACACTGATTTTAAAGGTCACCACTAATAAAATGGAATGGAATAAAAAGCATGGGGAATAACTCAAGTAGATTACAAGTATCTTAACACTGTACCACTGGATTTAAAGGTTTATAATGCAGGATTGTCAGTCAATGTTTGTAAACACAGTCCAAGGAGTCTTGTCTACACTGCTCTTGTTACTTGCTGTGGCTCCTGAAAGTGCTTTATATTACATTTGTGTGATGTCACTCTGTTGTGTTGTGACTGATAACTGTTTATTATTAAAACTAAACTACAAACAGGAATGTTAGTAATTAAAGATAAGTATGGGTAGTGGGGACAAAAATAGTAAATTAAAGCTATGCTGACACGAGTGTCTACAGCAACACTCATACTTCACGCCCCACTTGGGCCACCCCAGAACAAAAAGTCTGGACACACCACAAGTATGAGTTTATACATTGTTTTTTAAGGAAATCCTATGCAGTATACCTTTAACCATTTAAAAACCTCACCAGATGCCAGGAAGAGGCCGCCGCCTGCTTTATACAAGTGGTGGCTGGCGAACGGAGCAGCACAGATGATGAAGAACCCACCGAGGACTACAGCCGCCACACCGATGAGCATAAAGATGCTCCAGAAGCCTCTGTAGACTGAACGACAGAAATGTTAGCCAACTGTACACAGAGTCGTAAGATCACTGAAGAACTCAATCTGTACAAAGAGGACACTTACTTATGGCTGTATCATACTCTGTGGCATTGTGGGTCTGATGGGACACAGGGAACGGGAAGAGGTAGGCGTGCATGCACACTTTTAAGTGAGGCTGATTTGCTGGAGAGAGACAGAATAAATCAACACAGAAAATTAATCTTATATGTAAACAAACATAGTTTGCAATTAGAGGACATCAGTAATAATATAGCTGCTGCACAGCAGTGGGTCAGGAGCAAGAAGAAGAACAAGCTGAGGAATCTGTGCTGGGAAACTCCTAAGTGTGTATAAAGCCTAACAGGTAAGCTAAACATCTAAACATACGTATGAAGAGGTGTTCAGAAAGGGAGGAAGATGAATGAAAAGAAGAGGAAAAAGATGAGGATCCATCAGTAGAACTTTCCAAGCCAAAAATATCATTAATCCATGAAATATCTTTGAAATCATGTGCCTCTAACCACACAGCACAATGTCTGAGGAGGCAACAGCATGTTTAATGTGCTCCACTGGGGACATCTTACTGGTGGACCGCGGTCCAAAAGTGGGTCACAGGTCCATTCCAAGCGGACCAAGTTGCTAATGTATCAACTTTGTAAAAACACTTTATTTTTAAGTACCGTTAATTTCCAGCACAAAGCTTTTATTTTGAAGTGCTGTTTGCTGCTGCAGAGTGAGTGACTAATGACAGCAAACTAGCTTGATGACATGGCCTGATGCAAGTATGATGCTGACTGAATTAAACTATGTGGACCTTGAGCTAATGACGAAGGAGAAATCTGGACCCTGTGGCTCGACCAGTTGGGAACCACTGGCATAGGCTACATGATGGCAGAATTCAAAATGCTGTCAAAAATTCAGTTTTTGACATTTTCTGTGCTTGTCCTGACAGCAACAGATTGTCATTTTTTTCATGAATATTGGAGCTTTATTTGGTGAGAATTTGCGGTACCTGTTTACAGTGACACATTTGATGCTCTGTGGGCTCAATTTTTGATCAACTGAAAATCTGTGACGTGAAAAAATGCGAAGCAAAAATGTGGGAAGGGATAGGTGTAATTATTCAAACAGAGTGATGGACCTCTTAATTTGTACTTGTTTAGAATTTACAAAATTGTCTACATTTTAGTGAAAGCTGCAAAGCTGTAGGCCGAACAGGTGAATTTTTACAAATTTTCAAACTTTTAAACTTTAAACAGTCACTGTAGTGCCACCATCAGGACCATTGGGCCCCCAATCCTGCTGAGGAAGTTTAACATAGGACTGGACCTACGTGCCAAATTTGGTTTATTTCCATGAAGTTTGAGTTCCTCGAAGGAGAAGGAGGGGAAGGGGAATATTGGTGAGAGGGACTGACAGCAGAGCTCCCCAGTTTCAGACTCTGACCACAATCCCTTTGCACTTTGTGACACCGTCTTTCATGGTTTGGGATCTAGTCTAACTGATTTGTCAGAAAGCCGTGATTATTCTTCTCTTTTCTCTTTCCTTCTCTCTTCTCTCTCCTCTTCCACCATGTGAAATTCCACAGACCCTCACAAGGTCTTATCAGCGCCGCGGGCTGTCTCTGACAATGACTCACCATTCAAAGTCCCCATCAGAGAATACACAACACACGATCACCTGACAAACGACCAGAATAACATCACATGGCCTCTGAGCAGTCACATGAGAGGGTTTCCACCATTCTGGTGTCATACAAGTTTGCTGGTTTGATTTTTTTTCCATTAACATAATCCACCATCCACAAGGAACACAGATATACAGAGAGATAAGGAATACTGGAAAGACACAGCATCCAAAACAGATCACAACAAAGAAATAAAAACCATCAACATCATAGTGTATTTATATTCATATAGGACAGACCACCTGTACAGGTATGAGTTCATAGTTCCAGGCATGGTAGGCTGCACATATAGATTATTAATGGGTTCTAGGTTTTGTAAAATATCTTAATGGGTCATAAAAATTTTGTAGAGAGAATAGCAGCAAATCAAAAACTGATATTAATTCTGCAGCAGAGTCATAGTGATGTCATGTGACTCCATGTGCAGTTAAATGGCAGAGTGGTTTCCTGCACTCTAATATTATCGGTTTCGGGAGACAGAAAATAGACCACTTAAGGGAATCTGTGATTGGTGTTGGAACTTTTAATGCGGTAATACTCATCTCAAATCCCAAATTAGTCTGTCTGGATTCCCTTTTACTTGAGTTTTGTATTGATAACAAGATTTCTGACAGAGAATTAGAAATCAGTGGGGTCTATTTGAATCCAAACATTAGTAATATCTGTGAAATACTGTACATTTCTTTGTCTTTGAATGACTTTTTGGCCAAAAAAAAGAAATATATAGGCATATTTGTTCATGCATAGTCCATATAACTTAACATATAGTTTCCTTAATCACATGTGCAATTAACTTCGTCATTTTTAGATATGAAACAGTGGAAACAATGACAAAGTTTAGCCAAAGGCAACAAAATACAAGGGTTAACGACTGGAGCAACATCGTGTGTCACTTACTGAACCAGAGCTTCCACATCAGGTCTTCATCACCCATGTTGCCTCCAAATGAACACCTCCAGAAAAAGCCCTCATGGTAAAGAGTGATATCCTCTGTGTCCTGCTGCACCACCACATCTCCTCGCTGAAAGGAGAAATAAAAGAAGATTATTATTAAATTTACATATATATAATATGCATTTAATAGGGTTTGTGTAAGCATAATTATGACTTGTAATTAAAGCCTGAGAGCTGTCACAAGATCATGTGAGGCAGGTGTGCAGGGTGCTGCCACACAGCAGCTGCATCGTCAGGTCAAGGGTTGAGCTGAGCCAGCACCTCTAACCTCAGGCAGGTTGCAGAGCGAGCGTGTAAGCCGAGGGTGTTCCCATTCAGGAAACGCTCATTACTGGAGGTCACTATTTTTGCACGAGAGCAAATTGCCTCTCAGTGAAATGAAAGCAGAGGGTGCAATAAAGTTGGACCTTTAAGTTTCATGAAGTCAAGCTTAATCTGGTCAGGGAGTGTATTTTAATGTTGAACAAGGTCATTGGTTTCCAACCTGAGAGTCAGGAACCCTAAAAAGGGGATGCAAGATAAATCGGAAGAGTCATAAGACCATTAATGGGATTGGAGAGTATTGCATATATGCTTATTTTACACTAATTTATGGGTTTTTTTCCCATCATCTCTACAGTAATTCTGTTTTTCTTGTCAAATCTTGTTGGCCTCAAAAATAGAATGATAGGAATAATTTGAGTAGGTGAAATCACTTTGGTTGACTGATATTAAAACTGTGATGAGAGAGGGAAAGCAAAGAGGAAGAAGTTGGCTTGTTTTGAGTGGATACAAGCCAAAAAATCAGAGCGTGGGATGTTAACAATCCAACTGAACTGTCCACAAAAGAATTAACTAAATTCAGATTGGGCATTTTCACACCTTCCTTCTATTAGTCCAGAATTATGATTGACTAAATTAAATTGTATTACTATGTTTACTACGTGCAACCATTTTTGTTTTATTGTGGTGAGATCACATTTTGATCCCAGTATCAGTGCCCACTATGAAAAGCTAGGTATGTTCTAGTCAGTGATATCTAATACAGGACCATCCCACTGAGAGTACTGGTATTTGTATCCCTATCACAGGGGCACAGGCCATGTCTCGATCACAGCATAGCTGCACACACACACTACATTAAACAGTGTCTCATTACATGCAGAAGTCCTGTAGGGATGCCTCTCCACCCTGCTTATTTACTGAAAGAATGATTGGAGCAACTGATTTCTAAAATAGAAGAAGTGGCTTTGATAGATCCATTATTAGACCTTGAAAGTATTTAAGTATGAGGGTGGAGTGCAGCTTTACAACACACCATTTAGAGCTTAAATGCAAAATAATAGAGCTACTGTCTGCGACCTTAAAACAGCTGAGCTAATTTTAGTTCCTGTGGTCACAAATATGAACATTTTTCAGCCTAAAAATTCAAATTCAAGACATGACAAGGACGTAACAAATGATAACTGATCTTCCTCTTTGATCTCCAACACCCACCTCTACAGTCACACCGCCCAAGTCAACAGATCCGTTCACGGGGCAGCTCTCTGAGGCCAGCAGCCAGTAATCAGTTCCAAACGACAGGAGGATGAACACAGCTGCCAACGCCCCAAAGAGCCCTGCAAAGAACAACGCCACACTAAGCTTCATGGTCCGGGATTGACCAGCCGCTCGGCTACTGGTTGCCAACACTTAGTCTGACTTTCCCCTCCAACTACAGTGAGCACATGTGACAATCAGAGGCAGAGACAGTCACTCCTCTTGCACTCAAGTACATCCACTGATGTGCTCCAGCTGGTTAGTGTTGTTGCTAGATCTCCTCTTCTGTCCCTCTATCTGTGTTATGGGAGGACAAGGTTGAGCACATGACTCCTCTGGACCCTGCTGGGGTCCACAGTCGGCCCCCCACCCCCCACACCCTGGGCTATTTTTGGGGTCTGACTGAAGACGGCTGCTCCTCTCCACTGTGGGGCTGAGTGTGTGGAGCAGTTGGAGAGTATGAAGGGAGGGGATCAACTCAGAAATAACCTGCGGCAACTGGACACCCACCGTCTGCACGGGAATGTCAGGGCAGGGTGAGACTGAAAGGACAGAAGACGAGTAGAGTGTCCCACAACACTCTGCCTGAAGCTGCTGGACAACACACATGTAAACACTCAAGTATCATTTCCTGTAAATAGGGTGGTGAAAATTACTGTAAATGCACCCTTACAGTAACACCTTCAAGGATCACAGAGATTATTATAAACTGAAGTTTTATAAACAGTTAAATGAATCCGTACAGTCTTTTGTCCCCGAGGCCATAAGGCTATTCAAGTCCTCCCAGTGAATGCAGGTTGGAATAGACTGAAGTGACTGAACACTCACCTGCTCACCTGTCACTCATTACTGATTATGTTAACCTGGCACAACTGCATTTATTTTCTTTTGTTATTTACATCCTATTTCCATTTTTCAGTTATTTAGATATTCACCCTCAGCTAGCATTTCATATTTCACCCTCTGTGCTATTCATATTTTATACTTTCTGGCATTCTTTATTTAATTCAGTCTTTATTTTTTACTTCTACTTTTACGTTCTACTCTTCAGCAACTTTTGTTTGGTATGCATTTTTTAATTTCTCCAATATGTCCTCAAGCAAGACGATAAAAAAGTCCCAATGTCCTCAAACAAGATGATAATAAAGTCCCTGTGTCTTCAAATTAGTACTTCCTGATTTAGTGTCTTAGCTTGTTACTGTTGCTAAATTTGGTCACATCTGTTGCCATATCAAACTACAAACATTATTAATCATAAATAAACAAGTTCCAACCATAAAATGTGATCAGGCTTGGACCTTGTCCACTTTTGTGTTGGGATCAGCTGCAGACTGACTTGGCAGAGATGGCTGCCATCTTGTTTTGTTTTTTGTATTGTGGTCTTAATACCACTAGATAGGACAAAAAAGTGTCCAGGAACAAGGACAACAGGTCCAAGTTAAGTAGAATGAGGTATAAGGTCAAGTAAACGTAAAATGTGATGTTTCAGGAGGATATATTTATCTTCAATTGCATTCATATCATCTACAGCAAAGTATTTATTACTTCTGCACTGCACTTACACGTTAATTTAATCACCTCAGTTACCTATATTTGCGCTACCATCCTATCTACTGTAGCAAGATTTCTCTGAAGTATTCTTTGGACTAGAAAATAAATAATAATCTATCTACTCATCCATCCATCCATCCATCCATCTTCCTACCTACCTCTACCCCTATCATCTATCTACCTACCTACCTATCAATCTGTCTACCTACCTACCTACCTACCTACCTACCTACCTACCTACCTACCTACCATCCATCCATCCATCCATCCATCCATCAACCATCCATCCATCTTCCTACCTACCTACCATCCAAATACCTATCTACCTACCTACCAACCATCTATCTGCCTACGTTTCATCCATCCATCTATCATCTATCAATCTACCTACCTACCTATAAATAACACTAATGTTTTTTAAAAGCCCTACACAGGTAGAGGTACTTCTCAGAAAACAAATCACATGAATAAGATTTAAACTGTAAATTAGTATCAATCAGTTGCTTTTAAGATCTTGGTAACAAAAGCCATTGGAACTTTTAGCCTTAAATTTAGTTTTAGTTTTGTGGTTGGAAACAGTGGGTGTGCATTGAGGGAATCAACTGGTTTATTAGCATGTGAGGGGCACATTTAGCAGTGAAGCTACATATAGACACTGGCAAATTTACACACTGATGTGACCAGGGCCACGTTCAGCCAGAAGCACTCCACCCACATCCACCCTGGAGTGTGTGTGAGTGTGTGGGTGTGTGAAAGAGACAATGTAGTTGTCAGTTATAGTTAGGTGGTTGAATAACGAACATCTGAACAGTTATCAATATTTTCCATCAGTCAAGTGTACATTTTATTTAATCAGTTAGTCTACTGTGACTGATTGGATTTTTATCCGTAATGATACAGATATAATATGTAATATAAAACAACAGATTTAATCCAACACATTTTCACTCCCAACTCGTCAAAAACTGACACTTGATCAGTGGGCCTACAGGTCAAACTGTGACGAAAACTATGATGAAATACTGTCTATGGCAGCACTGTAATCACAGAGTTACTGTAAAATCCTCCTTGAATTCTTCACAGTGTGCTGTTCATAATATGCTGGATGCTCCAGTTTGTCCAGCAGGTGGCGGGAAAGTAACTGAAATCTCAGTCATGCTAAATGTAGGAAATAGAGCTCTATCTATGAAACATCAATATGTGAAATAGACTATGTAAGTTATGAGGGACTCAGAGTAGAGCAAACACCTAAATAATGTAATTAAAACAGTTTTGTTTGTTTTTGTTGTTGTTGTGGTTGTGTATTTATTAGTATGTTTGTTTTGTCTTTCATTTTTTATTGTATTAACCCAAATCATGAGACTGAGCAGTCATCTCTTGGTATTTGTTGCACAGTTTACAGATATTTTGTATATTAACAATTTTATATTCAATTATATTTAATTATATTATATTATATTATATTATATTATATTAACAATATAACATGATCTTGGGTACACCATAATAAAAGTGTGCTGATAATATTACAAACAAATATTTAGAAAAAAAAAATATTTTCCCTGTTAATATAATTTAGTTTTCCTTTTTTATCCTACTTCATTCTTTAGTGCTACTTTTGTTGACTTTGTTTAGTTTATCTTAATGTGTTATTCTATTACAAAATAATATACTTAAATAAGTGTTTATACACTATGTTTTTGTGTAAAATTATATCATATTATATATATATATATATTATACTATATAGTAGTAAAAATTGCGACTTATTTAGTTATATATACATGATATATGCACATGATAATATGCTATATCATAACGTAATATAGTACATATTACATACATATAACATACATTATAAATTAATGTAAATTTTTAAATCTAAAACATTAATTAATTATCATCTGTTTCTGATTTTTTATAAAAATCAAAACACGTTATTTATAATAAAGACAGCAATTTTTCAAGGAGACAACAACATATCACAGGTAGTAAAAGTCAATTTATATTAAGACCTAGAGTCTAAGTATTTTAAAGGATGTACATTTATTTTAAAGTCTTCGTAACTGTTTTTGTTCCTCACATCCTGTAGTCAGGTGCTTCACTACACCATCTGTTTATGAATTAAAATTTCTTGATTCACTTCTATGACGTCAGCGGACAATACCAACTGTCAGAGCAGCCGCGGGGGAGGTCGGACCAGACAACATGGCAGTTCAACACCTGAGAAACCAGCCACTACTTGAACCGTCGGCTTCATCGCAGGGCGGATATTCTCTCTTTGTAACCCGTCACTTTTTACACCCGTTACATCCGTGCCGACGGTTTACCGAGCCGTGTCTCTTCACCCCCCGCCCGTGAGCCCTCCGCCGAGGACTGAGCCGTGCTCTCGGTCGGGATCATTCACAGCGGAGCGGATGAGCGCTTCCGCTTTGGCTGCAGCAGTGTTGTCACAGCGGGAGGATGAACAACCAGAAATGTAGCACCTTATTTCAGAAACCAAGAGGACGGACGAGGATTATACAATGTATCTACGTGGTGGGCTTCATGGTGAGTAGCTTAGAGTATACATGAATGAGTGAACTGTTCACGGTCATGATTTCATAACTCAAAACTATGATGTGACAGACATTTCACAATTCAGACATTAGACGTGTGTGTCATCTTCAAACTGTAGACTAGGTGTCTTCAAGGTCTTTGCACGTGGTTAAAATAAAAATACAGGGCAATTCTTAAATTTTCACGTCAGTTTAAGTTAATAAAACTCAAAGGTATGATGGTTTACAGTAACCTTGACCTCTTTATTATTCGCTTTGGGTGTATTGACGTCTTTAGCAGCATATGCACACGTGTCATAGCCTATATTGCCTTTAACCTAAATAAACATTCACCTGTCATGCTTACCTGCAGTAATATGTTAAATATTCAAGCATGGTTTGGAAAATTTTAGCCTATTTTTGGTATTAAAACTGCATTAGAACATGTTCAATTTAAATGTGATATCTGCAAACATAGACTTATGTGATAGCTATTGAAATATAAAACACATTAACTACTTTAAAGTGTAATCTATATGTAAACTACACACATATATTTATATATATATATTTATATAAGTCATGTATAAACTCACCATAGAGGATTATAAGCATACATTGTACTGATGTGGCATCTTGGAAAGTGTTTTCTTTACTTTCTAGCCACTCAAAATAAAAATAAATACATATTATTTATGTACAGAAATACATTTGGGGTGTGTAGCTATTTTTGAAATGTCACCCTAGATTAATCGGATATGTAGCTACTGAATAAGGCAGCTATGTAAGACCAAAGCAGGTTGTTCTGACACCTTTGAGTGTGTCGAGCGTCGCCTCTTCAAAACAGTACTGTCAGTAAAATATGTTGCAAAGAGGACAGGTACTTATTTGAATTCAAAAACACCCCATGCTAGAAATTATATCATAAACAACAAATGATGAGAATCGAAATATCCAAGTTGTTTTGAGAGCATACATTCCTCCTGGCTAAATCAATGAATACAGGTGACTGAAAGAATCCAGTCAGATCAGATTTTTGGCATGGGAGCCGACATAACCTGCTGAGGACAGCACTGTTACTGAAAGTTAAGCAATTACTGTAACGAGTAGCGCTGGGACACTGTATGATCTGCTGTGTGACTTCAATCAAGAGCTGGCAGGAACTGAGCTCATCTCAGCATGCAGATAAACAGGACGACTGATGAGAGTCTGAGGCTGCAGCTGACCTTAAACTCTCTTAGTTCAGTACTGGACATTGGTGTGTGTCCCCTTCTGTTTAAAGATAGAGTCGTGATAATGATGATGATGAAAGCTTGACACCTTTGGGCTCATCCCTGCATTCTTTCTCCTTCACTTCCTTGTTTACTTAAGGACTTGTTTGGGGTGAGCATGATCATTCCACTGCTGAGCCACCACGTGAAAGCTCTCGGAGCAAGTCCCACTGTGGCTGGTATTGTAGGTAAGTTGTAATCTATTTAAGTTACATCATAGCAGATGTACTCTGGGGTCAGGCATAATTAGGCAGCCACCTCTGAGGAGTCTTGTGACCAAATAATTACCTCTTTGTCCGAGTTAAAGGGACAGTTCACCCCAAGATCAAAAACACATATTGTAACTCTTACCTGTAGTGCTGTTTATCAGTCTTGATAGTTCTGGTGTGAGTTGCTGAGTGTTGGAGATTTCAGCCGTAGAGATGTCTGCCTTCTCTCTGATATAATGGAACTAGATGTCACTCAGCTTGTGGTGCACAGAGCGCCAAAAAAATACATTTGAAAAACACAACAACAATGACTTGGTTACTTAAGATAAACCACAAACCTTGTTATGAGCAGTTTCATAAAGGACCTGTTTCTTTCTGCTGAACTACACCCACCGACTGTATCAAGGCGAGTGAGGAAGCGTGCATCTATTGCTAGCTCATCTAGCACCACTGAGATAGCTAACATTACAGCTCAGCTGAGAAGGATGCCATTGAAGTTTACGTCACACTGTCACAAGCACAAGCCTCTAGTCCATGAGCAGATGCATGCTTGCAACACAAGACAACTCAAACCAAAGCAAGCGATAAATAGAACTACAGGTAAGAGAGGGGCCCTTGCTGAGGGGCCCTTGAGTGGGGCACCAAACCCCCAACTGGTCGGGGCGCCTGTCCATGGGCAGCCCCATCGCTCTCACATCTCTCCATTTAATGCATGTGTATGGATCCTGTCTGTGCATGTGTGTACTTTCAACAGTGCATATGTGACATCATGAGCTCTGGGTAGTGACTGAAAGAATGAGGTCACGGAAACAAGCAGCTGCAATGAGTTTCCTCTGTGGGGTGGCTGGGCTCAGCCTTAGAGATAGGGTAAGGAGCTCGGACATCCACAGGAAGCTCGGAGTAGAGCCGCTGCTCCTTCATGTCGAAAGGGGTCAGTTGAGGTGGTTTGGGTATCTGATCAGGATGCCTCCTGTTAGAGGTGTTTCTGGTACATCTCACTGGTAGGAGGCCCCGGGGCAGACCCAGAACACACTGGAGTGATTACATATCTCATCTGGCCTGGGAACACCTTGGGGTCCCCCAGGAGGAGCTGGAAATGTCTAGATAGGATCAATGAATGCACCCTAAGTTGCAGTGAATTGAGCTCTCTGGCCACCATAGTTTTGGACCGAGCAATTTAGATATGTAAATTTGTACTTTGAGGAAATCACGATTCACATTTTGTCAAAATTTTACAAAGTAAATTATTAATAATTTAGTAATGAGGTGATGGAAAGATAAACTGATGATAGAATTTTTTGCAGCCATAGTAAATATAATACTGAAATCAAATGTGCTCTAAGCTTTAGTAAGGTTTGATTCACTTTATACTAAAGTTGTCAAAAGTATCGATATTTAGATAATTTTTTGATGCCATGTGTTTTAACCGAGACAATCTAGGTTAATTATACATTGGATAGTATTGAGGTACCAAAGCTATGAAAAAAGAAAAACAGATCTTCAGTCAGAGTTTCAACCCAAAGCTGCACAGATGAAGCAACAGAGGAAAAAAATCAACTGCTCTTTGACCTGTGGCTGTTATGGCATTAAGTCCAGCAACAACCCCGCCATACATGTGACTGTAGGCGTGTCTTCAGTGACTTTGTCTGTTACAGCACTGTGTGCAAGTCGTTAGTTTTTTTTATACTAGTATTGTATCGAAGTTTAAATGTCTGGTATTGTGACAGCTCTACTGTATAATGTGTAATGTAATAATGTCACATTGTCCTGGGCTGTAATTGCTGGCATTCTTGCTGTTGCATCTGAACACACATGGTGTCTGCTCTGTACTTAATATCACAAAAATAAACTAAAACAAATATGAATCTGTTGCAGGATCGACATACGGGATCTTACAGCTCTTCTCAAGCACAATAGTTGTAAGTATCCACTTTGTTTCTCTCTCTAAAAACCTAGACGTCCATCTCTGTCTCTAACCTCCACTCAGCCTCTCCTGCTCGAGGCATGCTCACAGTTAGTGGCCAGAGTGGTTGCATTCCATGTCATCTCTGGTATTTCATGATAACAATAAACACTGGCTGTTTTAGGTTGGTTGCAGTCGAACAATACACCCTGTCTGTGCACATTCACACACACAAGCTACTCCTGGATATCTGCAGATGCACAAAAATCTCTTTTTTTTTTTTACACATGAATTCATTTTTTACCCTTGAACACCCCCTGACTGGACACCGAGGAGACATTTTTCAGTGAACTACCCTTTGGATGGCAATTGAAAGCCTTGATGATTAAAATTACGTCCCAACCGTTAAGAAGCTACTCAGAAATGCACAGCACTCCACAATAAGCACATCTTCTGAAGCAAGATTCTCAGCTCTCCACGTCTTTCTCCTGCCGCCCACAGCCCCTGAAAATTGGTTTAATTCTCAGGGGTCATGCGACAAATTAAAACAGATAAGGAGTCGTCTGTTGGTTCCCGCGTGCAGACCGGCTGAATCCTGATAAACGTAAGGATACGTGAACAGCTGGGTCTCTATGATAATCCCACCAGGCTGCACCAGGAACACAGCAAACTCAATTGGTCCTAATTTCATTATTCCATCAGGTGTGTGTGTGCGCGTGTGTGTGTATGTGTGTGTGACAGAGAGAGAGGGTGAGAATCTAATAAAGATTTGTATTAACAGCCTGGGCTCCTTGTTAGAGAGGGAACTTGGAGTTTGGGGATTTCTGCTTCACTTTACTATTTCCGTACACTTCTTGTGAACAGAGGTACTTTTTTCTGCTTGTCTCCATTTGTCGGGATTTGTCCTTAATCCCAGATCAGTGAATTCGGCTTCATGTTTAGGCCTCAACTCCACCCGTCCAGATGTTTCAAAGGACTGTACAAAGAGCCATAATCTCTCCTCTAAATGTCCTTTTTACAGAATGGAAAATTTGGTTATGTTTCAGTTTGGATTGTGTGTCATTACCTGTGTGTGATTGGCAGGGCAGCTGGAGTGATGTGGTGGGACGGCGGTACTCTCTGCTGACCTGTCTGCTGCTAAGCGCTCTGGGCTACGGCCTGCTCGGAATGTCCACCAGCATTGCTTTGTTCGTACTCGCACGGATACCTGTGGGTAAGTCAGAGCACATTTTGACAAGTTAGAATAGGGAAAATCAGTGGTGCAAATAATGAAATTAAAGATAGTATAAGTCCTTTTAACTTATCATTAATGTTGTGAATACACGTCATTATTCTACCATGACAAATCAATGTGAAAAGATCTAGTGACGTCAATAAAAATGTATTTTCAAATGTTGCTTAAAGGAGTACTTCACCCCCCAAATGACCAGTTGTATATCAGTCATTGGGGTCCACGTTTAACAACAGCTAAACTATATCAAAACATTTGTTTATAAACTCTCACAAAACTCGTGCCCTTTCTGACAATCAATCTCCAACCTGTTAGTTTGTGTTATTGTGTGACTGGTGTTTTAAAAGGGTTGATTCTAATTCAGCAGTCACACAATAAAGCCCAGTTTAGACCAAAGATTCACAACGATACAAAACCGTTTTAGAACATTGCGGAGAAAAGTTGCAGCGGTGTGAACTGGCCGTCTGAGCTCCACTCGAGCCAGCTGACGGTGTCACCTGCAACTCAGCTGGTCAAATTGCTGGCAGCTGGTTTGGGAATGTAAACGCCCTGTCCCTGCCAAGCCCTCTGTTTCTGTCCTCACGTTGGCCAGTGTCAAACGGTGGGTCACTGCTGCTGCTCGCTGTGTGTGCTCTCACACGGACACATTCTCATGGACTAACTAATTGGCACTGCTTACATATACTATTGGGGTGTATTTATTGTGAACACAGTCCATCTGATGCTCGATTTGTTTCTGTCTTTCACCATTTCATCACTACAAATGCAGCTGTAGCCAGTATCTCACTATCACTATCCTCATTCATATTTTAAGAAGAAATTATATTCAGCCACAAAATGAGCCTGAAAAGCTGGAAATCAGAACAGAAGTACAGAGTGTTGTTGCATAGAGATGATACACCGTCTCATCTAGTTGCATTGGTGTGAACCGGCAGGTTTTTAGAACGTTGCAGAACGGTGCATTGCAAGTAGTTGTCTGTTTCAACTCGTCTCATTGCGAATCTTTGGTCTGCACTGGGATTTACACAAACTAACTGATCAAGGCAGTGGTAGACCAGCACCAGCAGGTTTGTCAGTGGACAGAGCTGTCTGTTTGGGAAGTAGTGAGCATACAACTGGATCAATGAGACTTTGATTATACTACATGAGTTGTGTTGGAGTTTGTAAATGAATGTTTTGATATAATTTTACTGTTGTTAAATGCAGCCTCATTTTACTTCAATTCATCAAGAATTTTATCAGTTTTTGGATTCTTCGTTTACCGTGGAGCCATGCAAGAAAAACTAAATAGTTTGTACAGCATAAACTAAGTGTCTTTCCAAATAATTAGTGATTGATAGATCCAAACAGAATATTTACCCCATTATTATTGTTATTTTCTTTACTATAAATTTCTTTTTAATGTATTTTTTATATTTAATTTATATTTGATTTTTTTTTTTTTTAATTTGTTGTTAAATTCACCAATATGTTTTTTTTGAGTTATATATATATATATATATAAAAAAAAAGAATCTCCTGGTTAAATTTAAGGAACAGTTAAGTTGTGGTGATAATTAGATACCTGCTTAATTTTCACTCTAAGGTAGATTCCTCATTCAGGTTCAAGGCCTCTGTGTCTTTGTTTAAAAAGAAATCATGACTAAAGGGAGGATCAGTCAGCTCCTCGTTCTCACTACGTCGACTGTCTTCTGTCTCAGGGCTGTTCAAGCACTCCCTGTCCATCTGCAGAGCCCTGCTGTCTGACCTGGTGTCTGAGTCAGAGCGCCCTCTGGTGATGGGACACTTCAATGCAGCCTCCAGTGTTGGCTTCATCCTGGGTCCTGTGGTGGGTGGCTACCTCACGGAGCACGAGGGCGGCTTTTACACCTCCTCCTTCACCTGTGCGGTCATCTTCCTCACTAATGCAGGTGGGTGGACAATGGAGAGAAACAACTGGTTTAACTGCATTTGAAATCTTAATGTGACGTGTGTTTATCATTGCAGGGCTTGTGTGGATGCTGCCATGGAGCGAGACGCTTATTCAGCGTAATGACACTAACTCTAGCAACGATGTAAGTAAAGGTTGTCATGACAACAACTGTAGTAAGTCGGTTCAAAATGGCTCTCATGCCAACAGTCACCGCCCAGTGTTGGCAGCAGAGACTGAGCCAGGCTCCGGAGCTCCAGGGAAGCACCGAGGTGGATTCAGGTGGAGGGAGGTGTCTCTGCTCCAGCCTGCCTGGAGACAGCTGTCCTCGGTGGGCTCCAAAATCCACATGGTGGCCTCCTCTGACATGTGGGACCTCTTCCTGGTGCGGCTTCTGATGGCGATAGCTATCATGCTCTACTACAGTAACTTCTCTCTGGCCATGGAGGAGCGATTCTCACTCAAACCAAAGGTGACGGGGTATCTGATCAGCTACAGCAGCACCTTAGGAGCCCTGGCTGGGTTCCTGGTGGGTCCCGTCACCAAGCTCTATGGGAACAACATGCCCGCTCTGCTGCTCCACTCCACAGTCCTCACCTGTACACTCATCTTCCTGTACGCTGCAGCGCCCAGTGTGTCGCAGGTGCTGCTCACTTCAACCTTCTTTGCCATTTCCACCACTATTGGACGGACATGTATCACAGACCTGGAGCTGCAGAGAGGAGGGGTCCAGGCCAGCGGGACTCTGATCGGAGCTGGACAGTCGGTTACGGCTGTCGGTCGAGTCCTGGCCCCTCTTCTGTCTGGTCTGGCCCAGGAGTTCAGCCCTTGCGGCCCCCCCAGTCTGGGAGTGGTGCTCGCTCTCGCAGCTGTAGGTTTACTGCTCATCAGGATCCCCAAATGGAACGGGAGAGGGACGACAAAAAAAGCCAAACTCTGAGTAACTGAGTTTAAAATCAATGCAAATACACCACACAGAGAAGTGCTCTTATTTGTAGGAGGCCAGCTGTGAGGATGAACAGCAGACTCAGTAGGATGTTGTTTCCTGCTCAAATGCCTCTGACAAACTGACGACTTCACGGGGTCACAACGGCTCGTCACAACCAGCACTGCAGTCCCTCTCTCAGGAGGAGCGGTTTCAAAAGTCAAACACAGTGCTGAGATGAAGTCAGGGCTTCCCTCTGTGCAGAAACATAAGGGCCTTGTGTCGGCACATACTGCTCAGGACAGCTTGGAAACAATGCACACTTTTATTTTTAATGTTCTCTAACCACTACATTTCAAAAGTCCCTGAGGTTACTGTCAACTAGTGACGGGCAAAGCAGTTCTTCTCAGTGTAGTGACTCACTAGGATCTGTCTGAAACACCTGCTGAATGTTCAGTCCAGTTCGACGACTAGTGAACTGAGAAGTGAAAGCCGAAGTCGTACCCTATCATGTATAGCCAAGTGGCAACACTCTGGGGCAAACTCAGCATGCCACAAACTGCAGTTCCTCTAATGACCACTAGAGGCTGACTCCAGAAGCGAGTCAAGTCCCCATAGACCCACATGTTAAAATGCCCAACTTTACAGCAGAAATAGACACATTTACAGCCTGGTACAAAAACAGTTTTGGTCTCAAGAGCTATTTTTAACATTCATGACAATTGTAAGCTGACTGAATTTTTATTTAACTCACCCTTTTACCTTTTATCAAGGCTTGAAGTAACACATATTTAAGGGCAGGCTGCTTTGAGTGACGGGCTGTCTCTGAGGTGTCTGAGACAGATCCAAATGTGGTCACTCTGGCTTTAAAACACCAACATGGTGACGGCAAAAATGCTGAACCCAAGGCTTCAAAACAGCACTCCACAAACCAATGGGTGACATCACGGTAGCTACATCCATTATTTTTACAGTCTGTTCGCAGTACCTAATTATTAGATATAAATTTGGTAGTACTTCCTACTTTGAGAGAAGACTATTCAGTGACAGCTGGGACATGGTCTCTGACTCTATGGGAGTTACGGGGTATATAACATGCACAGTGTAACTGCAATGTTGGAAGGGTTTCAGCAGATAGTGCTAGAAATAAAGGGATGGTGTCCACTAAGGTGCTTTTTGGGTGCACTTGAACAGATGGGGGTTGATATACAATAGAACATGTTAATTTAGAGCAGTGGTTCCCAACTGGTCCAATCACGGGGTCCAGATTTCACCTCAGTCATTAGTTCAAGGTCCACACAGTTTAATACATTCGGTGTCATACTTGTGTTTGGCCAAATTGTCGAGCTAGTTTGCTGTCTCTGTTAAGTAGCTGTCCATTAGTCACTCAATCTATAGCTGGAAACGGCACTTCAAAATAAAAGCTCTGCACCGGAATTCACTGTACATATAAAATGTGTTTTTTGCAAAGTTTCCGAATTTGCGAGTCACTTGCGGCCCATTAAGAATGAACTTGTGACCCACTTTTGGACCACAACCCACCAGTTGGGAACCACTGATTTAGAAAATATTTGTTTATAGTATTTTATTAAAGAACCGTTTTCACTAACTGCAGAATTGTAATTCTCAACCATGTCTTTATTTTTCATATAAATCATAAATCAATCATCCCCCATGTTCTAGCACAATGTGCCAGCTGTTGAGCCTTTCAGCAACTCCAGACCAGCTTCCACTGTGCACGTGTTGTACCCCAGTGATTTGATGCAATATGACGGTGTGGCTGCTCCTCTTTTTAACCTCCTTGCTTTGAGACTTTGAGACTTCAAGACATGAGGGTGGGAGAGGGACGAGCCCAAGAAACTTACTCAGGGCTCTGAACATGCACTGTTCCCTCAGCGAAAGGATCTGAGACAGTCTCTGGTTCAGCCACCCATTTTTCATATTGCAGGTTTCACCACAGAAGGTGTCAAGATTTAAAAGTCCCTGCACGAGGCTTGCAACTGAGGGAGAAACTAATGAATTGTTACACGATATGATTCATCTCAGTTTGCTCACCCAAAAGATTTGTTCTTTTGAAAGAATCAGTAGTAAACAACAAAACAGGTCTGTGAACCTAGTCCAAATAACCTCTACTTATTTTCCAAAATAAAAGACGAAAGGTGATCATCATCTCACATTTCAGACAGTAATGCTTCACACACTCATAATGAGATTAATATAAAGTTGCTGTGGTGGAATTGGGCTACCTGACTGCCCCAGGGTAGATCACACTGTTGTACCGTAGGAGGAACTAAGTTGGCTATAATTAATTTAACACGTTTTACCTCAGTGCCAGCTGTTTCTCCAAATGCACTGCATCAGAAATGCTTCCTATGGTATATGAGCAGACGTTTCTGATTCTTGATTTTTTTGTGTATTTAGGATCTGTTTAAATGGACATTTTGAAAAATTGTTTTAAGTTTTTAAGTTAAGTTTCATTTGTAAACCGAGCACCACTGTTGTTTAAACACCCAAGCACCACCTGGTTGAGATGGAAGATTGTATAAATTTGTGTAATGATGTCAGTGAATCCATGAGGTACATGCTAGATTGATGCCAAAAATCAGAAGGAATAAACAAAGTTTTGTACATGAGTCTTGACTTTGGAGTTCTGTATATGAAACACTGAAATCAGAGCAGCAGTTTGGATGGTGCAGTCAGCTCTGTCATACGTGTTTTCCCATCTTCTCTCCCTCTCTGGGCGGTGCCTTCAGTGCCACATTTATAAGCTTACATTGTATCTAGAGATGCTCTGATACCATTTCATCCTAAAACTGATTCCATTTCCTTAACTTGCATATCAGTTGATACAGAGTACCGATCCGATACCATGGTGTTAAAAAAAATTGACAGCTGTATTTCACAAGCCCTGTATGGATGTGAAATGATTGCTATCGTTGTGCGGCATGGCTCAGGTTAAATCCTTTGTAAAAACATAAACACATTCACAGAATGAATGCTACATAATGTTATCTAATTTGCCATTTTGCTAATGGCTGAAATTAATGAATTACTTGGTATAGACTCGTGCACTTGCCGCTACCAGATCCAACATTTCAGAGAATATAAGAGTCAGGGGGACAACATTTTTAAAAGTGGGCCAATATAATTCAAATTAATCATATTTCTACATGTATTTTGTATCTACTTGTACTTGCATTGACTGTTTAGATCTTGTATTCTTATTTGAAAAGCGGAGGTAGTCACATGTGTGTCTTGGGCCAAAAAAAGTCCTCCAATGAATGATTAAAGTAAAATCAAACATGGATTGAGTAAATTATTGCAAGTTATTAAATCATCAGATCAGATCAGGAGTGAACAAATAATTTTTCTTCCTTATTGATTCAATTTTAAGGCTACTTTAATCAAATATTGGTCAAATTGTGAGCAGAAGTTTTAAGAGTATAAGGCTGTTAACTCTCAGTTTTCCAGTCAAACCCAATTTATACAATTTGAAGACAGTTCAGGGACCAGTATGCAGAAATATTTAAATTAACCACTTTGAAAAATGGCAATGCTCTTTTTTCCCTTGACAAAATTTTACTTAACTTTGGAGCATTATTTGGCCCCCTTTCTGGCAAGATAACATAACATGGTCGGTACCAGTGGATGCCTTAGGTCCTCTAGTTTAATGTGATACCAGTGTCTTCACTGTAGCTTTAAAATAGATCCTGATACAGCAGGTTTTGTTTGCAAAAAAATACTCTGGCTCACTTCTAACCTTCAGCTCTGCCATTACTGCCACTACCAGTCACACCTGCTGCTTCTTCACAATTCTGTCATCACCTCTCTGTATCCTGACCCTCTTTAGGAGCCCCGGATTTTTGGTGAGGCATTCTGACTTAGCTCATCACGTTTACATCAGCAGCACATCTCACACCTGACCCATATCAGATGGACCAAACCATGTCACAATACCTGCAGGGGGTGTTGGATGGCATGTTGAAATGTGTTTTAATTTTAAAATTACATTTATTTATCATGTAAATACATATAACTTGTATTGTCAGTGATATATATGTCAGGGAGTAAATGGTTGTACTTGATCCCATCCAAGGGTCAAACAGAAACCTTTTCATGGGGCCCCTCTTGGCCTTAGGCTGGGGTCATTTACCTTTTGACACCCCTGATCAAGGGCCTGATCGGAGGTATTTCAGATACTAAAACTGGTATCGGAAAAATTGTATCCTGTGTTTGACTGAGAATGACTGGTAACGGCTTTCAACAACATAGAAAATTTATTGCAGTAAAAGAAACAATAAAATAAAGTGGTCCATCAGATTTGTGAGGTCCATCAGTGTAACAGACAAACAAAAAGCCTCCAGTTAGTCCCAAGAGTACTTCGTACTGCACAGCAATAGTTCCTCATGTTAAACTGATATGGCCTGTATACAAAACATTCAACCGTCACACACCATAGGCAAAAAAAGTACAAAAAGTATAATATTTACATCTAAGGAAAGAGAACTATTTACTGAAAATAAAATAGTTTAAATTAAGTTGTCTTTAAAAATCCTACAGGAAGATAAAAAAGTATTTAAAGTCACATTGATGTTAACGGGTGAAACGGCTTTACCTTTTAAAAACTGGCAGAATGACACAGCTCATAAACAGTCCCTTCACTGTGTTGCATTGTGTTTCTGATGTCGTGAACACCTCTGACTTCTTATTGTCTATTATGGCTCAGTGTGGAGGATGCTTCACCTCTAATAAGAATAAACCTCCAGTGTTCACTGGTCTTTAACTGGAATGAACGCACAGCTGTGTGCAGAGACCCTGGAGCTGCTTGAGAACCTGAGCTGCAGTCCAGCTGCTCTTCAAAGCTCAGAGACATGATTACATCTTCTTTGGGTTCCACTGAGGCCGCCTGAGCAGAGGGTTTCGTGCTGTTTGGTTGTCTCTGGGTTCAGCCGCCCAGGCTGGCGGTGGAGGTGGAGACGAAGGCTGCTGCTCCTCTTCTGCTTCGTTATGCGCGTTTCTGAAGTTATCAGCTGAGCCGCTGTCGCTATCCAAGTGACGGCGAAGAGCAGGAGCATGAGAATCGCTGGAGGAGTTTGTTCTGGACGGTCCACGCCCTGACCTGCCTCTGTCCTCCCCTGAGCTCTCATCCAGCACGTCAACAGAGGACGCCTCTTTTAGGGTGTCCAGCCTGCGGAGAGGCATCATGGCTCTGGAGGAGGAGCGGGCAGGCTGGTCGAACCGAGAGCGTCTGGAGGGGTAGGCCAGCTCTGACACTGTTTCTTGATCATCTGGGACAGGTGAGGAAAAGGGTAAAATTGTAAAGAAATAATGGAGTGAAACATCAATGCATTCACATGTTTGGCAAATATAATCTTAGCATGTTTGACATGAACATTTGCTACAACAACAATCAAAACCTCTAAAATAAACTAACCCCTGAACCTTGCTTTTAGGATGATTACTCCAACCATAAATCTACCTTAAGGGAAATTAAAGGGGAAAACTGGATGTTAAGGGGTGAAAATTAGTTTAAGAAGTTTACCTGTATAGCTCTGTCTCACAGGAGGGAATTTTGAGTCCAGACTTTTCCCAGCAGGAAGAGAGAAGTATTTGTGGGATTTGGGCACCGCCTGAAATTAAACATGGGAATAAAACAGCAGAGTAGAAAGAGAGAAGAAAGGAGAATGAATGAAGGTGGGATAAAGAAGGTGAACCTTGTGTTTAATTCACACTTTGGGACAAGGCTCAATTCTGCTCTCGCTTCCTGATCTCCAGCTAAAATGCGGAGAATACACTGGATGTAGCAAGCCACAGTTACAGGGCTTCCTGCTTACCGATGACTGAAAACTGCCAGGTCGGAGGCTGCGGCGGATGCTGGCGTGGCGTCTTATCAATATCTCTTTGGTGTGGCGGTCGTTGGGCAGAGCGTGCTTTCTTGTGTACGCCACCGTCTGGTGAAAGAGAACAAAAAGATCCAACATTACACAGCAGATATGGACTCTTCTAGCCCACAGACTCTTCTAGCTCACAGACTCCGCCATTTTGGACGTGTTCATGTGGAATACAATTCACAAGTGAGCCAACAGGTGGCCACAATGATTGCACCTGACAGTAACCTCTACTAACTGGCAAATAGATAAAAATGCTTTCAGAGGAGACGGCATTCTTTACAGCTCAGATTACTCAACCAAAACTGGCCACACCTGTCTGAGCTGAAAGGGTCCGTGTCTCTGTTTGAACTTTACGAGCTGCCACACTAACCTCTTTAATGCAGCGAACCCATCACGGTCAACATAGACCTGTCTGTCTGTCTGCCCTGCAGCTGTGAGTTAGACCTAAAACAAACATTTCTAACACGAGAAAGGTTGCCATTGTTCTTTATAGAAATGTCTCCCTTCAAGAAAATGCTCCATGATCTCTTAACATTACAATTTAGATTCTCACCTCATAAAGTGTCAAATAAATTTTAAAAAAAATCACAAGAACACTGTTGTTAAATGCAACAACTCTAACGTGATGTGAGTTTAAAGAGGCAACACAAGACCAGTTTTCCAAATGACCCGTGCAGGATGTCAAATGTTAAAACAAACAGCAGATAAGAGGTGACGCTGAGTTTGTGTCAGAGAGCTGAAAAAAGCAGCTATTAAGACAATCTGACAATTCGTCCACTCAAGAGCCGAAGCACATGCTCCCTGTTTGTTCACACATCAAAGCGTCTCTGTGGGTGATGTCATGTCACTAATGGAAAAGTACTGCCGGCCACAGTCTGTGGCTATGCAAAACAACTCATAGTTTCAGTACTGGAAGTGATCGCGCCATTGTGTGACGCGTCACAGGAAATCTATGTTTCCAGTTTATCAAATAAAATGAAGTCTGTTCACTTTTGATGAAGAATATGAATAAGGAGAGGATTTAAGGTGAAAGGATCTGACGCTGGCTGTTCTCTTGTCCTTTCAAGCTGCTACTTCGTTTTTCACGTATAAAGCAAAGATGATATCAGGTGCACTTGGCTTCATTTAAGAGCCTAGAACATGTTCAGTTTTGTAGGAGAACACTTGAGACTGGGCTGCTGTCTGATCCATCGAGGCGAGACACTAATGTATGTACTGTAAGCACCTGCATGTTTACTGCAACAACAGCAAAATGCAAATGCAGGCAGACTGGTGGCAGCTGTCCGCCTTTACTCAATGAAACAGCTCCTCTGACAACAAAGTAGTTGTCCCTAACTGCTGCTTTAGTGGTGGAAGAAGTAGTCAGACTACACTACACTACACTTAACAGTAGGGGATAGAATCCTCTCCCATTGCCGGTAAACCAGAGCCGTTGACATGGCTCTGCAGTGGATGAGTATGCCTTTCTGTTTTCTATACTGGTGTTACAAACACTCCGGAAAACAGGTTAGTAAACAGTAGAAAGCAGCATGGAGGCCAGTGAAAATGTTATGGTAGTTACTTCTTCTTTGGATCTGTTAAGCCCAGTTCAGACAAAAGATTCAGGACGAGCAAGTTGAAACAGGCGACTACTTGCAATGCACCGTTCTGCAGCGTTCTAAAAACCTGCCAGTTCACACCAATGCAACTAGATGAGATGGAGTATCATCTCTATGCACCAACTCTCTGTACTTCTGTTCTGATTTACAGCTTTTCAGGCTTATTTTGTGGCTGAATATAATTTGTAGCTTCTTGAAATATGAATGAAGATACTAACACACCATGAGGACAGAAACAGAGGGCTCGGCGGATGGAGCACCTGCCGCAGCAGCAAGCAAACAGGTCACAGGTGAGCTCAGGTGGCCAGTTCACACTGCTGCACCTTTTCTCTGCAACGTTCTATAACAGTTTCAACTTGTTGCAAATCTTTGGTCTGAACTGGGCTTTATTTTTCCAGTCCCTCTTTCAAACCCTGTGCCAATTAATTTGAAATGATGTTCAGGTGTAGCTTGGACAAAGACGGATGGAATTTGTGGCTGAGATGACAAAGAGTCATAGAGGTTAACGATGGAGGCGACACACGTTACAACGTCATGCCAGAAAAGCTTGAGTAAAAGTACTTGGATACTTTCCTCCACTGTGAAGCATGATACGAGAAGAAAGGGAAAGGAAAAAAGCAGGATGGTGTGCACACAGCTGTAATCCTGCAACATTATTTGATATCTCACCCGTTGCCTGATCTGGTACATGTTCTTGGACAGGATGTCATGCATGTTCTTCAGGTCAGGAGCCAGGAACTTCCTCTTAGGTTTAGCAGAGCTTTTCTTCTCCTCACTAAAACACAGATATTCAGAGAAATGACTTTCCTCCACCTCTTTGAACCAACCAGACAATAAGGAGGTGGTGTGATCATCAGAGAAAAAGAGACGTAATAAAGGTTTCATACTAGAGAGAGACGATGGACGGAGCAGCGCTGATGTCTCCAGACACCGTGTCCAGGATCTCCATGGCGTTCTGCAGCTCCAGCTTCTTATACAGCGCCACGATACTGGACTCGGCTCGGCTGTCTCGGATCAGGATCTTCCGCAGGATGCGATTGTTGAACTTCATAAACCTGACATAGAGAGGAGGGGGATTACATTGCTGAGTTTGTGTGAAACTGAGATATCTGAGATTAAAACCGTAATGAAGGAACAGGTCGTGTTTGGACAGCAACAGAGGTCTATCACACAAAAGAATAAACTATATCAGGCTCTGGCTACAAAAGCAGTACATCTTAGTATGGTAATATCAAATATTATATGTTTGGGTGCAATTTTTGTTTTGTTTTTTAAATTCTTATTGCAACTGTCTCATCTACTAAATTGAGCAAAGCGTCCGTTCAGGCAGGACATAACATCAAGCTCAGCTCACATCCCAGCTACATCAGCTGATCTCAAACAGCCCAATCAACTGATGGAGCAGCTGATTGATGGAAGGGAGTCAGCTGATAGATCACATGATCCCTTTCAGTGCAACTAATTGGGGACTCTTATTCAGGGCACCCTATTTAAACTGCTCTGGGCTGCCTACTGTTGCTGCTGCCTTAGGCTTTCCATGTAGGCACTCTCCGCTTTAGGCTTTCTGTGTAGGCGCATGGAAGGGCAGAGAGGACCCAGAACGGAGCCATACTGCCAGATATAATGCTGCAAATGGAAATAAAGTTTTCTTTCACTAAAGTGGCCCTGACTGAACTTTATTTGTGGTTATTTTTGTCTTAATCAGTGGGACCATTTAGAGCCACTGTCCTGCTGAACTGTTCTGGAATTGAGGGGCTGTGTATAAAAAAGGCCACTGTACACTTAATATGGATATTATTACCCTCAATTACCCTTGAATCTTTAAGTCAGTTAACCCAGTGCAATGTGTGTGAGTACAAACCCAAAACAAACATTTCACAGTCCTTTTACTTTCTGACTGCTTGTTTTGACTTGTTAGAATCTAATTAGAAATCTGCATTCTTGAGAAACCCGTCTTACAAGACGAGCATACAGAGTGTGTAAACAAAGCTACAAGGAAGAGAAGGAACACTGGAGAAGGGAAAGAGACAAGGGATAAAGGGAGAAGTGAAAGCAGAGGTGACTGAAGTATGAGTGTGTCTCCAGACACATATAAAAGGTTGAAATAGTGAAATCGAAATATAAATGTAAAATTCATATTATTTCAAAGTTATTATTACACTTAATTGTTGTAAGAGTAGCTGCTTCAGGCAACTATGCACCAAAACACAGGGACAGTTCACCCCAAAATCAAAAATACATGTTTTAACTCTTACCTGTAGTGTTAATTATCAATCTTGATTGCTTTGGTGTGAGTTGCAGAGTGTTGGAGATATCTGCCGCACCATTTTAGCTTCTACTGCTAACTCACCTAGCACCTCTGAGCTACCGAACGTTAAGTTGAACACGACACCAAAGTCTGGTTTGTTGTCAACATTCCCACACAGTCCCCGAGTGAACAAAAGCATTGTCAAAGAAACAACAAAGACGGAAACTGAGAACAGGTGAACTAAACCTGCCACCTCTCCTCCAGTTTCACTGCAGATTCTTTCTCTTTAAAGTTAAGATGCAGCAGTGAGTCATTTATGATGAAATGAAAGCAAATAAATTAAAGCTTTTTGTTGAGCAGACAGGAGAGAGAACGTTCTTACTTGTCCTTCCAGTAGAAGTGGCTCCACTGTCCACACAGGTCCTCAATGCCAGCTATGGTGTGCTCCATAAGCTGAGAGCAAAGGGAGACCTTTTAACACTGTGCGCACACAAATATTCCATCAACCACATTTACAACAGTCAAAATCTGTGGCATACCCTGCAGTGAATCTCCACGTTGATGGTGTCAAGATTGCGGTTGGTTCTGCGGACATTGATGAACTCGATCAAAGGTCTGATACTGATGCCCTGTGGAGGAGGAAAAGAGAGA
Organism: Epinephelus awoara; assembly: GCA_035609425.1. Lineage (NCBI taxonomy): Eukaryota > Metazoa > Chordata > Actinopteri > Perciformes > Serranidae > Epinephelus > Epinephelus awoara. The sequence continues at coordinate 26,316,308 of CM069307.1, forward strand.
TGAGAGATTCAGCAGAACCCAGAAAAACATGAGAAGACTATTAAAATCCCAAATGACTGTCAAAAGACTGGCTATTGATTAAATAAAGAGCTACAGAATTCAGCACCTTATGGCATCAGAAACAAGCTGGTGGAAAGACCTGTTTGACATCATTTTGATCTGACATTGAGTTGTAATGCAAGATCTTTATATCCAAAATCTACACAACCTACTAGATAATGAAATCAGTTTTGGTCTGGACTTTAAATCATGGTGTGTGCCAAAAAAATCATGATGCTCAGATGATCAGATGCTCTCTTACCTGGAGAAAGACGGTGAAGAGGATGATAGCAATGGTGGCAGTGACGAAGAGCTGCTTGCGGCCAATGTTATCAGGAAGGGTGAAGGCCAAGGCGAATGAAATTGCCCCTCTCAGGCCACCGTAGGCCAGGCCGAATTGATCTTTTAGGTTAAATGGGATGGTGCGGAAAGGGTTAATGATCTGAGTCAGCACCAAGACACCTGTAAGGGAAGGAAGGAAGAAAAATGTCTGGACGTTATTTTTAAATTCAAAGCTGCACTAACTAATGCATTTTTGATATATACAATGTGAAGGTGGTTGTTTGTAGTGATGAATGTACAGAGAATTATCACTCCGTAGTTCCCCTGGGCTATAACAAACTTTAAAGCATTCTTCAGCTCCTAGTTTTGGCTTTAGGGCACGCAATTGTACTGTCTACTCTCATCAACATTGTGTCCAGCAGCTGTTTGACACAACTTAGCAACTAGCTGTTGAATATCTATCTGCTGCTAACTTTAGCTGTGTTTAGCCAATATCTCCCTCAGGAGCTGGTTGAGACCAAAACAGAGCAAGAAGGTGAGCATGGATATTTAGCTAAACATTTCACAGCTACGTTCACCTTTACAGCCATATACAATGATAATATCTCCGTGTTGTTTTTCAGTTTGTTGTGCTTCCCTCAGCTCAAAGCTCCAGAGACAAACAGTTAAAGGTGCCCTGCGGAGTTTTCTTATAAACACACAAAAGAAAAGAAGAAAAGTAACTGCACGTCGTGGTGACGAAGACCTCCTTCCTATTTTTCCCCTCAGTGGAAACATTCACTGTAATTTCACAGATAAGAAACAATAAATTGTGAAGACAATAAAGCCTCCACAAAAATAGCAATTTAAGTCTCGTGTGTGATTTATCCTGGCTTCATATGAGCAGAGGAAATCTCCACTAATTCGCTAGGCTAATTTATACAATGTAAAATGTCATAGGCTTGTGTATTTGTGGGGAAAATGAATCCAGATAAAGACAAGTGTTTGTGAATGCTGTGAGTAATAGTGAAGCTGTGTTTGAAATTGTTGCTATTAAGCCATGTTTAATGTTTGTTTTGAATCAACTAAACTTTACAACACTTCACAGAAACCCCGACACCGACAAGAGTTTTTTAATAAGCTTGTGATTAGTGAGACAGAGGGAAACCAATGGAAAGATGTGAACCATGCCACTTATGTGCTTGTGCATGGGCATGTTGTCCTTGAGTGTGTGCATGACACAAAGAAAATGGGGATCAGCTTGTAAAAACACTGCTTCATAGACTGCTTGATCAAAACTCCACAGTGCACCTTTAATCCTGCAGCAAGAAAAACAGAAGCCAAGCCAAAACCTGACCTCCAACATGACACAGACCCCCCTGCCCTCTCCTTACCGAGACCCCTCCACACAAAAGCAAACAGCAGTGTGAACAGGATGTAGCCCCAGTTCCACTCGTGCTCTGTTGTTATGGTGACGACCCCCAGGAAGAAGAAGATGAGCGTCTCTGAGATGGAGCCAAGCATCTTGACCACATGGCGGATGGTCGTGCAGGAACGCTGGGAGACATTTTCCTCCACGTAGTACTTCATGGTGAGAGCGCAGGTCACAATGCTGCAGAAGAACACAAACCGCTGCTGTGATTTTCCTGTATTCTTACAGCATTAAATATTTGGACCAGGCAAAAAAGTTAAAGTCTACTCACGCCATGATGGACGAGATGGCGAAGAGCTCGGCCACCAGATAGGCCAGGTAGCTGTACATGAATATGAAGAGTGGCTCGATCTCTCGAACCTTGGAGGTGAATCTTGTGGTGAAGGCGGCCACAAAGCCAAACAGGATACCAAAGCCCATCCCGCCGAGCCCGACCACAAAGAACCGCGCCACCCCGAGGAAAACATCCACTGGCTCCACCACCGGCATCTCCGCCACAAAGTTGAACATGTTGTACAAGACCTGAAACATGTACACATATGCTGAATCGCACATGCAAACACACACTCTTTTACGTGAAGCTTTCTGAACGTATGCACGTGCACGAACAGCCCACACACCCCTGTGACAGGTCATGGGTGGTGTCAGGGGCTGCGGCCTCTACTGACACAGTTGCAGATAACAGTGATTTATTGGAATATTTACTCTGCTCTGTTTGCAATTTGATAATCTCATTTCACCAAGCGTGCTGAATGACTCACGGAAAAAGAGCATTTGCCAAAGCAGTTGGCTTTGTTCCTCCTGTTCTGCCGATACCACTGACAAACAACGAAAGCAGCTCACTGCTGTTTTCATGGTGATGTGGATGTTTAACATCTGCTGTCTGGCTGCACACGGCCATTAAAAGTACATCTTCATAGAAAGCAGGACATTTGTAGACATTAGAAATAATGTGAGAGCCAAAGGCAAAGACAGGCCACCTACCACACAGTACACAGACCACATTCAGCATTTTCTTCAATGGTCTTCAATATTACAAGCAAAAACTTGCTATGCAGAATAAGGTTTCCTGACAACAGTGTTAACTTTCCTTGACAGCTTGTAGCGTCTGCCACTAGTATGAATGCACACTTGATCAAACTAATGAAAAAATACTGTCATAATACTGAAAATATTGTAAAAACTGTATGAAAAAAGTGGTAAATAACATCCAGTAATGATAAATTCAAATAGTCACATTTGGAACCTGGAGGGTGTTACTGACGAGGAGGCTCAGGAGTTTATCTGAAAGGGGTGCAGCAGTACATCTTTAAGAAAAGGGTGGGGAACCACTGACTTAGCACAGGGTTCATTTAAAGATATACTATGCAGGATTTTCCCACAAAAATGTACAGACTCATACAAAGGTAATCCCTCTCAGTCATCACTTCTGACCCACTAGCAGTGTGTGGCAAAGTATTTTTCTGCAGACACTCTGCCCTCTGCCTGGATTTTCTTATTTGCCTCATATTTTCTGTGCTCAGCTGGGGTCGGGGCTTTATCAAAAGGTAGCGACCAGGTGCCAGACTATAAACAGCAGGCACCCAAGAGAAAGAACACACATACAGCGAGGTGAAACGCCCAATGACAGCTAATCTGGAATTGGATTTTATTGTCACTTGTGCTGGGGAGTGTGTTCACAACAGTAACTGACAATCCTGCACTGTATAGTGGATACGACTAGTGATATATTTTTTGTTCTCAAGCAAAACATTGCAACAGACTATCTGTGTCATTCAGTCCCGAGCCAATCTGTTCCAAGATGTCAATCTGGACATTGTAGTTTTTATTTTTGGAGATTCATTTATTTCACGTAACCGCTTATCCTGTCAGGGATTGCGGGGTTGCTGGAGCCTGTCCCAGCTGACAATGGGTAAGAGGCAGGGTACACTCTGGACAGGTCAAGATTTGGAGTGCTGGTGGGTATTTACAGCAGCAGGACAGTGTATGTGGGACGGACTCTAAATAAACTACTGCAGCTCAATGATGTGTTTTTAATAGTATTTGGGAAACAATGGAGCTCTATGGCACAGAGGAATGAGCTGTATCGGGCTTTGTGTGCAAGGACAATGATTGTTAACTCAACTCATTGTTGTTGGTTTTGGTCTTTTAACGGGATTTTTGTTAGTAACGAAAATACAGAATATTGTGAGACTCGTCCATTAAACAGACTGTTCTGCTCCGGGACGAGTCTAACGAGCAAAGATCATAGAAAAGGCAAACAGGAGCCATTTTTACAGCATTTACTAAAAGCGGATCTGTTCATGGAGAGAGACGGCAACAGTTCCCTGTTTAAAATTTGCATGTACGACACAGATGGTGCAGATGATAACCTGGTAGTCTCAGTTGCAGTTCTCACCTGAAGTACCTGTGTATCTGTGCTTTTGGCAAATATTACATCTCGTCTGATTTGTGCAATTCTGCTCTCTGCGCTCTCTGTGCAGACCACGCCTGGGTAAATGTTTGTCTTGACTTTCTGCATCAGCTCCGCTACTGTGTCCCAAACAAAAGGGTCGCCACACCAAAGCTAAACGCAGGTTGTTGGAGGTGGGTGGGGAGGGCTGAGCACAATAAGGAAGAGGGTGAGGGGGGAAATTTGAGCATGAGCTCAGTTCAGAGAAGTTTCAGACGGTGTTGTCTGCATGTGTTAACTCCGCCCATACGACCAAAAGCAACAGTGACCTCAGAAACTGGTTTGGCCGCATCTGCGCAAACAGACCTAAATCCTCAGACCTGCGGACACAACTGTTTAATGCCTCTTACAACGTTCCCTTACTTCCATTTTTGAGTCGTTTATCTGTTCTGCAATCTTGCCTGCACACACACCTTGTTCTCATAAAAGCAAAAAAGAGGGTGAACTAATTGTGCAGTATCTGACGAAACCTGAGCTGAGCCTTTAGAGAAAGAGTAGAAAAGCGCTGGACAACATGATACTGGATCTGACTTTTTTTTTATAATAGCAGTCCTGAAATTAAGGGTCCAAACTGGGTTTCAAATGGTGGGTGGAGTCCCAGTAATCTCCATGTTGAACAATGTGTGTGATGCTGCTTTGTTCCCACATCAGTTGCAGCACTTTCCCAATTAATTGTTCTTTTATCTAGGCAGAGGTAGACCAGCAGCTCCCGTGTTCTGCAAGGTTCAATTACTGATTTTGTCAATTAAGTCTGAACACAGACAAGTTTGAGTTAGAAAGGCCAGTTTGGGAGATATTAAGCATGCTACTTGGATTATACTGCACATGAGGTGGGAGAGTTTGTTAACAGATGTTTAACATAGTTTTGCTGTTGTTAACGCTTCGACACCTGAGCTAATTAGCTTGATTTCTTTCAAAAACATGGGAGGAGGGTAACGAGCAGAGAGAAGAGTTTTAGATTAATTTCTATGCAATTATAGGATTTTTTTTTTTACAGTGTGCAGCTCTGCCCTTTTTTACAGGTTGAAAACTAGTTGCAAACAGTTTAAGCAGTGTTCTTTCAGGAAAAATAAATAAATAAATAAAAAATAATCAAACAATAAAATGACCTGGAAAGAGTGATTAAAAATTATAAAAAATTCTGTATCATAATTTTAAAATGTAATAATAATAATATATTATTATATATATTATATATTATTATATATTATTATTATTATTATAAATATAGTTTTCACCTAGCTTTTTTATTTTTTCCCTACCTTTTAAAATAATTTTTGATTTTTATTTATTTATTTTTGCAATTTGTGTGACTTTTTTTTTTTTTTACCAAATTTGACCAAAATTGCTCTTTGCGCTTTTCCCCATGTTTTTGAAAGAATCACACCAATTTGCTCAGGGTTCGAAGGTTTAAATACTTGTAAGGTGTGTCTGAAAGCAGCACAAGAAAAGGGTTAAATGTGGTCCCCTATGACTTTGACTCATCAAGAATTTTCTCAGTTTCTTGAATTCCTTGTTCACTGTGAAGGCATGCAAGAAAAGCAAAGTTCTCTTCGCATATTCAGAGTGAGTTATCGATACACAAATGGTCATTTGAGGGGTGAAGCAATGCTTTAACAACAGGTTGTAACGGCACCTTGCTCTTTGCTCTGCATGTTTTCATAACAAGCAGTAGCCCTGAGGTTTCCACAGCAGGCCAACGTGTTGCAGCAAGTCTCAGCTTAGAGCAAAAGCTACAACCAACACCTAAAACAGTCCCTGTAACCTGCACAAACACAAACGCACTACCTGAATCTCTGCGTCAGTCCACTCACCACAGTGACAGCATCATTGAAGAGGCATTCTCCAAACACCACGATGTAGAGCTGCTCGTTCACAGACACGTCCTCAAACACACTCAGCACAGCCACGGGGTCCACGGCCGAGATGATGCTGGCAAACAGCAGGTTCTCCTGCAGGTTGATGTCCTGCACGCCAAACGCCTCAATCTGGCATATGGCGAACAGAGACATGCCGATGCCAATGCTGTTCCACAGAGTCCCCACCACTGCAAACCACAACACCTGCAAACAGAAATGTCAGAGTTTCTCTTTGAGATGAATGAATGAAGATGAATCTGTTTTGGGAAAGCTGTGGTTGACTTGTAACGGACCGTGCCAATGTTCTCAAAGAAAGGCCTGGTGGGCATGAAGTAGCCCGAGTCGAGGACAATCGGGGGCAGCATGTAGAGGAAGAAGACGTTGGTAGTGAGCACAGCAGGCGGCTCCTCGTGGACAGAGTGCATGATGCCACCCACGATCAGACCAATGCTGATCAGAAGACATGACTCTGGCACCCAGATGGTGATCTTGTGATACACATGGAAACCTGAGAGAAGAGATGTGAGGTCAGTTCAAAAACAGGAACAAGGCTGCATGTAAAAAAAAGCTCAATAATACATAAAATAAAACATCAAATTAAGTTTGTTTTAAATTATTATTTTTATTTCCAAGTTTACTTGACATTATTTAACTTAAAATAAACTTATTCTATTTTAAATCTAACATTTTTATTTTATCTTGAATTTCATAATAGAAATAGGAATAATATTTTTATTATATTTTATTCTGAATGAAATAATAAATCTGAAATAAATAATAAATAGATACATTTAAAAATCATACATGTAATAATTAATAAAATATTATTATTTTTTAATTATTATCTTTTTATTTACAAGTTTGTTTGAAATTATTAAATTTAAAATAAACTTTTTTTATTTTAAATTTAATAGTTTATTTCATTTAAAATTCATATTAGGAATAATATTTTTATTATATTCTATTTTATTTTAAATGAAATAATAAATTAAAAATAAATATTGATGAATAAACAAATATATAAATAATACATGTAATAATAAATAAAATAAAAATCAAGTTTATTTCACACTATTATTTTTTTATTTAAAAGTTTGTTTTAAAATTTAAAATTTAATGTCAACTTTTTTATTTTAAAGTTAATAATTTATTTTATTTCAAATTTCATAATAAATTCAAAGTATATCATAGTAAATAAATGAATTAAAAAAAATAATACATTTAATAATAAAATACAATACAGTTTAATTTAAATTACTAATTTTTTATTTCAAAGTTAATTTGCATGGAAGTTTATTTGACAGGGACCAGGCAGAGCAAACATAAATTCCAACACTTAAAATCTGATGCATTCTGCTGAGATATCCAAAATCTTATTTTCTTCCACAGTCCCTGAGTCAATTTTTGTTTTTTTTTAATTGACAAAATAGTGACAGAGCTGGATCTTAACCCATCAGCAGTTTGAACAAATGTTACTGTTACTCACCAATCTTTGCAAATGAGGCCAGCAGCACCCACAGAGTGATCTCAAAAGGTATCTGTATTCTCGGGTAATCCATTGTAAACACTGGTAAATTTGCCTTCTCCGCGTCTGGAAAGGCCTGAGGGCCATTATCAGGCTTAACAGGGGGCAATATGGTGACACTGCCGGTTGGTTTGGGAGGGATTTCTCCTCTGGACCCATATGGAAGACTTAGAAATGTCAAAATGATGAGTAAAACTCCTAGTTTCCTGCTCATGCTTAAATCCATCGTGCACAAACACCACAGCTCCTACACAATAATCCAAACTGATGCGAGTGTCAATCACTCCATTTAACTTCACAGCTCAACAAAGAAAAACAGTTGAGGTGAGAACAAGCTCAGCTTCTCCTCCAGATGTTTGTGATTTTAATTTCCTCGCATGTTCTCACTCCATCTTCAGCGGTGAAGCCTTAATAAACTTTTCCCCAGAGCTCCAGGAGGTTGTGTGATCCGGTTGGAGTCTCCTTCAAACTGCAGGACAACACACACTTGTGGTTTACCTGCAGCGCGGCCACGAGTTCCGATACAGGCTGGGCGCGGCCCCGAGCCCTGCTCTGATTGGGTGTCACCTGGAGCACATATAAAGGGTGGGGCGCGGTGCGGCTGCGGGCCATTCAGGGGCCAATCTTAAGTTTCGGTGATTCCAGTTTCCTGAGCGACACTGGTTTCAACTTTCACCTGTAACACAGACTTTTATCTGATGTATTTGAAGTGGTTTAGGAAGTGCACACTGCAAAGGTTAATGGATTTTAATGAGGTCATTTCACTAAAATGTGGAAACCTAAAGCATATTTTAGGAGTCAAGCAGAAAAAAGGTGAGCACACATGTGCAAGGATAGCAGCCTGTTTCCGATGGGCCCAACAGCGAAGGACATATGTGTGGTGTTTTTACTGGTTTCAATCATCTGGTCTGTTTTGGAGATTAGGAGACATCTGCCAATAATTTGGCTGCATCTTACACACTGCACCTTTAAGATTTATTTATTTAACACATAGTTTTTCTGCCTGTCGACTTCTTTTACAGTAACAATTTCCCATCATTTCTTACATTTCCACCATAATATTGGCTTACATCATAATGTTGAGTTGGTTTGTTAAAATTATGATTTAATGTCTCATCATTTTTGACTTAGCCTCCTGAGACCCGAAGTTTTGTTTGGCATGCATTTTTAATTTCTCTTAACTATTGGGGGATCAGTAAGACCTGATAAGTATCAAAAATAAAACACTGTCAATGGTAATAAAGTCCCAATGTCCTCAAACGAGTACTTCCTGATTAACAGTGTCTTATCTTGTAGCTGTTGCTAAATTTGGTCAAATTTGTTGCTGTATCAATCTTCAAACATTATTAATCATAAATAAACAACGTTCAATCATAAATGTGATCAGGCTTTGGACCTTTTGGACACTTTGGTGTCGGGATCAGCTGCAGACTGACTTGGCAGAGTTGTTTTTACATGGATTAGTGTATTGTGATCTTACTACCACTAGATGGCACAAAAAGTGTCCACGAACGAGGACAGCAGGTCTGAGTGAAGTAGAATGAAGTGTAAGGTCAAGTAAACCTAAAATGTGATGTCATCATATGAGGACACAGGGTCTCACGAGAGTAAAGGTTGCCATGGAAGGAGCGGCTGATTCTCTTATTTTATTGTATATAAAAATACGTCTTCCTTGGATTGAAAAAATAATGCAATACTCTCCCCCAGTATCTAAGGTGATGTAGGCCTATTCATGACAATAAACATGCCAGAATAATTTGTTATATTCATCATTCCTCTCTTGTGCTTCCATAGTAGGTTACTTAATTGACAGAGATGTTGTTATTTTGCTCAATGTACAAACCCCCAGCTTCCTGCATGAACGCGCAGTCCTCCACCCACCTACAGCAGCATGTGAGGTTATCCCTGGTGGCACCGTCACTCTGTGCAGACCGAGGCAGCAGCGCCCCCGGGTGGACAGAGGAGGAGCTGCGCCCGGCGGAGGTATTACGTCTCGATGTGTCAGAGGGAGTCAGGGCGAGTCTTGACTGCAGACATCGTCGAGCAGCAACCAGGATGCGCATCAATATGAAGAGAAACCTTCGCATTTCTCCAAACGGTACGATATATATTATATTAATAATGTGTTTCTAATGTGGCATGTGATCATGTGTCGGTTTGTGGAGGGCGTTTGTTCCCACTGATGGATGCTGAGAAAACAGCACCTCGCAGCAGGGGCAGGATAGGACGTGTTTACAGCCTCAGCCACAAATGTCGATTTATTATCTGCTTTTATTCTCGGTGTGTTTGTATGAATGGTGCTGAAGGAAGAGTCCACCCTGCAGCAGCAGCAGCAGCAGCAGCCTCTCTGGATGAGCATCAGCAGAGACCATGACGCAATAGTTGTTATTGTGAATAAATACATATCTACACTTGGAGTATAACGACACTATTATTGGCCAGTGGTGCCATAAATAGATTTCCATTGGACAGCTCTGCCCTCTGCTCTGTGTATGTGCACGCAGCAGGGCTGGAACACACAGGATGACACCCTGTTTCCTGCAGCTTTACACAAGGCCAGGGGAGTGTTTATGTGGGATTATAGAAAATAATGCTACATATGTGCTTTTATATTTATACATATATGTACTTGTTACATGTAAAACCGGATGTGTTGCTCATGAAACAGCGTGATACGACATTGCAGGCCTCCCAGATGCTCCCAGCAGAGCGGAAAGGATTAGATTTGATCTGTTGAATCATTGTTTTCACTCTTTTCATAACACACAGGAAACCACTCACCTCTAACTGCATGTGTTGCCTATGTTTGATGATTTTTGAGGGTTAAATTGGAGATTCATGAACTTCAATGAGCCCTCTGTGTTTCCATACCTACAGTATAAGTGTGTGATTCTGTGGCATCACTGATAAGAGTTCATTCATCATCATCATCATCATCACCATCATCAAGGATTCCTGTCTCCTGCTCAGTTTACCGCTGTCTGGGTAACAAGAGCTGCTTCATGACTTCACTTCCTCTTCTCGTCTGCGTGTGTGAACTCGTTTGCATAATCTCCCCCTCTTTGATCAATTAGATCAGAGAGCAATTTATGGGTCAGTCTCTGTGGATGTCGTCCATGTGTCCATGGTTACGCCAGACAATTCTACATCAGGTAGACGGTTTGTAGATCAAGGGACGATGGCAGATGGGCCCCGCTTAGCTCTGAGCTGAAGCAGGATCAATAGATTGAAACTGAGAGGTACATCGGGGTTACAGGGGGACACGGGGAAAAGGGAGATGGCTGGAGCACAGAAAGAAGAAGGGGAGGGTTGATGACAGAGCAGAAGAAGGAGAGGCATTTGGGAGAGATTTACAGGGATGAGGAGGAGGTGAGTTAAGGATGAGGACATCTGAGAGGGAGAATGAGAGGCACTGCAGTGCAGCCGGTGCTGACAGCATCTGCAGGGGGCCAGCTGTGTGCCGCCAGCCCGACTAACTGGGTCATTTTGGTCTCCAGACCGCCCCAGAGGACTGTCTATACCACGAGGACCACCTGAATCCTCTCTGTCCTCTCACCACATCACATGCTTCATCACTGCATGTATACCATCTTTTCTCCTTCTGGAAAACCAAACTTACCTGAGCTGGCTTTTTGAGGTCAGAGGTCACCTACAGAGGAGCAGCTGCCGGTCAGTATTCAGCCTTTTGCTCATGAGTGGATGTGGATACTTGCTGTTAATGGGCTTGAACCCAGAAATCTATAACATCTAACCACACTGCAATTTATTATCTGTCGATAAGAGCTGGAACTATTAGTTGATGGACAGAAAATTAATTAGCAACTATTTTTATGGTCAAATAATCACTTCATTTTTCATGGAATAATATAAAATATTCTCTGGTTCCAGAACAGGCACCAGCAGAAAATGTTGGCAGTGTATATTTCTGCAAACCACGAATACATTTGCATGTTCATACATATAAAGTGACGTAGTATATGAGCTGAGCAAGAGGTCTAGTTTGTAGGCCTCAGAATTGCGTCTCGGCTTTTTGCAGATGATGTGGTTCTGTTGGCTTCATCACACTGTGACCTCCAGCAGGCACTGGGTAGGTTTGCAGCTGAGTGTGAAGCGGTTAATTGAGAGTCAGCACCTCCAAGTCTGTGGCCATAGTTCTCTGTCAGAAAACGGTGGTTGGGAGAGAGTTACTGCCCCAAGCGAGGGAGTTCAAGTATGTCGGGGTCTTGCTCACGAGTGAGGGTAGAATGGAGCATGAGAGGGATCAGTGGTTTGGCGCAGCATCTGCAGTGATGCGCATGCTGTGCTGGACCATCATGGAGAAGAGGGAGCTGAGCCAGAAGACGAAGCTTTCGATTTACTGGTCCATCTACGCCTACCCTCACCTACAGTCATGAGCTCTGGGTAGTGACTGAAAGAATGAGGTCATGGATACAAGCGGCCAAAATGAGCTTCCTCTGTGGGGTGGCTGGGCTCAGCCTTAGAGATAGGGTCAGGAGCTCGGACATCCAGAGGGAGCTCGGAGTAGAGCCGCTGCTTTTTCGTGTCGAAAGGGGTCAGTAGAGGTGGTTTAACCACAGCGTTGTTGAAACATTAAGAAACATAAAGTTTCAATGTCTCTGCTTCATAACAACGTATAAATGTAACATATCTGTAGTTTGCAAAAAAAGTACAAAGCCAGCATTTATCCTGACGACTGGATCGCCGGTTCCAGCTTCTCAGCTCTGACCCATATTTCACTATTACAATTGAAATCACTCTAAAGAGGCTCTATGCCATAATCAGAGTGTATGAATTCTCTGCATGTGGTTCTCAACATGGAAGCGGCTGAGCCGGCGGCCAGCAGCTAACAGTGCTATCTCCATAAACAGTGCTAAACAACGGCAATAGGGCTGACAGGGCTAACCATTTTAACCAGGACAGTGGTGCTCTGCTCCTGCAACACTGCCATCCAGATCTCAGTGGTGATCTCCGTATGAGCACAGTGCAGAGAGACAGCGGTAAGCTAGCTAGTGGGATACACACACGACACATGTACACACTGCCAGCCTGGCTACCACAACACAAAGAGAGGTAGCGTGGCAGCATTCCCTGCTCAGGAGGTCATTACTCCACCGTATCTTTACATAGCAAATACTGGTTAGGTGCTGTAATATTGCTCTGAATGTGGCACACAGATCCTTTAAGTTTTGGACTGTTAGTCGGATAAAACAAGCACCTTGAAGACATCGTAATGGGTTTCTAGGAAGTTGTGATCATGGGGGAATTATAAGACAATGGGCCCCTGGGCAAATATATCAAAGCTCTCCCCCCACCTCTCCTACAAAGGATCAAGACTTGCAGACTCTGTGGTGGCTTTACCACTTTTTTGTTGTTGTTTTTTGTTTGCTTGTTGTCCTTTTGTGTCTCAGTGTGGTTGTTTTGTGTCTCTTACCTCTTATCAACATGGCGCCATTTGTGGATTCCTTCAAATTAAAAGCAAAGACCAAAAATTCTAAAAGGAAGCTTTCTTAAGTTTCAACCTTAAAGGAGCTGCATGAGACATCCAGATATCTATAATTCAGAGTTGCCATGTCTGCTGAGGCTGTTGCTGCATTCGCACTTTGGTGCATAGGATGCGTGGTCACTGAGGGAGGTTGTGTTCCTCTGTCTCCTCGAGGAGCTTCTGGGGGAATTTTTGTGTCTTTTTGAGATCATTTTGTGTCTTTTGTGGTTATTTTTCATTTATTTGTAGTCCTTTTGTGTCTTTTTGAGATCATTTGGGTCTTTTTGGTCTTTATTTACAGTGGTTTTGTGTTTTTTGTAGTTGTTGGCCTGTTTTTGTCGTTATTTTGTGTCTCCTTGTGGTCGTTTTTTGTTGTCTCTTTGTCGTCGTTTTGTGTCCTTTTGAGATCATTTTGTGTTTGTTTTGGTCATTTTTCATTTCTTTGTAGTCTTTTTGTGTCTCTTTGTAGTTATTTTGTTACTCTGTGGATTGTCTTGCTGGTCTACATGTGTTCATTTGTGTTACATTTTGCAGATGAAGGCCTGATCAGTAATCCATTCATGACTGGGATGAGCATTTTTTGTCATTTTTGGGCATGTTACAGAGCAATCTATTAATCAGTAAGTGAAGAAAATAATCAGCAGATGGGCTGATAATAAATACAATTTTTCTATTTTGATTCACTTTGTCTGATTAATATTTATTTTGATTGTCTTGTTTTGTTTAACCAACAGTCCAAAATCCAAGGATATTCCAATTATGATACAAAACAAAAGAAAATGTGCCATTTTTTGCATTAAACAGTTCCCCAAAATTGCTGTTAATCAATTTTCCATCTGCTGATAAATCAGTTAATTGACAGAACGTTTCAGCATCACTCCCGACTGTTGTGTCTCCCCATAAGCAGACCGCAAGTAGCTGACAGTCAGACAGATGTGATGATGATGATGATCCGTCGCTCCCTGTGGCTTTACATTAGATCCACTGTGGGTTTCCTAGAGAGCTTCCCAACATGCCCCAGGCAGTGACGATAATGCAGATTACAGCATTTTAAAGACAGCTCCCTTTGACAACAACTCCCACACAGCCTAATGAGGCAGAGCATTCACGCTGTAATTGTCATCTGCTTTGGTCTCACATGAAGGTGCCAGAGCGGAGATTAAACTGGCAGAGAGCATCACACTCTGGATTTAGTGTGTGTGACTATGCAGATGAGTTTGAGGTTTGCGTGTGTGTGTGTGTCAAAAGGAGACTTCATTTGGGTGCGGTGTGTGATGTCACAACAGCTTCACGTGTAAAAATAGAGCTCTGATGTAGAAGTCTTTGCACATGAATGCACTGTGGCACACACTCATTTGTTCTCATTTTGTCGGTGTGGCATCAAATAAACAGAAACACACACAACACCAGGTCTGTGTTTGAGAGGGAGAGCAATGTATTGGGTGAATATTTGTGCGACACACACACAAGCACCAAAGAGGACATGTTAAGCGGGTCTGACACGCCACAGGAAATGTAAACATTTACCTCTCAGGTCAATTTGAAGCGCCTTTCAGCTCAGGTTAGTCATCAGACCACTTGCAGCATCCTTTTCCTTTCTTCCTAACCTTTCAGATTCTCCTCACATTTTCTGTTTCCTCCTCCGTGTCTCTCTCTTCTTCTGTGGCTCAAATTTGTGCTTAGTTGTGCTTTGCAGGAGTCAAATCAATACACTGACATCTTGATTGCCTTGTTGCTGATTCTCACTCTCACACCAGTGTTTCCACAGTGTGCCACACTTGGCACAGTCTCAGTTTCCTGTTCTCTCACTGATTTGGCAGGTGCAGTCAGTGTTATGGAGGTAACAACATGAGCGGCGCTTTAACACTGTGGCTTTTGCATTATCATCCAAACTGAGTATCCGACATAACAAATAAGTGTCTTGGTTTCACTATGAGTCGCACCGCAAACACTTACTGGATGTGGTGGGATAATAATAATAGTTATGTAAACATGTGTGGTTAAAGTGAGGAGGATGTAGGTGATGAGCAAGGCCTAATATGAGAAGGGATTGTATTGAATTATCATATGTTAAATTTCAGATAAGGACAGATGTTAAAGGAGCACTTCACCCACACAGTGATCATTTGTATATCAATAACTCACTGTGTGTTATGTGTTATTTGTGAAGAATAGTTTGTGTTTCTTGCATACCTCCACTGCGCAGTGCAATGCACAAGCAAAGTCCAGATGCACGTTTGCCCAGGTGTGCTACACGTATGCAAAAGTGTTTTAAATAATAAGGATTTAGCAAAAATGCGTGTGTTTGAAAGTACTGAGCATACGACTGGATACATGAGACTTGCATTGTGCTGCAAGAATTGTGTGAGTTTGTACACAGATGTTTTGATATTTGCTGTAGTTACACACGGACCCCCTTTTAATTTCAATATCAATTTTTATTTATAAAGCCCAATATCACAAATCACAATTTTCCTCACATGGCTTTACAGCATGCGACATCCCTCTGTCCTTTGGACCCTCACAGCTATAAGGAAAAACTCCCCAAAAACCCTTTAACGGGGGGAAAGAATGGTAGAAACCTCAGGAAGAGCAACTGAGGAGGAAATGAGACAGTATTTCTGTACTGTGTCACTGATGTTCACGCTTCCAACTTCGGTGTGTTCATGATCTTTAAGTTGTAATATAGAAACAACCCCAAGGCTGCGGAGGTAAACAAGACGTCTGCTGCTCCAGCTATACTCAAAGATTTAAAGAACAGGGGCATCAGGGAAAATTCATGCTTCTCACAAGGTTAATCTTTTTTTGATAACTTCCTGTTCCTATTATTCTGTCGTTGATGGGTTTCTGTTCAATGAGTGACCTCTCTATACCACTTTGGGGGATTATGGAAATTCCCTCCTGATGTCGGCCGTCGTCACGCCCAGAGTAAAGGACTGTTTCTCCAGTGTTTGTTTTTATTGATCCTGAATTGCGCTCTAGCTTCACACATCCCCAGGATGTTGAGGTTGTAACGTCTCATTTCTTCGATGATCTGTGCCAATTTCCCAGCTTCAGACATGATTTGGACTCTTCAGAATCTCAGCTGTCGTGTCATTTTGGTGTCAAGAGCCCAATTCTTCCTGCCATCTACTTGGCTAGGGATTTCACTGGAGGCAGTCGTGTGAGTTGTGGGCTCCTGTGGGCCTTCACATCCAGATGTTGATGCTTCTTTCGTTGCCGTTTCTGTAGCAAATAGAGGTTTTTAGAGCTTTGCTTTCAATTATTGTTGCTGCGTAGACAGAAGGGAACTGCACTAAAAATCTCCCTGTTGAGGAATGAGGCAATAAAATACTGAATAAAGTATCATAGAAGTGAATTGTAAATTCCTTTGCATGATGAGGTTATCTGTTACGTCCTCAGATGTATCTCATATCTATCTGTGCTTGTGTGTTTGATATTAGTGTGTCCAAAAGAAGACAAAAACACCAGTCGGGCATTAAATAGCATCAGGAGACGAAGGTGAAGATTCAGTCTGCTGCAGCTCTGTCTCATTTCCTACAGCTGTGTGAATATTCACACAGCTGAATTTTCTTCCCGCTGCCTATATTTGCACATTATCAGAGGGAAAGAGATAAGTCGAGCGCTGACAGGAAACTGCACAACCTCTCATACTTCTCAGAATCGTGCCAAGACAGACAGCCCACTTACATCAGTTATTCATTGCTTTGACCTTGTGTACTGAAGACTGTAATGTGATGATGCGTGTGTGCGAGCCCAGTAGCAACCTTCATGGCTAATTACGAGCGGTTTTCTAATTTGGTCTCAGCTGCCATCTTGATAAAAGCGTGACATCAGTATGAACGACTGGGAAAAGTCTGGTTTGTGTCCGCTGTTTCTGAGGGGACAGCAGATGATCGCTCTGTTGTTTTCTTCTGTCTTTCAGATTTATCATCGACAAACTTGTGACAGCTCAGATCAACACACACGAGGGAGACCAGCGAGCAAAGAACTGACGTGACAGTTTTGATTTTGAGGCCTCTCGACATTTTTCTGCTCTTCAGTCCTCTTTACTCTAAGAGTCTATCCTCAGCCCCCGACGTGAACCAACCATGTCCGGGAAGGAGCGCAGCCCCCGCCACCGGCCGTGGTCGGTCTACCGGGCCAACACGTTTGATCTCTCAGCTGAGATGATGGGGCTGGCTCTCTCGGGTAACTAAGTAACCGCTGCCATGGTAACCTGTTTACTTCATTGATGATGAAATAGCAGGGCGTTAAAAAAGAGCACCCCCTCCTCTTTTCTCTTTATCCTTCAGGCAACAGTCAGGATCCAGACGAGCCTGTGCTGGAGTTCAGTGTGGGTACGTTCATTATACACACCGCTGCATGAGGATCAGACTGTGTGTGTGTGTGTGTGTGTGTGTGTGTGTGTGCTCCTTGTATTGACAGAGTCCACTTCATTTACACCAGTAGTTGATCATTTACAAATCTGAACAATGAAGTGATTCTAGTAACCACAGTGACTATACAGGCAGCTGTTGTCTGTGTATCCAAAGCCTCATTCATATACTGTAGCTTCGTCATCTTAATTGTTTGACACGCGAAAACACATTTATGACCCACAATGCTGCACCGACTTCATTATGATGAACATGGGCACTGTAGTTTATTTTGAGTCAGTCCCGCAACCACTGTGCTGCAGTAAAAACTTAATAGCACCCCAAATTTGTATTAAGCCTGCAGCTGAAATTAGCTCCCTAACAGTTGCAATTTTTGCTGCAGTTTGACTCACGTTTACTGAAAACTACAGTTCCCAGCTGTTTAAGGAAATTACAGAGCTGAATGTTTGTGCCAAGTTTTAAAGGGACAGTTCACCCCCAAAACAAAAATACATATTTTTCCTTTTACCTGTAGTGCTGGTTATAAATCTAGATTGTTTTGATGTGAGTTTCGAAGTGTTGGAGATATCAGCCATTGAGATGTCTGCATTTTCTCAACTGGTGGGTCGTGGGTCCACTCTGAATGTACCGAAAGTGACTCAAAAACGTGTCAAGTTTGTAAAAACACGCTTTATTTTTTAGTACTGTGAATTTCCAGCACAGAGCTTTTATTTTGAAGTGCTGTTTCCTGCTGTAGAGTGAGTGACAAATGGACAGCTACTAGACAGAGACAGCAACTAGCTTGACAACATGGCCAAAAGCAAGTGTGGTGTGAAATGTATTAAACTGTGCAGGCATCTATACACCCGATATCTCCAACACTCTGTAACTCACACTCACACCTAATATTTGGAAGCAATTAACAGCTAAAAGGCAGGATTTTCCCCGAGGAGTTGGTGGAGCCCAAAAACAGAGCTAAAAGAGACTGAATATTGGACTTACATTCACCAGAAACACAACTCCAAATGAACTATAATGCTGCCTCTTATTGGGCAAAAACATTGATACAGCTTTAAAGGATGAGGGATGATGTGTCTTATCACTGATTGGCTCAAGAGGCGACTGCATCATTTGTGTGGAAAGACTTGTTTAATTTTTATCCGTCACCCTGACAGTCTGCTGCTCATCAAGCACTGACAACTCAAAAATACTGTATTGCATTCATCCCATGGCCGAGGATTAGTGACCATCCCACTATTAAATCCCAGCGTCTGTAATCTCCCCCTGTGTTCATATGTTGCTGCAGCCTGCAGCGAGCTGGTCACTCCCTCGCTGGACCGTAAGCCAACCAGCTTCGTCGCCGTCAGCTGCACCACTCCGCCCCAGGCCTTCTGGACCAAACACGCTCAAACTGAAATCATAGAGGTACGCCACTGTTCGCTTGCCCTCGCTTCCTGTCTGCTGTTGGAGACTTTGAAACGATCTCACCTCTCTCTGTCCTCAGGGCACCAGTAACCCTATCTTCCTGAGCAGCGTGGCGTTCTTTCAGGACTCTCTGATCACTCAACAGACACAGGTCAAGCTTTCTGTCTATGATGTAAAGGACCGCACACAGGGCACGGTGAGCCCTGAGAATCATTTCCTCTTCAAATTTCCTGTTAGGAAGTAGATAAAGTTTGTACCTACTAAATCCTTTATCATTTTCCTTTATGTGACAGATGTACATGCTTGGTTCGTCCATGTTCTCTGTGAAAGAGCTGCTGCAGGACAAACACCACAGACTGCACCTGACTCTCAGGTAACAGGCGGGCACACAATAAGCTCAGTGACAAAATGATAGCCACTGCTTGCTAGGTTTGGATTCTGGGATGTTTAATTTACTCAATGCCACTGTGGGTCAGGTCAGCGGAGAACGAGCGCGTGGGGAACATCACCGTCATCGCCTGGCAGATAGAGGAGAAGCGCGAGCAGAGAGCTCCTGTTGCAAGGTTACAGAGAGGAGACACTGTTAATGGAAGGGTGAGTGATCTGGAGACAGTTCTGATGAGTCAGGACAGACAGGTTTGCAACATCTTTTTCTCATTAAAGTAACAGACCTGAAATGATTGGTGATTAATTGATTATTAGGCTGACAAAAATAATCAGCAACTGTTTTAATCATCGATTCATTGTTTAAAGGTCCAGTGTGTAAGATTTAGGGGGATTTAGTGGCCTCTAGTGGTGAGGATTGCAGATTGCAACCAGCTGGAACTTCTCGTGGTTAGGATTCCTTCAGTGTTCATTGTTATCCGCAGGAATCTCTCTCTTCATCCTAAACAAACAGACCCAGTGATTTAAATCGGTAAAACACTGAATAAAGCCATTTAACATTACAAATTAGTATTTCTCCAATGCTGTTTGGCATATTGGATACGGGCTGCTAGTCCAGCACCTACTAATGTTTGCCCACCTTTTTTTCCTGATAACTTAAGATCCAGATGCTCAGGAAGTTTTGATCTAAATTATCTCTTCCTCTCCAAAATGAACAGACAAGGTGATTTTTAAACAGTAAAACCACAGATAAAGCATATTTACCTTTAAAAAATATGTGTTTTTCCAAAGCTGTCATCACAGAGGGGCTGGCTGATGCGAAAATGGGAATGGCTGAGCCCAGTCTCACTCCAAAGTTGTCGAAATCCGGCGTTTGGCCAGTGACTTGTGGCGTCAGAAACCAACGAAAAAGGCGACCTTTAACACACGGCTGGTTGCCGCTATAGTTTAATGGTGCCCGGCGGTGTCAGGGGGAAATGAGGCGGGACAAGGACGAAAGTTAAGGCAGCGAATGTCCAAATGGGGCAGGCGGGAGGAAAAAATTGTCAATTCGCTGTGTTGTACCGATGTAGTTTATTTTGAAAGAGACTGTATGCAAACGTTAAACTTCCTGTGAAAACAGAAGTGTATCTTGAAAGAAGACAATGCATGTAACAGGCAGAACTTGACACGGCGTCCCAGAACGTCAACAACCAACGCACGCAGGGTACCATTCACATCGTTTGTGGACGTGGAAAGTCCATGACCAAACATCGATATGTGATGAGGTTGGAGTGAGAATGTGTTGAATGACATTATCTAGAGTCAGTGTTTGGTTTGTCAATTCTGGGCTACTGTAGAAACATGGCAGTGCACGAAAGAAAACATATATATAATATATGTTTAATATAATATAACATCTTTTTCTAACAAAATATGAAATATTCCTTTGTTTCAGCTTCTCAGTTGTGAGGATTTGTCGCCTTTTGTCTTCTTACGTGTTAAAAAAAAAGATATGTTTCAGTTTTTGACTGTTGGTTGAACAAAGAAGCAATTATTAGAGATTATCTTGGGCTTTTGAAAACTGTGGTGTTCATGTTTCACTATTTTCCAAACAATTATCACAAAATCAAGAAAATAATAAGCTGATTAATTGGTAATTAATATAATAGTGATAGCCCTAGAAAATGTAGCTCATATTGTTTTGCCTGGCTAAGTGTCTCCACCCTCCTCCGTCTCCGCCTGTTTCTGATTATACTGTTATAATAACAGGTCACAGATCATTGAGTGAGGAAAGACAGACACATGAAGATTACTGTGGTTTTATGTTTGCGTGCATGTGTGTGTGTGTGTGTGTGTGTGTGTGTTAGATGGTTCTCCCTGTTGACGAAAGCCTGACTGAATCCATGGGTATGAGATCCAAGTCTTCATCTCTGTGTAAAGACCCTCTGCTAAAGGCTGGTGAGTGTATACGAACTAATTATAAACCTCCTGTATGATGATGTGAGATTATAGTAACAGGTGACATCATGGTGACGCTAATGTTGATTGTATGTTTCAATGTGCTTCAGTTTTCGGGGGCGTCATGTCGCGAACGTACCGGTTCCCCACCACGGACGGCAACCACCTTCGGATCCTGGAGCAGATGGCAGAGAGCGCACTCTCCCTGCATATTCCTCGACAGTTTGTGAAGCTGCTGCTGGAGGAAGACGCCGTCAGGTAACGTCTCAGAGTTGTCCGATCTCTTTTTTACAGTGTACAGCTCGGCCTTTTTTTTCACAGGTTGCAAATGAGATGCAAATAGTTTAACCAGAGTGTGTTGTTCCCTTGTCAGAATAGTTTTTATCAGCCTGAGGAGATAAAGCTATCCACTCACTGTTTAGATAAATTAATCTTGCAAACCATCAGATTAATATTTCGGTCTAATACAGTGCTCATTATCCTTTGCAAATGTTAATGTGTGACATATCATGAACTGTAATATTCCTCTGTGCTCTATTATCCTGTCATCATCATACGGTCAAAGAAGCATCATCATTACAACTCCCTCTGCTGCTGCTGCTGCTCTTACTAATGCTTACTTGTAATGTGGGTGGTTTGAGGAGCTGGACATGCTCAGCTGCAGACTTTAATTGAACAAGCTGCACGAACTTCAAGCTGTGAGATCATCAGCGTGTCGGCTAGATGTCTTGATCGCTCTCATGTGATGTGCAGGGTGTGTGAGCTGGAGGAGCTGGGTGAGCTGTCCGCGTGCTGGGAGAACCTCAGGAGGCAGATCATCACGCAGTATCAGACCATCATCCTCACCTACCAGGAGACCATAAGTGACCTGCACGAATACAAAGGTTAGAAACACAAGCTATCTATAACAACATGTTGCACAAAATAACCAGTAAAATATCTTATATATTTCTGTTTCTATGTGAAACATCACATCATGACTTATCTATGCCCCATTACAGCATGTACAGAAACAGTTAACCTCTTTCCTCTTATCTGCTTCCTCTCAGGTCCGTCATTTAAATCCAGTACGTTGAAAGCTGAGAGGAAGTTGGAGTTTATTCCCACTAACCTGCACATCCAGAGGATGAGAGTACAGGGAGAGACTGGCTACGGTAGGTTTATGTGTATTTATTGTGTGTTTGCATCCCTTCATGTGTTCCAGGTTTTAATGATATTGTTTGTACAGTATCTTATTTCATCCTCTTTCTTACTGTCCTCCGATCAGACCGGACATACGATGTTGTGACCATCGGTGCTCCTGCTGCACATCATCAAGGCTTTAAAGGCTGTGGCCTCCGAAAACTGCTGCACAAGCTGGAAGAAGCCAGGAAACAGTGAGTAGAGCAGAAAATGCACGAGCTTCATGGTGGTGTTTAATTTTAAGGGATTAATTCATCTTTTTTTTCTGCCTCACTCAATCAGCACTTACGAGGAGGAAAGGTAAGATTACCTGTAGTATGTTCTAAGTTTTTTGTGTTTATTTGAGTTTGCTGTGTTTGCCATACTCATCTTCTCTGTCTGTCTCTCACACACACATCAATACACACCCAAAGCTCTGCAGGCTCTGGCTCTGGCTCTAAAGTGATGGCGTACCAGCCTCAAGATGTTGTGAAAGCGAAGGAGCTGATTGGTCAAATAAACACTCTGAAGACACAAGTGTGTTACTACACCGAACGTCTGTCTCGAGCCGCCAAGGAGCGCTCGGCCAACGCTCTGGAGAGAACCCTGGCCATCCTAACAGAGAAGGTAAGAGAGCGCTCAGAGGAACTGAAGGGCCCTAATGTAGAGCTGTGTTATAGTTTCCTCACTCTTTCACTCTGCCTCTGCTTCTGACTTCCACTGTTTCCTCGCCCTCTTGAGTTTTATCTCAGTGCTTATGGTCTGGATAGATACTAAAATTGTCTTTAAATTACATTTTTGCAATCGAATATATTTAATAGAACCTAACGTATCACAACACAGACAAGATAACATGGTCAGTTTCTCCTGTATTTTTAATGTCATGGTTTATGAACTTTAAAAAGCATATTATGCCCCAAGTCACTGTTAATTTAATGTCCACAGTCTAACCACATTTTTACCCGCCTCTCTCTCCTCCCTCAGACTCGTCAGTTGGTGACCGTGTGCGACTCCAAGCTGCTGTCCACGGCCATCCTCGCCCTGGCAGCCGCCCGCCCAGAGTTGACTCAGCGAAGCACCCCATCCCCGTCCTCCTCCTCCCTCTCACCCTCCTCACGTTCCCCATCACGTTCCCCCTCCCGCCACCCGACCTCCCCGTCTCGTGCTGCCACCTCGCCCTCTCGCCATGCGGCCCCTCCGGAGGGCAGCGAAGGGAGTAAAAACAAGCGTGCTTCCTTGCAGGCAGATTTGCAGGAGGAGGAGTGGGTAAGAGGATTTCCAACAACATTTTTGATGTCTGTGGTTCCTTTTTTTATGCTAACTCTGTCTGTAATCTGTGTGTGTGTGTGTGTGTGTGTGTGTGTGTGTGTGTGTGTGTGTGTGTGTGTGTGTGTGTGTGTGTGTGCAGGAGAAGGTTTGGCTAAATGTTGATAAGAGCCTGGAGTGTGTGATCCAGAGGGTGGACCGGCTGCTGCATCGGGACAAACTCCAGAGCGACAGCAGCTCTGAGGACGTCTTCCTGCTCGCCAACGAGGAGCCGAGCAGCACTAAGAAAGGTACACACACACACACACACACACACACACACACACACACACACACACACACACACACACACACACACACACACACACACAGCTGTATGGTGTGTGACTGAGGCACAGTCAGGCACCAGTTTGTCTCACTGCTGAGCACAAAGATCAGAGTTGATATGAATGAGTCACTCTCACTGGGTTTCCATAGTAACCGCGATGCTCTCTGGAAACGCCCTGAGCATAAAGACAAGGTTTTACCATCGTCATCATGATGTCGTTCTCTGTTATCCTCACCATTCTCACATCCACCACATAACCTTCGACTAACATCATCATCACTCTCTCGGCAGACTCCTGTGTGCCTCTCACATCAGATCTGCAAGGTCATAATTCATAATCATGTTAAGTCTGTCAGTGTTGCTGGATGTTTAAACTCTGAAATGTTTTGTTATAAGTTGAACTGAAATTCTGTCCTTATCTAAACAAACCTTCTCTCCCTCGTAGATATCAGCCCAGAGGTAGAAAAGGTGGAAAAGACGTCCCCAGGTGAGAGCAATAATTCCTTAACAAACCATCCTGCATGTGCCAGAAGGGAAATTAAAGCCATGTAGTCACTGTAATATATAAATAGACTTTATTATTTCATAGCCTTTATTTGCTGGAAGTAGGCCAACAATAGCTTCATAAACTAAAGAATGCAGATGAAAAAGTCTCTGAAATCATAAAGAGAGCCAGCCAACCTGAGTGTACAGGACACAGTGATGAGTTAGTGGCTTACAGTTGATAATAAATCTCAATGCACCATGATACACCGAGTTCAGAGCACGTAAACACTGGGTGGGTGGGTGCATTCATAAATAAGCACAGTATGTGTCGGAGACCAATCTGTTTTTGGCCAAGAAAGAGAAGCAGTTTTTATTTCTAAAATAAAAACCCAGTTTCAGCTTCAGCTTTTTCACGAGTAGTTCAATGTGTGATATCATTTATGTGTAAAATGAATATAGAGGCAATGTTAGGAGCAGGATGAATTTTAATCAACTTCTTTTAAAAAAAAAACAAGATCAGAAAATTTCAAGCTGGCATTTAATATATGTTGTTAATTTGCAGGATAAATTGAATTTAATTTGCAAGGTTGTGAATTAAAGATATTAATTTAAAAACAGCAATGAAGAAATAAATTTTCTCAGTCTTGAGATCATAAGTCGTGCCTGATATGCAGATAAGGTCAGAGGATATTTCTAGGACTAATATATTGATACTTCTTTCTTATATCAATTCAACATTAAACATTTTGAAATGTATTGTATTGGATTCACAGACATAAATTTACCTTAACTTAAAGGACTGCTCTGACCATTAAAGTAACAGGACATTAAAGGCAGCATGGTGGTGCTGTCTCACAACAAGACGGTTCCTGGTTCAAACCCAGGGTGGGGGAGCCCTTCTGTGCGTTGTGAGTTTGCATGTTCTCCCCGTGTCAGTGTGGGTTTTCTCCAGGTTCTCCAGCTTCCTCTAAATTGTCCGTAGGTGTGAATGTGAGTGTGAATGGTTGTCTGTCTCTATGTGTCAGCCCTGCGATAGTCTGGCGACCTGTCCAGGGTGTACCCTGCCTCTCACCCAATGTCAGCTGGGATAGACTCCAGCCCTCCCATGACCCTCAAGAGGATAAGTGGTTACAATTAGTACTATTGGATTTCATGTAGTTAAACACGTCAAAGATGCACCTTTTCTATTCAGCCTTTAATAGATCAGTGTCTGCCTCTTCCACGTCTGTACATGTGTATTACCTGCTGTGTGCTGTGTCCACAGGTGAATGGAGCGAGGCTCTGTACCCGCTCCTCACCACGCTGACGGACTGTGCGTCTCTAATGAGCGACAAAGCCAAGAAGGCCATGGTGTTTCTGCTGATGCAAGACAGCGCCCCCACCATCGCCATGAGCCTCACCCTGCAATATCGCCGCGACGTCGTCTTCTGCCAGACGGTCCATCAACTTCTACTCCCCCCTTCTAACTTCTGCCTTTTAAACACATTGTTGCATTAAAAGCATGACTGTTATCCCTGTACTGATATGAGCTGTGCTGCTTACAGCTGACGGCACTGATCTGCGGCTTCGTCATCAAGCTGAGGAACTCTCTCTGTGACTCGGGCTTCCTCAGGCAGCTACACACCATCGGCTTACTGGTGCAGTACGAGGGCCTGCTCAGCACCTATGGTAACCTGAGTGTGAGGACGTGTGTGTGGACATTTATGCATGTTATAAATGTAAGCGAGTGCACACCTCCACCAAGGCTGTTGAAGAAATGTTTAATCTAGATCAGCATCAAATTATACACGGTGTGTTGTGTTGTGAAACTGAATGGTTTGAAGAAGTGGAGCTGAAGGCAGATTAGTTGAAGGCAGAGCAGTCCAAATCAGGAGGCAGAAGACGAGGCTGGACGTGGCGGGTTATGGTTGAGGCTGGTGTGGTGAACCTGAGAGACAGAGCAGTGTGAATTGATGTCCAAAAAGTACAAAAAGACAGAGACAAAAAAACTAGAAGTCAGCCTAGATGTGTGTACCGCAGATGAGACTTAACGTTCTGGCAGAGTCTGGCTGTCTGAGCCAGGGTTTTGCACTGCAGTAGCTTGACTGTAGATGAGATTCAGGTGTGCAGGCTCAGCAGCTGCTGGCAGGAGGAGGGAACCAGAAGGAAATGCCCAGCAAACACAGACAGACACACACTGATAACAAACGTGAGACACTAGGCTGGGGAAACGTCAGTCAGACAGCAGGATATTTTACTGGAAATACAGCAAACACTATTCAGAATTCAGGTGATGACACTAAGCACAACATTTATATGGATGCTGACGTGTGCAAAGGAGGCAACAAGACAGAAATGAAGACCAAAATTAAGCACAAGTTAAAAGGAAGGTGGCCAAAACAGTGGGAGGAAGAAAGAACAGGCAGATGGTTTTGTAGAACTCAAAGATAAGTAGGTGTGATGAGAAGGATGATGAGATCCCGCAGAGATTAAACTATAATATCAAGACTATGATTTGGTCATTGAGGACTTAATAGCACCCTGTTTAAAATAAAGAAACTGTGATTCTTGTGACCAAGAGGAAACCCTAGAACATGTCATACTTTACAGTGTAAAATGGTTTCCTGTGTGCTTCAGAATTGATTTTGAAATCCTTTTATTGGTTTATACAGCTCTTAACGGTTTCTGTCCTTCCTATTTATCAGATTTGCCTCTAGAACCCTCAGGTCTTCTGGTAGTGGCCTTTTAATCATCCCCCAACTCAAGACCTACCTCTTTAGTCTGGCTTTTAATTGGCCGAGGTAACGATGTCTGTGATGACTCCTTGTTCCCTAAAGGTGAGGAGCTGGCCATGTTGGAGGACATGAGCGTCGGAGTGATGGACCTGAGAAATGTCACCTTTAAAGTCACCCAGGCAACTACAGGCTTTGCCCCAGACATGCTTCCGGTGATCACGGGAAACAGAAGCGGCTTCAACGTCAGGGTCCCGATGCCCGGGGTGATGTTCGACACGCTGCCGCGAGAGATCCAGAACGGGATGCTGCTGCGCGTGCAGCCCGTCCTGTTCAACGTGGGGATCAACGAGCAGCAGACGCTGGCTGAGAAGTAAGTCACTGAGGTCAGAGGATAGGGCAGGTGGAGAGGTTGAGGACGGGAAGAAAACTTTAATAGCTTACTCGTGTGTCCAGGTTTGGAGACACGTCACTACAAGAGGTGATCAACATGGAGAGCATGACTCGCCTCAGCTCGTACTACGACCAATTTAAAGAAGTCCTGCCAGAAGACTGTGAGTTTATATTCATACAAAACACTCTTATCTTCTTGCTCTCATATTTAACTCACCTCATCATTCCTCCTCTGTTCTCTCCTCAGGCCTGCCTCGCTCCCACAGCACCACCAGTCTGCCCGAGCTGCTTAAACAGCTGAGCCAGAGCGTGAACGCCAAGAAAAGCAAGAACGTGGAGATTCTGTGGCAAGCAGCCGAGGTAGACTTTGCTTCTCATGTCTTCTCTATGCAAATTTAAAAACTCTGTCTTCCTCCTCTAATCTCTTTCCCCTGAACCATGAAGGCATGTCGCCGCCTGAACGGAGTGCGTTTCACCAGCTGTAAGAGCGCCAAGGACCGCACGGCCATGTCCCTGACCCTGGAGCAGTGTCAGATCCTGCAGCAGGAGCACGCCCTCGCCCCACAGGTCTTCTACCAGGCCTTGGACTGTATGCGCAGGTCAGCTGATGATGATGAAAGCCATGAATCTCACGGCTCATTTAGAAAAGTAAATAACGCATAGCTTCTGTTTCTTAACAGCGAGGGCTGCAGGAGAGAGAACACCATGAAGAATGTGGGATGTCGTAAATACGCCTTTAACTCTCTCCAGCTCAAGGCCTTCCCCAAACAATACCGCCCTCCAGAGGGGACGTACGGGAAAGTTGAGACCTAAGCCGACTCCTCCAGACGGAGGAGGAACACCAAAAGACTGACGGGGATAATGATGATAACACCACACGAAAATACCAAACACAAACTGGAACAACAGCCCTTTGTTTTGTGCTTAGTCACTGTTAAGATGATTAATGTCCAAGTGCCAGTGCTACTGTAGATTGTTTTATAGCAGTTTCCCCCTCTCCTCCAGTAGTACTAGACTCACACACTTTTCACGGCCACATCACAGCCAGAAACAGTAACAGTGGCTTTCTGTGTGACATCGTAGCCAGTGTGCAGACAACACTGTTGGCGCCTGTACCAGTTCGTAGCATCAGGAAGCGTTCAGCTGAGTCATTTTAACTCGTGTCCCTAGAAATAAGATATGCAGCCATTAGAAAGATGGTGTGGGACTCATGTTTGTGCTTCTCCCTAATGCTTTTATTTCATCTTATCAGTTTGTCTGTTAAAGATAAGAAGGTATTCTGTTTCTTTTCTTATTATCAACAAATCCCATGCAAAGACCAAAACCAGCAATGACCTTATCAAATGAGTACTGGCTACTGATTCTGACGGTGCAGAGCTCCAGTGTCCTCCAAAAACTATAGACCAAATCAGAGTGACATCGCTCTAACAACAACAGTCACCCAGTCAGACAACCGGCAGTTGAGTTCAGTTGTGGAGATATGTGAATTTAATTATTAAAAATGATTTCTGTTGTCATTTACAGCCATAGCTGCAACGTTTTAAGATGATATTGTTCGACACTGCAGCCAAACCTGTCTGAGTTTCCTGCCGTGCTTTTTTTATGTACTCTGTTGCTTGGCAAGCGTTGTTGATAAACCAACTGCTGTGAACAGGGGCTGTCGCAAAATATATTTTAGCCACACAAAAGATCCGCCCTAAAAAATCAGTATCCATACCTCGTTCATCATCCACAGAACGAGGTTGCACGCTAACATTTTCTGAACAGAATAAAACAGGCTGCAGTGAGAGTCTCTCTCCATGGGATATTTAAAAAATAGCGAGTTTGTGCATTTAGTCCTTCTCAGGCGAGCGCAGGGCTTTAGTGTTGCTGGAGCCCACTGGAAGGATGCTCCGTGGTGCTTTTTTCTCATTTTATAGGCACCCCAACAGAGGGGGGATCAAAAATGGGGATGGTACGGAACGGTTTCATTGGTACCATCTACAACTTTTCACATTGGAAACGGGAAAAAAAAAGCGTGCTGAACTGAACTGTACCATACTGCACGGTGGAAACTGGGCTTTGGTTTCACACTATTCTGATCACTGGTCTCATGCGAGAAAGTCCTGTGTTTTTAACCCATCCACCACAACAAGTCTTTGTACTAATGAAGTTCAGACAGACAGTTGAATACAAAGTCATTCACCCTGTGCACACATGCTCACTCACTATCTCGCACAGGGAAACACCTTCTCTGTCAGCCTATCTCACTGCTCCTTATTTTAAATATGATTCTTTCTCTGCCGTAGTTCTTTCTTGCTGCTGTCATGCGCACCCTCCCCCTCCCCATCACCTCCTAGACTTTACAGATTCATCATCCTCATCCACCTCAGCAGCTTCAGAGTCATCAGCCACCACCACCAGTGTCTAGACTCCATGTGAGGATTTATCTTGGTGCTGCTCAGATGTCCCTCGATCACAAAATATCTCCCTCTGGTGTCCAAGCGCCAAAGACTTCTGTTAACTCTTAATCAGCACAAATCATATGTTAATCTGTACACTCATATTCTGTATTAAATATTATATTTGCTTCATTCTTCTGTCTCTCCTGATTGAACTACCGTCTTTGCTACAATTTTTTGTGCATTATTTTTGTAGGTACATGTACAAACAGTGCATGGAAACAACCTAATTTGTGAGCAGTTTGTTTAGATGTATGTGTTCAGGAGCAACAAAGGGGGTAAGGAAGTCTGAAATGCATTGCTGGTTTTTGGTCTTTTCATGGGATTTATTGACAGTAAGAACAATGAAGAATAATTTCAGTCTCATCCTTTAAGGCTACACTAGGCAAATTTCTGACCTAAAACACTGAGCAAAGCTGCTTTGAGAGCACACAGATCTTATTATATTGGTCAAGACAAGTTCAGCCTAATGGTAACAGCAGCAAAAAAGTATGTGGTTGTCTGGAGATTACACATTGTGACAACAGTTTTTGAGAAATGAGTGTGTACCTTGCTGCTATTTGAAGCTGCCTACATGTGAAGTTGCCCAGTGTAGCTTTGATTAGACCAGTGGTTCCCAACTGGTGGCTTGTGGTCCAAAAGTGGGTCGCGGGTCCATTCTTAATGGACCGCAAGTGACTCAATCATGTCGAGTATAGAAAAACACACTTTGTTTGTAAGAACACTGAATTTCTGGCATAGAGTTTTTATTTTGAATATATTAAACTGTTTGGACCTTGAACTGCTGAGTAAGGAGAAATCTGGACCCAGGGACTGGACCAGTTGGGAAGCATTGGATTAAACAATCAGGTTGTCAAACAAATGTCTTTGCCTGTTAACATATTTCTCTGGACCTAAAGTCAAAGCACTTGTTTTGTATATTTTAGTGCTTTTAGCCTGTTGCCTGTTTCACTCCCACTGTCTCTCCTTCTCGTCTTACTTCTTGAAACACATAAATATTCACCATATCACTCTCTACAACAAGCACAGATCTTAAAGACACAACTATCTAACAACACTATCTGGCTTTTGTATCACAACGAGATGTCTGATGTGATTTCTGAGGTCCTTCTGATGCTTCGCTGGAGGCTTCGATGAGGAGCTGGTTCAGTTGTGGTGCATCACATTATTCTATAAACATATCTACAGATATTTAAGACATTTCTGCAGGTTATATGCAGCACTATAACGGTTCAATAGCCCTTCAGACTTGCATTTTTATTTACGACAAGTGTATGTTCTCAGTTTTACAGCACTCTTGAATTATGCAGAACTTTGTGATTGAGATTGAATAAAAGCTTCGTTAATTTAACCTGCATGAAGATAAAAAAAAAAAACTGCTTTCTACTATTGCAATTGTATACTGTTGCAATCAAGAGTACCCATGAGCACTTGATGGATGTTTTTAGACTGAAGTGAAATAATGCATATTGCATTTTTCTACCGACCATCAACAGCACCTCTTCTGTTGTCAGTTTACCAGCTCCGGGCTCCGATGTACCTTATTGTACAAAACTTACAGAGACAGTGGATTTTATTTTGAAAATGTTATTTTGCTTACAGGTGTTTTTGTTGATATGGCTGTTGTTGCCAAATGTTGTTTTATCCATTGTTATTGAGTAAGTTAGGACCTTGTTCTGATCAGTTGTGCATGCACAGAGGTTGGACAGGGGAGTCTGGGAGACGCCTGCACCCCCACAGAGGTACCAAGTGAAACTGGATGATTAATAAAGGCTTGTCAATGCCAAATTAGTGTGTCGTGTATTATGGTTTGTGAACTGGGGCAGTGATTAGCATTGTTGCCTCACAGTAAGAGGGTTCATGGTTCAAACTCCAGGGTGGGGGAGCCCATCTGTGCAGAATTATCTGTTCTCCCTGTGTCAGCGTGGGTTTTCTCTGGATACTCCAGCTTCCTCCCACAGTCCAAAGACATGCAGGTTAATTGGTGACTCTAAATTGCCCATAGGAACAGTTAATGGTTGTCTGTCTCTATGTGTCAACCCTGTGATAGTGTGGCAGCCTGTCCAGGGTGCTCCTCTTCTTGCTCAATGTCAGCTGGGATAGGCTCCAGATCCTCCCGTGACCCCCAACAGGATAAGCGGTTACGGAAATGAATGAGTTCTTGCACAATTATCTAACCTTAAAGGCCCTTCTCGACCACAGCTATACATGCTGCTGGGAACTACCTGAGGTCAACAGACTCTTATCAGAATACAGAGGCTTCAGAGCTATCAGCAGAGTTCAGATGCGGTCTGTTTACACACACATTCAGGTCACAAACTATGGCTCGGTTCAGGTCCCATTAGGTCATGACAGTGTGACAGTGAGTCAGCTGCAGCTAAATCAAATTCAGCCATTTTTAATTTGATTAGACCTGCTGCGACATGTAAAAAGTGATTAAAACTATTAAAGTCAGCTGTGGGTTCAGCATAAATGTGTCATGTGGACGGGTCCTGTATCAAAAAATACTTCTAATCCTGTCAACATTCAAGTTTATATTGTGTTCGCAAGCAGTTCCCATAAAGATAAGTTTAATTTGTTTACTTTATGTGTTAGTATGCACACACATTGCATGGTGGTGGTGTGAAGTGCCAACTTTTAAACCCTGAGACCCCTGAGTGGGTTAAAGGAATGTCAGGAATCAGTTCAGGAAGGATTCAGGTGCAGAGCAGCAGGCAGGTTTGAGGTTAAACAAAAACCAACCAGGATAATACAATGGACTCAGGATTAAAAAAAACATTTAACTACGAGGAACAAAGGGAAACACACAGGTATATAGACACAGAAAACTAATCACAAGAATGGGACACAGCTGGAATAAGAGGACATGACCAAAAGGAGGGAAATGGGGATTGGCTGACAACAAGGGTGTGGAGGGGAACACTAGGGTGGAACAAACAAGACTAATACAGAACAGGTGTGAAGGGAAGTTTCTGGGAACAGGGAAGGACTAATGAAACTGAAGGAAGACAGGAGTGATAGAAAACAGGAAGGAAAACTCACAAAGACAGGAAGTAAAACCAGGCGAGAATCTACAACATGAAACAGATTAAACATGAATGAATGACAAAATAAGGAAGAACACAAACAGAAAATTCCAAAATGAAGTCCAGTACTATACCCACAAGTCTATCCCAGATGACACTGGGTGAGAGGCAGGGTACACCCTGGACAGGTCACCAGACTATCACAGGGCTGACACATAGAGACAGACAACCATTCACACTCACATTCACACCTACAGACAATTTAGAGTCACCAATTAACCTGCATGTCTTTGGACTGTGGGAGGAAGCTGGAGTACCTGGATAACACCCACGCTGACATGGGGAGAACATGCAAACTCTGCACAGGAAGGCTCCACCTCAGGGTTCGAACCAGGAACCCTCTTGCAATGAGGTGACAATGCTAAACACTGCACCACCGAGCTGTGTTTAAAAGCAGCAAAACTATAACAAAACCTCTTTTTACAAACTCTCACACAACTCTTGCAGTATAATCCAAGTCTCATTTATCCAGTCGTATACGCCATACTTCCCAAACATATGCATTTTTGCCTTGAAGAAGGCAAACCCGTCTCTGTCATGTTTATTTTTTCCTTATTTGTAAAACACTCAGTAGCATCTATAACAAAATGATATGCTTATTCTATAACTTTAAATCAACTACTCTATAAATCAGCAACCAAAATTGTGAAATTAAATTAAAAGTTTCTTAATTTCTTTGGTATTTTTTTTTTTATATACGGATATGCAGTTATGATTGCTGGGTAATATGTATGTTGATGTTATCTAATGTCAAGTGTCTGATCATGTGATGAGACAATATGTGCACTACAGCGTGTAACTACCTCACGCCACAAATGGTCATTTTGTGGGTGAACTATTCATTTAATCCAGCCTGTTTCTGATGGATAGACCGTCTTGTCTGGTGACTCTGGTCAGAAAATCTTGTTTGGATGTTTTAGTAAGGTTGTATTTTCATGACTTTATTTATTTCTTTATTTTTGAAGTACAAAAGTGCAAAGAAAATTACATGAGAAAACATGAAGAAATAGTCTGGAACTATTGAAAATTATAATAAAAAAATTTTTAAAGATAAAACTGTAGTCAATAAAACACAATTTTAGGTCGGCTTGTTAATATAGACAAATTGAAAGAAAGAATAACGGAAGTATTCTGATGAGGAGTCGCGTTTGCCTCTGTTTACGGAAGTGACGCCACTTCCATAGATTGTTTGTATTACCGGAAATCACCTGCAGTCTCGAAATTTAGGAGCTCAAATTAAGGTAGCATGATGGTTTCATCGAAAAACGTTTACATATACCGTAAGTAGACCTTTTTTTGTATGAGCACCGCGTATTTGAAATCTAATTACACAACATTTAATGTGGTCTACAGACTGAGAGCTGCCTTTGTGACACCACACAGTCTGAACAGGTGCTGCTCGGCTCAGTTCTTGGTGCTCAGAGATGAAGACAGAGTGAGACCTCTATGCATTGCTCCTCTCTCTGATCTCCATCTGTCTGCATGGCGCGGATAATCCACTGCTTTATAACAACCTCGCTCATTTACTGCGGGTCTGCGAGGAGGTGAGACGAGGCTGCACTGACACACTGACACCTACACACTGAAGACATGTTTGAGGAAGTAAACACACACACACATATAGAGCGTTGCTACATATTCCTGTTTCTTTTTAAAGGCTGCCATGTTAGCTTGTTGTGTTTCTGCTCACTGAACACATCAAAGGAGGCGTGAAAGACACTTTCATGCTTCTGAATGCAGAAATGTGACTTGTAACTATATTTAACCACATCATGAGAAGTGTTTAATGTTCAGCAGTGCAGGAATGCAACACAGCACATAGTGCATATTCTGAGGTATTAACTTTAGCCTACTTTACTTGGGAAGCTCCATTTAATGCTACTTTATACATCTGCCTCACTACATGTATGCCATAGCTTTACAGTAGTTAGTTACTTTGCAGTGAGGTTACAGTACTAATTATAAATCAACTAATGCATTATGATAGGTTATTACAAGTAAAGCTACCCAGCAGCAGGCTGCATAAAATAATTATATTACACCCTTACCAGCTGCAACATTAAAGTGATTAATGCATCACCACTTTTAATATAGTCATATAATATTTCTGATTCTGAAGTGGGTCATTCTGCAAAATGAGTGTTTTTACTTTCACTACTTTAAGTATATTTTGGTGGGGATGCACGATATTGGATTTTCTGCCAGTATCTGATATGCCAATATGTAACAGCTCATTTGACAGATAACCGATATCGATGCATCTACTTTTTTCCCGCATAATTTTAGTGATTATCAAGTCTCTTCTGTTGTGGAGCATCATGTTATGCATGCATACTCTTGGTGGCCTACCATTAGATGGAGACATAAAAAATATAACGCTTTTCAGTGGATGTAATATTCATTCCATTGTGTAAATTAAGAAAAAGCATGTTGGCTGATTCAGATTATTATAAAGCTGATAGCGGTCAATACCCAGAGTCATGTTTTCCCTCTTGCCTGTAGTGCTATTTATCAGTCTAGATTGTTTTAGTGTGAGCTGCAGAGTGTTGGAGATATCAGCTGTAGAGATGTCTGCCTTTTCTCTAATATTATGGAACTAGATGGCACTCAAAGCACCAAAAAATGCATTTGAAACTGCACAGTGATATAGTTGGCAGTTGAAGTTTGATAGAAGGAAAATAGTTCCTACATGAAACTGCTCACAACAAGGTCTGTGGATTATCTTAAGTAACCAGGTCATGATTTCTGGAAAGAGACATTGCTGTTGAGTTTTTCCAAACATGTGTTTTGGCACTTTGAGCACCACAAGCTGAGTGCCATCTAGTTCCATTATATTCAAGAGAAGGCAGACATCTCTACGGCTGATATCTCCAACACTCTGCAGCTCACACCACACTAGATCAGTGGTTCCCAACTGGTGGCTGGCAGGTCTGTTCTGAATGGACCACAGGTGAATCTCAAACTTGTCAAATTTGTAAAAAACAAAACAAAACAAAAAAACAAACACACTATTTTGAAGAACAGTAAATTTTCCGGCATAGAGCTTTCATTTTGAAGTGCCGTTTCCTGCTGTACATCGAGTGACGGACCACTACTTGACAGAGACAGCTAACTAGTTTGGCCGAACTAAAGTATGACGCTGAATATCTTAAGCTGTGTGGAGTATTGCCTAAGAAGAAATCTGGACCCTGTGGCTGGACCATTTGGGAACCACTGCTCTAGATTGCTTAATAGAACTACAGGTAAGAGGAACAATATGTCCCTTAAGTAAGTGCTTGAATGCAGGAGTCTTTTAGTATTTTACACTTAAGTACTAATACTTTTCCTTTAGTAAAATATCTGAATGAAGACTTCCACCACTGGTGTTCAGTGTATGCTATGAAATAGTAATTTCATTTTAGTCACACATCGCCCAGCCTTCATGGTGAATATTGGTGACATGTGATACTGAAGCATTGCTAAAGCTTTTCACCCACAGACCAAAGACCATCACATTCATTGGGGGGAGAGAGTAAGACACATAGACAGTACATCTTCTGGAGTACTGAAGCACAGTTTTAGGTACTTTCACTTTTAATTTCAGAGCTACGAGTGGTTATGGAGTATTTTTAGACTGTAGTATTACTAATATTACTAAAGTAAAGGATTGTAGTATTGTCAGACACTGTGAATACACTTATTTATGAATACATTTTAATGTCTGACACAGAGCAGAGAAACACCACCTCAACAGCTGGTGTTTTATTCCACAGCTGATAAAAGACACTGACCAACAAGAAACAGATGTATCATTAACTTCTGCCTCCTGTAACTCCTCCCCTTCAGTCCACTCTCCATTCAGTCTCTGATTCCCCTCTTGCTGTTCAAAGGTTGTTTGCAGCTGACCATCGGTGGCTCTGGCCCGTGAGAGGAAGAGCAGCAGCTGTCAAACACTACAGTTGGTCTTCTTCACACTCAGGGACAGGTAGGAGTCATCTTGTGAAACATGGGCCTCTGTTCTTTATAGGTTTATTGAATTAAACAACCAGTAAATATCTCTAACAGTGAAGTAGGGAAGTGTTGTCACCACATTACTAATTTACTAGAGGAGTTAACATTAATCAAAGTGAATTATTAATAGTCAGGGCATCAGTGTTTTGTTCTTACTGGACTGAAGTCTTTGCTCCTCAGGGTCCATGATGAAGAAGAAGCTGCTGGTGGATGTAGACTGTGGGGTTGACGATGCTCAGGCCATCATGTTGGCGCTGGCCGCCCCCAACGTGGAGCTCCTAGGCGTCACCTGCGTGCACGGAAACACCACGGTGGAGAATGTGTGCAAGAACACACTGCGAGTTCTGCAGGCCTGCAATAAACTGGA
This sequence comes from Epinephelus awoara, assembly GCA_035609425.1. NCBI lineage: Eukaryota > Metazoa > Chordata > Actinopteri > Perciformes > Serranidae > Epinephelus > Epinephelus awoara. Next base: position 26,353,695 of record CM069307.1, read on the forward strand.
GGTGAGTGCACTGCAGCACTGTTGTTTTCTGTACAGTGTAGTAAGTTTGTGATCCTGATATGATTCACTGGTAAATACAGACCATCATTAATGTGGTTGTTTGAGAGCGTGAGAGGAATTTACTGGTGTCATGTGCGCAGTTCATCAAACTTCCCAACAATGAGTTGTTATTCATGAAGCCACATGACACGAGGCAGAAACTGCACAAACTACACACTCAGTCTGAGCTCAGTGAGCCTGAGAAACACAGTGAAAAACCTGAGTTACGTGAATACATATCAAGACTTCTGCATTTTAATACCAAAAGAAATGAGGAATATTCTCCAGGTTTTTGTAAGGTGATCTGAAAAAGGAAATGAAACCAAACTTCCAACATGATATTATATGAAACAAAACCCCTGCTTATAATGTACAGTGTTATTCATAAAGCATCTTGTCTCACTCAGTGGAAAAAAATGGTATACTGCTCAAAAAAATGAAGGGAACACTTTCAGCTGCTTTGGTGTAAATGAAAGTGACAGCAGCTGCAGTGGAGAGGCAAAAGCAAGACAACCCCCATAAAGGGAATGGTTTTACATGTGGTGGCCACAGACAGCTGCTCTCTCATTCCTCACTGATTCCTCTCTAGTTGTGTGTTCTGCTAGTGTCCTTGTCACTGCTGGTAGCATGAGGTGGTACCTGCAGCCCAATCAGGTTGCACAGGTAGTCCAGCTCCTCCAGGATGGCACATCCGTTTCTTTAGGTGCAAGAAGGTTTGCTGTTTCTCCCAGCACAGTCTCAAGAGCATAGAGGAGATAGCAGGAGACCGGCCGTTGCACAAGGAGAGGTGGACAGGGCTGTAGAAGGGCATCAACTCAGTAGCAGGACCGTTATCTGCAGGAAGAGCACTGCCAGAGCCCTACAAAATCACCTCCAGCGGGCTACTGGTTTGTATGTTTCTGACCAAAGTGTCAAACTGTCAAGAAACAAATTGTCAGAAACAGACTCCATGAGGACCCCTTCTCCTCTCATGGGAGCTGTGCTCACAGCCCAGCACCGTGCAGCTCGATTGGCATTCACCAGAGAACACCAGAGTTAGCAGGTCCACCAGTGGCGCCCTGTACTCTTCACAGATGAGAGCAGGTTCACACTGAGCACATGACAAGCATGAAAGCGTCTGGAGACGGCATTGTGAACGTTATACATCATCCAGCATGACCGGTTTCTGGGGAGGCATGTCCTTGGAGGGTCACACAGACCTCCATGTCATAGCCAACAGTACCCTGACTGCTGTTAGGTGCTGCAATGAAATCCTCAGAGCAATCGTCGGACCTCAGGTTAGTATCGTGAGCCCTGGGTTCCTCCTAGTGCAGGACAGTGCCCGGCCTCATGTGTCCTGACCTAAATCCAACTGAGTACCTATGGGACGTTATGTATCGGTTAATCTGACGTCACCAAGTACCACCACAGACTGTCCAGGAGCTCACCAGTGGCCTGATCCAGGTCCGGGAGGAGATCCCCCAGGACACCATATGCCGCCTCATCAGGAGCATGCCCAGATGTTGTCAGGAGTGCATATAGGCACACAGGGCCGTACACACTACTGAGTCACATTCTGAGTTTCTGTGATAAAATTCACACAAGTTGGATCAACCTCTGATCAAATTTTTAACTTTGATTCTCAGTGTGATTTTGAATCCAGCCCTCAATGGCCTGGTGGTTTTGGTTTCCACTGACCGTTGTTACATCATTTTGTTCTCAACAAATTATACAATGTACATCAGTGAAGATTTTCAACTTGAATGATTCATTCATCAAGTTCTGATGTGTGATTCATTCATCATTATATCTTGTAATGTGTAACATTATACTAACAGATAAATAACATCACTACAACATTTTCCCTTGTGAAATGTTTGCATATTTCATCTGTTGTGCTCTTTTCTCTTCTCATGTACTAGATTCCAGTGTTTAAAGGTGCAGCTAAGCCGATCCTTGGGAACAGCCTCAGTGCGGGACACTTCCACGGGCAGGACGGGCTGGGAGACGCTCCCGACCCCAGTGCTCCTGGTCTGGAGCTGGTCCAGAAGGAGGGCGCTATGTCAGCCATGATCAGGATTGTCAATGAAAACCCAGGAGAGGTGAGAGTTGTGACGCTGCTCTGTGTGTGTAAATATGTGCCGCTTTAAAGTCTTCAGTGTTTGGGTGTATTCTCCAGGTATCTCTGGTTGCCACGGCACCCCTCACCAACCTGGCTCTGGCTGTGAGGATGGATCCGTCTCTACCGAGCAAACTCCGAGGGCTCTACATCATGGGAGGCAACACTGAATGTCAGTGAAATCATCAGATCACCTCAGAGTTTAAAACCTCCTCCATCAAGTGTTCTCATTATTCTGTCTACGTTCTGTATTGGTGGAGTTCAGAGTGTAATTGCTGGTTTGCCCCTTCAGCTCGAGGAAACACCACAGTGTGTGGTGAGTTCAACTTTGCTGCTGATCCAGAAGCTGCTTACATCGTACTGAACGACTACCAGTGTCCCACCTACTTGGCCTGCTGGGAGTTCACCTGCTACAGCAAGCTGTCCTGGGTAAATGTTCCTTTTACAAATCGTAACAAAGATTCTCTCAGTCACCTTGAATTACAATATTCTCAAATGTCATGATGGGATTTTTTGCCCCATGATGCCAAAATAAAACTGCCTGCCCCAGCTTTAATGCGCCAGTGATAAAGTTGCTGCTTTGTGTTTACATTTCTCCTGATGTCCACAGGAGTTTTGCGACGCCTGGATGGCACAGGACACCGATAAGGCTCGCTTCATGGCGCGGATCTTCCGCCACAGCATCGAGGCATCAAAAAGCGAAAGCCTCGACAAAGTCTTTATTACCGGCTCAGGTTTCGTTTCCTGCGACTCATACGCCATGGCAGCCGCCGTGGATGATTCATTCATCACAGAGAGCGACCAATATCCAGTGAGCGTGGAGCTGACGGGCACACACACCAGAGGCATGATGATAGTAGATACTGTGGGCTTCCTGAAGAAGGCACACAAGGCTTTTATCATGAAGAAGGTGGATTTGAAGACGTTTGAACAGATGATGATGGCTGCTTTACAGTGACGAGGCATTAGTGACCATCATGTCCAAGAGTTCTGGCCCAGTTCTCATCAGCTGTGCCTCTTGAGACGTTTTGGTCTTACAACTCACAATGAGCCATTTCTCTGTTAGTGTTCTCAGTAATGAGCCAACTTACGGTTTCTAACAAGTGGACTACTGTTCAACTAACTGTAACCTGTAACTGTCTGAAGCAGGATAAAGCAAGACTGAAGACTAATTTTGTACAATGTAATATTGATGCTAATGAAGACTTACTACTGTTTGTGTCTACTCAATTGTATGATGTCACCATCATAATTTCTTTTAAACTTTTACAATAGAGGTCTTTTAATGACAGTCCCTATATTAAATATTATATTACATAACGTTTTTCATAGCACAAAAGCTCCGGCCAGTAACAGCTCCAGTTTTTTTCAGTGTTACATTTTTCTTCGGTGCATTGTGCGTTCTTAAACATTTGGTAGTTCTTTGTTACCCACTTTCTTGAGACGTGTCCTTCAAATGAGGTTGTAAAGCTGCTCATACACTGACCCACAGACCTTGATGTGAGCAGTTTCATATAGGAGCTGTTCCTTTTTGACAAACTGCACTTGGACGAAAGGCTCGTGTTTGTGACAGTGCCAGATGTAAACATTCATGGCGTCCTCCTTGGCTGAGCTGTAACGTTAGCTAGCTCAGTGGTGCTAGGTGAGCTAGCAGTAGATGCACGTTTCCTTCTGCACACTGATACGGTTGACAGGTGTAGCTCAAAAGACAAAAAAATAGATCCTACATGAAACTTCTCACAGTAATGTCTGTGGTCTATTTTGATTAACCAGGTCAAAATATACGATTGTATTTTTTTTGTGTGGTGTTTATGTTGTAATGGTATCAGGTCTCAAGGGGTAATTGGCGGCCATCATCACTGTATATGGTGGGAACCTGTCTTTGTCTGATCAGGTGTTCCACCCAGAAGGAAAAAACGTTTTTGACGGCTGAAGCAGCTTGTTACTGTGGGAGTTATACATGTGGATGTTTTTTGACTAGTATTGGAAACATGTTTGAGTTTAATGGACACTGACAAGTTTGTGATGGAAAATAAATGGACAAAGTGTTCAATTAGCAAGTTTGACTCAGACTTTGATTCATCAGACACAGTAACAATCAGATTAACTCACACCAAAACAATCTAGACTGATAAATAGCTCTATTGGTAAGAGGAAAATGTTTTTTATTTTGAATTGAAACTGTCCCTTAAGTAAGTGCTTGAATGCAGGAGTCTTTTAGTATTTTACTCTTAAGTACTAATACTTTTCCTTTAGTAAAATATCTGAATGAAGTCTTCCACCATTGGTGTCCAGTATTCGCCATGAAATAGTAATTTTCTTTTAGTCACACATCGCCCAGCCTTCATGGTGAATATTGATGACATGTGATACTGAAGCATTGCTAAAGCTTTTCACCCATAGACCAAAGACCATCACATTCATTGGGGGGAAAGAGTAAGACACATAGACAGTACATCTTCTTCTTCTTCATCTTCTGGAGTACTGAAGCACAGTGTTAGGTACTTTAAACTTTAATTTCAGAACTACAAGTATTTTAGGCTGTAATATTACTAAAGTAAAGGACTGTAGTATCGTCACCTTTGAGAGATTCTGTAAATACACTTATTTATGAATACATTTTAATGACAACATCTTCTGAAAGCAGCCTTCAGATCTGGCAACAAGGAACTGTACAGTACTGCCAGAAAACCTCAAGAGAGGGATAAAATTAGCTAAGGCTGCATATAAGGAGAGGATTGAGGATCACTTCACCTCCATGTAGGTGGCATGACATTCATTAGATAACCAACTTCAGAGGCAGCAGAGACTCACCAACAGCATACGGCCCCATGCTGGCTAATGAATTGAACCGCTTTGAGAGAAGCGACACAAGACACAAGAGGTTAAGCGGGTCCTGAGAGCTGTGGATGCCAATAAGGCAGCTGGACCAGATGGGATCCAAGGAGGAGCTCTCCGGGACTGTGCACATGAGCTCGCAGAGGTTTTCACAGACATCTTTAACCTCTCAGGATGCAGAAGGGCACGTGCATAAGGATACTCTTTGTTGATTAGAGTTCTGCTTTAAACACCGTTGTCCCCAGCAGGCTGGTCACAAAGATGCGAGGCCTGGGTCTTCGCAACCAACTGTGCCTGTGGATTAAGGACTTCCTCAGAGACCGCTCACAATCAGTGAAACTGGGCACTTGCATCTCTTCAACCCTGACCCTCAGCACTGGTGCACCACAAGGCTGCGTACTGGGTCCCCTCCTCTACTCCCTCTACGCGTATGACTGCACATCAGCTCACCCCACAAACTCACTAATCAAGTTTGCAGACGACACAACAGTGGTGGGCTCATCTCAAACTGACTGACTGTGTGGTGTGCAGACAACAACCTGTCTCTCAACATCAAGAAGGCAAAGGAGCTAACAGACTTCAGACGACATCAGGAAAAGCTCCTGCCACTGACAACAGGGGGAGAGGAGGTGGAGAGGGTGCCCAACTTTAAATTCCTGAGCCTCCATGTCAGCGAGGACCTCAAGTGGTCTGTCAACTGTGCTGCTCTGGTCAAGAAGGCCCAACAGAGACTTTACTTCCTCAGAACCCTGAGGAAGGCCCAACTCTCTGCCAGACGGTTTCAGTCTTTCTACCATTGCACCCACCCCTTTCATGAACTGTTTGCGACATTGCCATCTGGAAGACGCTACAGAGGTTTAAAGATTCGTACTTCCAGATTCAGAAACAGCTTCTACCCAACAGCCATCTACGAACTGAACTCCCACCCCCTTCCACAGCCACTTCATCAGACATTATTTTTATTATAAGCATACTGCACTTTGCTCTGTTTTATATAATTACACCTATACTATATAGGTTACTTATCTACTGTTCTTTTTATAGGCCACTTATCCTACTGTTTTTCTAATGTGTTTGTGTGCCTGCGTGAGTGCATGACAGAATACAGTTCTCCTCAAACAGAGACAATAAATTTTGTTGTATGCTACATGCAATGACAATAAAGGCATTCTATTCTATTCTAAACAACACTAATCAACAAGAATCAGATTTATCATTAACTTCTGCCTCCTGTAACTCCTCCCCTTCAGTCCACTCTCCATTCAGTCTCTGATTCCCCTCTTGCCGTTCAAAGGTTGTTTGCAGCTGACCATCGGTGGCTCCGGCCCGTGAGAGGAAGAGCAGCAGCCGTCAAACACTACAGTTGGTCTTCTTCACACTCAGGGACAGGTAGGAGTCATCTTGTGAAACATGGGCCTCTGTTCTTTATAGGTTTATTGAATTAAACAACCAGTAAATATCTCTAACAGTGAAGTAGGGAAGTGTTGTCACCACATTACTAATTTACTAGAGAAGTTTAAAAGTGGTCAAAGTGCACAACAGTTTGTTCTAATTGGACTGAAGTCTTTGCTCCTCAGGGTCCATGATGAAGAAGAAGCTGCTGGTGGATGTAGACTGTGGGGTTGACGATGCTCAGGCCATCATGTTGGCGCTGGCCGCCCCCAACGTGGAGCTCCTAGGCGTCACCTGCGTGCATGGAAACACCACGGTGGAGAATGTGTGCAAGAACACACTGCGAGTTCTGCAGGCCTGCAATAAACTGGAGGTGAGTGCACTGCAGCACTGTTGTTTTCTGTACAGTGTAGTAAGTTTGTGATCCTGATATGATTCACTGGTTAATACAGACCATCATTAATGTGGTTGTTTGAGAGCGTGAGAGGAATTTACTGGTGTCATGTGCGCAGTTCATCAAACTTCCCAACAGTGAGTTGTTATTCATGAAGCCACATGACACAAGGTAGAAAATGCACAAACTACACACTCAGTCTGAGCTCAGTGAGCCTGAGAAACACAGTGAAAAATTTGAGTTACGTGAATACATATCAAGACTTCTGCATTTTAATACCAAAAGAAATGAGGAATATTCTCCAGGTTTTTGTAAGGTGATCTGAAAAAGGAAATTAAACCAAACATCCAACATGATATTATATTAAACAAATGAATGTGGCAGCAGAAATCCAGACTCATCAGACCAGGCAATGTTTTTCCAATCTTCTATTGTCCAGTTTTGGTGAGCCTGTGTAAATTGTAGCCTCAGTTTCCTGTTGTTAGCTGACAGGAGCACCAACAACCATGGCACATTCTAATTCACTTAATATGTATATTTATATGTCACCTTATTCTTACAGTTAACAAATTCCCATTTCAATTTAGTATATATCATCATATCTTGTCATTTGTGACATTATATTAACAGATACATAAGAGCTGTACATTTTTCTTGAGGCCTTTTCTCTTCTCATGTACCAGATTCCAGTGTTTAAAGGTGCAACTAAGCCGATCCTTGGGAACAGCCTCAGTGCGGGACACTTCCACGGGCAGGACGGGCTGGGAGACGCTCCCGACCCCAACGCTCCTGGTCTGGAGCTGGTCCAGAAGGAGGGCGCTGTGTCAGCCATGATCAGGATTGTCAATGAAAACCCAGGAGAGGTGAGAGTTGTGACAACGTCCTGCATGTGTAAATATGTGCCGCTTTCATGTCTTCAATGTTTGGGTGTATTCTCCAGGTATCTCTGGTTGCCACGGCACCCCTCACCAACCTGGCTCTGGCTGTGAGGATGGATCCGTCTCTACCGAGCAAACTCAGAGGGCTCTACATCATGGGAGGCAACACTGAATGTCAGTGAAATCATCAGATCACCTCAGAGTTTAAAACCTCCTCCATCAAGTGTTCTCATTATTCTGTCTACGTCCTGTAATGGTGGAGTTCAGAGTGTAATTGCTGGTTTGCCCCTTCAGCTCGAGGAAACACCACAGTGTGTGGTGAGTTCAACTTTGCTGCTGATCCAGAAGCTGCGTACATCGTACTGAACGACTACCAGTGTCCCACCTACTTGGCCTGCTGGGAGTTCACCTGCTACAGCAAGCTGTCCTGGGTAAATGTTCCTTTAACAAATCGTAACAAAGATTCTCTCAGTCACCTTGAATTACAATATGCTCAAATGTCATGATGGGATTTTTTGCCCCATGATGCCAAAATAAAACTGCCTGCCCCAGCTTTAATGCGCCAGTGATAAAGTTGCTGCTTTGTGTTTACATTTCTCCTGATGTCCACAGGAGTTTTGCGACGCCTGGTTGGCACAGGACACCGATAAGGCTCGCTTCATGGCACGGATCTTCCGCCACAGCATCGAGGCGTCACAAAGCGAGCGCTTCGAGAAAGAGTTTGTCGCTGGCACGGGTTTCGTCTCCTGCGACTCATATGCCGTGGCAGCCGCCATAGACGATTCATTCATCACAGAGAGCGACCAATATCCAGTGAGTGTGGAGCTGACGGGCACACACACCAGAGGCATGATGATAGTAGATACTGTGGGCTTCCTGAAGAAGGCACACAAGACTTTTATCATGAAGAAGGTGGATATGAAGAAGTTTGAACAGATGATGTTGGCTGCTTTACAGTGACAAGGCTATAGTTACCATCATGTCACTGTTTACGTCCACTAATTTTGGCTCAGTTTTCTTCAGCTGTACCTCATAAGAAGTTTTGGTTTTAGAATTCACTATGAGCCAATCCTCTCCTTGTGTTCTTAATACTAAGCCAACATACTGTTTATAACTACTACTCTTCAACTAACTGTAATCTGTGACTGTCTGGAAAATGCAGGACTTAAGACTAACTGTGTACAATGTAATGTTGATGCTAATGAGGACTTACTACTGTTTGTGTCTACCTCAATTGTATGATTATAAAAACCATTATGAAAACATTTTTAATGTAACACTAGAAATCTGTTGTTTCAGACAGTTCCTTTATTAAAATAAAAAAAAACTCTTTACATTTTAATCACTATTATTTTGTTACATTAAGTTTTTCACAGCACACACACTCATTCATTCAGAAAAAGCTCCGCCCAGTGACAGCTCCATTTTTTTCAGCGTTACATTGCTGATGGGTCGGTGATCCTTTTTTTTGCGACAGTGTGTGTTCTTCTTACACACTTTCTTGACACATGTCCTTAAGATAAGGTTGTGAAGCTGCTCATACACTGACCCGTGAGTATTTGCAGTTGCTCATCCAGTATTCACTCAACCACACGGCAACATCAGCGTTCAGATGAGATCCTCAATATCCTTTCCTTCCTCTGAATCTTGACCTTGTGTCCAGCTGTCGAAAGAGGACAGACATCGGTTAGTGTGCAACATCACTGCAAGAAAACACATCTCACAGACACACCAGGAAAGAGGAAGATTGCTCTTCCACTTCCCATCTGATTCCCACATGCACAAATACTTTCAAAAGTGCAGTGTAATTACAGCGGACTTACCATTGACCTCTTGCACTCAAAGAAGGATGTCTGCAGGGCTTTGCAGTGGCCTTCCTTCAAACACTCACTGGGCATCTTCCCCTCCTGACAAATTAAGAAACCAGTTAGAAAACACCGGGCGTGTCCCATGAGCAAAATGTGCAGCCCCTCCCAATATAGACATACAAGCTAAATAATACACAGTTATAGACCCCAACGGGTGTCTGCATCACTGGCTTCCAGGACTATCACTTAAAGGCCTAGCGTGCAGGATTAAGTTGCATCTAGCGGAGAGGTTGCAGAACTGAAACCTTGCCTGTATGCCAAGTGTGTAGGAGAAGTACAGGGGCTGACGTGAAAACACAAAAAAGCAAATGGTCCTAACTCAAGCTAGTGTTTGATTTGTCCGTTCTGGGCTTCTGTAGAAACATGGCGAACTCTGTGGAAGGGGACTTGCTCCATACGTAGATATGAATGGCTCATTTTAAAACACTGATTTTAAACAAAAATGTAGTCCTACTAAACCACACAGGACAATATTTTGAGCTCTATTTGAGTTCTGTTAAAACAAGAATTAACAATGATCATATTACCACATATAACACATATTTGGCACAAACGTTCACTTGGATTCAACGATTAACTGACAAGTTTTTATTAGTCAAAGGTCAAGTTTATGTGACCGCATCTGTCTCATTCTTGTGAACCTGATACCTCAAGAACACCATGAGGGAATTTCTTCAAATTTGGCACAAACGTTCACTTGGACACGACGATTAACTGGCAAGTTTTTGGAAGTCAAAGGTCAAGTTTATGTGACCTCATCTGTCTCATTTTTGTGAACTTCATATCACAAGAATACCTTGAGGGAATTTTGTCATATTTGGCACAAATGTTCACTTGGAGTCAACTGATTAGTTTATGACCATAACTCAAGAATTCCTATTCTAATCATGACAATATTTCACACAAATGTCTAATGGGATACTATAACGAAGTGATTACATTTCCTATCCAAAAGGTCAAAGGTCGGGGTGCCCAGTGGCTCCATAGGTAGAGCAGGCACCCCATGTACAAAGGCAGCGCCACTGGCCCTTAGCTGCATGTCACCCTTTCTCCCTGTTTCATGCTTCCAACTGTCCTCACATTAGAGGCAAAAAGCCCCCAAATCTTTAAAGAAAGGGTCAAAGGTCAGCTTCACTGTGACATCATAATGTCCTGCGTTAAACACCCATCTGGCCATTGGTCAATGTCACATCTCAGGACCAGAAGGGGAAGTATTGGTCAGATACTGAACTGGTGACACTCATCTTGGGTGTCCACCTTGACACTGTGCTGATTGTTTAGGTCTTGTGTGCTGTCGGGGAACAACGGGTGTGAAGCATTTGTGTTTTCACAGACATGGATGTAAACTGCCAGAGAAACGTTAGTGGTGTGCGGAGGAATAACGTTACGTTACGTTACACCCGGGCAATTCTAGTATAAGCCTGTCGTTACAACAGAGGTGAAAGGTTGGTCCTATGTGACTCCAGCGTTGTTACAGGGGTGACAGAGTTACGCTAACTCAACTCCAAGCGTTTACAGTGTGCTGTTGTTACACACCTGTACTTCAGACGTTACGAGCAGAGGACGTTTAACGTTACGTACCTTTACTACGCAGTCGTGTTGAAGGAGACAGGCTTTAAAGTCCTCTCTGATACCGGCACAGGCTCTGGTATCTTCCTCTTTATCCTCATAATACTTCGGCATCGTGTGGAATCAACTTCAACAACAATATTCACTCATTCATAAACTCACAAGAGCAAGAAACGACTGGTTATCAGCAGTGACATCAATGTTATGTTTCAACCGCCATGTTTGTAGAACTGCATGACGGGAAATCGGAAGTACTCGGCACATCGAAGTGTATGCTGGGAAGTGTAGTTTTTCCCCCTGTATGTACTGTTTAAAAGTGTTAAAAGGCTAAATAAAATGATTTTTCTGGTCATTTTTGCAATAAATTTTCTTTACTTTCACCCAGCTGGTCTGAAATCAACCCTGGTGATGCAGATGGCATGAGTGACACAGGAAGAACAAAATCACAACACAGAAAAATGGCCATGAATTCTACCAACTTTTATCGTTTATTTCAAAGATGTCCATGAAAAATGATGTCAAAAACATCAGAGGCAGGCATACACATGTACATGATGAAGGCACATGAACTGATGGGTGTATAGGGGTTGTCGATTAAGGAAAGTGTTCCTTTTTTTTTTTTTTGGTCTCCAGTCCACTTTCCACAAATACAGTAGGGGATCAGAGGGATCACATGACCTGTTCATGCTGTCTGCATGCATTCAGTTTCTGTTTGTATGTGGATCCAGGACAACAGGGAGAAGCGAATCCTGTTAGCAGTACTGAACGTGTCCTTCTCCTCTCAAAAACAACACGTCCCACTATTTGAGTGGCCTCCTCTCATCTTCTCCCAGTAACAAAAATAATAATCTGATGAACAGACGACAAACAAGCTACTTCATCTTTCTCGAGTACAGCTTTAGCGAGATGGTTTGATCAGGGGGTGGAGGAGCCTGCTCTGACCAAATACACTGTTTATAAATTACAAATAATAATCATGCGCTTAAACAAGATTAGAAAAATGTCCCATCTTCATGTCAATTCCACCAAAAGGCACTTCACTTCCCCCGTGACTAAACCACCAAGATGTAAAATGAGTGAGTCAAAAACAGCTTCCACTCAGAACATTGGCCACACACACAAACACAAAACATGTCAAGTGAATTTCAACAAACTATTAAATGAGGCAGGACAGACAGAAAGAGTGAGGGAAAGAAAGAGATAATGTTCATTGCTTTTTTTTATATATATTTACAATCAGTGAAAGTACTACACAACCTCAGCCAAATCATACAACAAAAGGCGCACTCTGCAGTGATCAGTAGTCATAATATTCTGTCCAGTGGGAAAACAGATACTTGGACAAAATGGATCATTACGTAGATTTGGAGGAGTCAGTGAAAATGAGCATCTAGCGTGGGAAGATGGGAAATTTAAGTACAATGGTGAAGGGTGTGATGATAACAAAAAAAATAGTGAAAAAGCAGTGCAAATCACGCTGTTTTCAGATGGTAACCTGGTACAAATCCCCCGTCTCTCTTCTTTTACCACTTTACACAGATATTGTTCTAAACATCCAATCACTAATTGGACCGTGTGTTATTTTAAAAATGTTAGTTTATCCAGCAATCAAAGTGTAGGCAAGAGTGAGAGATTGGAATAATGTTGCTGAGACAATTTCAAGGGACCTGGATATAAGGCACAATTTCTCCAATTTTGACCCACAACTACGTCAACAGAATCTATTCACAACTCTCCTACCATTCAGTTTGTAAGAAGTAAATTAATAGTTTTAGTTGTAACGTTTCAAGTGAAAAGAAACCGGTACAGACTGAACCGAGCTGCTCACACCAACTTCACGAGCAGCTGTAAAAACGAACAGAAAATGTACAATAGCAATTTAGAAAAACAAAACAGTACACAAATAAAACAGACTCTGAACTACCATAAACATCTCTTAATAGAATAAAAATATATTTTACCTCTTGTACAAATTAAAGATTTATTTCAAATAAATTAAGTCACCTTCATAGATCGTCATAGCTGTAATAATATATCAATATAACAATATATTCCTTCGGGAAAATGATGCCAAGGCAATGTCTGATTGGTTTACTATAAATGGACACTGAGGTCATACATGGCCTGTCAGACACGAGGTGAGATAGATATGGTGTCATGGTACTTATTTTCTTGATGGATTGGGGTAGTTACCACGAAATCTGGCCTACAGTATGGTCAACGTTGTCACTGACTGGCTACAGGCAGGATTTTGGAAGCTCATCCTGAGTTTGTGTTTCAGGAGGAGTGGAGTATTCGAGAGTGGCTGACAATACTCTGGGACTGAGGGAAACATTGTTGCTTGGGCTGGTGTTGATCTAGAGCTCCGTCATCTCTGTCGAGAACGAGGGCAACTGGCCACTAGTGATGACAACATTCTTGATCATCGTGGGCTTCTGCTGAGGCGCTAGTGACAGTGCAATGCCCCAGCGTGCCCGAAGGTGGCAGCATTGAGTAACAGAGGAGGATTTGGCAGCATCTACACCAGTGGCCAGGTGACTGGTTCTCCCCCAGATGTGATGATTTGTCCTCTTTCGTCCGAGCGGTTTCTGATTGGGTTCAAAGCTGCTGAGCAAACACAGTCACTTTGAGAGCCAGAGCTGGGAACGGATGTCTTCACACACTCCACTGTTGTTCCTTAGGACAGTAGTATTCACATTCTCACAAATGAATTAAGAGCACAAGAGTGAGGGGAGGGATGCAGAAAGAAATGGAGAAATCGATCGATGAGAAGCAAAACGAAGTACATTAGGGAAAGAGCGGGGGACAGAGAGGTGGCGTTCCTCGGACAAGCTCAGACGAGCAACTCTAGTGGGCTCTAATGACTTCACTGCTGGTTGCTAGGTGCCAGAGGCCCTGCGTAAGCAGTCTAGGAGATTTTGGTCCCCCAGGGGCCATGATTCATGTGCCCGCTCCAGAGCAGTCAGCCGGCTATCCTCTTTATATGGATCTGCAGGAGGAGAGCAGAGCATCACTTGTGTTATTGATGATAAAAAATGAGGCAGCATGTGTCCGGAGCAAGTTGTCTCTATCATTTGATTGGACAGTCGTGGTGTGTGACTGGCTTACTTCACTGAGGATGGCCCACACTGCTGAGTCTTTGAGAACAGTAAGTCGAAGTGCCATTATAGGATTGAAGGCAGGGTCCACAGCTCCCTCTGCCACACCCTTCTCAAACTGACCTGTGTAAACACACACACACACACACACACACACACACACACAAGCATATATGAAGCACTCTGAACATTATCTATAGGGAGTGCACTGCCAATAATTAACAAGTCACAGGTGCTGAAGGGAGAAAAAACAACAACATCAACTGACTCACTGAAAGAATTTGAACTTTATTCAACCATCATGTTACAGCTCAAGGCCTTTATCATTTTTTTGTTTATTTTTAAAAGGTCCAGTGTGTAGTTTAGGGAGATATACTGGCAGAAATGGAATATAATATCGGGTTGGGAGAGGGTTACTGCCTCAAGTGAGGGAGTTCAAAGTTCAAGTATCTCAAGGTCTTGCTCACAAGTCAGGGTAGAATGGAGCGTGAGATGGATCGGCGGTCATCCGTCGTGATCAAGAGGGAGCTGAGCCAGAGGGCAAAGCTTTCGATTTACTGGTCCATCTACGTCCCAAGCCTCACCTATGGTTATGGGCTCTGGGTAGTGACCGAAAGAATGAGAATTGCGGATACAAGTGGCCGAGTTTCCTCCGTAAGGTGGCTGGGCTCAGCCTTAGAGATAGGGTAAGGAGCTCGGACATCCGGAGGGCGCTCGGAGTAGAGCCGCTGCTCCTCTGCATCAAAAGGGGTCAAGTGAGGTGGTTCAGCCATCTGATCAGGATGCCTCCTGTGCGCCTCCTGTTGGAGGTGTTCTGAGCACATTCCACTGGTAGGAGGCCCGGGGCAGACCCAGAACACGCTGGAGGGATTACATATCTCATCTGGCCTGGGAACACCTTGGGGTCCCCCAGGAGGAGCTGGAAACCGTTGCTGGGGAGAGGGACGTCCAGGGTGCTCTGCTTGGCCTGCTGCTCCCTCAACCCCGCCCGGATAAGCAGATGAAAATAGATGGATGGAATATAATAGGTTTGTTTTCTTAAGTTTGTATTCACCAGAAAATAAGATCCAGCGTGTTTTCGTCACCTTAAAATGAGTCGTTTATATCTATATACGGAGTAGGTCCTCTTCCACAGACCCTGCCATGTTTCTACAGTAGCCAACATGGACAAAGCAAGCCATTTGCATTTTGCATTTTTTGTGTCGGCCACTGTAGTTCTCCGACACGCTAGGCTCATGGGAGAAGTTTAAGTTGGTTGGAATGTGCAATCTCCGCCGCTAGATGCCACTAAATCCTACACACTAGACCTTAAAGAAATTACATCTACAAAGAAAATGTAACAAAAAAAGCTAATTAGGAAAATTCAGCAGAAGAATAAAAAGTGGAAAATGGCTGCAGGACAAGCAGAAAAATTCAGATGAAAACTGAATGGTATAAATAGAAAAGAAGGCTGTAAAATTACACACACTTTGTACACTGTCTGTTACTGTAGGCACCATCAGTGTGAGTGTGTAATCATGATGTTTCAGTGTGTTTGTATACACACACACACACACACACACACACACACACACGGCATCAACTCCACTTACCAATCCTATAAAAGCGGTCTTCAGTCCGTTTGTACTTCTCTTTGGTCGGCAGTCCAGGCTCCTAACACATGAACACAGTGAGAGATGGACGGTCGGGTGAAATATGAGACACAAATGAAAATGTTAATGATTTCTCATTTGAGCAGCACTTAAACAGATGCTAGCATCTGCGCTTGCAGTGGGAGTGTGAATCACAACGTGAGAATGTATCGCCTCTGGCAGCGCAAACGATTCTGTCACGCTCACATTCCTGTCAATAATCAATATGCTACGTCCCAAAGAGCAGCCACTCAATGTAATCTAATCAAAACCGTTTGCACAGCACACCACAGATGGTTGACAGACTCTGTGTGCGTGTGTGTGTGGGTGTGTGTGTGTGTGTGTGTGTTTCCCCTACCGAAACAGGCAGTATTTCCACTGTGGTGTTCTCGATCTTGTCCCCCGGGTGCTCTTGGTTACCGCTGCGAAACAGGAACCTGCCAATCAAACCAGGCATTCATTTCAATATTTATATTCATGGTTAGCACTGTAGCACTTCTCCCCTCATGGCAGCTGCCACGCAGATACACGGTCCATCAAGCCACTTGTGGACAGTAGGTTAGTTAGGCAAGTTATGCTTGTGACATAAAACACTGAGTATAAAAAAGTATGTTCACCCGTTGTGTCACTGGGGGTTAACTCTCAGAAGGATATATTTTCAAAGCCTATGCCTCTTAGATCTCATATTCAGGTTGTAGCTGCAGGTTTTAAACATTAAAATTTCCAGTATTTCTGCGTTTTTAGCCAGCTGAGGAATCTCCGTAGATTTCAGAGCAGCTGGAGGGTGATTGGAATTCACACAGCACGGTGTGGAATATGAGCTTCACTTTGGATTTGGGGTTCAAGGTTGGCGAGATTCAAAGAAATAAACGATCATGCTTCCCTTACTTCATCCTGGGTTCACACACTTTTACCAGTGTTTTTGCAAAACTTTTACATAACTTTTTCATAATATTTTACCTCATTTTACCCATGACTTGATGTGAGCAGTTTAAAATAGACAGGCCTATAGAGCGATACAGCCATATGCATATTTGCAGATAAACAACCTGTTAGGGCTTGCTAAGTTTACCAGCCTGTTTTAAGTTCCTGCCAATAACTAGCTGAATATGTAAATAGACCAGACCGACTTGGAAAATGTAAATGCCACAAGCCACTTTGAGGGATAGAAAACTGATGATCCTGTAGATGTCAATGTAATTTGACCTGTGTTTGGATTACAAACTTTGACAAGTTTACATGCATTTATTTGTTGTTAAACAAACTTTGTCTTATTAATATGTAATAACTGTCTTGCAACCTTGCCTGAACCTGAGCATCTGTGTTACTTTAATAAGTTGAGGCTGATTGCCTCCATGTCCCTTCAGGCTTCCTCAAGTTGCTTCCACAAAAATGTTCTATTTTTTGTCCTTATTCCAAAAAGACAATATTCCTACTAAGGTGTTTATACATGGCTAATGAAAACTAATATTACACTTATAATGCAGTTTACATGCAGCCATGCATACTCTGATTAACATGCCCTTACATGTCGTTTATCATGTCAAAATATAGAAAAGAAAGCCACTTGTCATTTTGCTTCTTTGCAACACACAGGATTTTGTAAGGTCTTCTTACTGGTAGTGGACTTTTTGGACAGTGAGAACAAAGCCTCCCTCTTTCATTCCTTAAACTACCTTCTGGACAAGGTCAGTGTTGTGGTATTTGCACATATGCAAAAACCTGCTGATGTGCAAGCCTTTCATAATGTTTCATAGTAGGTGTGTTTCTTCCTCAGACCAGAAATGTGGGCTTTTCATTTGGGCATGCATCTCTACCCCACAGCCTCTCAAAGTGTTGGCGAGTTGGTTTGTGAACAGTGTATCCATGACAACGCACTGAGCTGACTGTAAACGGACAAGAGGCAGTGTGTCGCAATCTGAGGTAAAACTCCAACTGCGACACATATTCTGAATGCACTGAATACAAGTTCACAGAATGCTGTTAAAAGCTAAATGATCCCACATGTCTAAATCAAAAAAATGCTTCATCCAGAAACAGAATATGCTGTTAACATGACCTGTATCAAATTCAGAATATAGCCATTTTCAGAGTAATGGGGGAATATTAGTGTCCATGTAAACATACCCACTGACACAACACACATCTAAACATGTGCAGATGCCCAAAATATGACAACTGTCACCAGCATTATTTAGCAATTTACCACACCGACAGTGAATATTCAAATGAGCAGAAAGCCTTGGTTGAACCGCTACCCAACAACTTTTTGGTATTTCCTGTTTCTCTCTTTATGTGAAGGTGTGTTTCTTGCCTTCAAAGGCAGGCGCAGCCTTTGTGATGACATGATGCCAATCTGGTTTATCATGTAATGCTAGTAACGTTCAACAGTCACACACACAACACTACATTTTAAATAAGTAATACAAGGAATACATTTTGCTTAACGTTGAAAGACAAGTTTAGGGATTTCTTCTTCTTTTTTATTTTAAGATTTTTTTTGGCGTTTATGCCTTTATTTGACAGGGCAGAAGGGGGGAGAGGGCGGGGACGACATGCAGCAAAGGGCCACACGCTGTTGTCAAACCCCGAGGCTGCTGTGGCAAGGACGGTGCCTTTGTACATGTGTCACCTGCTCTGCCTGCTGTGCTGCTGGGCGCCTTCTGGATGTATTCTAAACAATGTATATTCAAATCTTACCTAAAACATTCTGTTAATTCCAAATCATTACCAGGCCTGGGAAACTTCACAATTTCGCAATACTCCCAGGAATTTCATGACTGTGGTAAGAAAGGTTGTTTGCAGGTGCATCATATTTACTTTACGTATCAAAATGCTTAGCAGCCGGAGAGGAGGAGACAGAGGTTGTGACAAACCATAGAGCATGCTGTGTCTCTCGAACAACTGCTGATGAGATGTTGTTTAATCAAAAAGAGTCTGAGTCGGTGTAATTGATGTCATCCAAAGCAGACAAGACACTCCAGAGTCAGACAGTGGAACTCTAGATGGCCCCTTTCCCACACGCTGCCACTTAATCACTGAGTGACTGACAGTTTCTCACATACGCTCGTCTCGCCATCCAAACATTATCTTTGCAAAGAGCGGTGGATACATTCATCACTGTACAACGAATCTCCACATGACCAAATATTAACATTTCTTCCAGGTCTGCTCTGATCCGAGCCGTCAGTTTCGCTATCAGCTCTCTTTATATTCACTGTCTTGCTCCCTCTCTGCCGCGGCTCCACAGAGAGTAGGAGGCTGGCCCGAGAATGCTTATTTTAGAGCACTCTCATTAGCTCGGCCTGATCCCTGAAGAGACACACAGCGCGCACACACAGCACACACACTGAAGCTAAACCTGCATCACTGAAGGGCAGCAGAAAATAAGAGGAAAAACAGATTTTTGCATGTGCCTGTATGAAATTAAATCCTGTGTTCTCAATGACAATATATGCATGCTTATCATTTCATCTGAATGCAACCGATACACAAACACATCACAGACAGTTAGAGCCCTTCATACGTACTTCTCTATGCTAACAGGTCGGTCAAATTTGAAGAGGATGTAGTCTCCTGCAGTAGGTGTGATGGCCCAGAAGAAGTCCTCTCCCAGGTACGTCTTCTCAAGCGTGTGACCCTGATACACCTGTGTGACACAATACTCATGTTCAGTTCCATCTTTATCACTCTATAAGGTTGGGAACATTGCATTAAAGGTCCAGTGTGTAGGATTTAGGGGGAGCCGTTTATATCTACATGGAGAGCAGGTCCTCTTCCACAGAGTCTGCCATGTTGCACCGCCATGTTTCTAGTAGCCCAGAACAGACAACCCAAACACTAACCATTCTAGGGCTGCCCCCCGACTAAGGATTTCCTAGTCAACCAATAGTCATCATTTAGGCCCATTAGTCAAAAAGTTGCCCACATGTTTACAATATTAATATAATAATTAAATGATATATTTTGGTGGTTTGAGTTGAAGGTGTGAGAAAGAATAGTATCAGTAACATTGTTAACACTGTGCTACATTACAGAGAAATACAAAACCGTACTAATGAACCTTCATTAATTTAGGCCTATATTTTATCTACAAGTGCACGTCACACACTGAGCGAGCCGCCTGTTAATGACGCTGTGGGCTAATGGGCATGTAGCTACTTCCATGTTTCAGATGATACGTCATGTTTGTAGTCGACCAGTGAAGATGAGTTTACATATCACCTTGGGTTCGTCCTTCACCTTCTCAAAATGATCCCACACTTTGGATTTCCTGCCTGACATGTTATTAACTAGCCTGTGGAATAACCGCAGGTACCAGCCCTGGAAATTAGGGGCCGTACACATGCTGTGTTTTTAGCTGCCTGGAAAACGTGAGGTCGGGGTCTGGGTGCTACTCTTGTGCATTTCCTGTGCCAGCTTTAAAGAGCACAGATGTAAAGCTCTGGGTAGCCCTGCACTAACAAGATCAACTTTTCTGTATCTATCAGACTGAATATTTACAGAAGAAGGGAAAGATATCTGTCGGCTGTTATTGGTTTGTAACGTGACTCCTGTCTGACTGCTGAGCGTGGCCACTTCCTGTGTCTGTCCTTTCAAATTAAATTCCCACATGGTCCAGTTATACAGGTTTTGATTTGTTTAGACAAGACACAGCTCCTACAAATTTCATGTTTGTTTTTTCTATTTTTGTTTTTGTTTGTTTTTTTACTGTGACTAAGCGACCAATGAAATCTTGCAAACTAATGACCTTTCTGGTCGACTAACATTTGCTTTAGTATTAGGGGGCAGCCCTAGGCCATTCTCGTTTTCGCATTGGCCGCTGTAATTAGCAGCCCCTCTGTGATGGCAGCTTCAGAATAACACTGCATTATTCAGTGTTTGAACTGGTTTAAATCACCAGGTCTGTTTGTTTAGGAGAGGAAGAGACCTTCGCAGATAATTTGGCTTCTGGTAAAAACCCTCTGAACATTTGGACCTTAAGTTATCAGAGAAGAAAGGTGAGCACACATTAGCAGGTGCTGAGCTAGCGGCCTGTCTCTGACATACAAAACAGCATTTGAATGGTTTGTGAGGCGAAATTGCTTTCTTCAGTGTTTTTTGCCCGTTTTAATCACCTAGTCTGTTTGTTTTGGAGAGGAAGAGACCTCTGTGGATAATTTGACTCCTGGTAAAATCCTCCTGAACAATGAACACCGAAAGAATTTAGATCAGGAAAACTTTCAGGTGGTTTCAGGTGTAATTATTGTTTTTTAATAGTTATTCTTATGAACTTAAGTACAGATAACCACAAATTAAAGTTTCATATATATATATCAGTGGAGCCCTGTCATGATACCTTCACAGAAGTGGAAACCTCAGCCGGGGGGTTGACATGCATCTTGTGGAGCAGTGGCTTCAGGAAGTCCTTGTCCTGCAAACAGACAGAGGGTGGAAAACAATATTTCTACACAGGAAGTAGCCTCTACTGTTACAAATAAGTGACTGTCAGGGCGAATGACTCACTGTGAGCTTTTGGATCTTTCCAGCAAGAGAAGAATGGAGTCCTACGTGTTGAAACAGGGAGGGTCTGAACCGCACACGTAGGCTGGACTTCTGCCGCTCGCAGTGTTTCTTTAAATAGATGAAAAACGGAATAATGAGGAAACCCTTTCTCCAGAAAATGACACTCATCATATTAGCACAGTCATCACAGTGCATACCGCATCTTTCTCTGGATTGCAGACTTTGACCCAGAGAATATGGTCCAGCAGCCAGTCGATGGGCTTCTCCTTGTAGAACATGAAGATGAACTCAACGATGAGGTTCAGGTCTGGAGCCTGGAACATTTTTCCTAAAGGTATGAGAAAATAACTGAGGTTTATAGATGTTCATTAATCCTGTACAGAAGCATTCAGCATCATTAAAAACAAAATGATTTAAGCATTAAATGAACAAAAACAAAACAAGAAAAGACAGATTCACTTAGACTAAAAATAAGCCCACTGCTTATTTACATATCATAGTGATGTGCTTAATGTGGATTAGCTTCTCCCTGCCAAATCCAGGGTTCCCACACCTTCTTGAACATCAAATTAAAGGACTTTTCAGGCCCAATTCTCTAAAATTTAAGAACCCAACACAGCATAGTTTGAGACAGGGATTAGATTAATTACCCCTCCAACACTATGAATTTTTATAATGAGAAGTAGCAGGCATTACAGAAGCTCACAGACAATAAACATGACTGAGGCTTGAATGTGTGAAACATAGACTATATAAAGATGGACAACACATCTCCGCTTCCTCCCACTGTACAAAAATGAAGCCAAAATATCCCGGACACAGGCACTGCCATGTTGCATTTTTGGAGCCGGAGTCTAAGCCATTGATCGGGAGCACACCAACTGACACACACAGCTGGCAACCATGACGTCATACCCAGTATTTATAGTATTAAGTAACTTATTAAACCTATCATCAGGACAATGAACACTTGAGCAAACACCAGCATGATACAAGTTACCTTAAATGACAGAGACCACCTCTGAAAAAAAAGTTTTTCAGTGTGTACTTTGATCTTTTATTTTGGCCTGTTTCCCATCCGCTAACATGGAGGGGACTGGGTTTATGACCTGAATTGCATCCAGCCATTCAGTTTTGGGGAGCTGCTGTCATGTCGTCCAACTTTATACACAGTCAGTGACTACTTTCCATGCACACTAATATTTCTCTTTCATTCAAACTATGAAAATATTCTAAATTTGATATAATGTCATATTCTGTTTGGATATTCAGTATTAGGACTTCTCCCGAATGTAGCATGTAGCATATGCTGATATTTTTCAGGTGTTAGGAGCATTCTTTGGACATGTATACAGCACATTTATACCACGCATCTCAATTGAGGTTTTTACCACCGTTTGCACCGTTAGCTTAGTAAGAATATTGGAAAACTTTGTGCATCCAAACCAAGTCAATGGTGTACACTTCTCAATTGCTCTGTGTTACACTGTTCAACAGTAACAACAAAGATCTTAAATCAAAACTTCAATTTATATTCTTGCACAATCTATATAAATTCAAGTACTTTCAATAAGCCATGTCTTGTTATATCTATTTTCAAAACATTTACCTTGATTTTGTTCCCTCAAATTCACACCTTCAAGGATGGAAACCCTGAAAATCACAGCACTTTCCAATGACCCAGTTTCTATGGTAATCAATATAATTTCCATCTTTCTTTCGCCTGCAGCTCCAAATCCATGATGCATGTGACTGCTTATCATAAATCCCACAAGTCCAACAAGTGGTTTTGAAAAACTTAATTCAAGTTCACATAAAGAGTTAACAATTTAGGCAGGAATGTCATTGCTTTGCAGATCATGCTTCAATTGACAGAGCCCCGGTGCATGCCAAGTATTGATCAAGTGCTTAATGGACTGTACCAATGAAGCCCAGCTGAGAGAACTCCAGGATCATCCAGTCCTCTGACGAGAGCTGCAGGGCAAAGTTCTTCATTGTGGCAAAGTAGTTGGGCTTGGCCACAATGTCGTCCTCCAGCTGCAGGGACAGGAAGAAGAAAATGTGAGACAGGAGAAACCACTCTAAGAGTCTCGGATCTTTGTTGATGGAAAGGATGAGAGGCAGGAGGGAGAGTCCTCTACTTTCACTCAAGGACAACACTCTGAAATGAGCTAAGGGAAACTTCTGAGTCGCTACACTAAACTAGAGAAGCAGCAGATGTCAGACAGGTAATACCTCTTCCCTCCAGGTGAGAGCACAGAATGGAAATGACATACTCCACGCATGAGACAGAAAGATAGGAGATTAACAACACAGTGAAACGAAACCATGAATGGCTGGCATTAGCACTTCAAATCTGCTCAGAGTAAACATTTATATAAACATTCCCAAATTGGACGCCTAGTTTCGCCAAGAGGACAGATAAGAGCTGTAGAAGTCTAAGAGGATTAGGCTCAGAATAAGTGTAACTGGCTCCGGTCTGATGAAAACAACACTGGCTCTGATGAATGACTCCAACGACACGCATTTGCTTCAAGTGCTCGGCATGTTTTAATTTAGTGTGACACGCTCCAAACTAAAACGAAACTGATGTTTGCCTGGTAACAGGCTTTCACGCTGACACATGAGTAAATGTCTACAGAGCACCTCTTAAAAATGCACTCAAACAAGTTGCTATGAGAATATTTATATCACTCATTTGTCAAGGACATACCTGGACGTAGTAAACTCCCTTGCTCACAGCGTACATCATAAGGAAGGAGTAGTCCAGATTCTGCTTGGTTCGCCATCTGAACAGAGAAAAAAATCATCAACACACATATTAAAAATGTACACATATTAAGTCAGGTTTTCCTGCATAGAGAATTACAAGGTGGCTGCCCCCATCAAATTTCGTCCAGCTCTTAAAAAAACAAACAAACAAAAAAAAAACTATATTTAGACAAGCACTACACTTCATGGATTTCTGTCATTTATAACAGCAATTGCAACATTATGCTGACGAGGTGGCGGTAGCATAATCAGCACAGTGCACCGGGACATGCAGTGCCAAACCTGTCAAAGAGGAAGAACAGAGTCATTTGCTTTGGACCATAGAAAAGTGATAGCCAGCCTGATATGCAATAGTGTTGTCACAGGTGACGTCTGTGTGACACTTTCATATTGCCAGTTGGAGGTCATAAATAGTCTTTTATGAATGCTATTACATGTGCCTCTAAATCTGTGTGGGGTTCGAACCCAACGGTGAGGGAGCTCTTCTCTGTGGAGTTTGGAGTTTGTATGTTCTCCCCGTGTCAGTGTGGTGACTCTAAATTGCCCGTAGGTGTGAATGTGAGTGTGAATGGTTGTCTGTCTCTATGTGTCAGCCCTGTGATAGTCTGGCGACCTGTCCAGGGTGTACCCTGCCTCTTGCCCAGTGTCAGCTGGGAAAGGCTCCAGCCCCTCCCGTGACCCCCAACAGGATAAGCAGTTATGGAAAATGAATTAATATTACACGTGCCTCTACATCTGTATGTGAACACCATCTTGTGCTGTGACTATAACGTCTACACCGGTGAAATGTAAGGAAATACAAATTATAATGTTACGCCACCTTATCAGTACAAATGTTCAAACAAACATCTGTAAAACACATTAGTTTGTTACAATATATGACAACAGCAATGCCACATACACTGATAAAAGCAAATTATTTCAAATAGAAGTAAAATAAAATATAAAAAATGACAGGCTGTCATTTGTGTTAATAATGTTTTCCCAGCGGGATAAAATTGTTTTACAAGTTACTCAGCTCATCAGTATTTGTGGTCATATTCTTAGTCTCAAACACGGCTTCACCAGGGGTCTCATTTATAAAACAATGCGTGGGATCTATACTAAAAATGTATGTGAGGACAAAAGCCAAAAATGGTTTGCGCCAAAAAATATTCGACAATTTCTACAATCAGGCTTCCACCTCACCATCTGCATCGCCACTTTCCCGTCTCAGAAATGTTTGTAGGCATGGGTCATAGTTTCTCCATTCAAGTCTGTTTTAATAGATCACAACTTTTGTGTGGGAAGTGGCGTGCGCCTCTTTCAAGCCTCGTTTTGTGCATATGTGATGTTGATAAATGTGATCTGCTACTACCGAAAAAAGCATTTAATACCCAATATACACACTACCACAATAACCATCCAAGTAACAATTTGGCTGTTATTTAGTAATTATTGTAATTTTTTCAATCATATTATTGTTATTAAAAATGTGATGCTTGTGTTTCCTGGAGCCAGCTGAAGGCATGGTGCTCATGCACATATGGTGCCACCTACGCCTCATTTTAAAGCAGGAAAAACCCTGGAAAAGTAAAATCATTTTTGCTGTGTACTGAAAGTCACCCTCAGGGATAGACACACGCTGCTTCACATGCAAAAAGCTGAATTGTGCAAATCAGTTATTCCCAGGTACACTGAACAACAGACTCCATTTGAATAATTTATAAACCGGTGCTGTCACACTAATTGTTTGATCCGAATGATCTGCCCTTGTTGCAGTCTGACTCGTGGCTGCAGGTGTTTGTCATGCTTCCAGGCAGCAGGTGTGGAAGGTGGCAGACACACACACACACACACACACACACACACACACACACACACACACACACACACACACACACTCAACACTCAACACTCAGGCGAAAAGACACCATAAATATGAGGGCATGCTTGCACGTGCGCTTAAACTCAGCCAGGTGGTTGCTGCAGCTTGAATACAATAAGGCTGTTTCTACCCCATTAACCTGAATGTATGCGCACACGTATAAAACAAGTGTTTAAAAATATACCCACGGTCCATGTTGAACAAGATACTAACTGTTCAGATTGCCACCAGAAGCATCTGTGCTCATAGACACCCACATACAAACATAACACACAGTCCTGTGGGCCTACAGGCTATTATCAGAGTACGTACTGTAAGTAGTTGGCACAAACTGCACCATAAACAGATTTCTAATGGAGCCAGTTGTTAGCCGACTATAAAGAGAAGATAAGTACGGAGGATAATAAGAGGGAGCACTACAGAGAGAAAGAGATAGAGGGTGCTGCTGCCGATGACCTTGATCTGACTTTGAGGAATGCCTGTGGAATACTAAGTACCCAGGCAGCCTACCTAAAAGCTCCCGCTCGCTCGCTCCCTCCCTCCCACTTTCCCCCTGACTCATCCTTCTACTTTTTCTGCAATCCTCATCACAGCTCTCCCGCATTTCAGTTCTCTCAGGGCTGTTTTCTCCATGATTAACATAATGATTTCTATCTGCGTTTTTTTTTTTTCTTCAATTGAATGCCGGAGCAGTGGACACGTGATGACACAGATGTCCTGGCTGTGTGGGCTGCTCACCTGACTCTCTCTTTGGAGTCTCCGAAAGTCTCTTTGAGGTTGGTGAGGTCGGGGTAATAGGCGGCCGGCGGGGATATCACCTCCAGCAAGCCTGAACTCAGCTCTGTAGAAAACCTGAAGATGGAAGGAGATGTTGACCATGTGACACACGTGTCCAACCTTTCTGTGCATCTGTCAGGAGGCAGAGGTGTACTCACTCTTTCTCCAGGCCAGCAACCACGCTGTGAACGTAGTCCACGTCAGTCTGCGGAGACAAAGCAAGATAGACACATTAGACAGCTTCATGTGATTTTTTAATTCGTGTGTATGCTATGACTCAGTCTGTACGAGGGTGAAATCTCACCTCCCCAACGAAGACAATAATGACACAGTCGAGTTTCTCCTCCGGTGACAGCTTGTCTATTAGCGAACGCAGCGTCTCTGACAGATAAGACTTCACCTTCCGCTTCACCGTGGGGATCCCCATCACCATGGTAACTGAGAAAAAGAAGTGTGAGGTGAGAACAGGAAGTGTCGAGGGCTGCAGATGTGGCGGTAGATTCAAGACCAAATAATCTTTGCTTGTTAGACAACGGCTAATTACACTGGCCCGAATCCACAAGAACAGAGACGCGTGCCCAGACTGACAGATGGTGGTGGGAAGGATGACTGATGGAGGTAGTTTGAAGTGCATTTTCGCTGCCTACCATGCTGCATGTTATTAAAGAAAACTGGCTTTCAACTACAATCTTACACAATGTGAGTAAAGCAATTTATTTCAAAAACATACGTTTCAATTGACAACTAAACGTAGAGAGTCACTGAATCACCAGGTGGAGGCAACAATGTTTGGACTTTAGACAGAGGTAACAAATATTTATGATAGCTGGCACTTACTCAGTATCATTCCTTATTTAGAGATCTGCAACGCACAGCTAAATGTCAGAGAGAGTCTGGACACTCCAATCCTACCACGGTTCACACACATTTGTACACACACATTTTCAAAACATTTCCATAATATTTTACCCAATTTTCATGAGTTTATTTGAGTAGGTTAGAATGGGCAGCGAAACTGCAAACTGCTGGTGCTTGCCAACTTAACTCGCTTGTTAGACATTCCAGTCGCCACTGAGCTCCATATGCCAACAGACCAGAACGGCACATATGGGTCCTTGGCAAAAATGTCAAGATTACGCGCCTTTATGGGGGATAGAAAACCAAAGATCCTACAGATAGCGCTGCCCCTTGAAAGCCAGAGATTTGTATCATCAGTCAAAGAACCCTCAACTGACTGACAATGTTTTTACAATTTCCCTCTGATGTGAACCGAACACAGACCACCTTGGGAGGCTTGCAAGGACGCAGGACGAGGAGTAGTTTGGTCCACAAAAGATACTGCACGTCCCCAGATGTGGAGTATCGAATACATCAAATGCCAACAGTCTACAGCACAGAAACACTAAGGTTTTCCTACCAATTTCAGTTCACCTGAAAGCGAGGGGCTTCATAACCGGACATTTTGGTCCCCAGATTTTGCTGCAGACTAAGCACTCTTGACTTTCACGCTACTCTTTGGTACAAACAGCTGCAGACGTGATGCTGCAGCACAGGGAAGGAGAAACTTTCCAATGTACGGCTCTGAGATAACACTATCTTCTCTCTTCTGCTTGGAGGTGGTGACTTAACAGCTCACAGATAATTAATACAACAGTCTCTGGCTTTTGTTTGATATACAGTGTCCGCAAAAAATGTTATTGCACATTTCCAATCCATCGTTAGCACTGTTAGCTTGTTTGCTAGATTACATGAATGCTGCTGTCACCCTGAACATCCCACTGAGCATCTTTCAAACTCTGAAACTATATATGGAAAAAAAAGGTCAATTTTGACAAGCTTGTATGCATTTATTTGTTGTTAAACTAACGTTGTCTAATAAATGTTTTGCTAGTGCTAGACCCAAAATCAAATAAGTATATTCCAAAAAAAAAAAAAAATTCAATAAAACTATGCTTACATGCTTAACTGTTTTGGCACAGAGCCTCCATCAGAGCTTTTCTGCATTTTCCTGTTTCTGTCTTTATGTGACACAAGTTTCTTTTCCGCCAAAAGGGGAAATGACCAGAGAGTAAAAATAAAGGATGTAGCTAGTGTGACATCACCAACTGGTTTGTGGACTGCTGTTTTGAGGTCTCAAGTTTAGCTGTTGCCGTCTTAGTTTTGTGAAGCCAGACATGAACACATTTGGACAAGAGCTGCGGAGAAGCAAGGGATGGATCTGACTCATAGACTGTAGTGACGCCTTGCAGACAGCCTGTCAATCAACTGGACCCCGCCTTTAAAAATGCGTAAGTTCGGGCCTTAATAAAATGTAAACAGTTGAGTTATACAAAAATTCACCCCCTGTACATCTGTCATGAAAGTTGAAATAAGCTTTAGAGACAAGAACGTTTTTTGTACCAGGTTGTAAACATGTTTATTTCTGCTGTTAAGCATTTTAACATGAGGGTCTATGGGATTGACTCACATTTCGAGCCAGCCTCAAGTACCGAAGTTTGCCACTTGGAAATAACGCAATGCTTGTTTGGTGTATGTGTATAACATGATACTAGTGACATTTTAATGGTCACACAGCACAGCATGATGATCTGTGAGCACAGAGAGGTCACAGATATTACATTCAGCTGGGGACAGGCTGTTGAAGGGAGACAACAGCAACACATAGCCGACAGGAAAAGACAGCGACTATTGTTATCTCCTTATCGCTCGATGGTGGTTGCAGCTAAACAGACGGCCTCTTCTCTAGTGTTGAGAGAGTACCCACAGCAGACTGTTGCCGGCCTAAAACCAGTTCATTTTACTCGCTAGGATACAATGATCACTTTCACAAGGAAATGAGAGAGCGGAGAGAACGGAGAGCGAGGCCACACTTCTGCTGATGTGACAGCAAATGCAAAGATGAGCACGTTATGAGGCTGGTTATGTGACGGCGAATCAGTGTTTTTACTCATGCTTAAGAAAATAAGTCAAGACAGCATTGTGAGATTTCCTATTAGCCTGTGTGCTCTTCGTGTATAGCTTTTGTTTCCTCCATACATAGTAGACTTACATAATTCAAAATCTATGGTAACAATCAGATAGGGAAGGTTTCTGTAATGTTTCACTATCCCAGAGAAAAGAAAAACAAGGTCAAGTGTGGTATTATTGGAGGTTACAGACAACTTGCCCTATAGGCACAGTAATGATCGTGAAACACATGGACCAGGGCTAATGGATGCATGCATGCATGTGTGTGTGTGAGTTTAAAAGCCGTGGCACGCTGACTGAGCTGATGCGGGGGCACAAGGGGGGCCTCAACAAAACAAACTTGAGGTGCAGAATGAGTGAGCATCACGGTGGACTGGAGAAAGGGTGCAGAGCGATCTGTGCAGCGTGGAGAATCTGTCCCAGTTTTGCTTTGTGTTTCTCGCACTAAGCTCCGTGTCGTATAGCGACACCCACCACCACCAAGAAAGTAGGTCGAGGATGAAAGGAGAATGTGGGAGGAAGGAAAAGAGACAGAGAGTGACAGAATAAGGGAGGGTGGCAGACAGTGAATGAGTGATAATGCATGCAAGTGCGGCGTGAGCACGACCGACTCCGAGACTGCCCCTCCCCGTGTCCCTTGATCAGCCTGGACGCCTCACTCTGTCATCCTTTCATGTCCTTCAGGGAAAAAAATAAAAAAGGCAAAACAATCTACATTTCTGCCCTGTTCTGTCACATCTGTGAAAATGACTGATCTGGTATGCCGTCCACGAAACAGAGCTGGTGTTTGGCTGTGTTTACAACGTCCAGCAAAATACAGCTTCATAATTTGCTTAAACATAGCATGCAAATGTTTATTTTCATACACATTATTTAGATTTAACATTGAGATAAGAAAGAAGCTGACCGCACTGGATCTTTGCTTATGGTGGGAATAATGACGCAGGCATGTGTGCAGGCAAAAACACTTACTTTGACTTAAGAACTTAAGCAGGATTTATACTTCAGCACCAGCTACGCCCTAGCCTACACACCTGGCATACGCTATTGTGAGCATTTATACTTGTGCGGTGGTGTGTCTGTGTCACTCTGCATGTACACCTCCAAAACACTAGTCTGCCGCAAGGTTTCTTGGAAGTGCTGTAAAGTTTAGTTGATTCAAAACACACATTAAACTTGACTTAATAGAGACAATTTCAAACACAAGTACACAAATCTGCTTCACTATAACTCACAGCATTCACAGACAAACACTTGTCTTTATCTGGACACATTTTCCCAACAAATACAGCATCCTAATGTTTTTAGCACAAGCCTAATGACATTTCACATTATAGAATTTAGCCTAGCAGCTAGCGGACTTTTCCTGTATTCATATGAAGCCAGGGACAACAGCAACATTTAACAAAGGTAACGGTACAAAATTATGCTCCATTACAATTCACAAGGTTCACCGACAAAACAACTGTCTTATACTAAACACATTTTCCAAACAAATACAACACGCTAACGTTATTAGCACAAGCCTACGGCATTTTACATTGTATAAATTAGCCTAGCGAATAGTGGAGATTTTCTCTGCTCATATGAAGCCAGAACAAATCACACAAGACTTAAAATGCTGTTTTTGTGGAGGCTTTATTGTCTTCACAATTTATTGTTTCTTATCTGTGAAATTAAAGTAAATAAACACTTCCTTTCTACTCAGGGAAATGGTTTCAGCTTACAAAAACCAACAAGCGGTCAAGAGTTACATGCAGAAGTAAAAATCCTGCTTTAATCTGTTTTAAGTTTTTTATGTGCTTTTTTCAAATGTAACAAATAACCAAAGTAGGAGTCCATGGTAAACACCATAGAAAATATATATCTAGGATTTAGAGAGAAAATATGTTATTTGTTATATCAGTTTTAGAGAAATGCCCCAACCATTGCAGGTTTTAAATCCAAACTCAAAACCTCATTATTCTGAATTACTAAATGATTTTAAAACCCAACCCAGTTAGGTATTCATGAGTCCATGTGTTAAATGTCCTTTTAATGTCCAGACATTCACAGTGAAGCTGCGTCCATGTCTTCTGAAATAAGGACAGTCTCCTCCTCCTATTTTCTGAGGAATATTACAACTCTAGACCTCAGGAAAAGTCATCTTCTTCATTTTATATATATCCTTGTTTATGTCCATCAATTGTTAAACATTTGGAAGCTAAATGTTTTAAATACTTTTTGGTCATTCTTTTACCGTTCTTCAATTATACTGTTTTGTCTTCGTATTTAGTTGTCAACTTTGATTTAAATTGTAATTTTGTATTGTGTTGTTTTAGCTTTGAGCTGAATTGTACTTTTGTTCTGTGTTGTTTTAACTTCTCTGTACGGCACATTGAACCTACCTGAGTATGAAATACGCTTTATAAATAAAACTGTCTTGCCTTAGAGTTCGAAAAATTATTAATTTAATATGAAAGATGTGGATGAAGTATAATAAAATGTAATCTTGTGAAAGACAAAAGGAAGCAATGTCTATTTGCTCTATCCTCAAAAGCAGGAGGGGTTTTATTTGTTGTTGTTGTTGTTGTTTGAAGCTGGGTTTTATGCATATTTGATGTCCTTGTTTGTTTGTATCTATACAAACAAATAAATGTTTGCTTTTGATATTACATTATTAAAAAAAGAAGCCCTTTTTAATGATTAATTAAAACCTTGCTTTGGTGAAATTTAAAAAAGCACGACTGTCATGATTTGGGGTAATTCAGGCATCAATGGGTCTCATGTTATTATACCAATTATGTTTTTCTCATGAGAAGTGCTGCTGCCTGGGATGAGAGGCACCCTGAGTGATCTGGGTGTGATATTGAAGCTTTTGAGCTTTCAAGGTCTCACAAAGCCCAAGCTGCACGTTGTATGTGCGTAGACAATCCACAACCTGAGTAGATAACATATTCATAATCCTTTCATTTTTGTAAAAATGGTCACGTCGCTCACATTCTTAATTTATAGGATCTTGTTACTTAAGTGGTTCCTTCAATAAATTGAATCTCCAACTCAAGGTGCGTGGTTAAAAAAAAAGTCATTTATAACCAGTCAGAGCCATCATAAATCCTACTCCCCATTATATGGGGTGAATCATCCGACCAGCGATGTACTGGGGACCTTTGCATAAACAGTCATATTACTCCCTGTTGTGTTGGCTGTGCTTGTTTGCGATTTAACACTGCACAAAACAGCTTCACAAGTGAGACAGGAATGCAGAGATTTATCAGCTGAACATTGATATCGACCGATATTCACCTTGTTGACTGCCATAGGTCTATTGGCAAATAAGATGGCATTCACCAGTGGCAGTTTTCCGATATTTTTCTGCTGTGTCGCATCAATTTTGGACAGACTGAAAAGCAGAGACACCATCCCACTGTCCCGGGGAGGATAGAAAACATGTTTGGAGAGAACAGAGATCTTCCCTGCACATTAAAATCAGCAGGAGTAGAGCTAGTTAAAGTTAGCATAGCAGCAGGTAACCGGAACTAATTGCTGACAGAGGTTGCGTTGAGTTACGATATGATGCGTTCAAGATCTTTTCAGTTAACATGAGCATGATGTGTGCAAACATAATCCTGGAATTTTTTTATTTTTTTATTTTTTTAAAAATACAGTTATTTGAAAGTGAAATTTGTCAATGTTTTTACAGCAATATAAAACAGATATTAGACAGGGAATTATGATGTACTACATAAATCTAAAAGGCTTTTGATGCATTTATTCATTCTAAAAAAACGTTTCTGATGTCAAAGATTTATTGAAGGATGTTTTATAAATTTGCAAGGTTGAATTTTTTCTCATTCAAAGACTGTGTAATGAAGGGTTGAACGACCTGTTGAGTTATTTCCTCATAATAAAGATTTCTCTGGCACAAAAAGTGGGAAGAAACAACATATCAGTTACCATTAAATTGTTATTTCAAACCCAGAGTTTCACCACTGATGTTACGAAATTGACAATATTCCCTTTTAAACACATGATCAACAGTGTGATCACAGCCTGTAGGTAAAAGACGAATATAGACAGAGGTCGCACGTGCACACTGCCTTAAAAAGCATCACAAAACACCCACTTCTTGGGCTTGAGTAAACAACTAACCTAATCATTATATTCCAATGTCAACAACAAGTGGGTAGTCGTGATCGTGACTCTGCGTGCAGATATCTGAAGGTGAAATGCACCAAGAGACAGATTTGCATGCAAAGCTGCTGTGACATGTGTTCCTGCTTACAGCTGGTGAATAGAATCATGTCCTATTTTCTCCCTCAGTGTTGCATTGCAGAGGTGCAGCTAGCCTCAAGCCCACTCAAAACAAAAAGGAGGTGTTGTTCTTTGAAATTCAAGGGAAGTCGGTGGTGGTTGAAATCTTTGGCTTGTGTTTGCTGATGCATCTTAGCAAAAAGTGTCTACACGAAGGGTGCAGTTTGATATACAAGGTACAAACCAGGAATGTGTTTGGAAACAGGCTTCCTGTATTAGAAACCTAAGGAGGTGTAACTTGTCTCAGATTAGCTCTTGTTGATTAGATTGTGTTTGATTAATGAACTGAGATTACAACTTCCTCTCTTCAGGCTGACTGAGTCATGAGCAGAATAAAAGGTTTCTCTTGAACTGGACCCTCTGCCGATTGTGAACAGGCTATGATATCAGAGACAATAAATATGATACAGGTTAACCAGCAAAGAAACAACAAAATGTGCAATACGAAGTTCACGTCACTGTCAATTGATGCCTCTTTCACACAGAAGCAAAAACCACTGCTGCATAATAACAAATACAATTGGCAGAGCAATTAGCAGCAGAGAGTGGGAAGCCAGCGAGGTGTCAAAGCACTGGCAACAGCTACTGTTTAGTCATGAAGCCTGCATGGAGAGCGGTTAGATCTGAGGGAGAGTGTGAGAACCTTTACATGTGTTTGGTCCACGCAGGTTCATATACACGACTCTCTCTACACTCTCCTCAAGCTGACAGAAGACTCAGCAGCATCTGCAGCACAAGGAAATCCAAATTGGGGAGGAAAACATCTTCAACCGTATCTTGTGACATGTTTATTAGCTGATCAGTGTAGACAAATGTTGGTGTTGCTTGGCAACATAATATGTACTGACTGCGCGTAAAAGGGCACAAGTTGGCAAGCTGGTGGCTTGCTAAAGGCCGTATGTGCGTTGGGAACGAACAGGGCTGCCTTTACAATAATGCTCTTTTGTTGGTTTCTGTCTGAAAGGGGCTCCAGTCGGGCCCCGCTCCAACCGTTTCAGTTTTAGAACAGAGCTCTCTGAACTGTTTCGTCCCATAATCCTTGTTCAATTTAAAGTGAGATGATGTCCTAATTTGCGCAGCTATAAATATCCCAATGTCAGATGTGCTTAGACCAGCAAAGAACGAGGGGGAAATTTAAAGGAAAGACAGAGGTAGACTACGGGCCGTGACACACACTAAGCTGACAGTCAGCCGTTGGTCAATGTAGGGCCGTTGGTGAGTGTCTGTCACCCTAGTTTTGGTGGTGTGTACCACACTGTTGGCAATAGTTGGCCCTTGCCGGCAGTTTTTTGGCTGATTCTGCATGTTGGATTGGCGTCAGAGCTGGTGGAGCCTGTAGGTGAATGAAAGCAGTTAAGCTCAGTGCTCAAGAAGAGAAATGGAAGTGAGGAAAGCAAACAAAGGGCTAAAGTAAAGACGGTGTGAGATGGAAACAAACTTGTTATATGAAGTAAGATTTTTGTTTTAGCCATCGAGCTCTGGCTTGTAATTGTTTGTATTATTGTTCACTAGCGCACAGTAATTATCCTTTGTACATTTAACATCAGGTTGTGTTGTTAGTGTGCTAGCAAACTGGCTAACTAGCATCTTGAATCTGTCCTGTTGCGTCTTTCAGGTTCTGTTTTTTAATGATTTACACAGACTACTGCCACCTGCTGGTAAGGAGAGTTATTTCCTCTCATGCAGGTGCAAAACGTACGTGCTAGTTGGCCGTGGGCTTTAGTCTTTGCAGTGTGTTGAGTATAATGTTTTGACCGACGTGAGGAGAAGCAACAATCAGCCTTCTTCACCACCACCTCTTTGATGTCAGTTTTGTGTGTCTGGCCCTGAAGAGGAACAATGAGCGATAGAAAAAAAGGGTAAGCTAAAGGCACGATAGCCAGTGGCTAATCAAGTATGTCATGCATGGAAAGCGGAGGGGAAAAACGTCTCAGAAGCAGTCATGTGTTTCTGCGACCCACCACCGCCGCAGATTTCCACAATCACTTCCCAGTAGCAGTACCTCCAGCTTGGCTGTGCATTCCAGTGAACACAAGTGATAGTGTTTAGAGTGGGAAGCTGGAAAGAACAAAGCAGTGGGCAGCCACAAACTCTGACATTATCAGCGGCTAGACGGTCTCTAGGGAGAGCCAAGAAGAGTCTTAAAGGTGAAAAGTACCTGCCCACCTGTCAAGGAACCAGACAGACTGGAGATGACTAAGAGATGGCAATGATAGGCCTCGCATTTTTCTTTGTATCCCGTGGGAATACCTTGCACTCATTGATCAAACAGGCTACAGGCCAGGGACAAGAAACTCCCATTTGTTCCCAACATGTTCCTCCTTCCCTTCCTCTAATTTGTCTGGGGCCTCTGTTCTTCCCCCTAGGTCATTGTCATTAGGAATGTGGAAACCACTTGAGCTGTTCAGCCCCCAAACCTGCGCCCCAAATTCACTCCACCCATCACACTCGCAATGCCAGATAAGTAATCCTCTTAGAGAGGACTTGATATAGCAGAGGTCACATGCTGAGGGGTGACAGAGAGAAACATTTAGAAATAAAAATGGGAAAGCTGAAAATAGCAGTTGACAGAAAGGAGTGAAAGAGGAGAGAAAAATCCATATGAGCAATGAGGCTAATGACAGACAGCAGGTTTGACAGGACATGTTGCACCTTAACCCCGTTTTCACCAAACACTTTCAGTATGGTACCTTTCGGACCACAAGTAACCCTTCAGACATGGTACCTAGACCCTAGCGTTTCCACTGCAAACAGTACTCTTAAATGTGGGCGGGGTTGTTGTCACTCACTGCTCCGTCTAGCACTCACTGCATTTCCTCATTACTGATGACACAGATGGAAGTCTGCACCTCGTTTAGAGTGAGTGACCGTCTGCCATTGACCAATTAATGAAATGCAGTGTTCACAGCTCCACCTTTTCGTACCAGATCTGTGTTCTAGGTACCCCAACAGAGGGGGTGACCAAAAATGGGGAACAGTTCCCTTGGTACCATTCACAACTTTTCACAGTGGAGACAAAAAAACAAGCATACCGAACTGAACTGAACTGAACCGTACTGCTCGGTGGAAACAGGGCTTTTGTGAGCTTTGTAAAAATGTTGCAGTGTCTCCACTTAACTAGTAGTGAAGGGTGTTTCCTGATGTGAGCTTGCTTTGTATAGCACTTTTCAAAACATTACAGTGCAACTCTCAGGTTCAATAAAAGGGAGATGGACAACAGATGCGCAAAAACAAAGTGCAAGTCATAAATGTAAAGCAGAATAAAGATGTGAAAGCAGAGGGGAAATCCCTGTTCGATCAAGCTAAGAGACAGGATACATAACTTGTAGAGTAAATGGGAAATTTATACTGTACATACACTATAATTATCTCCTTCTAAAGGTCTTCAGAATGATTCTCATGCAAAGCTCAGTCCAGAGGGGATACTTGTTGTGAACAAGTCACCAACTGAAAACTTGTTGAGGCTTGATTCTGTCCCTTGTGTAATGAGGATCTCTGGAGGTTTTATATTGTTTGTGTAGCACGTATATTCTGAAGAAAAAGCCTCATTAATCAGGGAAGTTACTGCTGTGCTGAATGTGCTCCGTGCGTATATGTGCTTCTCACCTCCTGTGCGGCCGAGACCAACCTGCACAGCGGGGTGCAGGCTGCCCTCATTGTTGAGTAGATGAGGCAGGTGGTGGTAGATATTTGGCACCTGGAGAGGTTTCCTATTTGCGAGCTCCTTCAGTAGTTTCTGTGTCTCATCTGAAAGCAAGCACACAGAGAAGGAAAGTTAGGGCCTCTTCTCGGTTTCATCAAATGGAGACAGGAGTGAAATTATGCTGACTTCTAAAGCACCACCTGTTAATGTGCTCTAGTGGAACAGTGATGCTATAACACAGGATCGATGAATAAAATATCCAACTATACACAGCAGAAAATCTGACAGTTTTATGAGTATATGAATTCTCTCTGGCTGCAGGACCCGGTCTATGCTTGTGACTTATACCATACTGCATGGTGTACAAGTTCATACTGTATTTCCCTTATGCAGGGTTTGATGCTTTGCAATAGTCCACTGCAACCAGATATAAGACAGTTCATATCATCTAATTGACTTTCCATTTTCGATAGAAAATTAAAATCTAAAAAATGTTTGAACAAGCACAACAACTGCCGTAATAGTAATTCAGATAAAAGTAAATTGACAGATAATTTTCAGTTTCAGAAGCATAACACTGCCATTATGATAACGCCACTGAATATAAAATGAACTTTTCATTTTAAAACTGGCAGACGATGTGCAACATAAGCTTAAAAAGAAAACTGCAAACTCGACTTTTACGTTTTTATTTGAATTAGGTGCTGTGCCAAGGAGTGAAATGGTCTTGTGATTGCTCTGTTTCCACCCACTGGGTGGTTGTAAGGGTTGACTGGGACAAATTTAACAATAGAAGCCTTTGAGGAATTGCCTGGTTAGACCATCCTAATGACAAGACCTGTTTCGCTCTCTGTGTCACTCTGGACTTGGTGTTGCCCTAAACACTTTCCAGAAATTCAAAAGGGGCCAATCAGG
This sequence comes from Epinephelus awoara, assembly GCA_035609425.1. Classification (NCBI taxonomy): domain Eukaryota; kingdom Metazoa; phylum Chordata; class Actinopteri; order Perciformes; family Serranidae; genus Epinephelus; species Epinephelus awoara. The sequence goes on from CM069307.1 coordinate 26,392,239, forward strand.
GATTCATACCCTGGGTGACAAGATTAGCAGCCAATCAGGGACTGCTCTGTAGTTGAGGTAAAATGCAGGCCACAGTTTGCAAAACAGTAATGGCGGCTCCCAAATCAACAAGCGCTAACTCTAACATCACACTAACTCACAGAGTTAGTTAGTGAGTCTTTGTGTGTTTGTCATTTACCTGAGAAGTTTGTGAGAGCATCTTTGCTGCTGTTAGTCTCAGCGATGGCGCGTCTGAACTGCTCGAGGATGTTGTTGAGCTCAGACGAGCGCTGCAGCGTCCTGTGCTCGGCCACTCGAAGGCGCTCTTTCAAGGCATGGAACTCCCGCTGGTATGCTATCAGCTTCTCTGTGAAGAAAGAAGAAAGGTAGGGTGCTTTAGCAGGCGGTACATAAAGTTCTAGAAATTGAAAATGAAACAATGATCTGATAGAAGGACCACTTTCAGCTCCAAGAGGCAGGGTTCAGCCACGAAGTAAAAACATCTACACAGACTTGGCAGATCCAACACTTGGAAGAGAGCAATATAGTAAGTCTATCAGGGTGGTTAAGATTTTTTAAGTCTGTGAATTTTACATCTTCCTATTTCACTACGGTGTTTCAGAGACTGTAATCTGTAATGTTAACTGAACAGTGAGTGCTCTTTCTCAGCTCTCACATTCATACCATTACAAACACTCACACCTGGCAGCTGTTCAGTACAGACAGTTCTAATCTGACCTTTTCTGATCAGGTTTACTGGAGCACTTTGGAGCAGAAGTGCATTGGATCTGTGGAGTACGTCAAGAGAAGTGGCAGAGGGAAAGGCGCTACTTTTTCAATTTCATCACCAGAATTTCTAAGATTGTACAGGGATTTACAGCGTTTGTCCCACACCTGCTTCTCAAATCTCTGGGCAACTGCAGCACTACATGATGATATAATCGACAATAACACAGCACTCAGGAGCACGCAGCTATTCACCAGCAGCGTGTTTTTTAACTGAAAATTACTTTTGTGGTTTAGAGGCAGTTTACAGTGAACATGTGAGAAAACCTGCCCCTTGGAGGGCTCTTATCAGGATGCAGAGGTTTAGCGGTCGGTGTAGGAGTTTGAAAGAAGAGCCAGTGAAATTCTGCAGAAAACAAGGAGTAGCTGTGGTCTGCTGGCTGGGTGAGATCACAGATACATGAAATGAACTGGTAACAGTACACTGAGTTCCTCCTGCAGTGTGACTTCTGTTGGGTTTTCTTTTCTATTTACATATTTTTGTTGTCTTTTACCTGACCATTTCATTGCTTTGGTGCTGTGTAAGTACTTTGTAACCTTTTAAAAAAATGTAATTTAAATAAAGTTTATCATAGTAAATGTGATATCATAGTGAGTTGTCTTGCTTTGGTCCGAATCAGGAACTACTTTTGTTATAAAGTTGTATAATTGCCTAGAGTTGGTTCATGTTCTCACGAAAGCATTTACAAGAGTACCAGACAAAATGCCTTGTGCAAGAAAGCTGCTCGTGATTGGTCAGAATTTCCAAGTGGGAAAAATCCAGGAAGTAAACAAAACCTTGAAGAACAGTATACTTGCAAGATAAATGTGACACTTTCTAATGTCACAATGGAGGGACAACTACACAGGTTGATTTTAGCGCTGCTCATCGTGGACTATATTGCTGTCATTGTTCATTTTAGTCAAACCATACAGTTTGAAAACGAGGCGCGGCTCCAACTAGAAAACAATGTTTTGATGCATTGGATGTGCTGAATGTGCATATTAAGGCAGTACAGGAGGAGGTGCACATTAATAATCCTCAAACTTCTTGACCAATTATAGGAAGCAGGCAATCGTCTTGTGATAAGAGTGGTGTAGTACCTGATGTGTAGTGTGTGTGCTTGAGCAACAGATAAAAAGACAATGGCTGCAACCAGAACAGAAAGAAATTAGCCATTAAGTTGTCAACTGATAGTAAATTTAAAGGGTAGGTGTCAGTTTCATGAACAATGCAACATAACAAAATCAGCACATGGGTAGCGGAGGATACGACTCACAAAAACGGCAACACTTTATAAATGATTATCTAGAGAGGCAAGAGGACGGGAGAGCAGCTCATGTACGTCATGTCGACAGGACTGTGTCGACTGCAATGTGAAACCAAAACTAACAAAATAAAATGTGCACAATGTAACGAAAGTGAAAACTTTGGTTCAGACTTTCAAGTGTGAAAAGACTCTTAGTGTCATTATTAGAAGTACAGACTTGAATTTGTTCCAAAATTCATGAGGTTACAGGGAGAGTATAAAGACCATCTCAGGTGTGTGTGTGTGTGTGTGTGTGTGTGTGTGTGTGTGCGTGTGTGTGTGTGTGTGTGTGTGTGTGCGTGCGTGCGTGCGTGCGTGCTAGGTGGGGTTGTGGGTTTGGCCAGTCTCTGATCTTCCTCCCCGGGTAGATTTATCGTGCCCTTTCGAAGAGCCCTTCACTACAACAAAACCCAGGCTCCCTTTATCTTCGCCCCTCCATCACTCCCTCTCTGACTGAGCTATTGTCCATCCACTCTGCCCTGGCTCCTCTTTCACACAGAACCATGTTGTTCCTCCTGAATGTTGATCTCTAAGACACACAGACAGATGCTGTCATTTGGCCCAGAACCTCATGAAAAGGGCAGCTTCAAACCAGAAACAGACTTTCATCTTCACCTCACTCCTTTGATTGGAGGACTCCAGGCCTGCTGAGATGAAACCACACCTGTAATCCCACCGTGCAAAGAAACAAAAACACACAGAGAGCACCACAGGAGCAGAAACAATAAGGATATACGGTTCCTATTTAGCTATATGTATCCCCTGCACAGACGTATAGAGAGGTGAAACTGTCGGCATTTGCATATATCGAGTAAAACCACCTTCTCTTTCAGGGAAGTGCCTCTCTCATTACCTGAGCAGTGTGTTAATGCCAAGTATGCCGGGCAGTGTTTACACAAGTCTCCTGACATTTTAGTTAAATGTCACCTTTGATATGCTTTCATTGCTGCAAAACAAGACTTGACCTTGGCTTCAAATAACAGAACATATAGAACCTTTCTCTTAAACAAATCAACGTAAAACTCAAGTAGCGTTGTGAATGGGGGAAATACTCTACTGGTATGCAGCCAATGGATGACTGACTGGGTACACATAATGCATTTAACAATTACCTGAGGTCTGGAGCACATCTATACAATCTCATTATTCTTCTCTGCTCTCCAGATCCATGAGTGGTGGGGGAAGGGCTAAGTGGCTACACTCTACCTCTGAGCAACAACCTCTCCTTTATTCTGTTTCCATCCAGCCTCATATCTTACCATCGTTTCGTCCCTTACGTCCACATTCACATTTCAATGTTTTTTTTAGCGTCCATTATGTGCCGAACTTTCTATATTATCATCTGCACATCTTTCCTGGCCTACACTGCCTCTGCATTCCTGTGATATTTTGCCTTGACGTGTCATCCTTGGTTCCTTTGCTCAGTCCATTTGATTTATTAATGAGATACGTGGGAGGAATGGGGAGTCAGAGATATAATGGGGGTTCAAACAACTAGCCTTTAAAATGAACAGACTCAAGGCCTTACACTCACCCACGGAGAAGCACACACACACACACACACAAGTATCTGTATCTCCAGTCTGTGACAATTGCAAGTCAACAAAATACTTTTACACTTATTCCGGAGCTGTTCACTAACCTAGTCATTATGGTCAAGATTTTTTTTTCTTCTGGGGTTTATCATAGGTCGCTCTCTCCTGACAGGGACTTGGCTCTTTCTAGATGTTTAAAGGACTCTTTAACACTTCTATCATGCAGACAGCTCTTTCAATGGGCATGGTGCTAGCCAAATAACTCACTTTAAAGGACTGGAAGGCATCTAATCCTCCATGCTTGAGAAACTGGCTGTGTGAACTTGTTTCGCTTACTCACTTGGAAAAACTGTGATTTAATCATCCAAAATATGAATAGAAATCCTCTTTTGCAATATCTGGACTCAATGAGTACATTTGGATGAGAACAAATGTGATCATGTACATAAACTGACTATAGATTGTATCATAAATGAATCAGAAGTTAGAAGACTTTTATATTAAAAAAATTCTATATGCTGTAACTTTCCCTATATTCACACAGCACTAACTGAGGCAGATCATCAGTGACAAAAATCCTACTCGTCTGCCTACTCTTTTGCCTTGTAGTGCTCTTAATGGCCTTACTGTACAAGAATGAAGACAGCCAATCAGAGCTGAGGAGTCTCTAACACAGCTGTCAATTATGTCAATCACTGCTTGTTGTGAACTGTGGTCAAACTGTCAAACTGGGCAGCGCTGACCACATATAGTTTGAGATAATGTTACTGCCCGTTTCTCCCCTCAGAGCATATTTTAGTGTGGTGTTTGGCTGTGAAATGAGGAAGTTGGTTACGGCTAGTTAGAGGTGCTTTGTGGTGGATGAACTGTTTCTGACACAGCGGCCAGGGTTGCAAACTTTCTCATTAAACAGCTGAACAGTACACTAAAATATGTTTCTGAAAACATCTGAGGCAATGCAGTAAGACAATCTGTGTTTGATTAGCGCTGCTTAGTTTGGCAAGTGATTGACAGGTGCATTAGAGGCTCCTCGGCTCTGATTGATTGTTTTTGGTGCGCCACAGTAAATTTGAGTGAATGCTATTAGAGGCAGTTGAAGAGGAGGAGGAGGAGGGACATGATTTTTTTTCACAGACTATCTGTCTCGTGTACTTTCAGAACACAGTGACAGTTTCAGTTATTTTTATAGAGGTTACCAACTGTTGCTCTAAACATGCACTTAAAGCTCTCCTTTGCAAACAATGTTTAAACACACTTGTTGATTCATAGTCACAACATGCTTGCTGTTGTTACAACACTGTGCTTACTCACTATGACCTCAGTTACAGTGTTTAGGTATCTGCGGACTAAACGCTAGAGAGGGAGAGCTGACAGGCAGCAAACACCTTCAAACTCCCATCGTCTGAACCTCACAACAGCGGACAAGGATGAACCTAGTGCTGAGAAATACTTTACAGAAATCCAACCCTGAACTCACCAGGGTGTTAAGAGTTTTATCAGTCGATCCATTAGCTCATCAAAAGCCCTCGCAGTGATCTTGTCCTTGACCTTGCTGATGCATGCTGCTGACTGCGGGCTTGCGAGTGCTGATGAAGGACTTGTGCATTTTACGTTTGCATGAGTGAGAGAGTTGCAGCACATAATATGCAGGTGTCTTCGTTAAAGCTAAAGTTTGACTTTTCAAGCACATTTTTCACTCTGAAATATATAACTGTCCACTTAATGCTGTCCAATGTTCTTTTACAGTTTGTCTGGACAAGATACAGAACCCCGAACTGCTCCTTGTGGCTGTGCACTAAAAACAATGATGTATAGACTCAAAACAAAGCAATCCCTCTAAATTATCACTTATGACCCACTAGAAGTGTTTGGTTATGTATTTTACAGGCAGTACAGGTAAAGACTCTGACCTCTGTCTGTTGTCTGTGCTTGGGACGTTTATGGACATGTACCCCCAACGCTCAGGCGAGGTCGGGGCTTTGTAAAGAGGTAGCAACACGTGGCAAACTGGCAAACTGGTGTGAAAAACACACATTATTATTGCAATATTCAACTGGGCCTATACAAGAAGTTATGAATGGATTTTTAATTGACAAACTCTAGCCAATTTTTTTTTTATTTAATTCAATTTATTTTAATTCAATTTAATACAATTTAATTCAACTTAAAATAAAAACCTTCACGGGGAACCTATTTGTAGCTGTTTCCGTTTGGGAATTATTGGTGTGTGACACATCAAACAACCACTGCACAGAACCAAAGGAAAAAAAACACAAATACAGTGATGCAAAACACCAAAGGATAGTGAATCTGTGGTTGGTTTTTGCCTTCACTTTTGCTGCTGAGCGTGTTTCCAAAAAGTAATCTACAATCCTGCATAGTATAACTTAGATATTACAACAAAAGAGGTACTTGACAGAGTGATCTCTCAAATTCATGATTCATTTTCCTTGAAATACAGGCTTAGCTATATTTCCCTAGAACTACAGATGACTCAACAGGAGCTGTTCAGAGGAAATTTTGTTTTAAGGTCAATTAACCCAAATTACCAAGAAAAAAAATCTCTATTGTAGCCATGGATGTGGTTTTATCTGCTGAGGGTTGGAGTTTTCTGCCCCCAACCCAACAAAACAGGAATAAAAGGAGGTTTTGTTTGTGGTGCTTACTGAAAATGACATTTTAAGACTTCTTAAACAATGTGCCTTTACAAGAAAATGTCAGAAAATGACAGAGCCAGACTAGCTGTTTCCCCCTGATTCAGATCTTCGTGCTAAACTACATTAGTCTGCTTAGCTTCCTATTTACTGTACAGACATGAGTGGTATGAATCTTCTCATCTAGCTCTCTGCAAAAGACTGAATAAGCTCCAGCTCAAAATACTGCACTGTTCCTTTAAACTGTGATTCTGCCCGCCAAGTGTCTCGACTTCAGTGCAACAAAACCTGGCAAGAATTGGATGAAAGGGTCAAAGCACTACAGAAAAGCCAGTAAGGCATGTCATGTGTTAGTGCCTTATAGCACAGGCTGGTGAAAGAGTCTATTCTGAGGAATCTGACACTCAGAGAATTCAGTTTTTCTTGGAAACGTTGATGCTACTATTTCCTTTGTATATGGCAACACACACTTTTATTTCTATCTCTACAAAGCCAGTTATCAGGTGTTGAGCCAAAATTGTCATCCTGAGTTCACGTTCACTGAAACTCTTTGTCCTTCCTCCTTTTAATGCACCCTATTTAAACTCTGAATCGGGGCACTTTGCCAGAAGTCCCATTTATCAAAATACTTTTTTCCCACCTAATTTCCATCTCAGCAGACTGTCTCGGCGCTCTGACAGAAAGCCAATTTACCTCAAAAGCACTTCAGCTTTTATTCGCATTAGACTGTGAAATAAGCAACCTTAACAAATCTAACTGTCCTTAAACTTGTCTGGGTTGCTGAAAAGACGCCACGTCATTGAGCCTGTTCTAATGAACGCAGATCAGCTACAGATTCCACCTGCCGCACATGCTGTTGGAATAAGATGCACATGTATGCAAAACATGCCCACATGCATTATGCATGTATGGAGACCCTCAAGTGATGCACCTGCCAGCCACGTGGTTGTACAGTGCAGCTGCTATGTGCAACACAAAGCATTTAACCAGGATGTCATCTCTAAAGTAGGACAGATGGTGCAAAAATGAACTTAAGATTAATAGGATAAAAACAGGAAAAGCTATATATTGTGTGACGCTTGTATCCGCTGGACAGACAAGATCCAATCAATGTGCTAGTTTTGAGTGAAACCAGTTAATACAAGCTGAACATTTTTGGTTAAACAGTCTCACTAGGTATAAATCTTGCAACACTTATCTTCACAGAGAAAAAATGTGCACACATAAATGATACTGCACACACACACACAGAGTAGTAGTATTGATCTTTGGTGGTATTTTCCTGAGGAGAAGTGCAAGTCGATCCATGAGTAGGCGAGTGATACTCCCTGAACGCTTCCCTGTAGTTTGCAGAAAGAGAAAACGCACACCTTTGTCTCATTCTGTCCTTTTTTCCCTTCTCAATACACCACAACCCTTTCACTTCACTTTTAAATTTAAGTGCAGGGCTGCGAGGTCAAAAAGAAAAATCGCATCAGAAGAGGGCTGGATTAATTTTTGCCCTCTTGGCAACTTCCCAACCCAGATTCTTCATTTTGCTTCCTCGCCGTGGGCTCATTGTTTCTTGTGACCTCCACCCACACTTCCCCCTTAACTGTGCAGTAAGTCATGATAAGCTCTCGCAGCCTGTTGTGTCTCTTTGTGGCAGAGCATGCTGTCTGACAGCACCGAGCTGAGAGCGTGGCCCAGCTCTGCTTACTTCCACTCCTCTGGCTCCACTTGGCTCCTGTACGGCTTCTATCAGCCAGGCTATCACTCTTTTTTTGGAAACACCACTTTCAGGGATGTCACCAATCAATTGTATAATGGTATCCTGTGGGAGCCCGGAGAGTCCACTCCAAAAGCTAATTTTAGAGCTGGAGCAATTAGTCGATTTAAAGATCAGCTGATTAACAGGAAATGATCCGCAAGTAATTTCATTTATTTTTCCAAGCACAGATATCAAACATTTACAGCTTCTCAGGTGTCAGGAATTTGTGCTTTTCCTTTTCAATGTGACAGACAACTGAATAACTTAAATTCTAAAAAAAAAAAAAGCCAATCTGAAAATGTTGCCTTGGGCTCTGGGAAATTATAATGGGCGCTTTAAAATTAATTTTGTCATTTCATAAGCAAAACCATTAATAAATTCATCAAGACAACAGCTGGCACAGAGATAATAATAAACGTATTTGAAGCCCTTACTATTTTCTCTAATAGTTCCCCAAAAAGCTATACATCTCATTTCAACTATCATGTACTAACAGAACAGAACAGTCTTGGCATTGATTTCAGCTGATACGTTTTTAAACAAGTATGTATTGTACGACCAAATTAATAGTGAATTTCGTTGTGGTTATCTTAGAGCACTGGCAGCTGCAATAGGAAACTGGGGGAAATCTGCCCTTAAACTAAAATCTGAAACCACATCTGCACAGCCACGAGGATTCACATGATGAAAATTATGTCATTTCCTCAGAACAGTGAGAGTCTGCAGGGACGTCTGTGTGCAGTAGAGCTGCAACGATTAGTCTATTAATCAATTAGTGGATCGACGGAAAATTCATAATCAGATAATCGTTTTTGTTATACATTTATTTTTAGCAAAAAAGGGAAACATGCTTCTTAAATGTGGGAACTTTATGTGTTCTTTCTCATACAGTACATGGATATAAATTGAAAAGCTTTAAATTTACGGGCTGTTGGTTGGATAAAACATGTCATTTAACACATCACCTTGAGCTCTGGGAAATCACAGAGTCTATTTACACAAATTTCTGAATCTTATTGACAAACTATTAATCAATTAAAGTCCAGATTATGCAAAAGTCGCAAATAGCAAAACAAAAAAATATAAATAAAACAAATGTGAAACTCTATTAGGAGCTGCACCTTATCAAAATAAATCAAAACCTATATGACTGGACGATGTGGGAATTTAATTTGAAAGGACAGACACAGGAAGTGGCCACACTCAGCAGTCAGACAGGAGTCACGTTAATTTTCAGGGCTGGTACCTGCAGTTATTCCACAGGCTAGTTAATAACATGTCGGGCAGGAAATCCAAAGTGTGGGATCATTTTGAGAAGGTGAAGGACGAACCCAAGGTGATATGTAAACTCATCTTCATTGGTCGACTACAAACATGACGTATCATCTGAAACATGGAAGTAGCTACATGCCCATTAGCCCACGGCGTCATTAACAGGCGGCTCGCTCAGTGTGTGACGTGCACTTGTAGATAAAATATAGGCCTATATTAATGAAGGTTCATTAGTACGGTTTTGTATTTCTCTGTAATGTAACACAGTGTTAACAATGTTACTGATACTATTCTTTCTCACACCTTCAACTCAAACCATTGTGTTGCCCCGCCCAAAATATATCATTTAATAATTCGATTAATATCGTAAACATGCGGGCGACTAGTCGACTAAACCCCCAGCGTTTTAGAGCAGAGAATACTTCTTATATTTTTCCGATTTTGAAACCTAACTTTATGTACTTGGCCTTTTTTTAATCATTCCAACCTGGCTGGGTGGTTTATTAAGTTTTTTTTGTGGTGTGACAAACTCAAAGCACATTTATTTTTGCTTTACTCAAACTCTAACCAAGAAAATAATGGACAGATTAACCAATAATGAAAATAATAGATGGTTGCAGCCCAGAATTTATGAATCCCTGTGAAATATTTCTGGCCTTTAACTTTTTAACTCCTCGTTTTTGTTGAGTGACAAAGCCATCATCTTGAGCACAGCTGTCACAATGCCTGTAGGTATGCAAGACCACATACACACAAACTACAAACTGATCCTTGTACATACAGCAAGCTTATGCCACAGATTAATCAACAGAGAGCACAAAACAACCACTATCTCTCCTCCCTGACGCTGAGGAGAAACTGTGTGCCGTCTGGGAATTCTTTCCAGAAAAACAGAAGCAACATGCATGAATGAATGAATGAATAGCAGTGTGGGATACAGGAAGTGAGCAGAAGCACGAGGTGGGAAACAACAGGGATTATTAACTCACGAACGGCCAAAGACGCCTGTTCCTGTTTGGAAAGAGTAAAGGCTGTCTGGGATAAAGGAAGGTGGGTGTTTGTGACTAAGCAGGGTACAAAATATAAAAAATAAAAAACTTATCCCACAGTCTCATTGCCTTGTCAGCACTCTCATCCTTTCTCTCCATCATACAGCCCACCTCAGGCTCTTCTCATCCTCTCTCTTTTAAGATTTGGCCTCTCTACTCTTCTCTTCCTTCCAGGCCACTTAGGAGTTGTCTGGCAGACTGCCCTACCCCACAGTGCACACATACCAAATGGGTACACACACACACACACACACACACACACAACCAGACACTGCAAATGAGGGAACACAACGTACAAGCCATACTCTCTCCTGTTCTAACTAATAAACCATGTATCTTACCTAACACCTTCGTTATCTGGCGGCTCCATTGGCCCCTTTAACTGCAATCACTGCTGCTATTTTTGGCCCATTGTGTTCGCAATGATGTGATGACTTAAGAAAACCATGCCTTAAAACAAAGGAAGTGGAGCGTATGGAGGAAGTCGCATTTGCAAAAAGGAAGTGTTTGTGCTTGTTAACTTTTACTGTAACTCTCAGCAAGTCTGCTGACACAATAAACATCATCTGAGTCATCTCAGATCACAGCTGGATATCACAGAGGCAGCTTTAATACACTTATAACTTAGTGAAATCAAAATACAAACAAGGTTATCATGTAGAAACATCTTCAACACGTCATTCTGAACTTAAACTTAAACTTCTAATTGGATTTTATACCTTTAATAACAATAAAGATGTGATACAGTTCACTTTCCTACATTATGGATATGTCCTGTAAGCTCATGCTACTGATAAACCAATGGATGCTGGTCACCACAATGACATTCAATTCATTAGTCAAGACGTATCACATGCACCACTGAGAGATAAGAAAAGGCCTGATGGATGGATGAGTTTAAGTAAAGCACGAGATTTACCATGTGATTGTACTTGGCTATTTACACGGTATTGTTTACGCCCATCAATAACTCACTGTTTTTTATTGTTATCTTGGTCAGAGTCTGTGAAAATATTATTTTTGACCTCAGTTAGTCAGTCCTGGATAAAACAACAAATAAAAGCTGGTACTGCATTCTGGCATTTTTAAATGAACTTAATTTTGTAACTTTTTCCATAGTCTTACCATAGCAACTGTAAAAGGTTAGCATTGGCATTTAGCTTGCCATGGAAAAACTGCCTAAATGCTGTGAGTTGACTTGTAGATTAAACATGGCTACCCTTGCTAGTCAGCATCAGAAACAACTGAATAAACTTACTATTAAAATTATGCATCACATCCACCTAGAAAAAAATAGATATACTATTAAGGGGTCCACCAGGAAATTGTATACCATCTGGCAGCCATTAATTTCTTTTGTAGAAGGTATATCAGCTACCAACATATCTATGTAATCCAAGTGTCATTTTTTATAATTACTTGATTCTATTTATTTACTTTTCTTTTTTCCTTTATGTATTGCTATTTGCATTTCTGCATTTCAGTTTCCTCTATCTGGCATTTAGGTTGCTATTTATGTACATGTGAAACTGTAAATGTACATGTTTATTTAAATTTATCTATTTATTCATTTACTTATTTGTATGAATGTTTGCTGCATGTAAATTTACTAATGGTCCAGTAGTCAGGGGTGAGTATATACACAGAGATTTGATTTAACTGTTCTGTGTTCAAGTTGTCCATTATTTGACAATAAAAAAGACCTTGATCAAAAAACAACAACTTTCTAATATTTTCTTTTATTGATGTGCACACTTAAATTACATATCAGCACATGTTCCAATGATTTTCTTTTTAACAGTAGGATAAACTGTTTGCTATGTGATTGTGTATCCTGTGAAAATGCTGTTGTAATAATCAGGCATTTTCCTCAAGAATACTGTTTTCAATAAATGTTTTTTAACTTGAATTTACTGAGTTTTCATCATGTGAGGATACTGTGCAAAGTGCCACACGTTTCAGTGGAATTAAAATACAATTTGGTTATTGAAAAACATGACTGACGATTTCAAATGGCTCTTTAATGCAATATTTTGTACAGTGTTTAACCTTATATATTGAATTGTGCTCAATTTTGACTGTTTCCTGAGAGTTCTCTTACTGTAAGACTGGTCGACTAGTCTGAGTTTAGGCTTCTGTTCAAACATCAAGGAACATGTCATTAGGATCATCCCTAGAAGACACCTTACCACTGTAAGAACTGCAAATCAAAGTGAAGTCAGGGACACTCGGTCCTCTGTGGCATTTCAAAGCTCTACTTACTGATATTTCAATAACACCTGTGACTGTTTTAATTAGAGTCTGTGTGTGTGTGTGTGATGACTGCTTTGTGAGACTGACTCATGTTGCTGTGAAATTGTAGATATCGCTTGTGAAATTCTTGATTTTAATGAGAGTTCCTGAAAAAAAACCCAAAAAAAAACTTGAGTAACTAACTACGCCTGAATGGGAAAGAAAATTGTTTTTAAAAGCAATTTGTGGTGGCATAATGTGGTGATGGTAGCGCCATTGGCTTCACAAAAGGTTGACAACAAATGAGGTGGTTAATGCATGTTTGCTCTGTCAACAGTGTGCTTTATGTTCAGGAGGTTCTTGTTCTTGTAGATTGTGTAGTCGTTAGCAAGTTTGTTTGTCTTATTCAAGCCGATCACAAAAGGAATTATCGCACTACGTCAAAATTTCGTCCCACCTTTTATCTCCTACATTGCTATTCATATCTATCCTGCATTAACAACAATATAGTTAAGGTCTATTTGAGATATAGCCAGGGAGATACCAGAGAGCGGCCTCTCCCTGGGGGATGAGGCGGACTCTGACAGAGAAGTACACATTCTGGAGAGTCATTCAACATGGAGTGTTTGGACAGCTGACTGGCACAGCTCTCATTCACAGCAGTCAAGTGACCAGGAACAAGACAGGCTGTCGGAAGCAAAGGGTCAGACAAAAAAATAAATAAATAAATAAAAACGTCGCCCAAGATTACCTCTCAACCACAACGGCCCCCCGAAACAACCGTCTTATAGACTACAATGACTAAATCATGCAACTCAGTCAAGAGCCTGAATACAGATATGTTTTCTGTATACAACTACTGGAACAGGTTTTGAAATTTTTCATTTTTCAGAATGACTCAATGCCTGAGGCCAAGCACACTCAAAACACCCACGCCAGGCAGCATCAAGAGAAGAAGCCATCTATAACCGCAGGGAGAAATGATATGGCACATAAAAGAGCCTCATGTGTTAAGGAATAAAAAAAAAAGCCAGAAAAGGTTTATTCAAACATCTTATGTTAAGACAAGGAACAACACAAGCACAGAGAGTCAAGGAGCCAGTGTAATACAATGTACAGTATGTGAATAAAGCTTGTGATGTTGTTAATCCAGGTAAAGTCTGCATGCTAATCAGAGTTTTATTTACCCTGGAATTAATATAATGAAATATGAGCTGAAGATAGTTTGATAAATTCAGCCTCAGGCATCCAAGATCATTTTCTTAACATGTAAGTGAGTAAATTGCACATTTTTTGGGACCTTTAAAAGAAGTCTTGTCTCGCTAAGATACTTAGTGCTACATTTGAGCTCTCTCACAAAAAGAAAACAGCCCGGCACTGTGCACAAATAATGCAACTTTTCAGCAACAAATGAGAGCTATTTGTGTCAGTGGCCTTCACAAAAACGAATGCTGCCCAGAGTTGATGGTATAAATCAATACTCTAGCTTTCACTAAAATGCCAAAAAGAGATCTTCATTACCGCTTGCACCCTGTTTACCCCCAGAAGATGCACACTTGACACATCTTGTAGTCTAAACTGAAGTAAACCTTTGATTAAACAAATTGCTTAGGGCGCAACAGCTTAGGAAAAGAAAGCATAAACAAAGGAAGAAAGCATCTTTGACAACACACAGGATGCATTTTAGGAAAGAGATGCTGCCAAGAAGCAACAACACAATAGTATTAACCATGCTCTCTCGTCAACACGTAGGTGACATAAAGACACTTGTTGCATTTACAGACAGGACAAAGTAGAGAGACGCTACATTACACTAAAAATGACGGATATGTTGACCATACATCCATGGTATTCAAAAAAAGCAAACAATGTTAATTTTCTTTTAGTTTGGGGATGCTGTGTATATGTGGGTTGGGTATCGTTTAAAAATTTGACACCAGTACCAATATCAGGACCCTTAAAGTACTTCATTCGATACCCATAATGTGAACGAAGGTGCGTGTAGTATAGTCATACCTTTGAACATTTTACACCAAAGGCTTTATAAGGTGTAGCTGTTGCTGCGCGAGTGTAAGCTCAGCACCGGAGAGAACTGGGCTAACTGTTAGCATCACACGGTTAACGCTACCTGATGGTAATTAATGAGTTTAATGAGAGTCAAACTGTTTTGGCTTTTGTGTGAGTTTGTTGGGAATGTTAAACGGCTCGATCCTGGATGTTAGTAGCTGCTGCTGTGTTAGCCTGTGCTCACCAGAAGGATATTAAACTGACCATTCACCAAGGAGAATGGCTCCAGCAATGGCAGCAACAGAAAGTTGGCTAATCCGGTGGGGAGTCGGGACGTTTCGGGATCATATTGGTGGGGCAAAATGGATCAAATGCAGGTATCTTTTGATTAAAGACATTTTGATACTACATAGTACTGGACTATTTCGGTTGATATGAGTGGACCACAGGTTTATTCTAAATGAACCGCAGGTGACTTGCAAATGTGTCAAGTTGAGTGTAGAGTTAAGTGGCTAACAGACAGCTGCTTAACAGAGACAGCTCAAAGACATGGTGAAACACAAGTATGACCCTGAATAAATTTAACTGTGTGGACTTAGAACTAATGACAGAAGAGAAGTCTGGACCTCGTGGCTGGACCAGTTGGGAACCACTGCCTTAAATGTACCGAGTACCGATACCCAGCCCTATCTAAATGCCTGCTATAGCTTGCCCTTTACGAATTGCTAGTTCCTGACCTCCCAAGTAAACGTCTGTTGTGTTGTTAGTTATGTTGTGGTGTATCACTTGAAGTCTACTTGTTTCTTAATGCTGCGCGTGTGTGACCATATAAGACAATGTTATTTAAGTGACAACACATGAGCAGCATACAAGCGAGCAAATCAAGATAAGATAAAATGAGATATACTTTACTGCCTGCTGGGGAAAATTCTGTTTGGGCAATAGTGCCACAACAAGCTGCAATCAATAGTTAAACTTGACAGTACAGTGGAACACCACCTACATAATAAATACATACAGGACATATATTAAGTATTGCACATGCCTTGAAAGAGAATATTAACACACGGGCAAAAAGAAGAAAGGAGAAGTCGTACAACCATAAAACCACAGTCAAATCTATAAAACAAAGTGCGTTAGTGCCTTCCTGCTTACCAAACGCATGAGCGAGAATTAACCTGCTTTCTTGTAGGGTAGTGTTATACTATTTCTTTCGGGATGTCTCACATACCTTTTGATATATCACAGGACAAGCACGGTTGTATTTAATGACATCAATGATAGCTGCTTTCCACTCAGGGGAGGCCCTGGTATTGTCCACGCTGGCTGCGACGCTTAATGGAACTGCACAGTTTCACTTGTGCTTTTTCGACTATGACAAGTCAAAAAAGTCTATCACATTTTGAGTTTTCACTGCCTTTTTCACTGGAGACATTTTGGCATGTCACAGTAGGAGAAGCACTGGAGCCAGTAACAAAATTGATGGTTGATGAATTTCATTTTTGCTTCAGTTTCAGGGTCCTGGCGTTGAGCAGGCTGGCTCACTGTCATGGTTTACTGGAACAATTAAATGCAACCGAATCCTCGTTAATGGTATTAGTGGCACCTGTGACTGTCCCACCATGATAAGTCATATAAAAGCCATAAAAGGACATAATAGTCATCCTTGAGAGTTCATGTTGTTGAGGTTATTGGGACAAGAACATCCTCTTAATGTGAGGCTACTATAATTTTAGGTCATTTTACTCCTTTATGATCACCGGATCAATCACTGGCTTGATATCGTCAACTGTAACAGAGGTCTGCTTGATATCCTCGTTCTGACTACAGATACTGGACTGAATCAACAGGTGAGGGAGTCAGAACAGAGGGCATCGTCTCTTGACCTTTGCTTAGCACACACGCACTTTAATCAAGCCTGCTCCAGTAGTTGGATTCATTTGACTCGATTTAAAGGAAACTATTTCATCAAGCTGATAAGCTGCGTCGTAATCACAACATGAAGCCTTGGCTTGGAATTTATCTAAAGGCTGCAATTATTTACACTCTGCTGATAACAAGTGACTAAGGCCCATAACCCTCCCACATGGCTTGGGTTAACCCTGGCAAGTAAACACTCTGCCCTTTTGCACTACACTTGCGTAAGCCTGAGAGCCCCTATATCTGACAAGCAAAAGCCTGGTTAATATTCAGATTAATGCTTCTGCAGGATGTGAAATGGCATTGCATGGTGTGATTATCCAGAAGTGTTGCAAACTGCCTAACTGATTGAGGCTGGATGGAAACATAGCAGTGTGAAGATGAGCAATGAGCTGTGACTGACTACATCATCTGCCATGCTGTCAAAGTGTAATTGTGAAACGCATAAATCAGTGGGGATACTTCAAATAACGAAAAAGGGAATGCACAGAAACGAGTTTGGGCACCCCTTGTGTAATGTACATTGCACCACGACAACGCAAGGAATGTGAGGTTGCCTGTTTGTGCACATACACTGGGGCTGAAACCGGATGGTAACACCTGCTGTCCCACAACATGCTGCTGGACCCACGTCAGCTAGTTTGTTAACGAGGCCTCGCAACTGTCCCTTCCCCTTAAAAAAAAAGGCAATTACACCTCATATTCGTGTGGTGATGGCGGTGCTCAGCCTACCTTTGCCATTCTGCCAAGCTGTGTACCAGGACAGGCTGAGGAAAGACGTGAAGAAAATGATCGCAGTGGCCACAGTTCCATTTCTGAGCCTCATCTCATTTCAGCGATGCCTCTCCTCGGCTGAGTGTCGGGGACCCCGGAGCTGCCGTTGGCTCCCTCCCTCCGTCTCTCTCCGCCTTCAGGGTGTTGAGACGGGCGTAGGCGCCGGCATACGGGGGCGTCAAACGGTTAAAAAACGGTGTCGCCAAACCGGGGTGCGAGCACGGACTTCTGCGCTGCGCTGGGCTGGGAGGTGGGTGCTCGGATGTAACCCTCAGTCTTGGTGCGTCTTCTCGTGTCGTTGTTCGGAGGGCTGCTGGCTCCTCCTGTACCGTCCTACAGCGGTCGGTCACGAGTCAACTGATAGCCCCCGACAAGTCCGCTTACATGGTGGGTTACGGTACAACTAGCTAGCAGCGGTTACAGTCCATTGTATGTGTCTTTACAGCCCAGTCGTTAGCTACAAGTTACAAGTAGAAGGCATTTCGAGTGTGTGACGCTGGGTCCTCTGGGATAGGCTGCTCGCTCTCTGACGGTGGCCGAAAGGCAACGCCTCAAATCACGTTGATTCCGCTTCAACTGGCAACAGATGAGTTTAACAATCAGCAGGCAGCGGGTTTCTGACTAGCTGAGCGTCGCGTCAGTGCAGCAACTGAAGCCCATTTTCAACATTACGCACATAACACCGCCGGCGTCTTCTGTCTGTTAAGGTGGGCGGTTTGTCGTTTATATATTTAGGGAACTTCTGCCGTAATGGAACGAGCTGCGTACTCGCGCGATATTTGGCAACTGGTGTGAGAGTTTAAAAGCTCATGACAGAGGGAAGCAGAGTGATTTAAGACCTCTAACAAACCGCTTCATGACTGATTTATGATCGATTTAGAAAGTCATTGTGTCGCTGGAGGCGAAAGGGCAGGGCCGTCGATATGGTGCAAAATGTCACTCAAACTAACTCCTTCAGGAAAATACCAAAAGTTAACATAAAGACAAAGTTATAGTACACATACAAAAAACACGTGTATTCATACAAACACACACAGACACAAATTAACTGCAAAAAGGCAAAATAAACACTGAGGCACAAAGGAACTGCAAAAAAGGTAAAGTAAACACAAAGAGACACAATGTAACAGCAAAAATGAGCAAAAAAAACCACACAGACACAAAATTACATCACAGACACAAAAGAGAAATGCTGTTTTAACAACACAAAAACACCAAAGAGACATAACACCACAAAAAGATGCAAAACAACTTAAAAAAAGGGGCAAAACCACTACAAAGTCTGTCTCGCTCTTATGTGGTGGAGGTGGTGGGGTGTTTTGCATATGAGGCCCCTCATTAATGCAGTGAGAGCTGAGTGACTGACTGCTTATGCTGCTGCCATGTTGTTCCCTGTGAAAGGGAAATCAGGGTTCTTAAAAAAGAAAAAGGAAATAAAGATAGGGAAATAAATCAAACTGACTTTGTTAAAAAAAAAAAAGGAATTCAAAAAGGTGCATGAGTGAGACATGGATCAAGAGAGGAAGGGTATTGGGGGCCCACAGAGAACACTTATGCATAGGGCCCAAAATGTGAGCCAGTTAGCTGCTGAAAGGAATTTAGCATATCAGTGTGAGAAGATAACCATTCATAAAAGTAGTACCCTACAAATCTAACACAAATCTATAGTGATATATCCTTTTTTAATAAGGGGCATTTTGAGCTAAAGTATTTTGTGCTATTATATATATTGGGGATGTGCCCCTGATGTGCATCTGAAATTAAAGTTAACCTGAGTAATGACTCTTAATTCTAAACTTTATCCCACCAAGGTATTTCTACAAAGATATTAAAATAGCCATTGAGGCTGACTGCTCATTTTGTCAGCTGGTTCCATCAGATTTATGCTGTTCATTACAGTCTTGTCCCTACTCCTGTATTTTTTGGCAAGATGTCTGTACATTTATTTCCCAATAGATTAATTTGAATTTTCCCCCTTATGAAAATGAATTGTTTATATTTTTTATGTAATCCTCTAACAAAGCAAATCAACACTCTATCATTCATTTTTTTACTTGCATCATCTCATTAATACATCTATTTTTTTCTAACAATTTATGAGCATATTTATCCTCCAATTATCTGTTTGTAGCTGTTTATGTGTGTTTTCACGTGTTTGTTGATAGAATCTTTTTAAAAAAATAAACACAACTCTTCACTCTACAAGTAGACTGTGCGCCATCTAGGGGCCAGGCCCTCAACTGCTGTTATTTGCATTATCTGCTCCATCAATCTTATTTCAAAACCAGCTGCACTTCCTAATAGACATTAACAGCACAGGTTTGACATTTGATGACCTTCTTCACGTTTGAAGATAAGGTTTCACATGTTTAAATGTCAGCTTTAGTGAGTATTTCAGTTGAAAGATGACTGCAATGAAAATAAGTTCCTATCATACTACTGTAACATTCAGTGAGTTGATGAAACTAAAACTTCACTAAACCCAATTTGTCACCACTGGTGCTTTTGTACTGGAGTCTGGGTTGTCCCACGCATGAAAGCGGAACTACGCTGTGAACAAATTCTGTTATGAGTCAAACAACATGATATAGGCTATGATGATTCATTTGTGTGCAAACAGTTAATCGTCAGGGTTTCAGGTATCTGGGTTCATTTCTTTTTAAATAACCACTTAATCTGGGCTCTTTATCTTTATTTGCTTTTGTCTCAAAATAAAAAAAACCAGAGCTCAGACATCTTGACGGTACAATTCTCTTTAAAGGTTCACATGCTGACTGAACACAACAAATTAACCTTTTCTTTAAAAAGTATGCACCATATTATGTGTGCTAACATTCATTTATTTTCCAAATAGCACACATGTTTCAATGCAAACCCATAAAATAGTATGTCTTAAATGACATTTGACATGACTGCGACCATTCCATGTAACTAGCTTATTGACTTAAAATACATTCACACACCGAACACAGGACACTCATGAACTGATTTTGTGTTGCAGGTCAAAAGAGAAAAAGTGAACAATAATCTCTTTCACAAATTAGAATGGTGACAGTGTTTGAAAAAGATATTGAAAATGTTCTTTGCACGTTGCTGCTTTGGGTGTTCTCGCCCCTTATTAGAGCGACGTCTGCAGCTGAACAGATCTGAGCAGGCCGACGTGATGCAGAGGGAGGGGTGTGATCAGAAAGGAGTTGCTTTAAAGTAGTCCTCCAGTGGAATGAGCGATACGCCTCCAACCCAGTCCTGCAGCCAGACCTGGATCAGCTCCAGCTTCATGAAGAACCACTTGTGTCCCACTGGCCACTTTGTCATCACAGGATGTCTACGAAAACAAGAGAAACACATAAAGATACTTAACAATATGTTGTTGTTTTCCCTTATTTTTAGGAGTGAAGGAAGCCAACATGCATTCAAACATATCTTCCATTAGCTGAGTTACCTTGTGAACATTGCCTCCTTGGCAAACGCAAGCTCCTCTGGGGCCACCTCCACCATCTTGCCTGTTAGAGTGAGTCGAGCACATCTTGGATCTTCTGGATCATACACCATTTGCCTTGACACACAGACAACCATGTTACCATTGTAACACACAGGGTTTTGGCTTTTCCGAGCCTCTCAGTGACTTGAAGTCATTTAACTCAGTTAAGGTTGGATCACCAACCAGGGAAAGCTGGCAACAAAGGGTCCTGAAAAGCTCCAGGCTTCATGTGTGTAAACTGATTGGTACTTATTAAATTCAGCACAATATCAAGTGGCGTGATAAAGGAGGATTTGAGAGGCGGGCCTTCTGTGGTGGACATGGCAACAAGTTTCCAGCTGGTAAACAATGGAGGAGAAACTGGTGGTAGCAGTTGCTGGATACCCAGAGTTACACGGCCCGACGATAGAGAGCAGGTTGTCAAACTGCCCGAGTCATCCTAAAATATGCCTGGAAACGTCCATCATGGAGGAGAACCTCCTGGACCAACTGGTGGTACTCCCCATGACCCACCCTCTTTATTAGGGTCTCATGTACCCACACAGATCTCAGTTTCCCTGTGTCCAACAAACTATTTACTGACAGCCGCTCATTCTCAACCAGAGCTACAGCAAGCACCCTCTGCCTCAACATTTTAGGAACTAGATAAACAGTAGATTGATTACACAGAAAGGTTAGGTTAAGGAGATGATGGGGTCGTTACCTGGCAACTGTGCATATTGCCTACATTGCAGGAAGAACCTGGGGTTTAATGGGGGTGAATTTTTTTTTGCCTTGGGGCCTTTTAGCAAATCAATCCGTGAATTCAGGTGAGCAAATCAGAAGTTGAAGCGTACCTGCAGAATTCACCCTCAGCCTCTGAGAATGTGAGAGAAGCGTAGGGGTTACTCTTCAGGTCTGACACAGTGTTGTCCATCGGAGTCACGTAAAAATAGATGACTCCGGTGCTGTTGTCCAGCGGTCCATCACTGACGGAGAAGATGTTCCCAAAGGGGAGACCTTTGATCTGTTGATATTAACAAACGGTAATAAATAAAATGCACAAAATCCAAATCAGAAACATTTTAGATACACAATGGGGTTCACGCTAAAGTGACATGGAGTCATATGACAAAGAAAATAGTTCCTGCATGAAACTGCTCCCAACAAGGTTTGTGGATTATCTTGAGTAACTGGGTCATGATTTCCAGAAAGAGACATTGCTGTTGAATTTTTCAGATGTATTTTTGGCGCTTTGAGCACCAGGAGCAGAGTGCTATCTAATTCCATTATACCAGAAAGAAGGCAGACGCCGCTACAGCTGATATCTCCAACACTTGGCGCCTCACACCAAAGCAATCTAGACTGATAAATAGCACTACAGGTAAACAGGTGAACTGTCCCTTTAAGCAAAGGATCTAAGTAAAAAATGCTACCACGTAAGAATGTTCTGTCAAGTAAAAGTCCTGCTTTCACAATTCTATCCGAGTAAAAGTATTACCAGCATTATGCAGAATGGTCCCTTTCAGAGTGTTAAATAACGGAGCCCTCAAGGTCCTGAAAGATGATTGGTTTTGTTTTTTCTTTCATCAATGCACAAAATGCTAATTTGTGCACCCAAACTGTAAGGACTTCAGGGGCTTTTTGTTAGTTTTGTTCTGAGACAAGTTACAACTTTGTCATTCTCATTAGTGCACAGTGACCTTGCTTACATCCCAGCATAGCTTTGCAGCACTGCAACCCAATCAGCCACATAACTGAAAACTGAAACTGAATTACTTGCAAGGGCCCCTTTTCTGCCCAACATATTATTTTTTTTAATTTTTTTATTGGAGATCAGCATTTCACAGACATTAATACAAGGTATCAAGTTATTTTAGTTGTTTTCCACCTTTTTTTTAATTTATTTTTACATATATATATATATACATATGGTGAACAAAGAACCAAAAAAAGAACATCCCCAAGAACAGAGAGGGAGAGAAAAATAAACAAGATAAACAAATAAGTAAAAATAAATACATAAATAAAACAAAATAATATATGTAATATAAAGGGAGGCGATAGAGAAATAATAATAATAACAGTAGAAAAATACATACAGGATACCCAGTGTGCTCACTGAAAAATTAGATAAAATAAAATAAGAAGATTGGATGCATCAAATCAATTCAGTTGGGGTCCAGAGAGGTAAGGGTGTTTACATATGTGATGAGGGGTTGCCATCTTTTATCAAAATTGGCTGCTGAGCCTCTTAAGGAATATTTAATTTTTTCCAGAGACAGAACAGACATTAAATCACTCAACCAAGAAGTAGCAGGAGGAGCATTTGGGCTTTTCCAATGCAATAGAATACGTCTGCGGGCTATGAGCGAGGCAAAAGCGACAACATCAGAGTTCTTCTTAGTGAGACTAGTTGGAGTACGAGGTATCCCGCCCAACATATTGTTGGAGGGCCCACTCTCTCTGTGGACCCCTTCAACTACTGGGCCCTGTGTAATCACCCTGCCTGAACTGTATATTCACACCCCTGGTAACCAGTAACTATAAATGCCTATTGAAATGTAGTGGAGTAGGCCTAGCTTTTAAGTAAACAGGTGCATTAAGTGGAAATACTCAAGTAAACTGTAAGTAGGGCTGCAACTAACATTTATTTTTATTGTTTATTCATCTGTTGATTATGGCCTCTAAAAGTCCAAGATGACACCCTCAAAAGTCTTATTTTGTCTACAATCTAAAAATATTCTCTTTACAGTTATAGAGGAGCAAAGAAACCAGAATATATTCACCAGTAAGAAACTGGAATCAGACAATTCTGACCATTCAAACCAATTAAACAATCACAAATTGGTTGCCGATTCATTTAATAGCTGACAACTAATCGATTAATGTATGTAGCTCCAGCTGCAAGTATCTCAAAATTGTAACAGTAAAGTATTTGAGTAAATGCACTCACAGGTGCATCTAAAAAAATAGAATATCATGAAAAAGTTCAATATTTCTTGTCAGTTATTTCACAAAGTGAAAACTACATATTCTGGACTCACACAGTCCTGAGAAGGGCTTTAATCGGCTAATTAACTCAAAACTAAAACTTTCCTAATCTCTCAGTCTGGCTCAGTGCACACAGCCACATCATGGGGAGGACTGCTGACTTGGACAACAGCAGCTGTGCAGAAGACACTCACTGACACCCTCTGTAAGGAGGGTAACCCACAAAAGGTCATTGCTGAAAGGGCTCGTTGTTCGCAGTGGTCTAAAGTCCTCTTTTCAGATTAAAGTAAATTTTGCATTTAACGTAGAAATCAAACCCCCAGAGTCGTCTGCTGGTGTTGGTCCAC
The DNA here is from genome assembly GCA_035609425.1 of Epinephelus awoara. Lineage (NCBI taxonomy): Eukaryota > Metazoa > Chordata > Actinopteri > Perciformes > Serranidae > Epinephelus > Epinephelus awoara. The sequence goes on from CM069307.1 coordinate 26,416,287, forward strand.
TGTGTTTATTAAGTCCAAAGTCAACACCGCTGTCTATCAGGAGATTTTTGAGCACTTCCTGAAGTTTCTACCATTTTTTCTCCCTTAAAGGTTTTTTGGGGGGAGTTTTTCCTTATCCACTGTGAGGGCCCAAGGACAGAAGGATGTCATGTGCTGTAACACCCTCTGAGGGAAACTGTGATTAGTGATATTGGGCTTTAAAAATAAAAGTGAATTGAATTCATGCTTCCGTCTGCTGATAAGCTTTAGGGAGATACTGAGTTCCCTTTCCAGCAGGACTTGGCACCTGCCCACAGTGCCATAACTACCCGTAATTAGTTTGCTGGCCATGGTGTTACTGTGTTTAATTGGCCAGCCAACTCTCCTGACCTGAACCCCATTGAGAATCCATGGGGGCTCGTCAAGAGGAAGATGAGAGACACCAGACCCAACAATACAGACGAGCTGAAGCCGCTATCAGAGCTACCTGGGCTTCAATAACATCTTAGCAACGCCACAGATCGCCTCCATGTCACTCTGCATTCATGTAAAAGGAGCCTCAACAAAGTATTGCATGCTTAAATGAACATACTTTTCAGAAGGGTGACATCTCTGTAGTATAAATTCTTTTTTTTTGGTTCCTCTTATATTATAATATATTATAATATTCTAAGCCACTGGATTTTTGATTTTCATGAGCTGTGAGCCATAATCTTCAAAATTAAAACAAAAAAAGTCTGGAAATATTTCAATTTATGTTTAGGAAATAGAGAATATGTGAACATTTCACTTTTAGAATAAAATTAAAGGGCAACAAATGAACTTTTCCATGATGCACATATAGCTGTATTTCTTACACCTTTGCTACAGCCCTGACTCTGAATTAAGAAGATTTTAAAGATAATTCTGGTTTAAATACAGAAATGCACTGGTTTTATTCACATTGTAACTGAGGAGACTCTACATTTTAACTGAGGAGCCTCCCCCTGTGTGTTTGTGTGTGTGTGTGTGTGTTACCTTGTCTTGAGTTGAAATGGTGGCCAGATGTCCCCAGTCACTGTAGTGAGCTATGTATCTGGCAGTCCTGGCGGTCTCCTGGTGCGGGGGAGGGCTGCTGCTGCCGGACTTCTTCACCTTCTCCAGCCGGTATGAGAACAGACGGGAGGAGAGCTGCGCCACATTGTCGTCTTCGGGCTTGACCAGCTCGCCGGGTCTCTCCACGCTGTCCCCGAGGACGTTTGAGGACGGGTACGCCTGCTTCCACAGCCCCGCACTGTCCACCAGCAGCGCCGGGGCGACCTCCTCCGACAGGTCCGCGTCCTCCACCACATCGTTGGAGGAGACGACCCAGGACACGGAGCTCCTCAGGGTGTAGCTGTGACTCAGGCACAGGACGCTGGCAAACAGTGCCAGGAGAAAGTAACGGGCCCTCATATCATTGAGCTCTGACAATGGCCGCCCTGGTCCACTCGTTTGTTTACAACCTCACGTGTGTTTGCTTTCGTAACACGAGGAGGTTTAGTAACAGAGAGCAGCTTGACAGCGACCCCTGCTGACAAGCCAGGGAAATTAAATTTATAATAGCCTATGTCAGAAAGACAGATCCAAATCCAACTTTGAAGGTACTGGTCCTTTGTAAAGTACATACATTCCTCAGAGATGTTGCTCCATATTGACATGATAGCATCACACAGTAGCTGCAGATTTGTCAGCTGCACATCCATGAAAGGTGCCAAAGGTGCTCTGTTGGACTGAGATCTGGTGACTGTGGAGGCCATTGGAGTACAGTGAACTCATTGTCATGTTCAAGAAACCAGTGTGAGATGATTTGAGCTTTGTGACATGTTGCGTTATCATGCTGGAAGTAGCCATCAGAAGATGGGTACACTGTGGTCATAAAGGGATGGACACGGTCAGCAACAATACTCAGGTAGGCTGTGGTGTTTAAACCATGCTCAGCTGGTACTAACATAGAAAATCTCCCCCACACTATTACACCACCACCAGCAGCCTGAACCCTTGATACAAGGCAGGATGGATCCATGCCTTCATGTTGTTTAGACCAAATTCTGACCCTACCATCTGAATGTGGCAGCAGAAATCCAGACTCATCAGACCAGGCAACATTTTTCCAATCTTCTATTGTCCAGTGTTGGTGAGCCTGTGTGAACTGTAGCCTCAGTTTCCTGTTGTTAGCTGACAGCAGTGGCACCTGGTGTGGTCTTCTGCTGCTGTAGCCCATCTGCTTCAAGGTTGGACGTGTTGTTGGTTCAGAGATGGTCTTCTGCAGACCTTGGTTGTAACCAGTGGTTATTTGAGTTACTGTTGCCTTTCTATCATCTTGAACCAGTCTGGCCATTCTCTTTTTTTCAGACCATCCTCTGTAAACCCTAGAAAATCCCAGTAAATACTCAGACCAGCCCGTCTGGCACCAACAACCATGCTACGTTCAAAGTCACTTAAATCACCTTTCTTCCACATTCTGATGCTCAGTTTGAACTTCAGCTGGTCGTCTTCACCATGTCTACATGCATTGAGTTGCTGCCACGTGATTGGCTGATTAGCTAATTGTGTTAACAAGCAGTTGAACAGGTGTACCTAATAAAGTGGCTAGTCGTCACAACTTGTTAAAATGTTTCAGGAAAACATTGCTATGCATTTATAAAGACTTTTTTACTGATGTTGAAGGAGTATGCAATGGGTTACTGTATATTATAATTTAGTCATTATACAGTAACATACATGACACATATCACACAAACTTGACATTAGAAATTTTATTATTTTACATAAATTATTAACAGCAGTGACCTGCTGAATCACATAAAACATTATTTAGAAATACCATTTATCTTGCTGTGTTGTGGCGGAGCAGGATTATAATAAACTTGGGCATTTTCAGTATAATATACTCTCTGTCTTTCTCTCAATATAACTTTGACAACTGAATAAAACTTACTACACAAACACAACAGCCTGAGCAGAGCTGACTCAACACCTTTCTGACAGACTCAACATAACAATCTGTTGTGTCTGTTTTCCCTCTCAGTCCATGGACTTATCGCTCCAGGCCATCGACTTCCTTTTCGCCAGCTCCATCCAGGACGGCTGGCCGCTGTCAGACATGGACTGCAACGCTGACGGCATTGTGGGTGACGATGAGGGCGAGGAAGATGGGGCCACGTGTTTACGCAGCCATTTGTCCTCACGAGGTCTCTCTGGAACCTTGGTGGGACTTGACTCTGAAAGAAGAAAAACTGTGTCATGCTGCTGCACATACAGATGCTGAATTCTACAGGTGTAATTAATGTGTGTGTAGTTAACACACCTGCAGGTTTTACCCATTGTCTTCCCTCTGGTTTTATGTCCCTGCTCGGAGGCGTGGTTTTGACCGAGGCAGAGGATTCACCGGATGTCTGCACCTCTGTCTGAGCTTTCTTCAGCTCCACCTGAGAAGAACTGTGAGTTAGATCATCTGCTGTGGATAACTCATCAGCCAAAAACAATAGTGGTTGAAGAATATATCTGGAAATACTCAAGAAATCCAAGAAACCACCAAAACCAACAAGCAGTTCATCCTACTAACTGATACAGCTTAATTACACGAGTTAATTATAAAAAAAAACAACATATAAATGAGTCACAACATTGTTCTGGCGGACATGTTTCTTCATTCGGATGAACAAGGCCCTGTAGTTTATGTCAAATCAACCCCACACACAAGTAACTGCTATTGTAAATACTCACTAGAGCACCAAAGCAGTGGCTAAAAATAATCTCCACAAGTGCACTGTTTACTTCTGTTTGAGCATGTGTGCTAAAAACTACAGCGCCCATCTGTTTTTTGGAGATTAATGAGCCTTTTTTTATGATTTTTAATGGGTGACCTTAAACAGGATATAGATGGCAGAAATTATTGAGAAACACACTATCCCACTCTTGGTTTTTGAGTTTTCCTCAGATTTGTTGACAATAGGAAAACTATAGAATATCACCAGCCTTTTCTTTGCATTAATTTCAGCAGTAGAGTTGTTTCTACACAGATACTCTCTAAAAACTGGTTCAACTTGGAAAAATTAAAGTAACAATTTGCATGCATCTTTATAAGTAGTTCCTAATCTGGAGTATTAAGACAACATTCTTTTATAATCTGACGAACTTAATTAGTTTAGTACAACCAACATGATTTGCTTTGACCTCAAAAAGCTTAATTAAGTTGAACGAACTTAACATTTTATAAAAGTTGTGGTGACATTTAGTGGTCAAACTATTTTATTTAAGATATTCTAACTTGAGGTTGACGATGTCATATACGAGATCAAAATATTCTATTTAGTATTTTTTGAATATTTCCGCTTTGGGTTTTTTTCTAGCTTCTTGACATGGAAATGGCTTATTAGGGTTTTTAACACAATGGTATTGGATGGTATGGTAAAATGGAATTGGAACATCGCTAGTCAGTGTGAAAGAGAGTAGCAAAGAAGTACCACAAACCCCCTTGGTTCCAGGTGGTGTCGTCCACTCTGCCCGTTTCTCCAAAAAGGCGGCCTTCTCGCTCACTGACCCGACCCAATGTGGCCGTTTCCCCGGCTGTGATGCACCCTCTTTTTCCTGCACGGTGGCCTCTGTTTCCCCTCTTCCCAAAGCAGGAACTGGAGGATGAGCTGCAGCTGTTGTGGTTGTCGAAGCTGAGGTTGTCGAAGCTGAGGTTGCCGATTTTAGCTGGTTGGCGGGGTGAAGACCTCGGTTGCTCCAGGGCGCTTGCTGCTGCTGGCCTGAGGAAAGGTAAGACTGTGCGAGAGACTGTGTGACGCTCCCCTGTGCAACCTGAGATGAGGTTTCTGTTTGCGCAGAGGAGTGCGAGGGAGTGTTGCCTGTCCATGGAGGCTGATGCTCACTGGTTTGTTTTAATGTCTGTGCTTCTCTGGAGGCGTTCGACTGAACTGGAGACATCTTCTGTGGCACTGCTGATGGTTTGACAGTCTGTGCTTGACTTCTGCTTTGCACTGATTCTGTTTTATCAGTGGACGGTTGATTTGCAGCCTCTAATGGTGTTGCAGTCTGTTGTGTTTTTACGGTCTGTGTTTGAGCTCCAGTCTGTGTCTCTGTTTGCACTTGTGCTTGTGGTCGAGCCGCCGTCTGCGCGCCTGTAAAATCTCTGGGAAATCTGCTAGTGAAAAGCTGCTGGAGGCTTCTGGTCTTCTCCATCGCTAAGCTCATCCAGGATACCTCAGATGGAGCCGTTTGTGGGGCAGGCTGAGGTTGCTGGGGTGCTGCGATGGCGGGTTCTTTGAGGTTTGAGGTTGTTTGGACGTCTGTCGCCATGATGGGAGGATCACCAGTAGATGGCGGGTTGTGCTTAACTGGGAGGGAGAAGCCGGACGGTGCTGGATCTAAGGAGTGACACAGTTCAGTTAGACACACTTGGCAGCGCTGTTAAAGTCAGCCTGAGTGGTGTTTTCATAAGTACAAAGGCCCCCTGTGATCAGTACAAATCTTATCTCTCTGAAGTGATTATTTACTATGTGCAGGTGTGCAATGTTTAACCCTATAGGGAACTGGAAAACAATAGATTTCTCAGAGACTCACCTGTCGGTCGAAGGTCTCTTATTTCCTGTCCTTTTTGTTTGTCCACTTGCTCCTCTGGGGGCTTTGAGTTCTGGTTAGACGTAGCATCAGACCGAAATCTCTTCGACAGAGAAGTGGAGCGCAGTTTAATGCCAAACGTCGTCTTCCCCTCATCCTCCTCGACCTCTTGTGCTTCCACTGCCTCCTCCACCGCCTCCTGACTGCTCTCCACTTCCTCCACCTCTGCAGCGCTTGTATCTGTGGTTCTAGATGGCGTCACCAATTCCACCTTTTTCAGGCTGTCCCTCCTGTCCCATGGAGGAACTGAGCTTTTGAGTGTTGCTCCCTCTTGTCTAAGTCTTCCCACTGAAAATGGTTTGTCATCTGCTCCTGCGACTGCCTTGTGCCTGGCTTCACTGTGTTCCAGCACTCCTACAAAACTGCCCGATCGGGGTCTTTCTCCATCTCGGTTTTTGGCAGTGGTGATGGAGAAATGGAAGGACCCAGATCCTGGGGTGGGTCTCTTTATTCCTCTTGTGCTTTCTGTCTCGCTGTGAACCTGCTGGGGAACTGAGCTGAAGAGAGTGAAGAGCTTCTCAGAGGAGACTTCAGCCTTGTTAAGAGTGTTTCTCTCAAAGTCCCCGTCTCTGTGGTCCTTCAGTTCTGACTGTATAAAAGATGAGTGTGGCCGCTCAATGGATATTGCATCCGCTGGTCTGTGATGTTTAACTCTAAGTACCTGTGAGGGCACACAGGACACTCTCTCAGGAAGGGCTTGGTCTTGGTGGGATGATTTGGGTGCTGCCTCTGACATGACTGGTGCCACCTCTGGGGATTTTGAAGGCTGAGATGTAACAGGAGTGACGGCCTCTTCTTCTTCTGTTTCCAGTGTCACCTCCTCCTGAGTGCTAAGCTGCTCTTCTCTTCTCACAGACTCAGGGTGGTTGATGTTGTTCAGGGTTTGTAAGTTGGAGTCAATCTGCAAGAATACATGGAAGAAGGTAAAAGAAGTGCATGAAGTGTTTGTCTTCATAAATAATACAAAAGGCGACAAAATATTCACTCACTGCAGCGAGTGTCCTCTTGGTGCTGGCCCTTTGGTTTCTGGGCTTGACGGCCATCCGGTGTCGTGCAGCAGAGGTATCCAGGCATGGGGTGAACTGAGGTGGAGAGCTGAAGTCCAACGGGGGCTCAGCAGCGGAGGAAGAGGAATTGGAGGACACAGAAAGAGGCAAAGGGACGGATGGAGTCAGGGGCATAGGCTTCGAAGGTGTAGGTTTGGGGATGGGTGAGAGTGGACGCGAGGATGGCTGCTGGGACGTGCACTGAAAAGAAAGAAAGTCATAATGAAAGACTGCTAACACAGGGTGAACATGAAGATGCATAAAACAGCGGTCAGGATGACCCGACACCAAACTGACTATCTCCTACATCCCTGACCTTAAATATTAAAGGTCGAGTGTGTAGGATTTAGGGGCGCCTAGTGATCAGGTTGCAGACTGAACTGAGCTGCAGCCAGCATTTGGTTTGGTAGAGCAACATGGCAGATTCTGTGGAAAAACACTCACTGCGTCTGCAGATATAAACAGCTCATTCTAAGGTAACGAAACACCAATTATTCTTATTTACAGGTCTTTATATACTTATGAAAACATAGTTATTGTAACCTCACTCCACTTTTTTCTTGCATTGGCCTTCATGGGTCTTCCCTAAAATTTCCCCCGGCTTGGCAGACAGCAGCCCTCCTGCCCCCTTGACTAATAGTTCTTAACTTAACAGTCATTTTTGCATGTTTGGGTTTTACCTTCTCCCAGGACTGTCACATATGTTTTATGGTTGCCAACAAAAATTGTTTTTAGTTCATATAGTTAATAAACATAATTGTTGCTACTTGGAAACCTTGTCTCTACTATCCCTTCATGTCAAATTGGCAAAAACAACTGCCTGAAATAGTCACATTATGAATATTATATCACATTTCTGCCACCTGATCCTTCACACTGCACGTTTAAGGCTGGCTATATTCTACATTTTTCTTGTAGTGAACAAATCCTCTGAACCCCACACAGCTGTGAGCCACACTGTTACAATGAGTGACATATTCCTTCATTACCATGAACATCGGTACTCTGGTTTATTTTAAGTCAATCCCACATCACTCACCAGATTAATCTGTGTCTGAAAATAGTCGCAGACAAGTTCACTATTTACTATTTAGCAGTTTTTGCAAAAAACCCACAGTGCACAGCTGTTTAAGGATTACTGTGGCTCTAAAAAATAAAACAAGGTTTTTCTGACCTATTTTTAAAGTATTTGAACCTTAAAAGGAAACGTTGGTACTTTCCAACATGGACCTTATTTTCCCCTGTTTTTGTGCCTAAGTGACTGATGGGACTTCTTGGAAGCTGATGCCTTAACATTTGCATCTATCTGTAAATAATCTGTTTCATACTTTTGTATTTTAACACTGTGGAATACGGTGGGAAAAAATGTGTATTATACTGAAATGTGGTAGAATATGTAGTGGCATGTAGTTGTCATTTGTTTTGATGACAGAGCCTCAAAGATGTTTCTTTGCTCAGCCTAATGCTGAGGCATGATTATCTGTCCACTGTCAGCTGTTTGAATATGACTTGCTCAACCTAATGGTGCAGCATGATCACCTAATCATCATCAGCTGTGTGACAAAGGTGTGACCCATATAACACATCAGTGTACCTGTGTCTCAATATGCTTATTGGTCTTGAGGAAGGCCCAAAGGCCGACATGTCATCAACATAAAAGAAGTGCATATGGAGCCAGATTGTTATTCGAAGTGTCTGGCAGCATTGTCGAAATTAGTCTCACTCGAGGAGAAGTCAGACCAAATCTCAGACATTTCTGACAACAATCTGAGCCTGTCAGTGGCAAAAACTTTACTTACTGGTGCACAATTGCTAATAGTGATTACATTGCAGCGTGTTTTACTGCTGTAGCCGCAGCACTCTCTCTCAATACAGGATTCATTTCAAAAATTGTCTCCAATAGTCACTAACACACACAAAAACATGGGAAAATAGGGGCCAGGTTTCCCTTTAAGTGGGAATAAATGAGCTTGATTGGGGCCGAGTGTCTCAGACGAGGTGGTGAAGTGGTTTTTGTCCTTTTCATGGGATTTGTTGACAGTCAGAATAATAATTATCCTTTAACCCTCAAATTAATCTAGACCAAATCCACATTCTGTCCCAGACTTGACCCCATAAGACGTTAAAACTGGCAAAAATGTCCCTGATTTAGAGGAATTCCCTCCTTGCAGGGTGTTTGCTGACTCTGATTCTGATAACTGCCAACACAGAAATCCACACAAAGAAATACACATCAACAAGGCAAGAAGTTTGCATGAATGTCACTAGACACTGAGAGGTTGCTACTTGTTCTACCTCTTCACCTCCTGCCCCTGCTTGACTAAAAGGACGATGGCTCCTGGTGATCATGTGGCATTTGGATGCAGTTGAGCCAAAGTTGAAAAGTAAAGAGTACTAGAGTCTAGAGGAGCTCTCAAAATCACCAGAACGTAACCTCATGTACTCCTAAAGTGAATACAAACTGATCCATTAGGCAGATAACTCGCACGTGTCACTACAGAGGGATATAAATCACCTTGCTGAGGACTCCTGAGATCTCAGAGGGACTGTGGGGAAGGCCGTCATCCTCAGAGCGGCTCCCCGTATCCTCTGGACGTCTGATTGGCAGAACCAGAGGCGGTGGCCCCAAATGCATCTTCTGCTGCTGAAGTTTAATCTGTGACACCAGAGGCACAGGTGTTTTTTAAAGAGTTACGTTTGTAAAAGCAGAGTTCTCAAAAAAAATGCCCAGAATATGAAGCTGTACCTGCAGAGCTTTAATTTTGCTGTGGACATTCTCCTGGGATAAAACCCTGGCTGGCTCAGCTTCTGTCAGGACCTGATCAGCCAGAAAGATGCTGTCATGGGACAAAGCCCGTGATCCCATCATCCCCTGGGGGCATCTGTGGAAAACAGAAGAGGGGTGAAGACATGGACTAGAACCCAGGACAGAAAAGCAGACATTTATGAGATCTTGTCAACACTCACGCCAAATCTTCCTCGGATCCGAGTCCCTTTCCTGCAGTGATGTCACTGGCTGACTGGCTGAGTTTGGCGTCTCCTTCTCCGCCTGCTCTCTTACTCTTCCCGAACAGACGAGTTCTCAGAGACTTCAGTTTGGACTTTTTACGTCCTGACAGAGATTGAGACGGAGACAGATCCAGGTCACAGCAGCTCACACACACATGCGCAGAACACACATAGTAGTCTCCTCTTGTAGTTAGTTGTTACATGAGATGCATGTCATTGACAATAGATAGTCCTTTAGTTTGATAGCTCCAGTTTGTCTCCATTAAAACACTCATATGTAAAAATGCATGAGAGATAATCTCACCTGGAATTTCCTCAGCGCTTTCTTCGGTATCTCCAGAGAAAGACTCCATTGCTCTGATCACTGACAAAGGTACAAAAGAGACGACAGGAATGTGTGTGAAGGAAAGCACCGATAATGAGAAACAACTGTGACAGCAAAAACCTCAGGCATCAGTTTTTCGAGGCTTGTTGTCACATGCTGGAGGCCTTTTAACGCAGTGTGAACACTCCAGTGGTTTGTTCCCTGGCAGGCGCACATATGCACGTAATGCACTTGTGTCTTAGCCTGAAGATGTGACTCTGGACTTGAGGTCCAAAGGTTTATTGGCATTATCAGGAACAGCTTTGCCGTAGCTAGGCAGGGCGTGCTGAGGAGTCGTCACAGTCAACATTGTACAATCTAAGAAGGTTTCACAAGAAGACCATATACCTGAGAACAGTAGTTTGCAATGTTTTTCCGTAAGGGGGCCCTTTTCTGTCATTGAGTGAACTGACAACCCCTGACTAAGTGATGTATTTTATGGATATTTCATATTATATTCAGTGCATAACAATAATAGTCATAAACAAAAAATAAACCGTACAATTAACCTGAATGATGAACGCAATAACTGCAGGAAGTTTGTGCAAAACAAGTGATTTGGATGAATTTTGAGCAGATAATTTCCTGTGAGATGACTTATTATGACATTTTTAGGATTTTTTTTGTATGATTCTCTGTCTGTAACATGTTTTTTTTTTAACAATTATAAACACTTAATCGTCTTCTTTTCTGACAGATTCAGTGATTTCTTCTCCCTGATGGTTAGCCTTTGTTCTGTTAGCTTTTCCGTTGTTTTAACTGTGAATATATCTTGTGTTCAGGACTTCTCCATACCATTCTTCTCTGAGAATTTCTTTTAAAGTGCAGTGGTTAGCACTGTCGCCTCGCAGCAAGAGGGTTCCTAGTTCAAACCCCGGGGTGGGGGAGCCCTTTTGTGCTGAGTTTGTATGTTCTCTGTGTGGGTTTTCTCTGGGTACTCCAGCTTCCTCCCACAGTCCAAAGACATGCAGGTTAATTGGTGACTCTAAATTGTCCGTAGGTGTGAATGTGAGCGTAAATCATTGTCTGTCTCTGTGTGTCAGCCCTGTGATAGATTGGTGACCTGTCCAGGGTGTACCCTGCCTCTCGCCCAGTGTCATTTAGTTTCCTCTGACATAAATGTATGAAATGCTAAGATATAGAGTTGTGCGGTAATTGAGTCCTCAAACAAAAATGAGTTAGCATTTTAGCACTCCCGCTTCCCTTGTCTCAAAGTCAGTGGGTTCTTTGTGAAATGCCTGAAATAAGGTCTTAAGAGACTTTCACATTTTGCTCTATGGCATAAAATACCTCAGTAAATAACCCACTTGTGAATTCTGAAGCTTTTATGTGTCCTAAAAAAGGCAGTTACTACCAAGTGGCTAAATGAGACTGCAGAACGTCATCGCGTCATGGCTTTACAGTGCTGTTGTGGTGGCGACGTTAAGTCATGCAACCGTAGTGTAGCTTGTTTACAGCCTAACGTTAGCTGGTTATTTTGACGATTGCATTTATGCTTCAGGATTCATCAGAGTGGTGTTAATTTGTGAAGATTATCATGCTGAACAAAATCAGTTAGTAACATAACCTTTTGTTTGCCACAGAGCTTGTTGTCTGCAATAATCCAAAATCCAATAAAAATTGGATTTTTGACGAGGGAACCAGGGCGACGCTAACTTCCATGTTGGCCTACAAAAAATGGTGCTCCTGCAGCACTCTGTAGGCCTATTGTGTGTATATTTTTAAAGCTTGCTTGCTCTTGCTTACAACACCTCATAGACAAAAAGCCCTCACAACCCCCCATGAAGCTTTGTCAACGCCTACAGGGGGTTGGGACCCTCAGTTTGGAAAACAGTCCATTAGATGACACATTAAATGCAGTGATAGTCATAAAGAGAAAGCAAACCATATGGGCTGCACAGGAGGTGTTTGGATTTATAACATGACATTGCACTAATAGGATTATACATAAATATCACGCTGTCACAAAGCAATGCAGCAAAGCTAAAATCTTGCTCCCAGGAAGCTTTCCTCATGCAACTTTTTATCTGACAAACATCCAGATTTGGTTTGATGTGTCTCTGAGTGCAAGATTCAGAAATGGGTGCTTGTTTTCTTTGTTTTACAGACTTTATTTTGCATCCTGCCCTGCAGCTGGTGTGCTATTTGAGACACACTGTTTTCTGCAAACCTTACAGTTCTCACTGTGTAGCCAGGGAACTGTTAATAGAGCATGAGTCTGTACAGCTTTGGTGCCTGATAAGACAAGATGTAGCAGGTTATGGATAAACATGCAAAGTCCACACTGCACCTCTCATATCACCCAGCCTGCTCTCAGCATACAAACACACCCTATTAAAGAGGAATAATAAGCGTATAGGAAAGTTGAACATCTTGTCCTACCAGCACATTTCACCTTGTGTTAGGATGAAACTAAAGTGCTCCTGAATCAGGCCGTACCTCAGAGTTTTGTCATGCACAGAGCCAAGCTATAGCCCCAACAGAAACAACAGATAATCCAGTGGATTATTGACATTGCAGAGAGATCCTTGTGAGATTTTGCAGCACCATAATCCACAACAACAGCTTAATCACAAACTTCCAATGCCAGGTACTGCTTTCACAGGGGAAAGTCCTCCTCAATGTTAAAACATTCACACACCATCCACTGCAAAAATGAGTGAACTTACCCGTCTAACAGCAGCTGCTCGTCTCCTCTTTGCCCTCCTCTCTGGGCCGAGTTCCTCGTCTCAGCTGTGTCACTGTCCCAGTGTTTAAACCTCAGGCTGGAGTCGTCCACATCTGCAGACGGAGGGAGATGCAGAGGGAAGGGAGCGAGGGAAGTGGAAGGAGAGAGAAAAGCAGGCAGGGAGAAAGAGACCGAGAGAGAGAGAAGGACACTCCATGACAGGGTAAGCAAATGCACAAAGAGAAAAGAGGACAGAAGAGAATAAGAGAGAGAGAGAGAGAGAGCAAGAGAGAGGGAGAGATACTCTATTACATTAGTGGCACACTGTGGCCCTCTGCGCTAAGCTCCTTATAAAACGCTAACCTGATTTTAGGCCCAGAAATGAGAGTAGAGGGAAAAAAATAAAGCTCCAGTTGGAACGAGGGCAGGCATACAGGAATTACGGCTCACAGGACTGTTTGAACATTACACCAGGTTGCTTACACCCCCCGGGCGATCACAGAGGGGAGAATGTGTGTGAATGTGTGTCTGAGAAAGTTAAAAATTAAAGAAAAAACACCAGCAAGGAATTTGCCATCTCCCAGCCCCGGTGAGATCCAGAGGTCAAATCCAAATGCACCAGACACTGGAACTAACATAACCTTTTACAGCATTGTAGAGTGGTTATAGAGAGATGTGTGTTTTTATAAATACATGAATGTCCACACATCGCTCGTCAAGTGCTTCTGCTGCATCAAATGGATCCTTGTTGTATATTTCTCATGTTTCTTCATGTTTCTTTCAAGTCTCCAGTGTAAACTGTTTAACAAAGTCAAAAATAACCTTTAAAGAGATTCAGTAACACTGGTAAAGGAGGCGAAGATATCTCCCTCACATGGATGGATTACTGAATAGGCCTACCGGGCACAGGCCCAGGGGCTTAAAGTGTCAGGGGCCCCTGGCCTTCAGCTGCAAAATGTCAAATTAACACATATTTACTAGGAAGAGATTCAAAATGACCACAAACAGATGCAAAGCAACTACAAAGAGACACAAAATTACAAAAAAATATACAAGTATGAACAAAAACCCTCAAAGAGACACAATTTAACCTTTAAAGAGACACAAAATGACTAAAAAGACACAAATATACCCCGTCAAAACACAAACTGACCTTTAAAGAAACAAAAATGACTTCAAAGAGATGCAAAGGAACTAAAAAAGTGACACAAAACAACAACAAAAAAACCCGACATAAATATACTTAAAAAAGATACAAAATGAGTTAAAAAAATGCAAAGGAACTGCAAAGACATTCAAAATGACACAGAACAAACAAAAAAGACACAAATACACCCAAAAGAGATACTAACCTATGACATAGAGATGCAAATAGACACAAAAAAGACACAAATATACCCCAATGACACACATTGACCTAAAATGAAACAAAAATGACTACAAAGAGATGCAAAACGAATACAAAGCGACTCAAAACAACCAAAAAAGACACAAGTATACTTAAAAGAGATACAAAATGACATCAAAGAGACACAAAGGAAGTACAAAGAGCAAAAAACGTATTCAAAGAGACACAATACAACCAAAAAAGACACAAATATACCTAAAACATACACAAAATTACATCAAAGAGACACAAAGGAACTACAAAGACACAAAAAACTACTAGAAAGAGACACAAAATGACCAAAAAAGACACAAATATACTCCAACGAAACACAAATTGACTGTTAAAGAGAACAAAAGTCACGGAGATACAAAATGACTCCACACAGACTAACTACAAAGAGATGAAAAGGAACTACAAAAAAAAAGATGACAAAGAGATTTAAAATGACCAAAAAAAAAGACACAAATATACCCCAAGGAGACACAAAATGACTACAAAGAGATGCAAAGAACTATAACGACACAGAAAACACCCAAAAAAGACACAGATAAAAGAGACACAAAATGAAATCAAAGGGATGCAAAGGAACTACAGAGAGACACAAAATGACTACAAAAAGATGCAAAATGACCAAAAAACAGACACAAATGTACCCCAACAAAACACAACTTGACCTGAAAGACAAAAAATTACTATGAAGAGATGCAAAGGAACTACGATGAGACACTAAATGACCCAAATGGACACAAATATACCTTAAAGAAACAAAAAATGACTACAAAGAGATGCAAAATGACCAAAAAATACACAAATATACCCCAATGAGACACAAATTGACCTTTAAGAAACACAAAAGGACTGCTTCCACTACATTATCACATGATTCACCCATGCTTCCTCACATATGTTTTATAATCAAATAATTGGTCCCTTTTTTTGCAACAGTGAATTCCACTTCCTGCACATCCACACAGGAAAGCACTCAGACATGGGAGGGTTATCTAGGCCACTGGGCTACAGTCAGAGAGAGGGAGGGCAGCAGGAAGAGGAAAGCTTGCATCCATATTTTTTTCTGTGTGTCTGGGTGTGTGTGTCTGAGTGTGTGTGTCTCTGGGCAGCTTCTCTGATGAGGCTCCTCATCACACAAATCCTTATCTCTTCCACCAGAACATAAACCCAGCCGGTGACATCTGGATTACATGCAACCAACCTCATGTTAACAGACCGCAGTGACATAAGAGTCTGAGATTTATTGTCTGTAATCTACACATAAGGGGCAATATGTATGTGAGCTTATATCTTATCTTTTAATATGGTTTCAGCTTCTGTATGAAAGCTGTCTGCACATTCTGAAACATACTGCACACTGAAAACACAAACTGCCTTTTGTCCTCTCTGCTCTTAAACAAAGGTACCAGCGGTTATGGTCATCCCTGGTTCATGTGTTTCCCTGATGGATTATGATTTCTTCCCCTCAGAGCCCAGATGAGGGCTGTGCATATCGAGATTAAGGCCGATAGATAATCCGACCACGGCGCTGTTTGGATTCATACAGGTCTCCATTCATTCAAATAAACAGTTTCCCATGAAAATTTTATGAGGGAGATATTTTTCCCCGCGATAGTGTTTTTTAAATAAATAAAATAAAATATTATTATTATTAATAACAATAATAATATTAATTATGAATAATACAATATTATTGAAAATTACATTTTTCAGAAATTCAATAAAATAAAATTTATTTATGATTAATAATGTTTGTAGTTTTATATGGGAACAAATCTGCATCATCTCATCCGAGGACATTGGGACTTAATTATTGTCTTGTTTGTGGACATTGAGACTTTATTATTGTCTTGTTTGAGGACATTGGGACTTTATAATCATTGACAATGTTTAGGTTTTTTTTCTTATCAGGTCCAGGAGAAATTAAAAATGCAAACCAAACAAAGGTTCAGGTCTCAGGTGAAAAATGAATAATACAACAGAGACATTTTATGATATTAGAAAAGCGATTTTAATAGAATTTTAAATAGTTTTAATGTATTTTTCCATCAGATGACAGTATGAGCATATATCAATAGAAAAGCTTTAAAAAAAAAGTTACCAAAAATTCAAGTAAAGAAAAGTAGAAACAGAGAAGATTTAGTCTTTTCATACGACATACAAAATGTCTAGTAAAAGAATCACACAGTTGGTTGTAATTAAAGAGATGCCAGTGTGACAATAAGCACAGTGCTGAGTTACGCAGCTGTCATTAGGCTGATCACATGCACCTGTGTGATAAGGCAAATCCAACAACACAGCAGACGTTGCTGTGTGTTTTGAGAGCAGGAAGGAAGTCGAGCTTTATAAATAATCTCATAGTGTTTTTGTGTGTTTGGTGTGAAAAATGTCTACGCTGGTCTCGTGGCACTGCCTGAGGTCATAGTCACAATATCCAATGGAGAATCGTCCCTGGAAGATAAAATGAGATGCAAACATTCAGTATCATAATTCTGACAATGGCAGCAATATAGAAGTCTGAATATGAGGTGGTAGTATGAAGTCTAAAGTCTCACCTTTGGTCTCTTAAAATAATCTAGGCCTCTTCCTATCTTGATGATCCACCCATTGTTGAACCTGAAACCATGAATTTTGATTTCATGCTATGAAATAAAGCCACAATCACAGAGAATGGAGTGCTAACATGAGAGTAAATCCAACAGAATGAAGCATGAATTTCTTCTTAAAAACAATTCAGTGTGCTGTTTTAGGTTGAAACCCTTCACATGTCAGCTGTACCTGATCTCTCTGTCATGTATAGAGGAGGAGTACTGCACATCCAGAGTCACTCCCTGAGCACTCAGACTCTCTTTAAGCTCAGCCAGAGCGCTGGTCTGCTGGCCGCTGTCCGCCTGCAGGACAAGATGAATGACAGTGAGACAACAGCACAAACTGAACATAAGAGGCTGCCATGGCTGCCGTGCAATACTGTGACCTCGTTAGTTAAATTACGTACTTCATCCTGTGAAGTGAGGAGATGGATCTTTTTCACCTTGCAGGGCGCTTTCAGCAGCATCTCACAGAACCGCAGGAAGTTGTACAGCTGTAAGGGAGAGGAGGGAGAAGCAGTGCGGTACAGTTGAACTATAATTATTAGTGCAAAAGGTGCAGACTGCCTAAAATTAATCTTTAGAGAAGAAACTTCAATAACTTATCTCCAGGTTTACTTTTAACTCCTCTAAAGTATAAAATTAAGTCAACTGGATTAAAACAACTAATGTTTTCACACTGACACAATATAATTAAGGATTAGACTGTAAATCAGTCACAAGGCTGAAAATCAATTAATCATTTAAGCCATTTATCCATTACAAATACTTGCTGGTTCCAGATTTTCAAGTATGTAGACAGGCTGCATTTCTGTTACACTGAAAATTTGATAGTTTTGGCAGTTTCCATGTTGGTCAGACAAAATCAGTGTTGAAGACTGATTTTTTTTATTGTGCTATGAAGGATATTTATTACCATTATTTATACATTTTAGCTCACTGTGTCTCTTTGCCTGTTGTATGTTACTGTGCTTCTCTGTGTTCGAACTGCTCATCAGTAATTACCCCTTTTGGGGCAGTAAAAAAGCACTCGCAGCCTTTGAACAAAGACAGACAACAAATCCAGCTTGAAATAAAGATGAAAACATCGACACAATAAAACAATGATGAAGATCTTACTTGGTGGATGTGTCGTATATACGGATCCTCCACCCAGACCTCTGTGAGTAAACTGCCTATATACGGCTTGAAAAGCACCTCGTAGCTGTAACCAGTAGCATCCTCTGCTATTCTAATCTGCTCGTGGTACTTTCCATCTGACAGGAGAGGAAACACAGAGATGGAGGTTAGAGATTGGCACACAGAGCAGCCTGCAACAATAAAATCCATTATTTAGCCCCCAACACACACACTCACACACATATTTGTTTAACGACATGCAACGTGTAGCTTTCATAAATAGTAATAGTGTTCAAACCAGTTTTTGCTTCGGGGCCTCAAGAGTGCGTAAAATACAGAAACAATCTTCAGGGCCTTTACATTTTTAGCTTGTAGTTGTGCTGTGTGAATCAGTTAGTCTGTCAGAATATATTGGATTTTCTTTTAAATATGCACCACTTATGCACATTATCTATTAAACTTAAGTGTTTGTGTTTATTTGGCTCCTGGTAAAAACCTCCCAAATGTCTGGATCTTGAGTTATCAGAGAAAACAGATGTGCACAGATTAACAGCAGCTTGGCTCACAGCTCATCTCTGACATGCCAAACAGCATTGGAGAAACAATGATTTATAACTTCAAACCATGTTATTCAGAGTTTTTACCAGTTTTAATCACCAGTTCTGTTTGTTTTGGAGAGGACGAGACCTCTGCGGATCATTCGGCTCCAGGTAAAAACCTCCTGAACATTGAACACTGAAGGAATTCTAACCAGGAGAAGTTTCAGCTGGTTGCAATGTCAATCCTCACCACTAGATGCCACTAAATCCCCCTAAATCTTACACACTGGACCTTTAAACCCCACCACAGCAGCCTAACCCAGCCTTTGCAGGAGCAGTTATCCACTTTCCCCGAGTTGGTATTGAGCCTTTAGTTCCTTGTGTTAATTACCTTCTTTCAGCTGGTTCACATGAGCTTTGATCTGCTCTGCTCTGTCCATGTAGCCCTTTATCTTCTCCCTGTAGTGCCCTCTCTTTGAGTCATCTTTCACAGCTGCTGGCAGGAAACAAGAATGAGCTATGGTTCATGTCTTCATCATGCTGCCTCTACTGTGTATCTGCATACCTTTCAACACGTCCATGAGCAGCTGGATGCCCTCCTGGTAGCAGACCAGAGACTCCTGGAAGCGGCTGCTGTTGTCCAGCTCCACCGCCCGCTTCAGGACAGAGATGGCGGATGTCTCCATCCCTGACACATGGTTTTGTGTCATAATTCTGTCTATGTTTCGTCTCTAAATAGCTTCTATAACACCAACAGGGCGTTCATGTTGATCTACTGTCAGGAAATGCGCTATTGAAGTGCGCCACAAAAATATTTCCCGCAGAAACGTATTTGTGGAATAATGGTCCACGATGTTTACAGTTTCAACTCAGAAACATAAAGCTAGAGCACCTATATTTTAATCACATCTTATAAAAATTAAATACTACATAATCCTTTTTTTCAAAACCTCAAATATAGATAAAAATAGCTCTAGGAACCTTGTTGCGGGAACATTTGTCACATCGGTGCAGTTTCAATAGAACTACGCACAACTTCCGGTTTCACATCTATGGAGGAGACAAACCTGTCATGGCCCCAACGTGACAGTCTGTTCGCAGTCGTTTTCCAGCTCTTGAATTAATGTTAATCGTGTAAATTTGGTGACTATGATATAAATATTGTGTTTTTATTAATAACGTTCAGTTACGTTTGATGCACGCGCTTATTTAGCTGTTAGCGGAGCCGGAAGTTAACGATAACCTTGGCGTGCATGAGTGTGTTAGTGTTTGTAACTGGTGCCTGTTAACGGTAACTCTACCAAAGATATAAAACATGTCGGGTGTCTGTCGCAGTTTGAGCTCTTTGTCAGGCAAGGTAAGAATAATATTTTTCATTTGTCAAACTTGAACATCACAATACTGACAGGATTACATATAATTTCTATATTTTAAAACTAGGACCTTTCAGTGTCGATACTGTGAGGGTATTTTGTGTATAAATGTACCATAATTTGTCTTAAATAATATAAATGCACTATCATTTTGTTTCACAAAAATCATTATAACGGGGATATCAATATTTAATTGGTTTTTTGTCCAATACATTTTCAACTAGATAAACGTCTGCTATGCTAAAAGTTGCACAAGAATTAAACTGTGTAAAAATGTGCAATAAAATGTCGTTTTATTTCTATGATTGTGCCAGTCTCTAATGGCATTAAATGGTCAATAGATACCATTATATAGAATAAATCCTGTGCCTCTATTTTCATTCTGTTATCAACATATATTACTCAAAGAAGTACCTTGACAGGAATGTATTGTTTTTTTAAATAAACTAGCAAATTGTACCTGTACCCTGTTCAAAATTAAAGCTGCCAAACTCACTGACTTAAAACACACTGCCCACAAAGGTGGAATAATTGGAATAAATGGGCTGGCAGTAGCTCAATTCATAGGGTCTTGGCTTGGGAACCAGAGGGTCCCTGGTTAAGGTCCCCAACTCACTCTTATCTAGTGTCAGTAACCAGCAGTCCAGTGCTACTGAAACTGGGACAGTTTGACCACATGTAACAAACATAAAAGATACACAGTAACATGTAGAAACATTAGAACACCTGCGCACAATGACAAGACCCAAGCGACTCATTCATTCTTGTCCTTATGGAAGCTTTAAAATCAAGTATTTCTTCTTCTTCTTCTTCTTCTTCAACCCCAAGATATTAAAGTGACAGCCACCACAGTATAAATCCTCTGGCAAAGTCTGACAGTTGACACATTTGTGAGAACAACATTTATTACCAAGTACGTTATCAGTTACAAGGAATTTGCTTTATAACAGAGATGTTTCAGAATAAGAAAGCTGTAGAGTTATGTACAGGATGTGCAAAATCCCCCCCCCAATCCCCCCACAAATCCCCCCCCCCCCACCTTCACAGGACACTGTATTTGTTCATTCCTGTATTAGAAAACAGATGTGCATCTAAGTCTGTGTTACACTACCACCCTCTGATTTTATTTTTTATCTCATCTCTGCTTGTGCACGTTTACAGATCCTGACAGCTGCCACACGTTTGCCACCCTGCCCGTGGTTTGTGCCAGCACGCAGCAAAGTTCGCAAAGCAAGAATCCCAAACGAGGTAAGAATCAAGACAAACAGGTTCAATGTATGTAAATTAGTTTCACTAATTTAGCAAATAGCAAAATTGAGAAGGAATTTGCACAATTTAAAGTGCAGTGTCAGCTAAGGTGGGTCATTTTTATTACCTGTACTTTTGGTCCCACCTTGTAGGTAATAGTTAATACCTCAGTATTTTAGTCTACATTGTGCTCACATGATTCATGTTGGTAAATTAGGCGGAGTAAAATTGCAACACAGATAAACAGTGAGTGCCCAGGGTCTCCTAACAGAACAATCTGACCCTGATTATAATGACGCTCTCTCGTTCTGCATTTCTAAACGATTAAAGAACGTCAGTGTTCAAATGCTCTTTTTGTTCTTCACAGCTTTTTGCAGAGAGATCAAAAGAACATGAGAAATATGGGGGAGATCCAGAACAGCCTCACAAACTGCACATAGTGACACGAGTGAAAAGTACGATGAGAAGACCGTACTGGGAGAAGGAGATAGTGAAACACTTTGGGCTTGAAAAGGTAAGGCTTTTGTTTTGTTCAGAAATAAAGGAAATGCTCTGACAAACACAAGACCATCAAGAGATTTAGGAAATGAATGATGCTAAGATGTATTTTGAGGGCAATATATGTGTAAATGCTTCATGTTCAATTCTTTTATGACCAGAAAATAATCTTAAATTAGCTCCTCAGTAAGCGTAATGCACAGTGTGCCTCACCCTTAACTTGCTGACTGAAGAAACACCTTTCATCAGAAAAATAAATTGTTATTGTGTCACCTCAAGCAGATATAGCATTTAAATTTTCCCTCTGATCTCCCTCTGTCACGTCTTTAGTCACACGTACCTGTAATCCACAAAAACACACCTGCAGTAAACAGCCAGCTGAAATTCATCAAGCATCTTATAAGGTAAGAATAACGTAACATATCTACTTTAAATTATGGCGGTCAAGTCTCTGCTAATGATCAGTCTCAAGTCTCATGTCACAACAGAAGACGATTTATTTTCTAGAAGATTCAGTAAATGCCTAGTAAAGCTTTTTGTTCTGTTTGTATGATTTCCTGCGCTTCTGTCATCTCTGTCCCTCAGGGTTCAGCCGCTGAGGACGCCCTATGGAATCCCTGCTGAAGAGGACATGGCTGACACCTACATTAACAGCAAAGGAGAGCTGATTGTCCGTCGCCTGCTCAAACCTGTAGACCCCAAAGCTATTGAACCCTAGCTGCGCTTTCAATCATGTTCAGTTGTCCATAGCTTCCTGTTCTGACTCCACCACACTGAGAAAATGTCGTGGCTCTCACTGGACTTAAACCTGAGGCGATGTGTTCTGACTTACGGGACTTTAGACTCTAAGTGAATGTGAGAAATGTTGTCATCAAACTCTATTACAAGTCCCTCAGCAAACCAGGAGCCTGTCTCACGAAGCAGGAATACTCAGAATTACCAGCTTATCTCAGTAACTTTCATGAGTGAAAAACACACATTGTTTTCCAGGGCTGAATGGGTTCTGGGTTTACTCTGAAAAGATATCCAGGCATGTTGGTTTGTTTCATCTCATTATCAATAAATGCCAACGTATCAGTCACACATACAGCTGTTACGATTGAAAACATTACATTACATTCTCTGTCTAACACAACTTGTAAAAACTCAATAAATTAAAGACCTTTTGAAATCAAATGATTCTTTTTCCACTTTTTTTAGTGGAGACAAGTTCTCTCTCACCCCTTGTTTACACTTGTTCTTTAACAATCAGACCTCCTGACAGACTGTAGCTGTGTCAGTAAGTATAAGAGAAATAAAACAAACCTTACTATTTCATACTAACTGGAAATGATGCCATACGTGCACACTGCCAAGCTATGTATCTGTGACTTTATGACACTGCAGATTCAATTACATGGAGATTGTTTTCCCCCTAAAACTTAGAGGTTATTTTGTTCTCTCAATAAGAAGAAGCGATGGATTACCAGAACCATCCAGAACACTATAAAAACATTTACTGCAGCCGGTCAGAAAACATGAATAACGATAAGCTAGCAACATAAAAAGAGGCAACAAGGACTAAATTGCAGTAACTGTTTTACCACCACGAGAAGCTCCGTTTCCTGAGTATGTAGCTTTGTGTGACAACAGTGTCTATCAACAGTATGGATTTGGGTCACAGCTTAAGTTTATTGACACATGCCTTAATTGCTCCGGTTTACCAGGTGTAACACACAGTTCCTTTTACACCTGTTAAAGCCGACTAATCAGAGCAGAGTCAGTCAGGATAATTGAACACACAAATTCATGGCTCAACATTAACTTTTTTCACGTGCTTGAGTCAAAAATCTGCGTACTCAGTGGTTGAGAAATGTTATGTCTTGTTTAAACCTTGAAAAAACACATTACTCAATTTGTAACTCCAAAGATAAGTTTCAAAAAGTGTGGGGACCTTTTCTGGAATACTTTCATAACCTTCAAACTAGCTAGGGATTGGATCCTTTACTCACACTTTGTTCTCTGTTTTTACGTCAGCAATACCAAGTGTATAAATCGGTCCTCTCTCTGATGCCTCCCTTTGGCCCATGCGTGGGTTCATAATTTATATTTATTTCTTTATTTTATTTTACTTTATTTATGTTTTAGATTGAAACCCAACTTCTAGCTGTTACCTGTATCACTCCAGGAATGACGTACAATTGGTCTATTTGTCCTGTTTGGTCTCTTATGTAAAAGTCTGGCTTGGAAATCATGGGTGGGGTGGGTGGGTTAGATAAGTTCTTTTTGTTTTGTGTTGTGTTTTTACTTTCTCCCTACTGGGCATGGACAGGATTATCTCTCTCGACCTATGAGTTGATTGTGCATTTTACAAACTTCCTGTCAACACTTAACAACTGTACCATATATTTGTGAAAAAATTCAATAAAAATATCTGAGAAAAAAAAAATCTGCTTAACCCTACAAAACATTTTTATTTATTTAGGAATTACTTTGTTTTTTATTTATTAATTTATAATTATTTTATTTAATATTACATGTGACTGGTGTGCTTAGTTTATTTATTTATTAATTGATTTTTTTTTATTCAGTTATAATTATTTTATTTAATGTGACAGGTGCACTAATTTTTAAAATTAATAAATTAAATCATTGCTTTAATTTTTATTTATTTTATTTAATGACATTACAGATGTGCTTTTTTTTAAATTAATTTATTTTTATTTATTTTTTATTATTTCATGTGACAGTGTTCTTGTTTTATTCATTTATTTAATGAATTACTTTATTTTTATTTAATTCATAATTATTTTATTTAATATTACATGTGACAGGTGCGCTTATCTTATTATCATTTTTTTATTATTATTTGTTTATTTTTCGGAAAAAAAAAAACAGTTTAATTCTTTTTGTAATGTCTGTTGCTAGATTTACTGGCCTGACATGGCATTTTACCTGCCCTGGGCAATCAGGTAATTCTTATTATTGAACACTGAAATTAGATAAAATGTTTTTGGCAATTAAGACCTCACAAATTTAAGTCAGTTTATGACTCTTTAAGGACCTGCAGACACCCTGCTTAATTGTCGTTCACATTTTGTTTTTCCTGTCCTGCAAAGCTTTTCAAGGTGTGTGATGAAGTCTGAACCAACACTAAATGAATGCTTTCCATAGAAGAAGGACCTAACAAAGGAAAAATGTAGTGCTGCATTATGGGAATGGTAGGATCCATTGTTTTCAACCGCATTAGAAACTAAAATCCATCTCTCACATGTACCCTGACTTTATAGAGGAGCTGTACAAAATCACAGAAACACAGAATTTAAATTCCTTTTTTGTTTTTTATTAAGTCTGTATTAGTCAAGTCAAACTCTTGCTACAAGGAAATGTCGTGTAAAAATGTATTCTGATGCTCAAAGATGATCTTGGCACTCATGCATCATGATTTCTGTTCTAACATCAGACTCACACAACAGAGTGAGCTAAATGAGCTCGCTAGAAATTCAAGACAAAGGTTCATGAGGAGACAGAATCACAGATGATAAAGCTAAGAGCTAGGTGATTGGTGGCTCAGCGACACAGACTGTATCTACAATTTGATGTGTAATGTTTCCTTGTCTGTCATTTTTTATTTGTTATTCAAATATAAAACATGGCAGACAACTCATTAAATAAGGCGGGGAAAAAAAAAAAAGCATTATATAAAAGAGAGATGATAAATTAAAATATGGAAATCTGCTATGAATGGGTAAGTCACTGAGAGAAGGAAAAGTAAAGCGGGCTGTCTGCTAGACTTTTTAAAGAGGTAGCCCTGAGAGAGAAAACCAGACGACTGTCGGAGCTTTTCAGTCGTCTCCAGAGTCAGAATCTGAGTCGTAACCTCGACCTCTGATGGTTTTCTTCTCCACCTTTGTGAACTTTGTGCCCGACCTCTGCGTCACTGTAGGAGGCTCCATCAGGTTCCCACTGAAACAGCAAAAAAAGATGATGTCAAAATCCAGTAGCGTATTCTTTTTATCAGCTCACGATGCCTAAAAGGTGACGGAGGGAGTCTTCTGTCTCACCTGTAGTTAATGACATCTGCACAGCCGAGTCTCCATTCCAGCATCTCTGTGGGAAACTCGTCTGTGTTTCCCAGGTCAGAGAATCCGGCCACATAGTCCTTTGTTTTCCCGTCTATTACCAGGGCCAGCGTGGGAATGACCTTGATCCGCAGCCTCTCTGTCAGAAACGGGGCCTTTTCCACGTTCAGCTTGATGAATTTGGTCTCGACGTGCTTCTTTGCCAAGATGGCCAGGTGTTTGTCGAGGATCTTACATCTGTGTGTGGGGGACAGAAGACAGAATGACAAGATCAGCAGCCTGATGACAATGTACTCATGTTAGGGGGAGATCTAACATCAGTGAAACGCCATCATGTTAAAGGGATAGTTTGGATCTCTAGAAGTGGGGCTGTATGAGGTAAACATGCCCCCATTTTGGAGAAGCAGACAGAAGCACTGACACAGAAGCCAAACAATGTACTGCTGTGGACGGGGGCGGCAACAAGACATTTTTAGCCACCCAAAAAAATCATTATCAGGTTAAGTACACGCTATATTTAGAACATTTTCACTGATTTACCTTGCCTTCAGACAGCAATATCTGTTGGGAAAATTAAGCCATTACATTGCTCTCTTCAAAGCCAGAATCCATTGAGATAAACAGCGATCTAACATCGCCGAACACAGGGGCTGCTGGTCTACTGCTGCCTCCATCGGTCAGTTAGTTTGTGTTCTTGTGTGACTTCAGCGTCAAGCGGTGAAAGTACTCTGATTATAGCATACACGTAGACTGTTCGATTGTTTTTAAAGTGGCTAAAATATGTTTTTCTGCTGCCCCAGCCCACAGCAGTACACTGCTTAGCTTCCATGTAGGCGCCCCAGCCTCACTTCCCAAACTGTGGGTGTCAAGACTGCCATGAATCAGTACCTCATACAATCCCACTTCAAAAAATCTGAACTATCCCTCTAACAAGACTAAAGTAACAATTAATGTATAAGATGAGTAAGTTGATTCCTGGAATATAAATGCTTATGCTCTCTTAAAAGTGACTCAATTGGGGTGCCCAGTAGCTCAGTGGGTAGAGCTGGCACCCCATGTACATAGGCAGTGTCCTTGCTGCAGTGGCCACGAGCCTGAGTTTTTTTTAGCACTAGAGTAAATTTCTCGATTGTTACCTTGTCACTCTGACACTTAACAGACATTAACAAAAACTATGGACTTACCTGAAAGTGGAATTTCTGTAGAAGTGGCAGACAACATTCTTGCTCTCTTTGACTTCGCCGAAAAAGTCTTTCTCACTTGGGATTTCTTTGTACTCTCCATGGCCTTTAGACAACCACTCCTTAAAAACAGAAAACTGGGATGAGTAGCAGAACAATGCATCTCAAAAAGCAGAAAAACTGGCCTTACATTCGAGCACCATGAAAAGATGCAGTCTGTTTTGTTGGCTGATCTGAGATGTGTGACTGTGAAACCATTTTTCCCACAAAAGATCCACTTGTACTCCTGATGTATAAGTTAAACTACAGTACAATAGTTCAAATGACTTCTAAAAGGGCTCTGTGAATAAACCAGCAACCGGCTGCCAGAGGAAACATCTGGGACATCCCATTACTACTCAAATAAATGAAGTAACAGAATTCAAAATCAGGTTGTCACAGAATAACAAAATTCCTGCAAGAAATGCCGTGCTGCATTTGCTGTGACAAGTGTATTTAGTAAATGGCCCAGATCATTTTATTTGCTTCAGACGCAGAGTGTAAAACATATAAAAGAAACCATCCCAGGTACCTGCTTCTGTTTCTGGGCTTTCTTCAGCGCCTCTAATCGCCGCTCCTTCAGTCTCTCCAAATCGTCTTCATCCATTTCATTCATTTTGCTCAACTGTGCATCCAGCTTCTCCTCCACCAGCTTGGCTGACTGCTCCAAAACCTTTGTCACGATGTCTATCGATTGGTTGGCCATGGTTGGCGGCTCAGTGTGAAACTCTTTCTGTGTCTGAGGGAGTACAGAACAGATAATGTGAGATGAGACATGACACCTGATAACACACAGTGATACCACAGAGAGGGATGTTAGCCAAGCTGATGTCAATCATTGACAACACCTCTCACCCCCTGCATGACACTCAGCTCCCTCAGTAACAGACTGCGACACCCACAGTGCAAGACAGCGTGCCTCTGCAGGTCCTTCAGTCAGACAGCAGGCAGACTTAACAAGACCGCACATCATGTAACACGATTACATTTGTCTTCACTTACTTAACAATAATACGACAATGACTCATCCAGTCATGAACATTATGATGTTTGGTTTTTGTCAAAACTTTCACAGAGGTGTTGATTCAATATTAAGGTCACTTTGGAGGCTGCAGCTTGTGGCATTGTTGAGTTGTATTGTGTTATAGTGAGGGATGTTTCTAATGTTAAGTCTACCCGCACTGATTACAAATGCAGCAGACAATATATTACAAACAGCTTTAAAAATGAGCACCATAACTTAATGCAGGACTGCTGTATCACACTGCATTACATTTACCCAAGTGTACCTAATAAACTGGCATCTGAACCAGTGCATGCCCTGACACGGGCTTGTATAACCAACAAAATGTGTTCGTAACATTACTGTGTTATAACCACTGAGTAAAACGATACACCGTCAGCTGTCAGACTGCGCAGCATCTTGTTGGTAGGGACAAAGCCTTGGTGACAGCTGGGCACACCTTATTTTCGCCGGTTGCTAGCTAGCGTTAGCCTAGCTTAGCTACGACAACATACACAGTTATAATTGTCTATTTGTTCGAGTTTTCTTCCTTCGTTGACTTCGCAGCCGCTAACTACACGCCAGCTAATTGGAAAATACAGCGTGTCGCTTACTTTTCCCCGAAATCAAGTAAAAATCAAAAAGTTGATGACGTTACTGTGTTAGCCTGCTATGCTAACTAGCATTAGCCCTGTGAGTTTCTTGGACGTTAACCCTCGCACGGACACGGAACAATACATGATCAGTATTTGCGATTATAATACAAGTGAATTATGTGTGGTGTTAAAATAAAAATATCCTTATTTTATAGCAACAATAGGGTTGAATAACTTGGTTACCTGTTAGAGCCTGTCGACACTTCACTTCGTGCGCGAAATGCAAAACGAAATGCCGCGGATGTAACGTCACCAGGCCTGTTTGACGTCAAACTACATCCGGGCAACTCATGAAATAAACAATAAATGATCCGTTTTTTCCAACTCGTGATACATGTTTTTTTTTCTTTAAAAAAAAAAGAAGGTATTATTAGACCCAAAATGTATTAATACACATATTGGAAACAAAAATATATATTTTTTTCATTAATACTTTTTAATTATTACATTGGTAAATAAAACCTGTACTATCAAATTTATCATTCTCATTATTCTATTATTATTGATAATAATTGATATTGATATTGTTGATGAACAGTTTTGTTTGAATTTAATAAAAAAATATAATTATTAAACTGGCCACCATAGCAACTTGTCTGAATAAAATTTAAATATGACTACATGACAATGAGGGCGGCATGGTAATGTTGTGGTTAGCCCTGTCGCCTCAAAGCAAGAGGGTTCCTGGTTCAATCCCAGGGTGGGGAGCCCTTCTGTGAGGAGTTTGCATGTTCTCCCCATGTCAGCGTGGGTTTTCTCCAGGTGCTCCAGCTTCCCCCCACAGTCCAAAGACATGCAGGTTAATTGGTGACTCTAAATTGTCCGTAGGTGTGAATGTGAGTGTGAATGGTTGTCTGTCTCTGTGTCTGGTGACCTGTCCTGGCGCCTCCCGCCAATGTCAGCTGGGATAGTCTCCAGCCCCCCGGCAACCCCTAACAGGATAAGTGGTTATGGATAAGGAATGAATGAATAAGTAAAAGAAGTGTAAACGCAAAATACTGTCAGATTCATGACACATGCTCACTTGCAGAGTACAAACAAATTCAAGTCAGAAAATGTTTTAAGCACATTTGTGTGTATGCACTTGTTTGTTAAGATTCTAAGTCATCCAGGTCATGGTAATCTTAATTGCAATATCATAGGCAACTGGAGTCTTCAGTACAAACTGAAGAAACACCTTTCTTGGATGAGAGGTGAAATGTCTTCGAGAAACTCAAGCAAATCAAAATTGCCTGATATAGCACTTAAGAGTGTGTATGCACGGTTTGTGAATGAGTCCTTTTGTCTCTAAGCTTAATCAAGTCTTTAACTGTGAAAATGAATTGCTGCCATCAAATTAAAGATGCAGGGTCCCACGTTTACTAAGGTGAGACTGAAGCAGTTTGTGCATCAGGCAATCCTAAAACTAAATATGGAGCTTAATCCCAGATCAAATACATGTTTACAGGTCTTGAATGTTGTTAAATGTGCTTCTTTGTTTCATGTTTCATACGTTTGTTCTTTAATGTTGCAAATAGAGCTGCTGTGAGGCAAGGCAATTAAATTATCATCATTTTAAAAACTGACAACCACCAATAAATTAATACAGAGTTTACAGTTTATTACCAAGATTTAGAAAACTTACAAACAAGTTCACAGCTTCAGGTCTTCAGGCACAAGCCAGTTTAGAGAAGACAAGACTGGCCAATTTTGACTTCTGGCCGTTCCCTTCTGGAAAGATATGACAGGTGAAGAGAAGCAAACATCTTGAAAGTGGAGAGAGCGGAGACTACTTGCACATTCTGAATTACATTCATTTCAACAAATTGAAAAAAATGACAAATTGATTTTGTTTGCATATCAGGGAGGGGGGGATACTGCTTTGAACAAACTTTTTCAACCACACACACGTAAAGTCTCGCATGATGAGATCACAAGCCAGCCAGCCAGAGAACTTCAAATCACCGATTATAAAAGTTAACTTTACAGAAATACGATGATGTAGCCACGAGCCATACAAATGTCTCCAATGTGTGAAGTACACAAGTACATATGTTCAATTTTAAAAATCAGGTCACCAGTTCCTCTCAAACCCAGCATTATTTCAATATTCAGGTCTGTGAGACTGGCAACACGTTAGAAAAAGATTTACCCCAGATACAAAGGCTGTATGAAACGTTACATTATCTTGCAGGGACATCTCACTTGCTAGTGAATAAAAGAACTGCATAGGCTACTTATTGATTGCCATAACCCCTGTCAACATCCTCCCGAGTCAGAGTGCTACTGAGAATCAACAGTTAACCTCACACAAAGAGCTTTGGCCAGCTTCTGACACTTACAAACAATTAAAGAGTGAGAAGATTTTACAATTTAAAGACAGTTACTAAGAAGTCACTACATGTAAACAATACAAGAGGTAAACCCTCCACGTACATCTTTTCTTTTAAACCTTTGACAAGTATCTTTAAAAACATTATTTACACACTATAATAACAGGGTTTGGCACTTTTTTTTTGCGAAAGACAAGAGAAGAGATACTACTGTACGCAGCAGACTATATTTTGTTTGCTTTTTTGTGACACAGCAGTCATAGATAGTTCACAGGTCAGTACAACCGGCATGAAGCACCAAAGAAACGATGAAAAGAAGATATTTTATTCCTTCCATTCTGGGATTATAATAAGTCTGATGTCTGAAGAGTGCTACAAGACTGATCCTAAAATCGCTAGAAGGTGCAATGCATTTAAACATGATAACTGTGTTTACCACAGCCATAATTTTAAACCTAGATTTAATGGAGAAACACTCAAATGTGCCCATGTAAGATTATTAAACCCTTAGGGACACACAGGCAAAGTCAACCGCTATTCCAGATAGATACAGTTGGTATGCTTTTACGTCAAGGGGGAAAACAAAGCATTCACTACTATGCTGAAGAGTTGTTGTGAGGCTTTCTGCATGTCTAATAGACCTAAAAGCCCAGAGTTTCAGAGTTGTTTTCAATCTGGACTCTAAATTCCATTGTTTTTGTGTCTAAATGACTAATGGAAAAACATTTGTTGAAACCGGTCCAGCATTGAGCGAGAACTAAACACTTATCGCATGTCTGCCCCGTTAATTTCCATCCACTGAAAGAAAGTGCATTGTTTTTGCCACTGACAGGTTCAGACTGTAATTATAAGTGGCTGACAACATGACTGAAAAGATCCCTACAGAGATAGACCTTTTGGTAACAAGTAAGATCCTTTTTGTTTGACTGGAAACAACCCTGAAATTGCTATCGCTAATTACACCAAACTCCATTTAAGAAAACAGCTATTTTATCACTGTAAAACACACTTCATTCAAAGTCCACAGAAACAAAATGAACTCACAGAATCCATCTTGCGTCCTCCTTGAACTGTTTTAACAATAACCAACTTTGGTTTGGTTGAAATAAACCCTTAATTCCCCAAATAGGGTGGAATAATAAGATTGCAGTATACACGGTAAAATTACTGCTTTTTTAAATGGAGTCTGGTGTGTGTTGCGATAGTGATTTTGGGCTTTTTTCTGGTTAAACACAAAGGACCCAGCACTTTATAAAACAATGTTAGGTTGTTTAAACACAGGTAAAAAAAAAGAAAAGTAATGAGTCTCAGAGGACCTGTAGTTCTTTAAATTGGAAACCCATACATGATAGGCTGATGCCGATAAGTAACGTAACGTCTATTATGTCGCAGTGCTAATGGCCTTAAGGTACTGATATTATCATAAGTTTCATTAATCATATTTCTAGTTAGTTAAAAAACACGTTTTGGGGGCGTTCGAGGTCTACTGGTTAGAGCTGGCGCCCCATGTACAAAGGCTCCGTCCTTGCTGCAGCGGCCTGAGTTCGATTCCAGCCTGAAGCCCCATCTCACGCTACTCTATCCTATCCATTAAAAAGGCAAAAATGCCCAAAATAAAGCTTTATAAAGACATGTTTAGAAAGGATGTTTGCCCCTCGCTGACTCCGCCCTCACCACGCCCCTTTGTTAAAACTGGACACCGACTGTATCTGCTGGAAAACGCTCACCAGGAGGTAAATTTAAAATCTTATCAGGCCTGGTTTAGATTGGGTGTATAAGAAATTGTTAAGCACTGCCTGCAAAAAATCCTTAAATAAAATTTCACGTACATTTATTTAGAAAAAGAACTCCATATGAAAAATGATGCATTTGCAAAAAGCTGCTACGCTTATCGCTGCTCATAGTTTTGGCAAGTAGAGTCTAAGTACATTTTCTGCCTCTCAGTTTGTGTTACTTGTCCCTTGAAAAAAGCAAGTACAGAAAATGATGAACTGTACACGCTCTCGTCGAATACTGTCATGGCTATTGTAACACTCTCTGATGTGTATGTGTGTGCGCGTGTGTGTGGGTGTGTAGTCATTATGTTGTGTCACTCTCAGGACGCCGTCGAGAACATTAAGTCCAGAGGAAAATCATGATTTAGATGTCGTAATTTCTATCGCCAATGACCTTGTGAAAGACGCAAAAGAGAAAGTGGTGGTGCAGTGGTAGCACAGAGACCCCTCTGTCTTCACGCTACCTTCAGGGTGCTACCATAGGCCTGCTGCACAACCACCTGCACGTTGTCTACGATGAAGTCGAAAGCCATACTCCAAACAGACTCTACCGACTGTTGCATGAGCCTGCGGAGAAAAGATCAGGTGACATGAGGAATACATAAAAACAATTGAAAGGAAGATGGGAAAGTTAAGGAATGGAGGGCGAAACTGTGCAGTACCTTTTCATATATTTTATAATCAAATCCAGCTTCTCCAGATCTTTATCCTCGATCAGCTCGGTGCAGTATTTCACCACCTGCAGGATGTCCTCCTCCATGGGTTCTAACAAAAAGAAATAAGTGATTTAAGTGCATGACAACATAAGTAGCTGCATAAAAAGCAAACTAACCGAGCTGCTCTCTACTACTAACCTGTTATGGTGGTGACCCACTCCCGCAGGAGTGTTTTGATGTCCGTCAGGTCATAGGCTCCGGCCAACGTTGGAGCAGGGAAAGGAATGACTTTGGACAGAGACTCCGGGATGTCTGGATCTGAGGCTGATGTGGAGGGACCGTTTTCAGTCTGAGAGGGAAAGCAGGTGTTAGCTATCTTCACTTACTGCCACCATCTTCATGTGTGAAACTGTTCACTCACCTTTAATATGTTCATTGGTTCCCGCAATTTGATCGGTGATGGTAGGATTTTGGCTGGGCTGTTTGTCGTGAGCCGCTTCTTCAGAGGGGAAGGACCTTTCTTAACAGGGCTCGCTGCGTTCTTTTTCTTGTATCGCCGCTTCATCCGACCAATGCCGACTCCAAGTCCTGACTGCTTCAGCTGCAACAGTGGATTCTTCTGCTCCACTGCTGAGAAACCAAAGAAAGAACATGACATGAAGAGAATACACACGCTGATCTGACCTTTACGATGAATTTAGTTGAGGACTTACACATTTTTGCCTGGGACTGGACATTTGTTACGCGGTTGTAGGCAGACTTCAGTTCGTCCTGGAGCTCTTTGGGAAGGGCGGCAAATACGTCCGGGTCAACCTGCAGTCAGAAGGCCAAGAGACAAAGAGCAACTGAATGTCTAGTCACAAACAATGGTAAATTAGCTTTACATATACCCAAAAACTATTGCATCCCTACCTGTGAGAAGTTTGGTAGCTCTAGTACAATCCCCGGACTGTCTGGCTGGTTTGGAATCTGCAGAAGCAACGTCCCAACAGGTGGAGTGTACAGAGCAGGACCAGGGGCAGGATTGGGGAAAGGAGGAAGAGACTTCAGAGACGGAGGCTGCGGGACATGAGCAGGAGGTTGTGGACTGGGTGACCGAGGGTTACTTGGTTTCCTGTCCCGATTAGTCCACGACTGCTCCACTTGTTCTCTCAGCTCTGCAGGCAACGCCTCCAACACAGAACGATCCACCTTGGATATCATAAACAAAGACAAGCTGTTGAAACCTTTTAATTGTTCAGCTCTTGTTTTAATCAACCAGACATTTCGTTGTGTCCTTACCTGTGACGGGGAGGGGACCTCGATACTGAAGTTGAGACGTGCTCGAGAGTGTTTTGGAGTTTGTCTGCACGCCTGCTGGTCTCTGCTTGTCCCTGGGACCGGCTCAGGAGAGGACAGAGGATGTGGAGAGGAGCGAGATGATGGGCCTGTGGTTGAAGTCTTTTCTTGATGTACGCTGTTCTCGGCAACATCTGTAACGTTGATCTTGAGCTTAACTGAGTTTACAACAAAGATGATAAAAAGAAAGATTTAAACTGAAACACAAACACTTTACACAAACCTTTGTTGCTGGATCTCGCATTTAATCCCTTGCCAAGCAGCATGTGTTTGATGGAGCGTGTCCCAGAGCCTGTAGAGTCCTGGGGGGCAGAGTTATGTCCATCCAGAAGCTGAACCTGGATGCCAACTCCTCTCATGTCCTGAACCTGCAGTTTCATGGCGTGGAACAGCTTGATGACTGCAGAGGCAATCAGCTGACCGCTGTCGGTGGACTGAGCAAGCATTACAGTCCTGACGGAAGAGGAGACAGATAAAATGAACCTACAGAAAGACAATTTCAAAGATAAATGGAGAGAGGACATAAAGGTCTCTTTCTTACCTGGCTAGGTTATCACATATGCCATGTCCACCGTATTTAGCCGGTTCGAGTGGTGCTCCAACCTTGCGAACCATGACCTTCAGGGTAACTCTACGACCCCGCAGCCCTGCTTCACGTAAACGTTTCTGCACCTCCATGGACAAATTAGTCAGGAAAGACTCTGCCTCGTCAACCTGGTCACAGACGTGAGGGGGCAAGAGGATTAAAGAGGGACAGGATGGAAATACAGAGATGGAGGAGGAGAAAGAAACTATGTCTAACCCTTGTGAAGCGAATGTTGTAGTTCATCTCAGCTGAGACAGACTTCCTCTCCTTCTCATAGCGTACAGGCCGGTCATCAAGCCCCCTGCAGAAGCGGAACAGGGTTTGTCCAGTCCGGGGTCCAAACTTCTTTTGCAGCTGAGACAGAGACACCTGTTGGAGGTCTCCGCATGACCTCACACCCATAGCAGCCAGCTTTCTGCCCATAACAGGCCCAACACCTGGAAAAGGAAATGACAAGCAATCCAGTATTCACCACGAGACTGCATGCTAACAGTCATGACCAGCAGGTGGTGCTGTATCTACCTGGTAAGCTGGTCACTGGCAGGTCCCTGATAAAATCATCCACCTCCTCAGACTTTAAGAGGTACTGCCCGTCTGGCTTTGCCTTGCGAGTTGCCAGCCGAGCCAAAAGGATGTTGGATCCTGAACAGACGCAGTTTGAGTTTGTAAAACAGGAACACTGTCTTGATGTATTTTT
Source organism: Epinephelus awoara (assembly GCA_035609425.1). Taxonomy (NCBI): domain Eukaryota; kingdom Metazoa; phylum Chordata; class Actinopteri; order Perciformes; family Serranidae; genus Epinephelus; species Epinephelus awoara. The sequence goes on from CM069307.1 coordinate 26,452,067, forward strand.
CAGTATAGGACAAACATACGAACAGACAAACTCACCCATGCCCACTGAAGCACAGCATCCTGTTTTCTCCTTGATGTCTGCTCTGATCGCACTGGCCAGATCTTCTGGGTTGATGCCTAACTCGGCGAGGAGGGCAGAGCCGTCTATCAACACTTCATCGCAGCTCAGAGCCTCGATGTCGTGAGTGTAACTGCATAAGATCATATAAATAAGACGATGCACTTCAGCTCATTATGATAATAGAATAAACTTTATTTATATGGCACTTTTCTTATCAAGGTTACGTGTTTTTCAGCAACGAAACAGCACATAAAACCCTAAAACAGCAATGAAATAAAACGCAAACAACAACTAAACACCAGGGGATGGAATAAAGTTTAAAAAAGTAGAACAAAATGGCCAAGGAGGGATGATAAAACCCAGCAACGTATCAAATATTCATTAAAGCTTTCCCATAAAAGAAAGCTCTATGTAGGGGTTTGAATGCTTATGATGTAGCGAATCTGATTTCAATCATTAGCGTGCTCCACAGTCACAAGATGGGCTATAGAAACAACCAGCACAGTTGCATCGAATGATCTAAGGGAACGCCCAGACATGTAGGGGGTCAGTAAATCCTTGATATAATTTGAATGGGTATAACTATACATGTAAAGGATTGGGAAGTAAATAAGTTCCTCTTACCTTGCCAGAGTCTCATACATGGTGAGAGCCACCTCTTTGTAGGCCTCAAAATCATATGGGACGGACTGCAGCGAGGGACACAGCTGTTTTGCTTTTCCAAAAAACATGCCGTTCCTGACACCAGCTTGCCTGTGAGAGACAAACGATTCCAGTTAGTCCAAAATGCAAAGCTGTAATTATGAATAAAATGCACAGGAGTGTGTGTTAACGTCTTACCTAGCCTCATAACTGCAGGATGCGATCTCTGCCATTGAGAGAGTGGCAGCATCCTGGTCCACTCCGTTAGCGTTGGAGTCAGGACTCTCTTGTGAAGGAGTTCGGTGCAGATCGTCATCTGCCCTCTCTGTGAGATAGAAGAAGGGCACACTTAGGGTGTTTTTATATTGGGCACGATTAATTTGTGCCGTGCCCATGTGCAGACAGACAGTGCTGCCCTGGAGACTGTCGTAAGGGAGGACGAGCAGAGTAACGAGGCGAAGCCCTGCTCTCTGTCAGAGGAGGAGCCGCTGCTGTTGGGTGCTGCTGTTTCATAATCTGAGAAAAGACTCCTTGTAGTTGCGCTGAAGAACTGTTCACTTATGTGTTTTGGTACAGCTAGTGTTTGCCTGACGTTTTCCATTCCAGAGTGACCATGAACTTTACTCGAGACCACCTTTCTAAATGGACTCGAGTACACATCGGCACACTGTGTCCAGGGAGCAGTACACAGTGTTTACCCCAATCAAACAAGCTGGACTTTGGGGTCAAGTGTCCTCAGAGGCCCCCTTAGTCAAGCAGAAAATCAAAGTCAACATGCGCCATGACAAACAGGTTTGGTATGACAATCTCACCAGGTTGAGGATGAGCATATTTCTTCTGGTAGTACTGCTGCTCCAGCTGAGGGTGGGCCCCGGGCCTTAGGGGCACTCTGCCCTGTCCACGGTTACTGGTCACAGCTACAGGCTTCCCTGCAAGACAACCATGAGCTTAGCCAGGATGTTTGAGGCATAAGGATGTTTCACTGGCAGAACGCACACACACACAGACAAAAGTCGCCCAACCTTTGAGATCTGGTCTATGTCGGATCCCCACAGACACAAAGAAACAGTCCATGTCAACGTGAAGAATACAAGATTTGACACTTGCAGGTGCTGATGTACCTGAGCACAGAGATAAATACATACCAGATCATTAGAGGGACATTTTTTTTCAAATCACAGAAAGACATGAACATCATGAGCATCTAAATCCAGTTTAACTGGAGGGGGAGTATAAATGTGACGGAAGTACCGTGTCTGTCTCCTAAATTAGAAAGAACACAGACATGGTGAATATCTGAGATCACAGAGAACATTTAGTTCGTCTTTTTGAGGTAGAACATGTACTTCTAGGCCTTAGGAGTACTGCTTTGCTTATTTATGATGATTCACCCCATGTTTTTAGCATTTTGCATCTACTGGCACGCTGTAACTGAGAGTAACAGGACACAGTGTGAGAATAAGACCGTCTCTGTCTTGATTTTAACTAAACAAGTTGCAGTTACAAACAGCAGACTCAATTTTACATAAGAGCAACAACATGATCCTTCCTTTCTAACCTTGATCTGTCGACCGCTGGGCCACGGACTTCCTCAGTCGGTCTTTCCCAGGGAAGGAGGCGCCCCCTGCTGTTTTTCTCTTGCTGTGCAGTTCATTGACATACTCGGAGAAGCCCGACCTCCATGTGGAGATCTGGTGCAGACGTGAGTGAGAGTAGAACTCAGAGATCAAACCGCCTGTCTGTGCCAGCAGCTGTGTTGAAGAGCCAGTTGACGACGAAGACGTCTCGGTGGGAGGATCCGGTTTAGCTGTTAGGTTGGTTGTGTTTAGCGACGCAGGGTCAGATGAAAAGGCATTGTGGTGACTTCCGTTCAGTCGAATTGGAGAATGTAACAGAGAGCGAGACGCAGGTGAAAGAGGAGTCTTTTCAGGATGCAGATCAACTTGACGGGATGGCTGGAGAGGTTTTGGGAGTAGGTGGCTTTCAGTGGCTTTCAAAGCCTCTTGGTACGTGGGTGGAGGAGGTTTAGGTCTCTGCTCATTCTGAAAAATAGGAGACTGGTCGGATTGCTTTGGAGGACTGTGGGGAAACTCGTACGGGTCAGGTTTGGTCTGAAACTGTACTGGAGGACTCTGAGGTTTATCATCTGAAATCATGACGCTGCATTGAGGCAGTTCCTTATCAGCAGAGGGTTCATCTGTCACAGGGGACAGATCCTCTGGCTTTAAGGCACCATTAACAAGGTGAGTGTGTCCGTTTGTCAGGTGCGCTTCCTTTGCCACCTGCAGGAGAGGATCTTCTTTGACACACTCTTGCATTTCATTCATTTTTGAATGGCTCATCGCATCCAATGAGGTCTGCAGTAATCCATTTCTGTGAGATAAGGAAGAGATGTTACTTATCAAGAGGTAACGCTACAAGATGTTTCAATCATGTGTCCAAAAACTCTCCAATCTCCACTTGTAAGCTTTACATACTCACATTTTTAATTCCTTGCAGCCACTCTGGGCACTGCTGCAAGAAGAGTTGATCTGAGGTTGTGTTTGGCTAGCTCTCTGCTGCTGGAGATGAGGAGAAGGTGTTTGAAGGGTAGACGGCGAGAGCCTGTGTGGGTGTTTCGTGGGGGTTGAGTTAGACATCAGGTGGGTGGGTTGAGTGTGTGCATTGAGGTAAGTGGACGCTGAGTGACTTGGTTGGAGGTTAATTATTCGAGCTGCAGAGTTCTGCTGGATGGTCTGAGGTTGGATGTTGTCTTTGTTAAGTCGACTGTGGCTGGGGTTAGGGGGGGAGTTATTGTGGCAGCTGGATGAGGGCTGCTCGTGTTTGAGTGTAGAGTGCTGTGGCAGATGAAGCTTTTGATGGACGCTCAGCTGAAGTGGCCCGTGACTGGGTCCTGCCATCTCTGACGTCTGGCGCGGGGTCATGCCAGGGAAGAGTGGGCCTTTCTGTTTGGCGTACAGCTGGTACTGTAGGTAAGACAGGAGACGCCCAGCCTTGATACTGTTAAAAAAAATGACACAGGGATTCTTAGTTAATGCTCACTACTACATAATATGACATTAAATGAGCGTACCAGGCTCAACTCCCGCTGAGCTCACCTCTCAGTGATCCACTCTGGCCTGATGATCTTTTCCCCTTTGAGCTCTTGTATTTTGCTGTTGGGCAAGTTGTTGGCGATGATGTGTGTGGTCTTGGAGCGAGAGTAGTACACGTGGAACTGGCCACCGTGCAGCATCATCAGCCTGCGGAGCTCATCTGCACTTGGCTCTGCTCACAAACGGGTAAACAAATGAAACAATACACCAAATTAGGACGTGATCTTTGGCCACGACAATGAATATTAAGATGGTTGTATTATTAAAAGCAAACTCATTAGCACACAGTTTTCACTAATACACTGAAAACCTTATTATTATTTGAGGTGAGGGGAAAAGAAACACTTATTTTCTCTGATACTCCCCTGGAATTTACATTACCCTTCTGTTCTGCTAACTGTTACGACTGTCAGATGACATTGTGAAGCGAGAGAAGAGAGACAGACTATAGATGTGCTCTTACCTGTATATCCATTGACATAGATGGACACCCCGCTGAAAATGCTGGAGCATGTGCCATCCTTCTGTTTCTCTCTGGGGGCCTCGAGTTTAAACTGCTCGTCCAGCTTAGAAACTTTGGCAGCCATGTAACCGCCCTACAAACAGGAAGGAGAGCAGTGACAGAATAAGGTTAGAAAATCCTTCACGCCAACTGCCCCTGCAGTACTCCACTGTTTGTGGTTTACGAAATAATGCCAGGGCTGCAACTAATGACTATTTTCACTGTCCATTAATCTGTTAATGTTTGAGTTGTTTGGTCCATAAAATGTCAGAAAATGATGAAAAATGTCAATCAGTGTTTCCTAAAGCCCAAGATGACATCCTCCTCAATTGTCTTATTTTGTCCACAGCCAAAAGATATTCAGTTTACTGTCATAGAGGAGTAAAGAAAACAGAAAACATTCACATTAAAAGAAGTTAGAATCTGAGAGTTTAGACTTTATTTTACCATAAAACATTATTCAACCCGAGTAATCGAACCAAATTCAATAGTTATTAACCAATCTATTAGTTGTTGAAGCTCTAATCTACATAACAATGGTACAAAATTGACAGTTTTGTCTGTTTTGTTTTACCAGCCACTCAATAAATTACCATATGTACTGTCTTGTAATGCTAGGGGGGACAGTATGTACACTCTGGCACAAAGAACACAGCTTTAATGATTACATCTGCCTTTCTAACATACTTAATTTACATGTTTTTCTTTATAGATCCCGTCATTGTGTATGACAATTAAATAAGGGCGCATAGATGTTGCTGTGTGTCCACCAAGGCTTTCTCCTTCAGTTATAATTGCTGTCTTGCCTCTATGGTGATACTACTGCTATTATGGGATGTTATTGTGCTATATGCGGCCCTCGCAGTCGTGTTAAAGCTTTGCTTGGCAGTGTAGTGTTTACCTAATTAGACAGTGACTACTGATCGGCTCCAGGCTCTTAGCTGCTGTAATGAAATTGCAGGGGGTACAGAAAAACAGGGTGGCTCCCTTCCAGTTCCCCAGCAATATTGTAAAGCTTATGATGCATAAAAAAAAAACACATAATACCTTTCATCCTGCATTTTGTACTCTTATTGCAGTATTTACAGCTGCACATTCAAGTCTATCTAGGTTACAGAGCTATATAGGCTACTGAATCCCTCGGCAGACTGAGCATGTCCTTAAACTGGGGTCATCTCTGCCTCACACTGTTAATTATGACGACACGACTGGTACTCACCCTGTCAGCCCAACCATTGTCACCGCTGGCATTGGCTCTCTTCTTTGCCCACCCATCTCGACTCATATTGAGCTACCTGAAAGCACAAGAGGAGCTAGTTATCAGTAATGAGTCATACAGGGCCAGCCTGGGTCACACACCAGGCTGCACTCATTTCGGTACTTGGTTAAGTCTATTTTTAACTCTATTTTGAGAATGGTTTTGACGATGAGTGTTTTGATTGGCAACTTATTGATGAGGTAAATACATGTTGGATTTTGGAAAAGTCAGCATTTCCTGTGTGGTGCTTTGCTTAGTTTACAATACAATACAAGCCCATAAGCTGTGACACAGTTAATAGCTGCTTTAAATGGCGGTTGTGTTGTGCATGTATTGTTCTAGTGTGCTGATAATTATGTGTAAGTGTTAGGATACTGGTTGTGTCCAAGGGCATGCCCGGGCAGGTCTCCAGCCGTTGACAGGTAGGTTACAACAGAGCCCCATGTGGCACTGTGTCACATTAGTGCATGTAGCAGCTAACAGTAAGTTAGCTTTAGCCACTCTCTGCGATGCTTTGCTAGTTAGTCGTGCACGTCGCTGCGCCTCGACACGACCGGAACATCATGTCAAATGAAGCGAGCAGAAATACGAGTAGAAGTGTGTTCACGAACAATGCTGGTGAGATTAGCTAGCACACAATAGGCACAGTGTGCGACTTTGTAACTTCAGCACGGTGTTAATGTGCACACAAACAAAAGTGCTGAGTGATTGTTAGCTAACAGAAGTTGGTTTTGTTTTGTACCTTATATCCTGTCAGACTGGGTTGTTTGCCACAGACTTCTCCCTGCAGATACTGACCAACACAAGCCGCTGAGAGCGCGCTGATTACGAGGTGAGAGCCAAAGCGAAGCGAAATGAGAATCCTCCACACAGTTAGCTCGACTCCTCAGCCTCGGCTTTGTTCCTCAGCAAACTCCTCGCGGCGGACTGAGGTCTCCTTATTCTGTGTGGCTGCCACGCCATGTCTCTTCAACGTTTACGCTCACCCTCCCTGTCCTTTTGCTCTCCATTTCTACCGCCTGGGCTCTTTGCTTTCCCTTTTCTCTGCGAGAGTCAAGCCACGAAGAAGAAACGCGGGACTTCCGGGAAAAAAATCAAAATAAAAGTCGATTACACGAGCACATATTGAAAAGACACCACAATACATGTTTCATGACACATATACAGGGCTTGTCCCGCAATCAGGGGGTTATAATTTAAGAATCTAATTTAAAAAAGGTCTGTGTATTTCAGTGAATGGGACATAAATATAAATCAATATAAAAACTATCCAAAAAATATATTTTTGGCAGATATATAGATGAGGAGAGGTTGTGTTAGGGGAGAGCGTATTTATTTTCTAACACTGGTTGGTACTGGAACTGTAAATGAACTGGTTTATTACTTATTTGTTTCACTGGGTGGTAAATAGACTGGAGATAGTTGTATATTAGTTGTAAATAAATTTGGGAATTTTCTTGAAATAATATGAGTTAAAGGAAGAAATGTAAGATATAGCAGAGACATTTAATTTTTACTTCTACCTACTCTTTTTTCGGACACTGTTATCCTTGTCTTGTTTGTTTTTCTATTATGTTTTGTTTTTTGGTCATTCATTCATTCATTCATCATACACTGTATAATGGGACATTAGATACTAGTTAGCTTTCTCCTTACACTTCTTCTTTCTTCCTTACACTCTTGAATGTATATTTAACATATGTTGCATATATTGTATAAACTTCTTATTCTTATGCCTACTTATGTATATATTGTGTTGAACATTGTATACTTTTATATTTGTAACTTTACACACCAGTTTTATACACTGTATTGTAGCATAAAGCACATTTGTATATTTTTACTAAGCATATTATACAATTTTTATATTTAATATTTTATATACTAGTGTTAACATTGTAGTATATTGCACATATTTTATATTTATATTTTTACATACTTTGCATTATACTTCTTATTTCTGCTTCTATAAGTCTCCATGCTTTACATCAGAGCTACTGTAACAAATTACAATTTCCCCCTAGGGATCAAGGAAAATATATTTATTTCTTTATAGTTTCCTTGCCAGGGATCAATAAAATTTTCTCTTGTAAATTAAAAAGTATTTTATTTTCAAATAACTTTACGCCCAACTTCCGGTTAGCTTGTAGCATACATTAGCTAGCTTGACCCAGCTCGTCCCCGGCTTCTTGTTTTTAGCATCAAGTTGTGCTGTAATGCTGCCACTGTGCGGGCAGCTGAGTACATGTCACCTGAAATGACTGTGGAACAGCTCCTGGGAAGCTTTGTACAGTTTTCAAACCGCCCACTCTGACACTTCCACGCCGATTTTACTCATCGGGCTCGACGTGAACACCAGAGCCGGTTGGTTGTGAATCTGTTTGATGCAGCCGTTAAACCGTCGGTTATCGCTCTCTGACAGATTGTTCACCTTTTTAAGCAGACGTGGATTAAATCGGGAGGGTGAGCGCTCACGGGGCGCCCACACCGCCCGCTCTCCTGCGGTAGACAGTCGATCAAAAGCCTCGTCTAGGATTTTTTGTGCTGTCTGGCTCGGAGCACGGTTGTCCTCAGACGGCCCGGCACACAGGCACTGACGGCCGTGACGCAGAGGCACGTGCGGATTGAGCGAGCCAGCGGCGTCACGGCAGGCTGTGAACATGCACGGTCCGCTCCGGCAGCCTCACACTGACACCACACTAACCACATATGCGTCTAAAAACACCTTAAAATAGCCCGTGTGTGTGTGTTAGGAGTGAAATAAGGTCAGGTGGACAATTTATTTATTTTCTTACAAATTCCCTTCAAGCTCTTTTATTTAATAATTAAAACATCCCCCCTATTAATATATTTTTCTGTGCTATTTATGTCCTCACACGTCAAAAACCTACTTGGCAATAAACCGGATTTTGGTGCCATATTGACCCAAGGCTTGTCGTGTCCCGAAGAGCCCCCCTTATTGGTTGTTCTCTGTTGCTATGGTACCAGACATCGGATGCTGAAGTTTCAGCAGCAGCAGCAGGAAGTGTAGTTGCAGTGATGGAGTCAGAGTGTGATTGATGGATGTGTGAGGAGTGTGTGTTCAGAAACAGAGGGTGGTCTCTGCACAACTGGACCGACTGATGAGTCTGAGTCACACAGTCACTCACGCCTCTAGTGTGTGTTTGTGTGTGTGAGAGAGAGAGTGTGTGTCAGTGATCAGCAGAAATAACCCGTATAGGATCCTCTTCTACATTAACACATGCATGATTTGCCAACAAAGTTCTGATATTCAGTGGGATGCTCAGGAGTTTCCCCCACACATTGATGGGTTATTATTATTATTATTAATAGTTTGTGCATAGAGACCAGAGGTGTTTCTCAAAGTCAAGGATCCCTTCTTGGAAGGATGCTACAGAGGCAGGCAAGAGTCCTCCCTTGCATTCAGTGAGCACACTCTGGCACAGACTAACAAGTGTCCCCAGGTGACCCTCAGCAGGCTGAGGGCATTTCAGGGTACTGTCATAATTCTGGCACTCTCTAATGCTGCTGTACAATTTGAACAAATGTAGCAGGGTGTGTGGACCCTTAGTGCTCCATCACTGCTGTACATGACTGATTTAAACACTTTTATCTAATCCATGGTATTTTAAGAAGCTCATTATTTGGCAGCGGGCACATTGGAAAGTGTAAAATATGAAGTTTCTGTCATTATTTTTTTCATGCTTGTGTGATAAAAACTCCTGCAGATATTCGTCCAAGTAAAATACATATTTATCCGTATCCTGCTGAGCTCTGCCTTGAAAATTCTCTGAATGACGGACTGTGTCCTTGGTAGAATTGGAAGGATCCTTGACATTGGAACAGTCCTTTAGGGGGATTTGATGACATAGCATCCTTCAAATTCAGCCATTGTTTGTGTCTCTTTGTGTCTGTGTTGCCCCATCCGTCCATTTACATCCGCCTAGCAAAGCATCCCAGCAAAGCTTTCCAGCTCCTCCTGGTGGCCAGACGAGATATGTAATCTCTCCAGCGTGTTCTGGGTCTGCCCCAGGGCCTCCTACCAGTGGGACGTACCAGAACACCTCTAACAGGAGGCGCCCAGGAGGCATCCTGGTCAGATGTACGAACCACCACAACTGACACCTTTTGCCGTGAAGGAGCAGCGGCTCTACTCTGAGCTCCCTCCTTACTCTATCTCTAAGGCTGAGCCCAGCCACCCCACAGAGAAATCTCATTTCCACTGCTTCTTCATTCTTGTGGTCACTACCCAGAGCTCATGACCATAGGTGAGGGTTGGGACGTAGATGGACCAGTAAATCGAAAGCTTTTCCTTTCGGCTCAACTCCCTCTTCACCACAACGGTCTGGTGCAGTGCAGATGCTGCACCAAACTGCCGATCCATCTCACGCTCCATTCTGCCCTCACTCATGAACGAGACTTCGCCTCGAGATCCTGTCCATGAATATCACAAACAGGATCAGTGACCATGGACACCCCTGGCTGAGACCCACCCACTGAGAACATGTTTGTCTTTACGCTGAGTATGCAGACGCAGCTTTCACTTTGGTCATACAGGGACCGAATGGCTCGCAGCAGCAAGCCAGGTACCCTGTAATCCCGCAGTACCCCCACAAGACTCCCTGAGGGATGCAGTCGTAAGCTTTCTCCAAGTCCACAAAGCAGATGTTGACTGGATGGGCAAATTCCCATGACCCCTCCAGCAGCCTCCCAAGGGTAAAGAGCTGGTCCACTGTTCCAGGGCCAGGTCGGAATAAGCATTGCTCCTCCTGAATCTGAGGGTCGACGGTCTGTAATAAATTTGTGTCTCTTTGCATCTCTTTGTGGTCATTTTGAGTCTCTTCCTGGTTGGCATGTGCTAATTTAAGTGACACCTTCATAGCTCTGAATCAGTCCCCACATCTTTTATTCGTTGAGCAATTCAAATACTTAAAAAAGAATAAAAGTAAAACAGCAATTCAATTTGATTGTCAGGTTAACCCTTTCACAGGGTTAAACAAAACACCCTGATTTTTTTTAATGGGTTTCATAGGCTGATGATTTGAAGAATGTCTTGACCCACAGATGACGTGTAATCCTTCATTTAAAACATGAAAAATAACCACCGTTAGAGATTGTTACCTCTATAGTGATGCTGTGTTACCTGTGCCACTCGTGCTGTAATGAACTCGAAATTCAAAATGCAGAACCAGACCCAAGACAGAACACGTAAAAGAAATGAGTGACCTCTTCAACTTCATTATTCATTAAATTACATCATCCCACACTCAAAACAGGGACAGAAATACACTTTGCATAAAAGGGACCTTGAATGTTGGCAACTAGACTCACCAACATCTTTTTTTTCACTGGGCTTTGTTCTCTTTTTTTTCTCAAAAACAGATATTGCACAGTAAAAACACATAAAAGTAGAAACATCAGAGATTCAAAACCTTTAAAACCTTCATTAGAAAAAGATTCAGATATGTTTCCGACTTCGGAGAAAGTGGTTTACAATTGAATCGGTCATCTTCTCCTGTTTTGGCCCCAGACAAACAGTCCACTGGATAGTTACGAAAAAGGATTCACATGTGAAATTGCACATACAACAGTATGAGAGTCCTGTTTCTGTCACCGTGGGACATTTGGCAAATGATCATAGACTTCACATCCATAGCACACATGACTGTTCAGATGTTCAGATGTATCCGATGAGGTGGAAGAAGGTAGTTCATCTGTGAGAAGTTAACGGATCGCTCCTTCAGAAGGCTTCGCACACAGTAAAGCACCCCAGCATCCTATGAGGATGATCAGGCGCCGTGGGATTTCCTCCACAGCTCAGTAGATATCAGTGCTGTCCTGTCAGCTGCATAGAGATCCAGAGTTTTGTCTCCTCCAAGTGAGGCCTGGAGATCCAGTGGGCAGGTTACAGTAAATCCTCTCCTTGTTAGTTAAGTTTGGCACTAATGCGTATCCACTGAAGAGCCTGTCTAGTGTATTGGACAGCGTGAGCGATGCTACTGTGAAGAGTCAATGGCCCAGAGAGAGTGTTCAAGTAGTTGAAGAACTCTGTAATGAAGAAGGAAGACAGTGCTCTTGAAGATACAGTGTATATAAGATTTCAGGGGATTTAGTGGCACCTAGAAGTGAGAATAGCAGACTGCAACCAGCTGAAGCTTCTCCTGGTAAGAATAAGGTCTCCTCCTCTCCAAAACCCAGTGACTAAAACCAGTAGAAACACACAATAAAGAGTGTGCTCACCTTTCTACCTGACATCTTAAGGTCCAGGGGTATGTGTCTTATTTTTATGTACACAAATCTCATGCATTAGAAGTGCCTGTCTACCTTTATTCTCCTTTGCAAGGTTGTCTGCCACCTCCCAGTACTCGAAGCTGTACAGGACACTGTTGGTGATGTTCAGGTGATTTGCTGCCATCTGGTGGATGCGTTGAGGAATGCTTATGAGAGAAGGGAAGGCGCTGCCCCCATGTGAACCCCGGCTGAGGTGTTTTGCATTGGGTGAGAGTGAAGACGGGGGTCCTCCGGCGCTCCTGGAGGGGAAAACACACGTGCAGCAGAGTGGTGGTGATCAGTGGCTGGAATTTGTGTAAATAAATGAAACAGAGAGCCTGGAATACAAAGTCATTTTCCACCTACTTCCCAGAGTCACTCCAGCAGGGTGGTGTAGAAGGCACTTTGGGAGAACTCTGTGATGACACCATAAACAAGGCAGGAAATCAAACCCAAATGTTTACATTCTACGGATGTAAATGGTACCTCAGACTTCTTATTTTTAGATATACCTTGAAGTAGTCGAGCAGAACTTTGGAGTATTTCAGTGCATGGTCCTTCTTTAGACGAAACATCTGCCAGTAAAGGAGGGCAAGGCATCGGAAACTGTGGACAGCACGCAAGATAAAAACACTCAGACGGACCACAAATCATCCTCAAAATCTAGGTCCTTCAGCACGATGATAGATGTGGCATAAACAGAGGAAATGACATACGCACCACAGAACGGCCAGCTGTTTGTCTTCCTGTCTCGCTCCAGGGCCAGAGTGGCTCTTCAGCCTCATTGCATACCTTAAGACACAGGACTGTTAACAATGGGAGCTGCAGCTCGAGTATATGTGTCTGTTTGACTTGTATCTGTTTTGTGCAACTCACCTAATGAGCTCCACTGTCTCTGAGTACATGGTATATGGAGACTTGGCCTCCAGAGGCCCTTCCTCCATCGCTTTCCCACACTCCATGAAGGAGAGAGCAGCGTCAACATAATTCACAGCCTTGCCAAGCTTGTCCACCTGAAAGTCAGACATCAGTACACAGGCAAAGATGGGCGTAAATTCTGAGACAGTACTAATACAGACTTAGATGTTCCAATACAGCTGCTTCCATAGGTGTAAAACTGTTCTTGATGTAGATCCTGTTAAATGAGTTAATGTCCAAAACAACTAAGTATCTCTGGGTGATGATGTTCCCATTTACTGCACTATTATGATAAAGATTACCTTGATGACTGGATGTGAAGTGATCCAAATTGATTTGCTGTTAATGACGTGCCATGCTTTGTTAATGCTTACAGTAAGAACCATATGTTTCTGCAGCTGTCCTCAAAAAGACTTCCATGACCTTAAAAAACCTGAACACTACCTCCTGTGACCACTGTTACCTTACAGACACCCACACTGCCATCTAGTGGTCAAAAATGTTGAAGGCTTTAAATACAGTGTCTACACAACAAGCAAATCATATTTCCCCCAAAATGCCAAAACATTTCTCCGGTGACTGTACAACATCCCAGTTTTGCTTCACTGTTTGTAATTTATATTCAGACAAAAATGAAGAACTCACCATTGCGTCTGCACGATGCTTCATCCTTTTAGCTTCGTGTAAGTAGTACTCAGCATGGTGTGGACTAAGATGGGCAGAAACACAGAAGAATAAGTGCAGTGCAGTCACAGACAGGTGTCTGGTGAGTCTGTATCTAACAAACATAAAGCAGTGTCGGCTCACGTTTCATGGTTTGGCACAGTCCCTCTGTGTCCTGCAGGGCCCCAGGACTCGGATGGTGGTTGGGGCTGTCTGGACACTTTTACACACTCCACCTCCATCTTGGGCTGAGAACACAGGTGAAGAAAAAGATATCAAATCATCCAAAAACTGAGAGGAATGGAGCTGGAATGATCTAAACAAGTGTGTTTTTTGTTTCACCTTTACAGCAGAATCTCTACTCTTGTCTCTGTTCTTGTGGATGTGATGCTGCTCTGAGGTCTTCGTTTTAGGGGGTGGCTTGGTGGACTCAGGGCCGTCGGACAGTGGAGACAGGGGAGACATAGGTCTCTTGCTGTCCAAGTACTCCTCCAAGTATCTGCAGGTGCACACATATGTACATTGACACAGATGGGGTGTGAGTATAAAAACTCCTTGTATTTGTGCCGATGGTGTGACTGCACGCGTGACATAAAATTTTACCCATTGTGTGTGGTCTCTATCACAAAGTTGTGCTCAGCTGTGTGAGACGAAGCCTCTGTGCGGCCTGAGGGGTCAGATGCATAAGGAATACTCCTCTTGCTCTCTCTGTGCGACACACCATTTTCCAACTGGTCACACACAAACACACATATACATGAATCAATGTGTTGTAAGGTAACAAAAGCACAACAATTCTTATTTTCAGGCCCAATCTAGAGCCAGTGTATGGTTTGTCTGGTACTGTAGAAACATGGCAGTGCAACATGGCAATCTGCGCGGAGCGTCTCATTCTAAGGTAACGATAACACAACAATTCTTCAGGTGATTATGCACTGAAGAAAACATACTTATTATATTATATTTCTGTCAGCACAACCCTCTAAATCAAACACACTGGACCTTTAAAACAATGCCGATACACATCAAATTCAACAAGGAAGAAAAGCAAATATATATGTTGTTTACCTTGCGTTTCCTTTTGCCGTCTTTAGTCACAGTCTCGGGGACGTACAGATGTTTCATAGCCTCTTTTTGCTTGTCCTTGTTTGATGAAGAGGAGGAAGAGGAGGGTTTTTTAACAGGGGAACTAGTAGTGCTGTCCGGGACCCTCTTGAGAAGACAGAGGTCTATTTGCACCACCAGATTTCGAAGTCCTCGCTGGGAAGGCGCTGTGGCTTTTTCACCTCGTCCAAATGGGACCAGGGTGTAGAGTTTTTGCTTCCCCTCACTCTGCTGGACCTCACCGGGGTTACCTGAAGAGGGTCCTCTTGGGTAGACTGCCTTCGGCCTGTTGGCATCAGACCTCCCCGGGCCTGGTTGCCCTCTCCTTGGGAGTCTCTTGTGAGAGGTAGAGTCTGCTGGAACTTTGGTGACCGGAGCCTGGTATTCAGATTCTGAGTCTGAGTCTGAAGAGGAAGAGGTGGAGGGTGAGGAGGAGGATGGTTTGTGAGGAGTTGGGGAACGTGACAGGGGAGGTGACGGGTCTCGCTGTAGCTCTCTTTCCTCCTCACTCCTCCCTGCCTTCTTTGTCCTCCCCTGGTGGTGTGAATCGTCTTGCAGGCGGTGTCGCTCGGTGTTGGTGGGCAGTCTCTGCTTGGCCTGCACTGTTTGCCATTCGAGTCTGTGCTGCTGCTCCCTCCTCCTCCTGTTTTCCCCTCTTGCTGTCTCCTCTCTCTGTCTCTGCCTCTCTATTTCTCCCTCCTCCTCTTCCTCCTCCTCCTCCTCCTCCTCTTCTGCAGAACTCTGGATCCAGGGACGTCTCAGTAGCTGCTCCTCCGCCAGCCTCCTGTCTTCCTTTCTCTCCTGTTTCCCTTGTTGTTTCTCCCGATGCCTGTCCTCTTTTCTCTCGTGTTTTCTCCCGTCAGCTTGACTCAGATGATCTCTGCGTTCCACCTCCTGCTCCTTAAACTGGGGTTTCTTCTGTGGCTTTTTTGTATGGTTAACATGCACAGGAGTTGGGGCTGCAGCCTCTGAAGGCTTGGCCCTGGGTTTTAAGATCGGGTTAGATCTAGAGTTCAACCCAGTGTTAGGATTAGTAACAGCTTTAGAGGGAGATTGGGAATGAGAACTATGACCAGAGTTGGTTTCACGAGCAGTGGGAGCTAAGTGCTTTGCTCGTGTGGGGCTTTGCTGTGAGCTGGACTGAAACGTAAGCCTGCGCTTGTGGTTGGAGTTGTGGTTGGATCTGCTACCCTGGATTTGCTCAAAATGCGATGTGTGTTTAAGTTTGGGGGTCTCGGAGGGCTGTTTAGAACTCGGTTGAATGTTAGGCTTGGGTCTAGATTTGTGGCTGTGACTCTGGTTAGAGTTTAAAACAGCAGAGTTCTTGGGTTTGCTTTGGTCTTGGTCGTGTGTGGGTCGAGTCTTGGGTCTGTGTTGATGAGTTGGCTGAGGATGAGCGCTGTCTGTAGGCCTGCTCTGAGTGTTGCTGTTAGGCAATGGGGTGATCCATGACCTGTGTTTTGTCCTGTGGGGGTTAGTTGCTAGACTAGGTTGTGTTGTCTGAACCTCAGGGTTGTGCCGAACCCTGGAAGGAGCAGGTAGGCTTGGACTAGGGCTTCTTGGAGGGTCTCTAGGTATCGGGCTAGGGCTACGGCTGGCTGTTGGGCTACCACACGGACTGGGGCAAACACTTGGAACTGGACTGAGGATCGGGCTGCGCCTCGGGCTTGGGCTAGGACTCGGGCAGGTGCTGGGGAATGGGCTGGGGCTAGGGCAGTAGCTATAACCAGGGCTAGGTAGGGGGCTGTTGTGGCTGTAGTTGAACTGTGGGCTGGGGATAGGGCTTTGACTTGGGCTGTATTCCTGATTGCTGTCCCAGGACCTGGCTGGAGATGGCGCTCTGTGTGTGTGGGGAGAGGGAGGGCGTCCTGGAAAGCTTTGGGAGGGATCTTGGTCACTGCTGGCAGATTTTTTGCGGGGCTTCTGCAGCCATTTATCCAACTGCCACTGGGTCGCAGAGGGGTGATCAAGCTTGAGAAAGCACAGAGAGAGAGAAACAAATGTCAAATATCAGTCCTTCAATAGTGAAGCTTCACACATGCAGGTACTGTGGTGGGGGAAGGCCAAGCTGAACGTTTTCTTAAAGGGACAGTTCAACCCCAAATCAAAAACACATATTTTTACTCTTAATATATCAGACTAGATTGTTTCAGTGTGAGTTGCAGAGTGTTGGAGATATCAGCCATAGAGATGTCTGCCTTCTCTCTGATATAATGGAACAAGATGGCACTCAGCTTGTGGCGCTCAATGCGCCAAAAGATACATTTAAAAAACTCAACAGCAATGTCTCTTTCCAGAAATCATGACCTAGTTACTGAAGATAATTCACAGACCTTGTTGTGAGCAGTTTCATGTGGAGACTATTTTCTTTCTACCGAACTACATCTACCAATCGTATCACCACACAGAAAGGAGCATGCAGCAACTCATGTCCGAGAGGCTCGTGCTTTTGACAGTTCAAGATGTGATCTCCTCAGCTGAGCTCTCCTCAGGTGCTAGGTGGACTGGCAGTAGATGCATGCTTTTCCTCGCGGTTATACAGTTGGTGGGTGTCGTTTTGTACAAAGAAAATAGTTCTTTTTACCGAACCACAAGGTCTGGTCTCACAAAAAGGTCTCTGGATTGAGTAACTGTTAACATTTGAGTTTTTCAAATTTATTTTTATGGCACTTTAAGCTGTCCAGTTCCATTATACTGAAGAGAAGGCAGACATCTCTAAGGCAATATCACTCTGCAACTCACTCCAAAACAATCTAGACTGATAAACATCAGCCCCAAACTCAGGATTTCTGGTAAGTTACAGTGGTGGTTATGGTCACTTAGCATCTTCAGATGCAACCTGCCTCCGTATCCTTAAAGTTGCCACAGAGTAGGTACAAGAGTAACACTTAGTGCCCGACCTGTGTTTTCCTGATGTTTAAGAAACGCTCCTAAGCTCAGGGGTAGCCAAATTTTACATATATACAGAAAAATAGAAGGAGTCATTGGCCAAACAGTAGTAAAAACATAGTTTTCAACCAGTTACACAGCGAGATAATCCACGTTTCTATTTTTGCCATAGAAAAGAATAATTTTCTATCAAAATTACTATGCAACACTACCAAACAGTTTAACTTCTGACATTACAGTAGATTATTGGTGTGCCATCATATTACAAAAAGAATTTTTCTATCCATCTTTTCAGGTTTGACACCATGTTTACTGAGGTAAATGTTTTTCTCAACTGGTAATCAATCATTGTAGGTGACACGGGTAGGAAACCTGCTGCTCTGCAGCATACTCCACTGGAGTCTTCCTCACAAGGCTAGCTATGGTTTTAAAATCCAAAAAAGGAAAAGTCTTGGAGGAAAATACAGGATTAATAGAGTTGTGACAGGTTGATGTACTTTCACCACCAACACTGCAAAGTTAAAGTGTTAAATAATGATAGAGAGCTCACTGCAGAGTAGCCACCTTGTAGTAAATCATATAAATGAATGCTTATTTTGACCTGTTTGTAATGTTGATGGGCTAATTTAGATTTAACAGGCTGTTACCCTCATTTAAATTTGTTCTGCGGCTCCAGACAGATTTTCTTTTTTCTGTTTTTGGTCAGTAATGGCTCTTTTAATAGTTAAGGTTGCCAACCCCTGGTGGGTGAGGTAGCAAAAGCTAGTGTTTAAATTAAGAAGTGCAATGGCAGGGCTTGTTACTAGTAGCCTAGTTGTTTAAGATGACAGTGACATCACGTTTAAACTTGACTATTAGTTTGTTTTTAAAAATTTGCTGTGAGCCATTTACAAACAGGCAACAGGACACAGTTGGCCCGCGGGCCGTAGTTTGGCCAGCCCTGCTCTAAAAATATACACACAAAA
Source organism: Epinephelus awoara (assembly GCA_035609425.1). Classification (NCBI taxonomy): domain Eukaryota; kingdom Metazoa; phylum Chordata; class Actinopteri; order Perciformes; family Serranidae; genus Epinephelus; species Epinephelus awoara. Next base: position 26,470,433 of record CM069307.1, read on the forward strand.
GTGTTGAAGTAGAAGTGTGAGGCAGCAGAAAAAGGAAATACTCAAGGAAAGTACAAGTACATAAAACTGTACATCAAATTCCATCACTGTACACACATCATTGTCTTTACTAGTAAAGAGATGACAAGGTGCAAGCAGACACATTTAACCATGTGAGGAATGACACATATAACATCAGTCTCACACTGCACCAGAATCATTTAAAATGCACAACATGCACTTAAATACCTCACTGACTCAGCTCTCATTAAAACAACTCCAAAAACACAAGACTGATTTTATGACTCATGCTCAAAAAGTTTTCTTTAACTAAAAATTCCTACTGACACTATAACCTCCTTTCTCGTCCCACAGTGCACATCTGTGCTTACAGTAGCTCAACCCCCATCCAATTATGCCAAATGACTCACTTACTGTTTACTTAACAACTGGCTTGGTAACCAAAAATGAGACGAACACAAGAGAAAGCAGGCGTTTCTACTTAAATGTAAAAAAAAAAAAAAAACAGCCTAAAGAGGATACTCACATCTGGAGAGCAAACTCCTTTCTCTCCCTGGCGTTCTCTCTTTTCTCCCGTCGCTGACCAGGAACTAAATTAAACCTCTACTCCTCAAGTCAAACAGTGACCCCCCCTCCCCACATCCCTCGCCCTCTTTCCAGAGAAGACACTGCATCTCTTGTACCGTCTCGACTGCCCTCCCTCCTTCTCTTCTGTCCCTCCCCCTTTCTCTCACTACCTGGAACTCCAGATTCGCTGCTTCCATAACGCCAACCCCCATCTCTTCCTTGGGAGACATTTAAACAGTCTACGTAAATGAAAAACACATGGCGTGCACCCCCCCACCCCCCAACCCCAACCCCAAACACACACTCCACTCCCTCTCCCTCCATAGGGGCCCGATGTAGTGCGTGTTTAGTAATACAGTCCTCTATGTCGTACAGGGCCTTCCATTCATAAAAGAGGAGCAGGTTTCCCCTTCATTCCCCACATAGCACACATCTCAACCCCCACAATGCCCCACACCTCAGAGCGGCCGTCATACCTCTACACCTCAGCACTAAGTCACCCATTCACCATTCATTATTTGTCTAAGATATGCAAGTAGTCCACATTCTCTGTGTGCACTGTTGTTTTGAAGGCAAAGGTAACTCAAGTCGCTGATGTCAACACAACCTCCAGTCTTGGTGACTTCCACCTCCCGAGGGCTTTCCTCTTTAAGACTGGGCTTGTTGACATGACACCCAGGCACTAATTCCCAAAGCTACCTCTGCCCCTCCTCCTCCTCCTCCTCCTCCTCCCCAACTCACACGCATTCCTCATTCCTCTGTCCCTCCCCACACCTGCCGTCAACTGCCTCGTGGCCACCACTCCCTGTAGAGACTTCACCCCTGAGGGCACACAACCAGAGGAAGAGACAGGCAGACGAGGCATGGAGAAGAGAAAATAGGAGGCTGTGGCTCAGTGTTGGTACCTCCTTGCTGTTGCAGTGTGGGGGCACAGTGGCAGGCGACGCAGGATCGGGGTGAACGTCTGGGCTCCGGCTGGGGCTCCGGGAGTGAAGGCTGCTGCTGCCTGACTCGGCAGAGGAGTCGGAGCCCGAGGAGTCCGAGCTGGAATGTCTCACCCGCCTGCCATGTGTGTGCGCTCGCTGTGCTGACAGGCTGTCAGTCAACACACACACAAACATCAGAGAGGGGTCAGCATACGAACACAACCCAGTTGAGCACGTACACACACACACACACACACATAGACACACACACACAGTCAAAGGCAGACAGATGTTGTTGTTATTCACACATTATAAAGTTGAGGTAGGCAGTTTAATTTTTTGGTGTTGTTGGGGCAAAATTTCCATAATAAACTTTGAGCATATTGTAGTTCGAGAGAAAGCTAGACTTCCACACCTCCTCTTGGCTCTGTTTCCAGGCTTTAGAAAATCTAGCCCCTGACAGAAGAGTTTGACCAATCACAGGTCATTTTAGAGAGATGCTATTCCTATTGACTTTGGTTCGGTTCAACTGAACTCAAGTTGGTTTGCCCTCTAAGTGCGGTTCGTTTGGGCAGGTGTGAACACAGCAATCGCACTCAGGTGTGCACCAAAACAACCGGACCGAGACCTTCTTGAAGAGGTGATCTTGGTCAGGTTACAAACAAACTCTGGTGCGGTTAATGTGTGGTGAGAACGTGTTCCGACCTTGATCTGAACCAGCTGCAGTCACATGACACATTGTTTGGGTTAAACATGAGCATGTTACAGTCCTGGAGGATTATTAATGTGCACCTCCTCCTGTACTGCCTTAATATGCACATTCAGCACATCCAATGCATCAAAACATTGTTTTCTAGTTGGAGCCGCGCCTCGTTTTCAAACTGTATGGTTTGACTAAAATGAACAATGACAGCAATATAGTCCACGATGAGCAGCGCTAAAATCAACCTGCGTAGTTGTCCCTACATTGTGACATTAGAAAATGTCACATTTATCTTGCAAGTGTACTCTTCTTCAATGATTTGTTTACTTCCTGGATTTTTCCCACATTTAAATTCTGACCAATCAAGAGCAGCTTTCTCACACAAGGCATTTTATCTGGTCCGCTTGTAAATGCTGCCGTGAGAACACGAACCAACTCTAGGCAGTTATACAACTTTGTAACAAAATCAGTCCCTGATTCAGACCAAAGCAAGACAACTCTTGGTCTGAAAGCAGCCTTAGACTCACTTCGAAAATAAAGTCTAAAAGAGAGTCAGACAATAAAAGAAAAAAAAAAACATGTCAATATCGGCAAAGCATTTCAGAGATGGATAAAAAATGTTGCTAAGAGTTTAGCCTTCTGCTATTAGCAGACAAAGGCTCACAGCTGCAGCTTCAGGTTCACCTTTATGTAGCTAACGTTAGCAAGAGCCTCAAATTACAGTGTGTCTGCCTTACTCCTCGCAGCTACAGACCGCCTCACAAGGAGGAGACTGGCTGCTCCAGAGAAAGACTCCAGCTACAGGAGACTGCACAGCCCCAACTCCTGACCACAAACTTTCTGTTGCTGCTGTTACCCAGTTAAGACCCAATGCTACCACTGGCTGCCAGCCTGCTGTGATACCCAGTGCTGGGGGGTTTGTGCTGGCTGCATTGGAGCCACCAACAAGAGATCCGTCTTCCGAACTAGTTCCATCTTTTCTCTTGGGGAAGCAGTCGAGGCGTAGGGACTGTGGAGTGACTTGTGCTTTAAGGGCGGTGGTCTTGTGGGTAACCTGTGAGGGTGTGACGTGTGCTTTGTGTGTTACGTGTGTGTGGAGGGAAGCAGCTCTCTCGGGGTGTCATGTTGAAGATGGCAGGCGGCAAAGAGAGATGTTAGTCAGCAGAATTAAGTGTCTAGATAAGCTCAAGCTGAGCTTTTCAACCTCATGAGAAAGTCATGTTTAAGGCATTGTTGTGAACGGCACCCGAACGCCTCGCCATCTTTCCTTCTGTAGAGTGGTCGATCACTAGAATCTAGTTACCAGCTAATAACGAGCCAAGCTCATTTAATGTTAATAGGCCAGCGTGTTCCCAATCACGGTTCAGAGCTGGTAGGCTGTCACGGAAAGCGGTAACACTTGTCTCATCTGTGGTGTAGCTGTACCATGAAATAAGATACAATAAATCAATGTATGGGAAACACTGGGTTACTGTACAAAACCCGTGTACATGCCCGTCATCATCTGGTAGGAGGGGCTTAGAGCTGCAGGAGGAGGGTGTATTTTAAAAGTTTTTCATTTTATTTTGCCTTTTCAGATTCCTGCCTGTCCCACCTTTAAGTTTTGTTAACAGACAAACATCCAAAGTCCATATCCACAGTATGTACACATGATATTTGTAATCAAGTACCTGAGTCCATCCCAGGAAGCTGACTCATGAGTTGCCTTCAGGGACACAAAACACAAAACAGAGAGATATCATCCACAGGAGCAGTGCAGAAAACAGCTTGTTACACTCAGTGTGTTACCTCAGCTGTCTTAATATCTTAAGTAGCAAGGCACAAAATAAACACAAAAAAGTTATTTTGTACCCTGCTAGCAAGAAACAGTCTTAACTTCTTAACTATGTGGCGGTTGTGCCAGACTCTGTGTGTGTGTGTGTGTGTGTGTGTGTGTGTGTGTGTGTGTGTGTGTGTGTGTGTGTGTGTGTGTGTGTGTGTGCGCACGCACACCATTAAACACTACCAGAAAACAGGCATTGTTCAGCAGGAGCTGCCAGACAATCCAGTCATGGTCTGTTTTGCTTTGTCTTACACTTTCTCTTTGTGGTTTCTCACGATGTCTGGCTGTACAATAGCAGGAAGATAAATCCAGCTGAGGTCAAACCTACTTAGTTATTATTTCAGCGTCATGCCAAACATCTGGCACATAAGAAAAAGCTATTTTGCAAAACTGAAACATGCATCATCCAGTAGTACATATACAAAAACAACGTTACATCATGTAGCGACTGCAGGAAACAAATTAAAAGTCACTGAGAGGCTGAGGCTAGGCCTGGTTAACCTGTCTGACACGCTAACAAAAGATTCGCTGAGATCTAAAAATACATCAAATAAATGTATTAATGAAAAGGGATCAACTTTCTATAACGTGCACAAACTTGAAATTAAGATGATCACAGCAAACAAAGAAAAGTGCAGTCAACAAAACCAGAAAAAAAAACACACGGGTGAGGATGAGATGCTGAAATAGATTCTAGATCTTGTCTTGTCTTATCTTGTTGTATTACCTTGTCTCATCTTATCTCATCTCGTCTTATCTTATCTTACCATATCTTATCCTATTATACCTTGTCATATCTTGTCTTGTCTTGTCTTCTCGTATCTTATTGTGTCTTATCTTGTCTTATCTTATCTTATTGTATCGTGTCTTGTCTTGTCGTATCTTATTGTGTCTTACCTTGTCTCATCCTATCTCATCTTACCACATCTTATCGTATCTTGTCTTATCGTATCTTATTGTACCACGTCTTGTCTTGTCTTGTCGTATCTTATCTTATCTTAACTTACTAATGTTATTATCATTAACCAGGCTTTATTAATAATAATGAAATAGTAAATAATTCTGTATTAGAAGGAGAATGCACAGTGGGTGGTCCCGACAGGGTGATGCATGACCCAGACATGAGATGGTAGGGGGTTATTTCACAAAATTATCCCACTTATTACATGGCTACTTACTAAACAAATCAATAGTTTGACAAAAAAATATTGATTTGAAAATGATTTCATTGCTTCAGTCAGTGTCTATGATCAGAGCTCTGTCCATATCAGCCTGTGATATTCAGATATACGGACCGTGGCGTAGAATGAGCAGAGTGACTGATTCAAGTATTGAACAAAGCCGTGTAATAAAGGTATCGTCAAAGCACTTTGAATGTCACCTACCCTTTGAGTGTCCTCATCATCACTGCTCAGCTTCAGGTCGTCAGCAAGCATTCTGTAAGCAGAGAAACAAACAGTCAGACAAACAACACTGCTGTACATTTAATCTGTAGGGTTTTCAGAAGAGATGCAACCAAGCTTTTTTTTTTTTTATCTCTCAGAACCAATTCTGAAGTACCAATCTGATACCAGTGATTTCTTTTTCATAAATTTAAAATCTGCACAATTATTATATTGATGAAGAAACTGTATTTAATGTAGATTGTTCACATCAATCAGGTACTGGAACTGACAGAAATCCATAGGTGCATGCTTAGTTTCCGACACTTTTAAGTCCTCCTGCAGATATTCCTTTTAATCAGTATCAAACACACTAAAATAACAAATGTCTTTTTATAATTCCTAGTCTTCTGAATATGTGATAATATCAAACCCAGAGCCTGTATCAGACAGATATTTATATAACTAATCCACAGTTAGTTAGGATATGGTATAATGTGGTTCATATGTGTCTCAAATAAAACATAAATTCATATTTCAAAAACAGAGATAACTCAGTTCTCAAAGCCAAGGTGTTAAGATGAACCATATATACTGTACTGATCCACTGTTTTAGGGTTGTTAATATACAGTATGCAACTAAACACACTCCAGCTGGATTGTAAAACATGCTGAAAATTTGTGAGAAGAAAAATATATCTTCCAAATGTTTTGAAAAGGTTACATAACGCAGGCTGTGTGTTAATGTGAAACACGCTGTTAGCTTTAAACGCTGAACATGTGTTTCACAGTAAAAGAGGATGTAACAAACAGGAGCACATCGGTCTCCACTGACAGCTTTCAGGAATGTTACCCGACCTTTGACCTGACCTTTGTTATGTAGCCTGAAACACTGTTTGTCTATTTCCCTTCACTCTAATTACAGCTTCTCCCTGTGGCTGCGCAGACAATGTTGTTCATGATTTGTTTCTAATTTTACAGAAGCTGCTAAGAGGAAAACATAAATGATGTGTGTGATGTATGACATCGTCTGTGTTTGACGACCCTCTGTGGATCGTGTTTCCTCATTACCCACTTACGATTTGTGAGGTGCCACGCGAGGGTGACGGGTCATTCGTAGCTGAACATCCCCCCGACCTCACAGAGAGAGAAACATATTCAAAACCAGGAAATAAACCGTATATTAACAGAGAGCCAAATGTAGAATATTGTACATATTAGATAGGTTAATAAACACATACTGTGCCTTTGTTGTGCAGTTGGTAGTTTTGCTTCCTTTGAAAAGAGGGAGAAGAGAAGATAGTGAGACATGTGTGTCCACAGATTTAGTTACTGTCCTTTTTCAATCTGTGCGTTCCATACTACCGTACTATATCTTATGCTTGAAAAAGATTTACTATGTACGTCCCAATGTCTAATGCAGTATCCAAAAAATACCAGGATGTTCTACTACATACAGTCCAGTTCTCCAGCTTGAAGCCACCATGATTTTCTAGCTATTCTGACCCACAACACTCTGTGCAGTGAAAGATTTGTCACATCGACTGTCAGAAGCTGCAATGATGGATGACAGCACATTCAGGTGACTGATGAGCAGTCGATTAGTAATAATAAGTATACAAATTCAAAGGGCAAAAGTATTAGCTAACAATGACAGAGAAATATGTAGCCCATGTAAAGCCACTATCATGAATATATTGTTAGAATCTGCAATATATGCAGTTATTACTTTTTCCAAAATAGTAATCGGAGCTGTCCAGGTTGACCTCCATCTCTGGTGAGCTTGGTGAATGGCATTATCGCCATGGTAACGGATATATGAGCAAGCGGGTCAAAGTTCAGGGCGTAACATTATGAGGAAATAGTGTAAGTAGTATGTCCTGATTGTGTTTTTTTCCCTAATAGATGGCATCTTGCTCAAACAGTTTTTTTTTGGGGGTGCTTTTTTGTTTGTTTTTTTAATTGGCGAACATATGCAGAACATACAAAAACTTACAGCATCTCATGGAGAATGTTTCTTCTATAAAAATACAGAATAGTCAATCTTGATGAAGATGAGCAAAAAAAAATTAATAAACAAAATAAAATAGACTAGGGGGAGATTTATGTACGAACTGTAAAAGGTAAGTTAATGGATTAAAGTAACAAGCGTACAAAAATTAACAACATGGAGCAAAAACATCGAGATGAAAAATTAGGCTCATAATTCAAAACAAAAATTGAGAAAAGTTGATTCTTGTCTTTCTTGCAGTCCTGCTAAAGTTCAGTGTTCGAGTTTTTTCAGCGACAAGAAAAACAACTTAAAGTCATTTATAAACCAGTTATAGGAGGGCTTACTATTCCTCCACTTGTTACAATGAGGTATTTACCCATAAGTAAAATTATTTATTGTATGTCCTGATTGTGTGCATACTGCATGCAGCACTGCATACGTTTTAAGTAGCTGCAGTACCTACTAAAAGTAAAAAGAAAAAAATATGCAAATTGGAACAGACCTTATTATTCCTTGTCAAACCCTGCCGCCTACGTTACCCACAATCCAACTTGACCACTGACAGTTTGCTTCAGAGAATCAGGTGTGTTCTGCTAGTAGCAGCTAATGTAGCCTCGATTAACCTGTGCCACAACAGAATGACTTTTGTATGTTTATGTCCTTTTATTTTTTTCGGACTGGTTCAAACAAAGTGGATCTGGGGAATTAAGTGTCAACTTGCTCGGAAAGAACAGCTTGAACGTTAGCTGATATGGGAAATAAAGGGAAATTAGATGATTCCTGGCATACCTTTTAAATAACAAAGTTTTGAAACTTCGGGCTTGATGAAAGTTATCGAGTATTTTCAAGTCAAAAGGCTCAAGTCCAAGTGAAGTCACGATTCATTGGTATTAAAGTCCAAGTTTAAATTTTGTCAAGACAAGTCTGAAGTCATCAAATTTTCATTCTCGGAACCCATCGGCTGTATTCGGCGTCTGACTTCCGGCAGACGGCGATGCAGCAGACCCCCAATTTTTTGGCATTCACGTTTGGTTTGGGCGGAGGAGGCGAATTTCCGTTTCCGACTTCCATTTATATTTAAGTAAATATGCTGAACCACTGCGATGGATTCAGAGTTTGCAGTGACGCCAATTATGTTCCGCCTCGTTAGTTCACCGCACGGGCGGCAACAACTGCAGCCGGCTCAAACGTGATTGGTTAATATCAGGCGGACTACAAACAGCCTACAACCGGAAACCAGGGCTCTTCCGCTCTTCTTCCAGAGGCAAGATCTCCGGGGTTTGCCTACAGTCTCTACATTCACTGAATGTAGAGTCTGTATGTAGAGATATAGAAATTTGTGACTCAAGTCCAAGTCATGTGACTGAAATCTGCACCTCTGGCACTCTGCTAGACCTGTAAACAGACTTTAATATGTAAAATCGTTGGACTTCCCCTTTATGTATCCAAGATAAGAACGCACACACAAATACAGCACACACACACACACACACACACACACACAGACACGCACACACACACACACGTACCTTAGGGCTGTAGAGGATTCTCTGGGCCTGGTCACCCCCCAAGGCTTGCTGGGACGGCCACGACTGAGTCATGTCCTGTGCAACAGAAGGTGGGGTCAAAGGTAAACTGTGAGACGCCACTGTGAGTGATGTTTCTCACATTCAGAAACTCCACACATCCTAAATCTGTCACTTGGACTTTCCTCAGTTTTCTTTCATGTCGAAGCAACTTATATCTCTTGTTTACACACACACACACACACACACACACACACACACACACACACACACACACACAGACACACACAGAGCGCCTCTTCTGACAGCTGACTCTTGTTATCAGCACTGCTCCTCCCCACCAGGGGGAGTGTGACTGGCTATAAATATGGGTTAGTCTCAGTGTATGTGAGAGATGTGTGATACATGGTTGGTGTGGGGGCGAGTCAGGATTCCTGTGCCATCATTTTGCTTATTGATTGATGTACTGCTTATCTTTCCCAGATTTTTTAAGTACCTGCTTTTATAAAAATTCATTACTAGATAGATTTTATAAATCTATTTGTTCTCTTTTGGAAACTGAATTTGTTTCTGGCGGTGTTCGCTCACTGTGCTCCATTTGTTTTGTTTTCTGAATATGAACCAATTGCACAGTATGAGCTGAAAATGTGATTGAATAAACATTATAAAAAGGCATGATTTTGCTTTCTAAGAGGGCAGATCTGAGCTCTGAGTATCACTACACTGACGAGTTTCCTTGCTTTTCAAAGGTGGAAATCTCAGAGGTGTGCACTCAGTGAACCAGAGCACGAGATAGCTCATCAAAACATTTGTTACTCGTTAGGCGGCTCTGGGGAAATGAATATAGAAGACGTCAGCTGGCTCGTGCCACAACAAGTCCTCATCAGTACCAAGTGCAACAGTTAAAATCACACTACACTTGCAGAGTACAATATCCAACTGAAGATAGTACAATAGAGGTGGAAATTACAAATCACTTTGCAGATTGTTTGAACATTTTCAGAAAGAACTCAGAGCCCATAAACCCTGAGAGAAACACTAATACAGTATCTGCTCAGTCAACTTTCAGACTGCAGGTGCTTTGTTGTTGGGGTTTACAGTTGTATATACTACGGGGATCACAAGCAACAAAAGGCCATGGATTAGAATTCAACGCGGGCTGCTGACTTCACCTACATGGGGACCAGGGGAGCTTAGAGTTAAGTGATTTTTTTTAAATATTTGCAACTTGTGAAATCAAAATATCAGTTAATTGAATACATTCTGGAAAAGTATTAAATTTTAACACATCACTCTATGCTCAATTCAGTTGTGATGGACATTTGGGATTTTCTTTAGCAGTTTACAGAATAAAAATTTAGCAGAACATCAGTAAAATGCATTCTTTATCTTATGAAAATGATTGTGAGCTGTAACTGTATTCAACTCTTCAACAAATTTTGTTCTCATTTGCACATAAGAACATTTAACCACACTGCAAAAGTTGATGGTTATTCACCCATAGGGAGCGCTACAGCAACATAATACATTTTTATGACCATAGCTCTTAAGACATAAGTCTAGGGCCTATTCAACACAGACAGTGGTGTTTTCATAAGCAGGATTTTTCCCTTCTTCGTTCTTAAAAAAAAAAATCCCTTTGTACACACACTATTGTGAAAAAAAAAAAAAAAAACTCTCTCCAAATGAAAACACAAAAACATGATTAAAGGGCTGTCAAGAGCACGCCACACCAACAGGTAGCAATATAATAGTAGACCTAAAGCAGGGTTTTCCCACACATGCATTTATTTGTGGTGGCCCACCACAATTGTCTACCGCCACAAATACCCAGTCAACATTTGTGTGTGCGCCATGTGTTTAATATCTTAGCTTTAAAATAGGGCCTACATGGCATTGTCCATGGGTTCCATAATGGCCATAAACCAATTTCCCACATGAGTGGTTTGACCCAAGTGGGCCCCACATGGAGTATGCTACAGCTACCAAGGCACCAAGTGGGTATGTGCCCAAAATGGGCATCGTAGGCAATTGCCTTGGCGCCATTATGGAGCCCTTGGACAATCCCATATGGGGCCCATTTTTCAGCTCATTTACTACCCACATGGGCCCCACTTACAAATATTGGATGGGTAGATTTTCTATTTTTGGTGCTGGATCGTTCATTAGGAGTGCTACAGAAATATATATACGTTTGGTTATTAATACCAGCACACTGTCATAGCGCAGAGCACACTCAGGGCAAAGACGGAGCAGCAGAGCATCAGGTGCATTCAGAGTGAAACTTTACCATTCATTCTACTGGGTCTAAATGTTTGCATTCACTTGCAGCAGCTGCTCCTCTCTGACCTGATCAGCTCTGAACGGCCCAACAGATCACTTATCCAACACACGGAGAGTTCGGCCTGTGCTAACCCTAACCCTAACCCTAACCCGCAAAAATATCTGACTGTAAAGAGGGAACACAAAAGGATACAAAGGGAACCATGGGCATGTAAAAGAAAAAACAAACAAACAAAAAAAAAACAGAAAGTTTGCTGGCCCCCCTTTTTTACACTCTCACTAGTAGGGGGAGTTTTTGGATTTTATAGAGTTAATCACAGAGGAGAGTGGAGCCACTTAGTTTTTTGACCTCCTATCTCTTCTGTTCTTCACCTTTTACTTTCTCTTTTTTCCTGGATAATTTTGATGTGGAAAGGGACGATTGTTTCTGTATTGTTATTAAGACGAAGGGAAGGATTACAGCGTCAAGCTATGGCTTCACTGATTGGCTTTAAAGGGGAACACCACCCAAAATAAGAATTCTGATGTGTTATTTCCACCTCTGTGGTGTTAACGCTCTGACTATTTTTCAGTTAACCAAAGATAACAGTATTTACGAAAATGAGAAATTAAAAATTACAAATGATCCCGGGGTAATTATCTCATATTATTTCATATTTGAAATACATGTGGTGCACGCTCACAGCTTGGTGACAGCACGTGTCACTGCTCACCCTGAGGGAAGACTGAAGTGATGATTACACATGATTATACACCTGGACTATTATGAAAATTGACCCCATTTCTTATTTGTTCTCACCACATGGCGCTTGACAGGAAACCAGCCACATGGAGAGAGCTCTGCATCCACAGTACTCTGTCTTTGCTCCCGCTCTGATTATAATCTCTGCTGATTAGATTGCCTGCAGTCACACTCAGACAACCCGGGCCTCATGGATGCTGTCAAAACGGCCTGATTTTGTACCATTCATTTACCATGTTAGTATGATCTGGCTCCTCAGTTGTGTTATAATGTGGGCGCATGGGGGTTCAGGGAATAACATCTATGTGAGTGGTGATCACTGGGTGAGGGACGGCAAGAGGTAGATTGACTGCTAAAACTCTGGAAAAGGTCATGTTTCATCGGCTCAGATTTCAAATTCAACCGTGGCTGTTGAGGTCTCAAGGAATAGTTTGTAATCTTGGAAAATACGCTTACACTGATACCACTCTCATGTCTGTACGCTAAATATGAAGCTACAGGGTAGTGGACAGTGCCACCGGTGACATCATGAATTGGTTTGTGGACTTCCGTTTCGAAGCCTTGAGTCTGGCTGTAATCTTTGGCCATCGTCATCTTGTTTTTTGGAGACAGAAGTGACCATATTTGGACGAAAGGGTAGAGTTGTGGAGGTGGGTCTAACTGAGAACTCAAGGACACTGCCATGGTAACTGTGTCCTAAAGCATACCCTTCTTTATCATCTAATTTGCTCTAAATGGGACCATAATTTACAAAGTGACCATCATGCTGTATCGCAGAAGACTTGAAACTACAGATTAAGGCAATAAACTCATTACGAAAATGTTAACCGAAGTAATAAATCAAGATAGAAGTAGGGTCTTTTTCTCATAGATTTCTAAACAATCAAATGTCTTTTTGCAACCAGTGAAAACACCCCGTGCTGGCCATTAGAAAGAATGCAGAGTTAAGGCACTTCCTCGTTGACTTCACTTTTTGTTTGTAGTGTACATGACACACCCCTACAAACCATGCCCACCACTAATACAAGACAAAACCACCATCAAGATGACAGGACTTCCACTACTAAGCCAAGGTGCAAAGGGGGTTGATCATGGACTGATGTGTAGGTACAGTATGGAGGGTCATGTAGCTGCTCCAGCTGTAGTTGCTTTTCAGACCAGGAGATAACCACTTGAGCTATGGGACTCCATAAAATGATGGGGTTTCACTCATGTTGTGGGGAATGATTCGGCGATAACTTTGGCTAGACGGCTTTTTTCCAGAAAGGGATTACTTGGTTAAGGTTGGGAAAAAAAGCCTGGTTTGGGGTTACGATGAATAATTTAGCCTGCAAAGCAAACTTCTCCCATGTCTGCTCTGTGGCCGTCTAAACCCAGTTCAGCCCATACTCTAAGGGTGCTTTCAGACCTAGACTTGTTGCTTTGGTCCGAATCAGGGACTAATTTTGGGACAAAGTTGTATAATTACCTAGAGTTGGTTTGCGTTCTCACGGCAGCATTTACAAGCGGACCAGATCAAATGCCTTGTGTGAGAAATCTGCTCTTGATTGGTCAGAATTTCCAAGTGGGAAAAATCCAGGAAGTAAAGCAAACGTTGAAGAAGAGTACACTTGCAAGACAAATGTGACACTTTCTAATGTCACAATGGAGGGACAACTACGCAGGTTGATTTTAGCGCTGCTCATCGTGGACTTTATTGCTGTCATTGTTCATTTTAGTCAACCATACAGTTTGAAAACGAGGCGCGGCTCCAACTAGAAAACGTCAATGTTTTAATGCATTGGATGTGCTGAATGTGTATATTAAGGCAGTACAGGAGGAGGTGCACATTAATAATCCTCCAGGACTGTAACATGCTCATGTTTAACCCAAACAATGTGTCATGTGACTGCAGTTGGTTCAGATCCAGGTCAGAACACGTTCTCACCACAAACGAACCGCACCAGAGTTTGTTTGTAACCTAACCAAGACCACCTCTTCAAGAAGGTCTCGGTCCGGTTGTTTTGGTGCACACCTGAGTGTGATTGCTGTGTTCACACCTGCCCAAAGGAGCCACACTTAGGGGGCAAATGAACTTGAGTTCAACTGAACTGAACCAAACAGGGCAGGTGTGAAAACACCCCAAGTGCACGGTCATGACCTTTCCACAAATTTATATTATGATGGCCAACTTGAGAATTTATAAGCAGTCAGGTAAAAGTCCCGGTTGCAACAGGGCCAGCAATACAAGGACCAAAAATCAAAGTGTATCTTCATAATTTGATGATCACAAAAAAAAACAAAAAAACAAAAAAAAAAACATTTGAAGTTTCAATGAGATGTTAGGTCTCCTGTAGGTTTCATCTTGGGATAATGGCAAAGATTAGGATAATAAACAAATTTTAGGTTACAGTTTTGACCCAATGCAAGCTGACTGCATCAGGCATACAACACTTTGTGTGACGCAAGACGTAAGGCACCACCCCCGGGTGAAACCCTGTGTTTTGAAGGAGTCCCCTTTGAACTACAGTCAGTTGCTAGTTAGCGTAGCTTAGCTAAGCAAAAGTCAAGAAATAACCTGGCACATACTCACTGGCTGTAGCTTCATATTTACTGTACAAAAATGAGAGAGGTCTCAGTCTTCTCATCTAACTCCCAGCAAATAAGTGTTTCTCAAAATGTCACACTATCTATTTTAAGTCTCCTCGAAGGAATGTTCCCACTTTAATTCACTCAAATCCAGTGACGCTCATGAAATGACACATTTTTATGAACCTGTCAGGTGATTCAAAACCTTTTCTTCCTCCTCTTCCCTCTTCCCACCCTCTACAGTAAACCTCAAAGGGCAAATGTTTCCTCTTTCTGCTCATCCTTTCACTTCATTATCTCTCCTCCCTCAGTCACCAAGGACACAGCACCAGCCCTCACCCCTTTCCTCCTCCAACAACAACAAGGTCTCCCAGGTGGAAACACTATGTGTTGCTATCTTCCTCCCACCCTGTGTACTGTATCTCTATTCTCCTCCTCCGCTCCTCCTATCTGTCCCACACTGGTGACAGGACACAGGACACAGGGAGCAGTGATCCTCTGCATCGTAAACATAACAGGAGAAATACAGAAACCTCAGCGCCACCGAGCCCAGTCTGAGATATCTGTGATATTAGAGCTGTAAAGATGGGTGGATTAATTGATTAGTCACTTGATTGTTGGAAAAATAATCTGCAACTATCTTAATAATCAATTAATAGTTTATGTTTTTCACAAGAAAAAATCCAAACAAGGTTGCTGCCTGTCATATACGAGGATATTCTGCCTTTCTGGGTTTTACTGCATGATTCAACCATCTCAGATGTTAAGATTCGCTGTTTTTTCTTGTTGTTTTTTAGAGTTATGTCATAGCCTTAGTATTTAGGTTTTAATAATGTTTTTTAAAATTATTTCTAATGCCTGGTGTTAGTTTTATTTTATTCCACAGACTTTTATTTATTGACTTTGAGGAAACTAATCGGAAGATCAGCAATTCGATCCCTGGCTCCTCCAGCCCGCATGTCAAAGTATCCTTGAGCAAGATACTGAACCCCAACTTGCTCCAGATGGCTGTTACATCGGTGTGTGAGAGCTTGTGAATGTTTACTGAGTAGCAGGTGGCACCTTGTACGGTAGCCTCAGCCACCAGTGTGTGAATGCGTGAATGTGATATTTAGTGTAAAAGTCCTTTGAGTGGTTGGAGGACCAAAAAAGTGCTTTTCAAATGCAGTCCATTGACTGTAGGCAGCGAGCATGCAGACAAACTGTAGAGGCTGAAGCTAACTAGGTTTTGCAAGACCTGGTTTTGATCTTTATTAGCTTAATGATGATCTTACCTGATCATTTGGTCTGATAGCTGTAACCATTATGTCTCTACTGGCCATTTAGTGGGATCATTAAATGGCCAGTAGTGACATAATGGGGGACAGAAGGGACAGTGAGATAGACCGACAATAGCTTGAGTTTGTCAATGTAACTTTTCCTGTCTGGTAGACTTATGGTGTTAAAATAATCCTTTGACATGATGATATCTACAGTTTATAGTGAGCTACAAGCATTTTGTTAGGGTTTCACCCCTTAATTCAGGGGTAAAAAAGGGTGAAAAAAGTCTGATTGGGCTTTCCTGCAAATTTGCACAATTCCTATCTAAAAAGGGCTACTGATAGCTAGTCTTGAGTCTCTTTAGTCAGGCAAGCTGTAGACTCCAAATTCAAAAATGTAAAAGTTTCAGAGGAAAAAAGAGATATTCAAAATGGTTGGACAGATGAATTCACTTTCACCTTCAACTCTTACCAGATGTTTATAAATAGCCAACTGCAGAGTAGCCACCTTGTGCTAAAAATAAGACTCAATAATGTTTTGCACTCCAGATTTATTTATCTATTTTTGGTCAAAAATGGCTCTTTTGATAGTAAAGATTGCTGACCCCTGCCTTAGCTGCATATTATGGCGCCGTTTGTCGCCCCCTCCAGTGGGTGTGGTTTTCAGAGTATGACATGTTGTGCTCTGTCTCTACGGTAGAATCTAGCAAATGCCATTAGAAGCACTACAAGTAGGAGGAATGTGAGTTTTTTCACAAACTATTTCTCTCACGTACTACTGTATGAGTGTAGTGACAGTTTCAGCAAATAAAAGAAAAAGCTATTTTTATAATCAAATTATTTTATAATTAAGAAAAGAAAAACAGGAATTTGTTACCTCCAGAATATCTTTGGCACAGCTGCTGTGTTGGCTTCTTGTTACCTGTGCAAACAGAAGAAAGGAGGCGATGGTAAATGAGGAGAAAGTCACAGGAAGTCAAGGCCAGCAGGTGATCAGACGGAGATTAGTGACCCTTCAGATCAGCAGACACAAAACAAGACATTAACCACAGTAGACAAGAACATGGAAGAGGAGCTGTTGTTGCCCACGGACCATATCTGAGCATCTAAATTACAGTAAAGTGCTGAGTGTGTCAGCTAAAATTCACTCTTACGCAAGTTCAACAGCAAATATAGCCGTGCACAAGTACTCACTCAGGGACTCATTCATTTCTTCCACCGGTCATTGCTCAAGATGTTAACTTTCACTCTCCCTCACAAAGATAACACACACACACACACACACTCAAAAAATAACTGTCTGCATTCTGCTTCCCGCCTTTTTGCTGCGACATTCACAACTCGGTGTCACACTTTACTGTAAACCTCACAGTCTCTCACACACACGCACGCAGTAATTGTGAGAGTTGAGAGGAGGTTGTTGATGACTCACATCTTAGAAATCACAGCTGCAGATGATCAGACGGATGTTGATTCTGTTGCAAGCAACTTTCTGTTTCCATCCGCATTAGGCAACCCCGCTCTCCCTCCCCCATGTTCCTCCCCCCTTGTCACAACCCAGCTCACAATTCAAATTCACCTCATTGGCATGAACGCCCAGAACCATGTTGCTCAAGCAGAAAGATAAAGGAATAATACTTTGCATCAGTGTGTGCAAGTGTGTGTAGGTGCTCTCTGTTGATGTGGGAGTGTGTTTCGTTCTGACTGTGAGTTTTGTGGGAACACTCTACAACAAAAAAATGTATTGTTTTGTTTAGTTCCTCATTCATAGCAGGGCTCACACTCTTTATCTTGTCAGGTTTGGTTTCAGTTGACTTCTTCATCAGTCTGAATTTCTGTATTTCTATGTGACTCTTTAGACTACCTTTAACATGTCCTTTACACTACATAGGCCAGTTTTCATTTTGGTGACTTGCTTCTTTCTTCTGTGACCCACTCTGTCTCCTGCGCCATCTGTGCAGCATAAGTATGCACAGTAGAAAACGTGTGTAGTGCAGCGTGCATGCCTGAGTGTGTGTGTGTGAAGCTGTGCCTTCTTGCATGCATGACTCACTAAGGTCAGTGTCTGAGTGGATGCACTCAACGCCTGAGGATGAAAAACAGTGTGTGTGAAAAACTGTCTGATTATTACAGCTACAAGGCAGTTATGAGGCCATAGGCACTAAATGAAAAACATAAACACAGACAGCCAGTGCTTTCCCTCCCTGTGGCGGTGCACAAGCAAAAAAAAAAAGCCAGGCTGTCTTCCTCAGTTTACACTCACACGTCCATTAGTACGGATATTATCATGTGCAATGTGTTCCACACGTCCATACCCAGCAGCACCACAGGCTACAGCTCTGGTGCAATACCCTGATGAGTGAACTCCTCAGGGACCAAACAAACCACAACCCATCATAACACCTGCAGCAAGCAGCATGCAAGCCAAGTAGACTACTAACCACCTGTTACATTCTTAAAGCATCAGCTATTACTGGAGTTATGCTCATTTTCAGCTTCTGTGCAGCACTTCCATCTGTGTTGGGAAAAATGTGAAAACACTTTTAATGTGCAAACTGAATTTTAGTGTAAATAAGAGCAGAAGATGCAACACTCTGCAGGAATGATCCCTTAAATCCAGTGTTTAGTCATCTTTACAAATAACCTGCATGTACTCCACATGTGCAATTTGGTGACTTTAAACAACATAGAAAGACAGATATAATCCACATGCACTCTCTCACCTGAGAATATGCGCATCTGAGTAGAAAACACACAACGGAAAGTTTCCCTTTGCCACCGAGGACAGTAGGCATGGTTCCTGGCTGGTCAGTGCTCTCCTCCGGTGTCCATGCCAGTGTGGACTCGCGTTAAAAACAGCGGATGCGGTGCCCCCTGCGTGACGCTGGGCAGAGCGGCTCTTCACTGCCGGAGTGTGTCTGTGTCACCGGGGGAGACAGAGGGCGATGTAGGCGGGCCGGTAACGTCAGAGATGACACACACGCAGCTCACGCAGGGACATCACGACTCAGAGCGGCCCCGTCGATGTTCATCACCGGTGCTGCCTCCTTTCTTAAAGGCGTAATTAGGATGTCAGAGCTGCTGAATACACCGGCGACCTGACACCCGCTGATGTAGTAAGTTTATGACATCCGGTCCAACGCACAGGGGCGACACTATGAATTATGGGGCCCCTAAATCTGAATTCATTATTATTGTTTGGCCACTTGGGGACATTATTACAAACTGTAAAAACAACAGCTGACACAGTATCACCTTTTAATAATATTAATTTTAATAATATATTAGTTCAATTTGCATATAGACTTAACCCTTTCCAAACAAAGTTAAAACTCAAAGTGCCTTACAGGATCACATTACGTTAGCTAACGTTAGCTTAAGTTGTTATAGCTAAGGTTACACCTAAGGCGCTAGTTAACAGTTGCCTACACTTTTACAAGACAGTGGGCAACATACATTAACGTAATTAGTAACCTTTTCTGTACATTTACTTACTTTTTGTCTTTGTTTTGGTTTGTCATCAACTCCTCAGAACAATATTGGCTTTTTAGCTGCTAGCCTATATGCTCCACGACAGCTAGCATAGTTGCTAACTTTAGTAATATTAGCTAACATCAGCTAACAGTTAGCTAAAGTTGTAATGACTACGGTGTTAGTTAACAGTTGTTAGTTAACAATTCATTTTTTGGCCACTTTGGGGCATCTTAACGAACTGTACGAACAGCGTTTGACATGGTATCACCTTATAATGATAATAATACTTATAATTTAATTTAACCTCTCATAACAAAGGTAACGTTAAAGGGGCAAAAAGCGAATTCGTTTCACCGCTAGGTTTGCTGTTGTGCACTGCCTGTAGACCAAAACAGAGTGCCACTCCTCCCTCTACCTCTGCTCTCCACCCCTCACACGTGCGTCGTCTAGCAGTTAGCGATGTCTCGGTCTCTGCTGTGTTTAGCTATTCCCCTGCCTACTTCAATGATGATGGTACCTGTAATAAATGTAATAGTATTTGCTGAGATGGAGGCGAGGCTCAGTGACTAGAGGAGCTGGTAGAAGCGCTCCATAGCTGTAAGTTACTCCAGTAGCCGGTGGCAGCCGACTCGGATAGTGCTAACACCGGGAGTTAACGCTAACGTTCCTCCTCTTCTCCGTGAGTGAGAGCGATGCTTTAGCCTAGTGGGCAGCTGGCTCGAGGGCTGCCCACTCGCTTCAGGTTAAATTGGGAAGAAGCAGCGGGTTTGTCGGGCAGCTGAGTGAAGCTGGGTCGTGCCAAGGTAGTTACCCCCGATAGGAAGTGTTTCCCCTGGCCACGGGAGCGCGCATGCATTCAGCGAAGGTGGAGCTACAGCACTGCGCTTGATTTCACTCATCAAGCGCAGACACACATGTAAATGAAAACTACCAACAATTGCATTGTTTAATTCATCGTTTTAGTGTTGTAATTTATCAACGAGGTTTTGCAAAGTAACACATGGCTCATCCATCAAAATAAATGCTTTTATTTTTCTGTACATCGTAACGTCATATTACACACTGCACTAAACTGAAAAAAAGACGATAATGATGAATTTTCCTTGTAATTTGTAATTTGACATATAATGCGCTGTAATTCAAGCTTTTGTAAGGAATTTGTTGAATTAAATGAACCTCGATACTCAAAATCAAGATCACTATAATTGTCTGCTGGCCTCGATAAAGTCTACATTTATTTCACTCGAAATGTACTGCCTGGCTCGCCAGGCGGCCCGCGAGGCTACATTTTACAATGCTAATTGCAAATGTTAGCTGAGCTGCTGGGCTAACTTACTCACCTAACACAACCGTAACACCTGACCCATTGCTGGGGCCGAGCCGCTAATAACAGTACGTTTACATTGCACAGCTTAATCGAGTTATGCTCAAAATTCGATTTTGGCGTCTAATTGGACTTTTGTCCCAGTTTATATGAAACTGAGAAAATCGATTTACTGACGGGAACGTGTCCTCCTCCTCAACACTAGGTGGCGATATGCGTCGTTTCAGCGGGTTAATATGGCCCCCTTTCCCGTTGACCTGTTACGTCACTTAATAAACAATTGGAGTCAGGTGGCAGACCGGCATTTTTGAACAACAGCAAGATGGATAATCGTACAGCTTTGTTCACCTCGTACGTAATGTACGCATTACTGATTGTGCAGATAAGGTGCACGCTATCCCTCATGGTCATGGTCATTTCAAGAGGCAGACAAGAACGCTGTATACTGTTGGAGGGCTACAACAATACCATGTCTTGTCTGTTCCGGGGTCATACACCAGCGTGGGGGTTGTGGAGCATGTGCACATGCATTGTCTAGTTTAACTCCAATTAAGGTGTATACATGCCCAATTCCAGTCTCATTATCTGGGTGTCTTAATCGGAGTTGGAGAACTCTGATAGTCGGAGTAACGCGTTTACATGCACCTCAGTTGTCCAGTTATAGTCAGATTACGGCAATAATTCGTTTTTTTCAAGTGTCATGTAAACGTACTGAATGTTAGCTAACATTACCTAACATTAGCTAAAGTTGTTTTGGCCAAGTTGTTGTTAAGCAGTTGTATTAATTCATTTTTTGGTCACTTAGGGGCATCTCAACAAACTGTAAAAACAACATTTGACATAGTATGACCTTTTAATGTTAATAATATTGATGATAATATATTAATTTCATTTGGATAAAACCTCTCAAAACAATGTACAAAGTGCCGTACAGGATTAACGTCAGTAATAATAACGATGCTATGGCTAAGGTGTTAGTAAACAGTTACACTTTTAAGAAACACTGTGCAACATTAACATACATTGAAAGTTTCTCTCCCCAAAATGTACTTTCTTTTTGTCTTTGTTTTGGTTTGTCATCAACTCCTTAGAGCAATACTTGGCTTTTCAGCTGCTAGCCTATCACTACAACAGCTAGCATAGTCGCTAACTTTGTATGTAATTTGGTGTTGGGAACGTGGCGTTAGTGTTAAGTTGGTTTATCAGAGCTTTTTGCTAAAATGATGTTTGGAAAGGAGCAAGAAACTGATAGAATTATAGGATAATTACTTTGTTTTTTCCTTGTTCCCTTGTACAGTGATAGTTTAAAACGTACGCTATGACTTAATATCATTATTTAGCCTGCAAGACAGCCACAAAATATCATTTTTTACAGAGGAAACAGATATTTTTTTATGTAACCTTAAACACTACTGTAAACCAAGGTTTCCAGATTAATTTTTGCAGACTTTTCCAGTGTCATACTTCTAATGGGGCCTGGCACACATGAACACTACTTATAGAGAGGCAAAAAGAAAAAATACAAACCACACCGTGGGTTCAAACCAGGAAATCCGCTTGCTGTGAGGAGACAATGCTAACCACAGCACCACCATATTTCTGGGTTGCTTATCTAAATTAACACATCATAATTCATCTTAATTTTATTTGTATCTGAATCTGCAAAGCAACTAAAGCCAGTAAAAACCACAGTACTTCCCTAAGAAATGTAGTGGAGTAGAAGTATTAAGTAGCATGAAACAAAAAAAGTAGAGTAACTTACCTCCACCACTAATATAAACTATAAAATATATAACATTAGACGGTTTAGTGACTGCATGAGAGCATGTTGAGGGTCAACGACAAAAATCTGATAATCTTTCCTTCCAGCATCTCGGCCTTGTGCACTTGTCTCGTCCATCCATTATTCTGCTTAATGCATTCTGGCCTGTGAAGTGGCTCTGGATTGCATGGATTTTGCCTTGTCATGATAAAATATGAGCTGTCTCTCCGGCTCAGATGGCTCTGCCGGGAGGAGGCTGAGAGAGGAGGGAAAGTCAGACACAAAGAGCTTGATATACGCGACTACATTGATTTGAGGGAACAGAGGTGCCACCACATATTCTCCTCTAAAACAGAAACGTATTTTTAGAAAGACAAAAGCGAACAACCCCATAGTGCCCCTTATTTGTTTGTTTGTGGCCACCTGTCACAGACTGAACACAGGGGCAGCCCCAGTCAATAACTGCTAGTCCAGATGTAGAAACTCATTTAATCTGCAGAGAGATGAAGAGACAAGAAAGACTTTGTGCTCACAATACTTTTTATGGGGTCTGACATCTTAATGAAAGAGATAAGAGGAGTGTACATTATGTTTGCCTGTAATAAATGAGACAGCCTGTGACCTCCTTTATTAACTCCACTGCATTAATTCATTCTTTTTAGGTCATGCAGTCTATCTGTGTGTTTCTGTGGCTGCACACGTTTTTGTCTGTGGCTTTTATGTTTCCGTATTTCAAAGGGAAGTTTTAATCTGTTTGTTTCTTATGCATTAACTTGAGAGGTGTTTTAGATAGATTGGTATTTTGTTTATTCCGGAGAGGAAGTGTGCATTTTACAGCAGCAGTACTTGAACGAACCGTTATGGTAAAAGATAAGCTGTGCACTCACAAGAAAGATAAAAACTCTGACATATTGAGCACTTTGTGGTGCTGACTTGTTATTGGGTAAGGCTGTCAATTCTCACATTTTAGATACTGGAGTTAGTTAGTCAATCAGTCAAAAAATCATGTTGTTTTAGGAACATGTAACTGAGAAGAGACATGGAGTGCGACAAAGGTTATCGTCGTTGGATGAGTCAGTACAATTTGAATATTTCTGTTGTCACGCACCAGTAACGGTTTGAGAGGGAACACTTTCTTTGTAACATCTGTGTACGCTGACAGAGTCCCTCCTTTTCTCATTACAGGGCTGTGCTCTGAGAGGCAAAAGTGTCAGACTTGTATTACTATATGTACTTACTTCAGTATCAGATAAAGAGAACTTTATTAATTATTCAGTTGACGGTAAATTAAATGGCAACAATTTAAATAATTGATTAATCAGTGTGGAAATTTTTTGAAGAAAAACAAACAAACAAATATTTGCAGGTTTCAGCTTCTCAAATGGGAAGATTTTATGCTTTTGTTTGTCACACAGGTGTTTCGAATTCTTATTCTTCTTAATAATGCAGTCCAATACAACACCATCACAACGCTTTGCATGTTATTATGTAGCAGATATATTCCACCTTTAGGTTTCAACAACACTGTGGTTAACACGTGGTTATGTTTAGGCACAATAATCACTTGGTTATGGTTTGGAAAATGTCAAGTTTTGGCTTACAATCCTCGCTTTTGTTGACCCAATCCCAGAGAGAAAAGCAGCTGAGATGTCTTGGTAAAAAACAACCACTGTCATGGCACTATATCCCAGCCTATGGGTTGCTACAAAACACCCACCTTTGGTGCCTAGAAAACCACTGGAAATACAGCAATATCTCACTAAAACACAACCAGTGTTGTTGTTTGTTGGTCTTGAACAGTGGTCTGCAGCTTGGCAGGTATCTCACCTTAGTGACACGCCATCCACCATCTTCCCCACTTCCTGAAATCAGCTTATATAGTCTGTCAGTTCAGAAACGTTGATATGAAACATGCATATGAGACATATTTGTGGTTTGCAGAAACATACATTGCCAACATTTTCTGCTGGCAACTGGGCTGCTAAAACATATAATTCTTACCTGCAATTAACACTTCTATGACAGTGTCAAAAAACCTAAACATTTCAGGGATCACAAAAATAGTCTTGGGCAGAACGGTTGCATTAAATTGTGTAGGTGTTCCCACAAGAGTGCATGTGGCTGTCTGCTCTTTTCTCTTGACTAGACTGACTCACAGATTGTGGTCCTGATATGACAGACACTTTCGTTCTGTCTCTGTTTTCTTATGCATACCTACAACACATCAGTAGCAAAGACAGGAGAGAAGCAACAGTGTTTTCCTTGTTGAACAGAGTGGAAATGTAGGGATGAACTGGTAATGGAGGGATAAGAAAAGCCTGGGGCCAGTCTCCACAGTCACACAGTAGCACCCTTGGTTACAGACCCATGGCGACAGGAGCTCAAAGGCGCAACGGCATCCCCTGACGCTGCCTGTTTAGAACACGGCTGGCCTCAAGAGTCAGCCTTCCTGACAACACACTTACTCTCTCCCTCTTTCTGCCTCTCTCTCACATGCAGCCTAAATGAAGACGATGAGATGGAGAGCTGTTAGGAGAGAACGAGTGGGCCTGAGCTACATTGTCTATCCCTGCAGCTTGCTTTGGTTACCATGGAGATTCCAGATTCCTGCAGGTAGAGAGGGAAAGGTAGACAATATGGTACCATTTTCTATGAAGACACCCTTTTAAAGGCTTAGATATGCTCTAATTCATGGCTATTTTTAATAGTTTGTGGTAAACCTTTATGCATCAAGTTACAAGCCTTTAATAAGAACATCTTCAGGGTTGCCAGGTTGTGAAAAACTCCTCACACTGATGCAAGAAAAATGTTGGTAAACCATTAATAAATACTCTGTGGTTTCTCAGTATCTAATAAGCCAACTCGTCTGCAGTTATAAATGTTATTAAAGACATTACTACATCATTTTTACACCAATCTAAATGTTAAGAAGTTGTTGTTGATATTGTTTGGTCCATGTGTTCTGCAGCCTTGTCCCAGAATGTAAGAATTCATCTATTGAATGGTTGTCTGTCTCTATGTGTCAGCCCTGTGATAGTCTGGTGACCTGTCCAGGGTGTACCCCGCCTCTCGCCCAATGTCAGCTGGCATAGACTCCAGCGCCCCAGAAAATGAATGGATGAATGTTTGCATTGTATGTTTCTGCAAGCCAAGGATATGTTAACTTTGAATGTTTCATATGTAGCAGATGTGAAACTCTATGTTTCCCTACACTGCAATGTAATGTTTTGTGGTTAATAATGATTAAGTTGAGACACAAATCCTCTTGGATCATGTTTTGGCTTAAAATGTCTGGTGTTATTATTTATCTGGTGCTAAAAATGTCACTGGTCTGAACAGTGGTCTGCTGCTTGGCAGTCATCTTGCCGATGTGTCACACCATCTACCACCCCCCTGTCCTTCTGATGAGTAACACAGCTAACATACAGTATATGCTAACATATGTTAACTGAACTACATCACTTTCAAAATGTTGATAAGGTATATATGAAGCGTATAAATGTAAATTAACTGTGGTTTTCAGAAACACACAATGCCAATATTTTATTCTGGTTCATTATCCAGACACCTCTATATGCCAAAGTAGTATCAGGCCTATTGTAACTAAAGGCTACTTTTGCCTCTGGTAAATGGATTAAATGCTTTGCAACATTAATGTATAGATCAAGATTATAAGTAGCAGGTTTGTAGAAGTTTGATCACTTTGTCCTAAGGTATCTGCCACACAGAGGTGCCTTGATATGACTGTGGCAGTGTCCATGCAGGACCTGATGAGTAGATGATCAGCCTAGAGCACACTGAGCTGAGAACTCCACCCTGTGGCCAAAGTGAGAAGTACAGCTTTACCAAACAACACTGCCAGTTCCTGCATTGCTGTGATATGTATCATAAATGTTTTATTGTCCCTTTTGCCCGAGGACAAACACAATGGATTATGCATTCTTGCATAATAACACCTCTTTAACGTGCACTGTGAATATATCATAATGTGATGTGATATGATATATCTTAAGGCT
Organism: Epinephelus awoara; assembly: GCA_035609425.1. Classification (NCBI taxonomy): domain Eukaryota; kingdom Metazoa; phylum Chordata; class Actinopteri; order Perciformes; family Serranidae; genus Epinephelus; species Epinephelus awoara. The sequence goes on from CM069307.1 coordinate 26,496,780, forward strand.
CTGACTAACTGTTACATTCATTATTAATTAAACTGCCTATTGTTGTTTCTATTAATTATGTCAAATAATAATAATAATAACTTCGTTTTGTATAGCGCCTTTCAAAACACCCAAGGTCGCTTAACATAGAATGTGTGTAGGTGTGTGGGTGTGTATGCATGTGTGAAAAAGTGCAATAGTCAAAAAATGCTCACCACAATTTCATTACTGCTTGAGAAGTGACTCAAATTATTATGAAGGGGTCCTTAAAACAGATGACAATCACAGGCAGAGCAGGAGGTGGCTTCTGGGGCTCCAGCCCTGATTTTTTTCTCTCAAAAGACCGGCATCTTTTAGGTTTTCGAAAATACCTTCAACTTTGCCTGTGTTGTTTATCCTACTGTTTCCTAAAGAAATGTATCATACAGTAATATATAATAGATATATAAATATATCTATCTATCTATATATATATATATATATATAATATACATATATATTTTGCTAATAGTCTCCCAGCCCAGAGCATGCTTCCTCAGGGAGATCAATTTTTCCAGGCCAACAGATGAAAATTCAACTAAATTACTGTATATTACTGAAAGTCAACTGTTTTGATAACCACTTCATAATAATATGAGTCACTTCTCAAGTAGCAAGGACCCCTTAGGTTTGGGCTGAGCCCTAAATATTTACAAAATCTGGCTCTGCCTCTGTTTAATTTCACTGCCCCTCATGTCAGTTTCTTCCAGGTGCTCCAGTTTCCTCCCCTAGTCCAAAAACATGCAGCTCAGGCTGGATAGAAACTCTGAACTGCTTGTCCCACATTTTTCAATCTCAGATTGTTTTATCTGAAGTATTCAGATGCCTGAAAGTGCAAAAAAATTGGAGAAAAGTAAAAAAAAAAAGAAGTGTGTAATACTGTACAAATAGAGGTGGGGGACAAATATGAAATGGGGGTATTGAGGGTCCTCCCTTAGAAAATACCTGGTCAGGTTGTTATTCGACACTGATATTTGGTTGAATTTAGGTTGTGACGTCAGGTGACCAAATTCAATGTCAGGAACGTGTAATGCCAGCATTAATTTGACAGATGACATTGATATTTAATTGGTTTTAAGTTATGTCAAGTAACCAAATCCAGAATCTTCCAAATGTCTCATGCCAACATCATCTTGACGTAGAATAACTACACATGTCCCCTGCATTCCCCCCAAATCTACACCTGTGTGTATAACAGGACTACTTTTCCTAGTCTTCCTTATTTTCTCTGTTTTCTAAATGATCTTGTGACTCCCTCAGGTTAGGGGTGGACTGACAGCCATAATGTTTGAGCATCACTGAGATCAGATCATCATGACTCAGTGCTCAATTCCAGCTGTCCTGACTTAATTTCCTGCTCATGTTATGTCACCATGTGTTAAATAATATCCATATTATTATTAAAGATGCATATGATTTGTCTGCTTAGCTCTGCTTCCCCTTTTGAATGGAGGCCTATCCAAAACAAGCAGTTTACAGCAGATAACAGCCTGCAGCGTGGTCACAATAAACGGATAAAAAGAGCAGGATATGCAAAGCCACGCAGTGAAAAGCCTATTCATGTCATCCTGAGGTGCACCAACAACTGCTTGGACTGGCTTGTCCCTCTTGTGTGATGTCATCCAATGGATGAGTGGCTGGCGGCTGCGATGCGCATGTATGCAGTCCACTGCCTTAACGCATCACAGCGAACCGCACTTGACAGCTTGCCAGGTTAGAGGGGGGGAAAACACACTCACACACACTCACTCACTCACTCACACATACACACACACACACACACACACCATTCAAGGGAGGAAACCAGACCTGCTGAATTTCCACCAGCCAGCCGTCATCCGCATCCAACCCGAGGAGGTAGAGGGTTTCCCGCAGCCTCTCTCTCTCATCGACATCTCATGCATCATTTTTGGGGATTAATTATGTTTCTCTCCTAACGCACAGATGACAGCGTAACCGGGGCGGTAAGCTGCTCAGATACCCAAAACACAGCCGCTTTGTTGCATCGGATCTGTTGTGACTGGACATGAATTCGGCGGAACAGACGGTTACATGGTTGATTACGCTCGGGGTGCTGGAGTCGCCGAAGAAGACCATCTCGGATCCTGAAGCGTTTCTGCAGAGCTCCCTGAAGGATGGGGTGGTGTTGTGTAGGCTGCTGGAGCGGCTCAGCCCGGGGTCCACGGAGAAAGTAAGGGCAATATACATCCACCCCCCTTTGCTCCCCTCTGCATACACCAACCGCCCGCCCCGTCGGCGTGTCTGTGCGCCGCTGCCTAGATCCGTGAAACCGACGCGGTTTGTTGTCTGGCTTCTCTTTCTGCCCACTGGTCCATGAGGCGATTTCTTTTGTAGGTCACGGCAGCCCGGGTTATTGTCTGCGAAAACAGCACTATGTTACATGGCTGCACATACACTGATGTCACAGAAAGGCCGCTGTTTCCTCCGCGTATTGATCTGCTCTAAACATCACAGCAAAATAATTGATCTATGAGGTCTTTATAATGAAGGCCTCGTTTATTATGCGTTTAGTGCAGCTGATTTAAACACCCTGCAGATCTGCGTTATTATGTGAAGCCCCTGTTTCATATTCCTCTCTAATCCAGGGCGATGTGGCGTGTATGTCAGTGTATTTTTCACACACTCACAGTATGGTCAGTCAGGGATGACTAGCTCTCTGTACACAGACCACAGCAATAAGAGTGGGCCGCCATTGACTGCAAAGGCGCACACAGACAGAGATGGACCCTCTCCCCATTTAAAGAAACAGCGCAGTGTTTGTAACTGTCAACGTATAGCGTCAGCCACCTAAGGGAGGCAATGTTTTCCTGAAAAGAGAGGAGGCTGCTGCCTGCACCTCCACACAAGCAAATGAGATATTTGCCTGTTAAATGGCAAATACGTCTCCTCCATTTTCCTCCATGTGGGTGTTGTTTAATCTCTGAGACATATCCAAATCATGTTTCACTGTTTTGCATGGGCAACAGGAGAGGGCTGGATGTAGATTAAAAGGCATATAGTGTTTGAGATAGTCTATTCTGGAGAAGGCGGAAACAACTGGTACTTCATCCTGATTGGTGAAATCCAATGTTGCTGATTTTAATTCTGTTAAATCTGCTGCCATCTCAGGTTGGGAGGATTTTTTAAATGTTTGACACATAACTGCTCAACTGTCATAGATTAATGTCTCTGTCCTGCCCCACAACTATATGCTTACATTGTCAAACACACTATTGCTGTGACAGATTAATCCAAATGATACAAAACTGCAAAATTGTGACAAAAATCTCTGGTCAGAGAAGACAGTTTACTATAAATCCTAAATTAAATCTTAAAGGTCTAGTGTGTGGGATTTAGTGGCACCTGGTGGTGAAGTTGTAGATTGCAACCAACTGAAACTGAAAACTCATGAGTTTCGCAAAACTACAGAGACATTTATAGTTGAAAAATAAACTTCTCATTGCTCTCTGGTGAAAGGCCCAGTGTGTAGGATTTAATGGCATCTAGTGATGAGGTTGCAGAACTAAGGGTGCTTTCAGATCTAGAGTTGTCTTGCTTTGGTCTGAATCAGGGACTAATTTTCTTACAAAGTTACATAATTGCCTAGAGTTGGTTTGTGTTGTCACAGCAGCATTTACAAGCGGACCAGATAAAACGCCTTGCGCGAGAAAGCTGCTCTTGATTGTTCAGAATTTCCATCCCGGAAGAATCCAGGAAGTAAACAAAACGTTGAAGAAGAGTACACTTGCAAAATGTGACACTTTCTAATGTCACAATGGAGGGACAACTACGCAGGTTGATTTTAGCGCTGGTCGTCGTGGACTATATTGCTGTCATTGTTCATTTTAGTCAAACCATACAGTTTGAAAACGAGCACCCTAAAACTTCTCCTGTGTGCCAAGCATGTGGGAGAACTATGGTGGCTGACAAGGGTAAGCAAAAACGCGAATGGCCCTATCTAGAGCCAGTGTTTCATTTGTTCGTTCTTAGCTACTGTGAAAACAACATCACATCTCTGTATGTAGCTAAAAGCTGTTCATTCTAAAGTAACGAAAACACAACAATACTTATTTTCAGCTGATTAGAAACTAAAGAAAATATAGTGATGAATATTATATACCATTCATACCAACAGATGCCCTTTAATCCTATACACTGGACTTTTAACTTCAAACACATCTTGGGTGTGTTAGCACTGACATTTCTTGGTACTCATCAGCCAACATATACACTGATGTATATACACACATGTGGGATAGGCTTACATTGATGGATTATTCTGTTGTGCTTTAAATACTACTGCAACCCCCAGCTCTACAATCATCACTACTAATAAATACCTAACATTTTCCCCATTATGTGCTTCCCACTTTCCCCTACATTGATATGTTGCCCTTCCATAATGAGTCAGCCACTCTTAACTCCCATGGGCCTGTCATATTGTGCCACTGTCTGGCCCAGATGTGGCCCTCATGTGGTTCAGTTTTGGCTGAGCAGCTCTGTATGTGGGCCAGTAGACAGTGAGATGTGTGGTTTAAAGCTGGGTCAGATGTCACTTGCTATCAGGATAGATATTAGTGCTGTATAGACCAGAGATGATATTGTATCACGGTTCTTTTTTTGATTAGCTGTAACAGGCCTCTTTACCTCCATTACTTGCATCTTTTCTTCACCCTTTAGATTCCTCCCAGTTACATTGTGATGGAGAGATTGGAGATGTGAGGATGGTGGACATGCCATCCTTAACTGTTCATTCTTTAAGAGATGGTTCACTCCAAATCAAAAATACATATTTTTCCTTTCACCTGTAGTGCTATTTATCAATTTAGATTGTTTTGGTGTGAGTTGCTGTTGAGATATTAGCCATAGAGATGTCTGCCTCTATGGCTAAAAACAGCAATGTCTCTTTCCAGAAATCATGATCCAGCTAGTCAAGATAACCCACAGACCTTTGTTTTGGGCAGTTTCATATATAAACTAAATTCTTTCTAATTAACTTCACCATCCAACTGTATCACTGTCCCTTTAATTAAAGGATGCCCTATTCTAATGACACAATGTTTTGATTGCTCTAGAGTTCACTTCCTAGATCATCTCTGCTCTGGACACACTTAACAACAAGCACTTCTCAGTGGGTAGTCAGAGGCAAATTAGGAAACATAAGGAAAACTGAAATTGAGAAAAATGAGAAATGTGGAGGCCAGAGAATGGCTAACGTTGCAAGTACAATCGAATAAATATGAGCAAAATGTTTTGAGGAAATTGAAGGAATTCGGAATTGAAGGAAAAGTGGGAAAGGCAAAATATGAGGAAAATAGTAAACATAAATAACAAATATATTCACAAATGTTAGAGCGTAGAATCAAGACAAAGGAGATGGGAAAACAGGTGTATGATTGTGTGCATTGAGGTGTATTACTTCTTACTTTATACACTGTATTTTCTATGAGCTGTGTGACAAAGCGTGCCACTTCTATAAAACTGGTTACCAGTTAATCAAGATTCTATATCGACCTGATATCAGCTCATCATCATAGTTTGTCCACCAGAGAGCACTGACAACATATTTTTTTAATAAAATATCCTGATTGTTACACACCTTTTTCACAATGCTTCAACAGTCTAGTTTAAGGAGTCCTTACCAAGAGTATTTATGCTATGTGTTATTTATTTAGCCTCAAGTTACAGTTGGGCTGTGATAAATGTGAGGTATCAGGGTGTTACATTTTACCACAGTACTTTTGAAACCTCATGGGTATGATTTTCAATGCATTCAAAAGTTTAGAGCTCCCCCTTCTATAAAACAGTTAGTTCGTAAATGCTGTATTGAGGCGATGTATTGTAGTACTCAACACTCACCACCAGAGGTCAGTGCCCAGTGATGAAACAGGTTGCTGAGCTGAGAAAGACGGCGACTGTGACTGGTCTGGATAACGTCACAGGACTAGTAAACAGCCAGCAACGGCCGACACACACCTGTATGAATACTGGTATATTTGTAATCGCTGGTTGTTAGGCTGAGTGTGTCTGGTTTAAAATTTAACATATCGCCCAACCTGACATTGTAGGCTAGACAATGTCATGCATGCTACAATTAACCAGCAGCGCAGCTTTATATGTTCTTTTTTTACCCCAGTGAAATGACAGGAAAGTAGGAGTAGATATCATCTTAGATTTGGGGTATTGATGATACTGTAGGTAGGGATGAACAAGTACACTATTATCTGTATCTGTGTCTGTATCTGTGAACCCAGCTAAATTATCTGTATCTGTAAAAGTACTCAGAATGGGCAGAGTTTAAGTTGATATGGGCTGATCAGACGATGCTATGGTTATGATTTGTTTAAAAAATTACAGCCAGCTACCCAGTTGTGGATATTCCTTCATAATTAATACGAATATTGATACATTTTATTTGATGATACTCGTAGTCGTGAAATGTACATTTTCTGTACCGCATCCTTGTTTCATGCGAGTACTCGGCTTAAACTGAATTATCTTTTTCTGGTTCTCATAGCTGCATTACAGTAAAGTAATGTAAAATGTTTTGTGACGCACAGTTTAGTTGACGAGACGTTAGAATATTTATTTAAATTGGTGGCTATGCATTTTTACAGTAAGAATCACTTAAGCCCTACAGCATTAAATGAAAATTAAAATGTTCGTTTCCACATAATTTTCCATCAAAGCTACAGGGAGCCACTGGAAAGGGACTAAAGGGCCTCAGGCACCTTACCCCTGGTCCAGCCCTACTTTCATGGAGGTTATAATGTTTTCAAGGGGTGTAAATTCAACTTTATGGTAATTTAGTTGCTTTGTAATAAAAGGCATTTCTAATATTGTGTCCACTCTGTTTATATCAGTGAAGCTTAATCTTTGGTGCAACATTTTTCTTCTTTACCATCATGTTAAAGTAGGTTGTTACATAAACCAGTGCACCCATAGGCTACACCACCATCAGTGGGGATCCCTATTTGTTAACGTCATTTCCCTCGACCCAGCACCACAGCCTCCTCCACTTCCCCGCTGCGGGATCAGTGCTCAGCCTGCCGGAGTGTCAGGCCCACTGCAAACACACACACACACACACAGTATAATGCATATCGAGACTGAAGATACACTTTCAGGGCTGGTAGTCTCACACACAGCAGCAGAGGGAAGAGCAACAAACCCGCAGCGAGACCTGGAAGTTTCTTTCTAACCCGCGTTTCCGTCTTTCCAGATCTACCAAGAGCCGAAGAACGACGGCGAGTGTCTGAGCAACATAAAGGAGTTTCTCAAGGGCTGCACATCGTTCCGCGTCGAGGTGAGTGTCTCCTCAGATATGGGTTTATCCTGTGTATGTACCACACCTTGTCTGCCTTTTGTATCCACGAGAAGTGCTTTCAAAACCGCACATTAAAGAGGAGCCACTGCTCCAGTAAACAATGGGCTCATGGAGTGGACGGTGACAGGGGGAGGAGGAGTGAGCTGCAAGCCGAGAACAATCACCCATCGCCCGGGTGAGAGAGACTGGCTTGTCCGTGCAAGTGTCGATACATTTGCAGCATTTCCACAACATAAACTAACTTTAATTGCCTGTACTATCACACTGCAGCCTGTTCACATGTCCTGCTTTGGTATAAACGCGCCTTGGTCATGCTTTAATTAATGCAGAGCTTTGTCCTCGGGCTCGTGCGTGGCTTTATTGTCACCACTGCTTCACACTGGCCCCTGTATCAACATTGTCTTGTTGAGCTGCAGCTGTGAAGCATATAGCACCATGGTTGTGTAAGTAGGTCTTGCTCTAACATGCTAATTACTGTCTTATTATTGTAAGGTGTAAAGTCTAAACATGTTCCCACATTAAGTGCCTCACCCTTGCAGAGGTATATAGAAATATGTGGTTTCTGTTGTGGCTAGTGTACTTCGATAAGCTTAAGCAAATGGAGGACTGTGTGCTGGTAAATGCTGTGTTGGCCAGTGCATAGAGGGGTCATTGAACCGTCCCTGGTTTGACAATACAACTCAGTGTTCTTCAGCATTGCCTCTCCCCGCTGAGTCTGCAGCCACTGAACAAGAGGTGGACACGGGTTGAGACAGAGCGCTGTCGTGTTATTTAGTGGGGAAATCATGAGATTTACAGGGTGTCTGCAGGTCCTTTATAGTTTCTTAAATTCAGTTCTATAAATAAGAGGCCTTTAAAGGTATAAAATAGTCTTAAAATTGGCTTTATGATGTAGTAATTGCTACAAAAATCTGCTTTAATTTCTTTTTGTCAAAATGAGCCAAGCTCTTCTCAAGCTTTTACAAATCTTTAAACCTACCACTGAACCTAAAACTGTATTTTTACGTTATACTTGCATTTAACTGCTGGTAAAATGTAGATAAACTCACCCTAATAACCATATTTCTACATCAAACCTACCTCTGTCTGCACTGGACCATATTTTCCGTTATACCTACCTGCAATGCTTGAATAAGAGCAAGATTATTCGTCAAAAATCAGTCCTAAATGTAGTTGAAAATGGTCTTGAAAAGGTCTTTAGAATCATTAAATGTTTTATATCTATAGACAGACTGCTGAGATCTGCGGGAAGCAAAAGACATCCGTCATTGTTTCACTAGGTGTCTGTCTGTTTTGGCTCACCACAGGGACATTTTCTGGCAACAGCGCTGAGCAATAATCTGGTTTTATTGGTAACAAATACTCAAATTCCCCTTCATAAACCCTCCTGTATGCCATGCTGATTTATGCCTTCACTGGCGGAGATACTGTGTTCAATTATTTTTGTGTTAGGCCCTTGCATGCGAGAGTGTGCTCAAATACATGACTTTTCTGGGTGAACCGGACAGAGCAGGATTACAGTAGTTTGGGACATGGCAGTCGTCCCGCTCACCATCTGTGGAGCAAAGATGGACCTTCTCCAGAGCCCAGAGCACTGCTGGCTCTGACCCCAGGTAGCTGCGGCTGCAGATTAGAGCGGCGGACGCTTACATGGGGAAGACAGACAGACAGACAGACGCTGTGCTTTTGCAGTCCTGACCTACCTCTTTTTAATGAAGCTAAGCTGGTTGTCTGGCTGAACGTCAACAGTGCTAGCTGTGCTTTGCTGTGTTTGCTTGTCTAGTGTGGATATTTCAGCAAGATGGATCTCTTTTAGATCTAATTTGGATACCTCATGCAGATTATACACTCAGGAACATGTCTCACACTTTGGCAGCTGCTGTTATTGACCCTTGACCCTTATTGCCTTTGACCACAGGAAGTGATCATTAGAGTTCCCATGACCCCACTGGTCCCTCTGGAATAGTAACCTTACTCTGTGTCTACAATAAGAATAATCACAGATCCATCTGTCTTGCCTAATGGGAGACTTTGACTCCTGATCCATCAAAAATGAAAACAAGGAAAGGCTGTTGAGTTGTTTATCTACCGCAGGAGACCTATAGTGCTGCTAAAGGTGTTTGGACAGATGTAATTTTATTGAGTAAAGTAGAGCATCAAAATTTTCCAAGCACAGTGTGAAATCTTCAAACATGTTGTTTCGACAAACCAGGAGTTCACACACAAAGATTTTCACTTATAAATAATATTTAACACAGAAAAACAACAAATCTTGATTTTTTTCCTGAATAAATGACTAACGATTAATCAGTTATCAGAATTGTCACTGATGAACTGATCAATCAACGGCGCTCTAGTTAGCTCTTTAATAAAGCAGCTTGGATGAGTTCATAGTTATTAAGTTTAAGCCTTAATTTGAGGTGTTTACAACCATGTTAGCAAAGTAATATTACAGCCATTTTGATTTATTATCCTCTAATTTGCCAGAACAAATTAGTCTTGATCCTTTCACTTAATTTTTTCGATTTCCAAGGGGCGCCCGAGTGAGAGAAAATTGCAAACAGACCACAGCGTTTAGAGATGAGCTGGTATATTAAACTTTTGCTAAATCCTGTTGGAAGTGCACTTAAAGCTTCTTCTTAAGAGAGACTTTTCTAGTCTTCAGACCATTCGAAGCACTGTTTTTACACTACATTTCACACACACACACACGCAGTGACACACTGGTGGCCAGGGCTGCCTACATGGTGCCACCTGCTACTCAGTAACCATTCACACGCACTCACACCAATGTAACCCTCCACTGGGAGCAATTTGGGGTAGAGCATCTTGCCAAAGGATACTTCGGTATGCTGCCTGCAGGAGCTGGGAATCGAACCGCCCGCTCTACCTCTGAGACGAAGTTGCCTTCATCAATCTTCATCATCTAATTGTCAGATTAAATTGTAGAAAATGTAATATCAGTTAAATGCAATCATTTTACTTCCATCCATATGTGCGTTACATACGGACTGTAATGGTGAATATAAGATTCTTATATCTACATGACTGATGGAAGCTGACACTGGAATTTTAAAATGGAAACAGGAAATGGGAAGTTGAGGGTGGGCCAGATGCGTTTGCCGTAGCAAAATAAACGTGAGCTCATAGATTCGGCTGGTTCCTGGGCAACAATTTTAGCCTCCAAAAGTAAGACAAACCTATAAAGGCATACTTATATTTGGTGGCAAATGCTTTGACATCTGCAGCAGCTCTGTACTGCAGCCATCGTCATTCTCAAATATGGATATTGGCCTTAAAAATCCAGCATCACATAGGATATAATCGTCACTTCTTGTTTGTCTGTAGAGCTTTTTGTCTTCATGAACTGAAACACATGATCAGATTTGTGTTGGTCAGGTGACTAACTTGGCTGGGGAAGAATATCCCAGTGTTGGGCGTTAAAGACAGATGCTTAACTGCCTTGTCTGTATGTTAACAATCATTGTCCTGTTGCTGTTGTTGCTGGGATGTGAACACTTTCACTCACCCTTAAAAGTCAGTAACCCCAATGTTTTATTGTTGTATTCTTAAATCCCTCGCTGTAGATTGTTGCACCGTGCTGTCTGTAATACACAGAACCATTAATACTTCAGTAATTCAGTATATTGAAGTAATCTCTCACTGAGATGTAATCATAAATCATCAAGTGTACTGTACATGGAGTTGTTGGTTGTAATACTCTGTGCAGGTGAACACTCATTTCCTCAATCATGACAAGTGTGTGAGCAGTTCACCACGCTGTTGCAGCTTGCTGAGTCACACAGGGGTGTTGCACCGTTGTCTCAGCCTGCTCTGAGGGATCATTACCTGACTGTGATGCTGAGGCATGGCAGACATGTCGAAGCTTGTCATGTTCATTAGCTCCATGCATGAACGTTTGATTTACATCATTATGTCTCGCTGTGAAGACTGGTAACTGTTTTTTATCTAATGGAGAATTGTTGAAGCGACTTTTAAAGACGGAGGAAGAACCAAACTCTTTTAGTTACCGTGAGAAAGAAACGTTAAGTACAAATACTGGATGTTAGTTGTAGTTTCAGTCCCAGTGGAAGTATTTACGGGTGAGGAAGAGGGTGCTTTCACATGAATGCTCCTGAAGGACAGCAAGTCTTCCACACACACACAAATACACACACACAAACACCCTCTTGCAAAGCCTTCGTTCACATATTCCCTCAGGACATATCTGCAATCAGAGCGGAAGATGAAAGAGACTCATATCTCACAGTCACTCACCCTCAGCGTAACCAAAGCGAGAGCAACTAATCACATGAAGCCGTTACACAGGAAGAGAGAGGACGACTACAGTCATCAACAGAGATACAATCGCTGCCATTCATAGTAACCAAGAGGCTAGTGAGAGTCACACTGACAGCAGTTTGCACCGTGCTTACACTTTTACTGCCGTTGAGGGAGAGGACTGGCATTGTTGTACACTTTTGTCAACAAATGCCATAATGCATTGGTCTGTTTTGGTACTTTCTGACTTCCCTAACCTGTCTGTGACACCCATGCCTTGTTCATGTTATTGTTAAGTACAAGTTTCTGACTTGTAAATGTTGTTCATGTCAACATTTGAGTTGTGGGACACTTCTAGGCTATTGATATGTCAGACATGGCACTTGGCTATCTGTAATCTGCAAAAACTGTAATGTTTTCAAGAGTAGAAATAAATAGAGCATCGGACCTCAAGGCTCGGAAAATATGAATGGGAGTCAATGGAGAGAAAATTATTATTTTCTGGTCCCAGTCATTAAATGCCTTGGATTACAGAAATGTGTGGGTCTAAATAATATTTTTTCATGTTAACAGTTTGACAGTTTATTGTATGATTCTTCAGTTAAAGGCTGTGGAAACAACGTAATGAGAAAGACTACATGTCGCCTATGTGATGTCACGTCATCACACTTTCCCTCCACTTCTCAACTCACAGTGCTGCTGCTGCGTCTTCTGCCACGATCTACGGACCCATCAGGTCCCATGTACCGGAAACGGAAACACACAACTTAGGAGCTCTATTGACGTGGGTTAGGGTTGGGGCGGCAGTAGCTCAGTCCATAGGGACTTGGGTTGGGAACCGGAGGGTTGCCTGCTCAAGTCCTCGTCCGGACCAAAATATGGAGCGTGCCAGTTCACTTCCTGGGCACTGCCGAGGTGCCCCTGAGCAAGGCACCGAACCCCCCAACCTGTGTGTAATTGACAACAGAGTGAAAAATTGAATTTCCCCTCGGGGATTAATACAACATATAAAATTGAAAAAAAATTATTGAAAGTGCTTGCATTGAAATATTCTGTGCAAAAATAGAATTGAAGTTCTTTTGACTGTTTCTTACTTAGTGTTAGTGAATATTCTTCATCCTGCTTTCTGCGTGAGTGTCTCCTGCAGTTGCGTCAGTATTTTATGTGTCACCCACCTCGAGAACGTGCAACGGTAAAGTTTGTGCATGAGTATATGAAATCGTATAATGCAGGTTTAATTGTGGCAATCAGGGGTGTGAATTACCATTTTCATATTCTTTCTTTGGACAATGATATAATATTTGCCGATATCACAAAATCTGCCTGAATACTATTTCGATTTGATGCGATTCAGGGGCCTGCAATCAATATGAGATGATGATATACACGTCCCATTATACACAGTCTGTTACACAAGAAACTGAAACCCCTTTCCTTTTTACTGTCGGCCATAAAAGGTCAAAACAACACTTAAATAATGTAAATAATTGAACTGGTTAAGTGCAGTAAAGTTACTTTCAAGTGATTCCACTGACACACATAAAACAGCATGTTATAAGTTAGCCTTCTGGAAGAAATGTTTTCATTTGAACCCAAACCATGATCTTTTTCCTAAAGCTTCAGGACTATCTGAAGGCAAATCTCTCCCAGCAGCCATAACACATAGATTAACAGCAACATAATTTAACAAAAGTATAAAGTTCATGTCAGTAATAACTGTCAAGGTTCACAGACAAAACAATTGTTCTCTCATACTTATTGTTGGTTCAGGTCGCTCCTGACAGAACAGCACGGTTGAATATCAGCCTGCAGGCATGTTTTTTTCCCCAACTGAACATTGTTGAAACTGAGCAGCTAATGTTGCTGCAAGAAGTCAGTGAAGTCAGATGCACGGCCAGACCAGTACATCGTGTTTTATCTTGCAACAGCATTGTTTACACGACATGCTCTGTGTGTTGACCTGTATTTTCTTTGAAATGGAAAATGTTTCCACACTACTGATTTATTCCTGACTAAATAATATTATCGTCATTGTCTTTCTCTGGGCTGTTTACTATCTGCCTGCTGCTGTTTGATGGTGACACAGAATTTCAAAATAAAGGCGTGAAGATGACGATATGGATCAATGTTTTCACTTTGTATCGATGATATTGGAATATTGATCACAGGGTTTATATTAGTAGTCCGGATCAATTGATCGTTACCTCCCTGGTTGCAATCAAGTGAGGAAGCTAATTTTATGCAAAACTTCAGCTTTGCCTGGAAGATGTCAATTCCAGGACTCATAACTCATCAAAGTCATTTACAAAGACTGGCCTGTTAAAGACTGGTGGAGACATCCATATGGCCCGAAGCAGAGCCTGTAGCAAATCAATTAAAGTCACGCCATGGGCGAAACAGCTAAGACGAACCACGCTGCTGAACCATCACACAGGATGGCACTCTACAAGTTAGCAGTAATTAACCTTGACACTGCTATGGTGTTCGGTCAGTGAATTTGAGGGAAGTGGTGAGTTCCTTAGAAGTCCTTGAATTTGATGTTTAAGAAGGTATGGGAACCCTGAGTCAGGAACTATGTAATTAAACATCAAGTAAACAAGATTATCCAACTGACAGGATGTTCACTACCAACGTGTAGTACTTTGTGCTTTGAACATGTTTTGTTTGATACCAAAAAATATTGAGGTTCAATACCCAGCCCACTTTTGAGTTCTAAGCAGCGCCCTGGGTTCGATTCCAACCTGCAGCCCATGGCCGTGTGTCACCTTCATTCTCTCAACCCTCTTTCCTGTCACCCTCTAGCTGTTCTATAATAAAGGCAAAAGCCCTAATAAATAATCTTAAAAAAGCAAAGTGCCTTTGTTGAGGACTGTTTTCTGCTTTCAGCCTTACATTGGGAATGCAGTTTCTTTCAGTTTCCAGTGTCTGGATCCGATCAGAGGTCGTACACTTGGCATTGATAAGAGTCTTCATTATCTTGATTCTGGCCACATTGTGATTGGATTACAGGATGCAAATTAGCCCTATATATGAGACTTTGGCTGTACAGGAGACGCTTGTCAGAAGCATTAATCCATTGTTGGTTTTGGTCTCTTTGTGGGATTGGTTTAAAATATAGAATATAGTCAGTGTATTCCTGTGATGCTCCTGCTCCTCATGAAGGTAGCCCACCTCCTTCAGTATCTTCTGTAATGCCCATAACTCATCCAGCGCAGTAGGAAGCTGTAAATAGTGTCTGATTGTAGCTGCTGCAGATTTATCTGTGTCTGCTGAGCTTGTGTGTTTCGCCCACTACTTCTGTCAAAGATAACGAGAGTTATCGATTGACTGCTCGGTGCTAGCAGTGTGGCCAAGTGATGACATGGTGCTACTGCGCTGGAATTAGCGATTATCTTTAAAAGGGAAATGCACTTGGCTGATGACTGTTTTGCTCTGCCGCTCATTACCCTCTCTCTCTCTCTGTCCTTTCTCACCCGCAGCCGTTTGAGGCGAGCGACCTGCTGCTGGGGCTGAACTTCTCAAAGGTGCTGAGCAGTCTGGTGTCTCTGAATAAAGTGACAGCAGGTGAGTGGAAATATGTGCAATATGTGTGTGTTACATGATGCATGTGGGTGTTTTTATGAAAGACAGGCAGAGATGTGTGCGTGGGCGCTGACTGCAGATAACCAGGTCTGGTGTATTTATATTTTGCCCTTTCTGTCCAGATATCGGCGTGGGCAGTGACTCAGTGTGTGCCCGACACTCTTCAGCCCATCGCATCAAGTCGTTCGAGTCGCTGTCCTCTCAGGCTTCACTGGGCCGATCCTCCAAGCTGCTGCAGAACCAGTTTCGCAGTCTGGTAAGGTCGACACTCAACAGCACAGTGTAGGAACACAAATTTAAAGCAGCACTAAGTAACAGCCATGCAGTGAATGCTGCCATTGTGGAGCTTTAAAAGTCCCTTTTTCTCCATGAGACTGTGTCAGAGAGCGATGGATTTGATATTCCAGTTCAAAGTTTGTGGCGTTATTTTGTCCAATAGTGTCCAACATAAGAGCAGTAATCCAAACCAGTGTAGTCAGTTCAGCATATTGTTGAAAACTCTTTCCAAAGTTTTATAGGACACAAATATGTAATGATAGATAGTTAAAGGTATTTACAGATATTTCTGCTCAGTTCTCACAGTTGACACTTTTGACTAAAAGAGCAGCAGACACTTCAAATTTTGCTCCTCACTTTTAAAATAACAAGGAACTGAGTGGGACATACTCACTTCCACAAATAGCCCCCTTCCTCTTAGCACAGCAAGCAGTAGGCGTTTTCAGACTGTGGTAACTTTTTCGTGGTTCTCAGAACCCGCTTTTTTATTGTGTCTTCACTGCAAGAATCAGGAACGATGATAATTATTACAGACTTTTTTAGCTCCTATTTCAAAGTAGGTGAGGAACTGTGAGTACATTGATCGGTCCAGATGTCAGAAGTGTATGTTGATTGGTTGAACGCAGGCGATGCAAAAAACTATCAGCTGTGCAAACAACAGCTCGTAACAAAAATGATGGAAGAAGACAAATTAAATCGCAGTAGTGGTTTACACTCTCTGTGATGATGCTCGTCCCTCCTTCTGTCTGTCACAACTCAGTCAAGCCAACAATCAGTCAAAGCAAGAGCGATTTACAGATGTTAAAATCTGCCAGAAAATAAAGTTGATTTTGATGAGCTACTGTATAAATTTCAGGAAGACAGTGAACACTGCAGTCACAGTGGAATTGTACTTTGAAGGGTTTGTTTGCAACATGATGGAAATCTCTGAGGGATGGAAATAATGATGAGCAACGAATGTTACACAATATTTGTTGGGTTTGTTTCACAAAACGGGATGAATGGAAACTCTTCTTGTTGGCACTTGTCTTCCTGCTCGCTTTACATATCTTCCATACAAACTGTTGTCAGTCTTTCTGATCCTGTTTCTGTCTGTTCCTGCTCACTGTTTCTTTTGCTCCTCTCCCTCCTTCATCAGGACATGTCAGAAAACAGTGGACAGCAGCTGCTGGTGAGGGCGCGTTTCAACTTCCAGCAGAACAACGAGGATGAGCTCACCTTCGATAAGGGTGACATCATCAGTGTGACTCGTCAGGAGGAGGGCGGCTGGTGGGAGGGGATGCTCAATGGCAGGACCGGGTGGTTTCCTAGCAACTATGTTCGCGAGGTCAAAGGCTCTGGTAGGTACCTCCACTACCTCTGTAAGGCATTTCAACATTAATACACCAGTGTACTGATTAAGAACATTGTGTGAAATTTGATTCAGTCCTCTTCAAGCTACATCATTTTAAATCGCTCCTCCCCTGTGTGTGTCTGTGAATGATCGCAGAGCAGCTTCAGAGATTAAATAATTATCTAAACTGACGTTTTCGGGGCTCCCTCAGACAGAAACTGCCAACCAGTACACCTCATCACAGTTGCCATTGTCATTACTGTTCCATCTGGCCTTATGACAGCAACACAGCCCCACATCTGTTGCTTCTGAGGCCTGCCGGGGTCTGTTGTTTGTTCGCTTGTAAAGCAGGTTAATGTGCCATTTGGCAGGAGGTGGCAGCTTAAAATCTGGTCCTCTGTTTGACCGACATTTGTTTATTCACTTTAACAGTTTATTGATCATATTTGGGGAGTGTAAGAACAAAGAATATCGAATACAGTAAAAGTTTCATGTGAAAAAAGCAAGAAAAACAGCAGTACAAATAAGAATATAACAATAATATGTTATAAAATAGTGTGTGGAACTACGAGGCATTTTATAATGTGTTGACAATAAAGGGACAGTTCACCCCAAATCAAAACAGCGATGTCTCTCTCCAGAAATCATGACCCAGTTACTCAAGATAATCCACAGACCTTGTTGTGAGCAGTTTCATGTAGGAACTATTTTATTTCTACCGAGCCACACCCACCAACTGTATCACCATGTAGAAGGAAGTGTGCATCTACTGCTAGCTCACCTAGCACCACTGAGCTAGCTAACATTACACCCCAGCCGAGGAGGACGTCATTACTGTTTACATCTCGCCTGTAATAAGCCTCTCGTCCATGAGTTCTGTGCGGTGATACGGTTGGTGGATGAAGTTCAGTAGAAAGAAAATGGCTCCTACATGAAGCTGAGTAACCAGGTCGTGATTTCTGGAGACACATTGCTGTTGAGTTTTTAAAATGTAGTTTTTTTGTGCTTTGAGCACCACAAGCTGAGTGCCATGTAGTTCCATTATATTCAAGAGAAGGCAAACATCACTACGGCTGATATCTCCAACACTCTGCAGCTCACACCAAAACAATCTAGACTGATAAACAGCACTACAGGTAAGACGAAAAATAAGTGTTTTAGGTTTTGGGGTGAACTGTCCCTTTTTAAATGTGCTTATTGCACATGGTATAAATAAAATGCTGATGTAACTTTGAGGGTAAAAGAGGACAAAGAACGCTGGGTTAATGTATCATTGAGCAACTGTTATCTACTCGCAATCAGTATCATTGTAGTTTATACAGGTACAGTAAACATGAGCATGGACCTACTGTGGATATCAAGCAGTGTAAAGACGTTTGTGCTTCAGATGAGCAGTAAAACGACAGCCACTTAAAACACTTTTACACAGGGACTTTGATATTTATAACCTCCAACTTATCTTTTTTATGCCTCATCTGCACTCATCCACTGATCATTTGGAAAATACAAGTCATGATACATTTATAACATTACTTACAGCAGTAAAATTATTTGCAATCTGTTTGTCTGGTTAAGGCCAAAATGCTACTTAGGCAATCATGTTCATATATTTAATATTTAATGCATGAATTACACAATTGTAAATGGTTATTTTAATGTCTCATTGGATGTCATTCTAGGTAGAACATGTGATCTAATTCATCTCTTTTATTTCTGATCACAGACAAACAAGTGTCCCCCAAGTCTGGCACTCTGAAGAGCCCTCCAAAAGGCTTTGACACTTCTGCGATCAGCAAGACGTACTATAACCTGGTAAGGATTGGTCCTATTATTTTGCTTTCTTACTTCTCTGCACTAACATCCTGTTGGAATTTAAGGATTCTGTTTTTATTTGAGAGCTTTTATTTGTACCTGTTTTTTAATCTGTGTCTGTAATTAAATGGAGTACCAGGATAAAATCTAGTTGCCCACTTCAACCACAGCGGTCTTTGAAACAAATTATTGACATACTCTCTCTGCTGTAAATGCCTGCAATTCTCTGAGGCTACCCATTAAAATGTTACTGCAGCTGAGAGCAGGTGGGGTTTGTAAAACTGTCATCACAGTTGTTCGATGAGCAAAAATAAATCGTTATTCTCCATCATTTTCCTTCCTCTCTGTCTCTCTGAAACACACACAAACACTTAGTGCAGGATGCATCTTGTGGATTTCAGTTCTCAGAGCAGACTGCTTTAAAAGATGTGGGATGATTACTCGTTTGGTATTTTGGTGATGTCTGTTTATTTGGTTCTCTTGGCTGACTGTAGGTAATAGGGTTGCATGCGATCAGTCGTCTGAATGATTAAATGTCCGCCCCCTCGCTAGTCGGCACCAGAAATATTAGTTCGTTAAACTAGAAGTGTTTTATTCACGTAAAAGGCCGCTTAACTGTCATGCAGCTGCCCGCCACTAGTGGGTGCTGCAGAGCTGTCAGACAGCAAAGTGTCTCGTACTTCAGCGGCATTTAAAATGCAACATGGTTGTTAAAGATTGTGATTAAAGGCTTCAAAGGACTCTTAATGCACACAGTATTCTTTAGGACAATGTTCCAAATTGCGCTAAATTTTGACTGTTTTATGTCAAAAACCGTTGTTGTGTCTCAAATCACATACTTCCGTTAGTATACTTCTATGTAGTATACTGTGTGCACTATGTACTTATTGGCGTAGTGCGCAAATTTCGACAGGGTAGTGTGTTGTCTCAAACCAAACACGGCCGTTGTGCAGTCAGCGGAAATGATGACCGCAAATTAGCTAGTTAGCAAACTAGCATTAGAATTTACGTTCGCGGTACCAAATCATTACAGACTGCTAAATTAACTCAATAAACATACTGCTGGCTTATACCCGACAACAGTATAGTGGTGCTTAGTGCAAAAACACGTGAATTTACACAATGCCGCGATGTTCATGGTCACACAGTCCTCGACCGCCATTTCCAGTTTGAAAAGTGGCCCCTCCCCTTTCCCTACGTAGCCAAGATGGCCACCATTGAGGGTTAGAAGTGTTCATTGTTCCACGCTCAACTTTTTGACTGTTTTGAGTGCACCATCGGGGGACTCATAGTGCATTGCATTTTTCCATACTTCTCAGTGTGAACACACTTATGCACTCAAAATAGTAAGTGTAAGTACAGAAGTACGCGATTTGAGACACAGCACGTCTTTTCGTCGACTGTCTTAATTGAAATTTTCGTTTAGTTGACAGGGAAATTAGTCGCCAGGAACATCCCTAGTAGGTAACTAGTAGGACTGACATTGTCAGTTATCATGTAAAAGGAACGACAGATGGATGCCAATCCAAAGACTGCAAATCTAGATTCTGTAATCCTGATCTTGTGATTTCTTGATTGGAGTGATCCTATCTGAAAAGTGTTTGGAAAACCAGGACAAAACCTACAAGATCAGTTTTATCTGGGATAGCAAAAAAAGAACAGAGCTGTTTTTCAGGACCTCTTTCTGTTCTATATTAAAGCTGTTTTTTCTGTGTCATCTGTAGGTGTTGCAGAACATTTTAGAAACAGAGACAGAATATTCCAAGGACCTTCAGAGCCTCCTGACGAACTACCTGCGACCTCTTCAGAGCATTGACAAGTACGACTCACTTCCACATAAAGCTTGATAAAACCAGAACCTGATTATTTTAGCGTGATCGTTGTATATAAGGAACCTGGATCACTGAGGTATTATACACTCCGCTAGCAACAAATCTGGGTTGAGTGCCAAACTTTCCTTTGCATGTCATAGAATATTTTGCTTTACCTGTCTTGTCTTTATTCCACAGACTGAGCAGCTCAGATGTGGCTCTTATTCTGGGGAACCTTGAGGAGATCAGCACCTTCCAGCAGATGCTCGTCCAATCACTGGAGGAATGCACCAAGTGAGTCCCTCCCCGCTCACACACAGCCCCACTGCAGCAGCATCCTCACTGTTTCATAATAAGCAGAGGGACCTCTAGTGACGGGCCGACTATACTGCAGAGATGTTGAGCTAAACCATAGGCTGGGGAATTTGTTATATATTTTGGTTTCGTAGCACACACACAAATCTATATCCTCCTGCTCTGTTTTCTTGTCTGTGTTTGAGAGCTTTCATTGAAGCATTATTTAAATGTGTGATGTTTTTGTTTTTATTCAGGCTTCCAGAGAGCCAGCAAAGGGTGGGAGGCTTCTTCCTCAACCTCATGCCACAGATGAAGGCTCTATATGTTGGTTACTGCTCCAACCACCCCTCTGCAGTCAATCTGCTCACCCAGCACAGGTACATTTACACATCTACCACATTAAGTTTTATTTTAACAGTGTTTTGAACCTGTTTTCATGCAGCAATTAAAGAGGAAGAAGAAGGGGGTTTTCATGTTGCATACACAGGAGAACAGCTGATTATAACATTATCAACACAACTGAATACAGCTAATGGAGAGAGTCTGAATAGTTTTTAAAGGCTAAGAACAAATCACAGGGGCCCACATTTTGGATCTTATTGGAAAAAGACGTGCTAAACCTACCTGAACTTGACATGCATAAACAGATTTCATACAAAACCAGCCCCAGCCTGAAAGAAATCCAAAGACATTCAGAAACAGTCTGATAAAGGCTAAAATATAATTCATCCTAACTCACTCCAGTACAGATCTCCCCCAGTTACCAAGTAAATCTATTGAAATTGAGCGGCAAAACATGTCATGTTTCCCTGCATTTGCATTTAACACTCTCTGTCTTGCTTAAAAAAACACGCTTTTCTTTTGCCCTGATCCATTGAGACCTGCCGCAATAGACAGGACTACTTTCATTTGACCAGGCAGTCCTGGTTATTAAGAACTGAGAGGAACTCTATAACTCAGCTGATAGAGAATGAGCTGAGGTGCATCTGAATTATGTGAACTATCCGTCTTGGCAGTGTATGTTTTTTTAATTGTCTGTCATTCCAATTGTATTTTGGACTTTAATCAGAATACACTGCAACAAATGGTGTCTTTGTAAAGCTGTGTGAGAAGTACCGTCTCAACTGTGTTATCACCTCTCAAAACACTAGTTTGTTGTGTTAGTAGGCAAAAATACCTCTCTTTATTAGGTACACCTAGCTAAAACTAAGGACTAAGTGATAATGATACAATAGTCCTGCAGTACATCCCACCCCCATGAAGGTTATAAGGTTCAGGGTTTTTTTCAAAGAGTTTTTGGGAGGTGTTGATGCAACTAAATGAGCATTTTGGAGGATGTAGTTTTTGGTGTTGTTGAAATGTATTGCATTATTCAGAGAAGTGTTTATATTATTTAATCTATACTCTTAGGTTGTTTTCACACCTGCCCTGTTTGGTTTGGTTCAATCAAACTGGAGTTAATCTGCCCCCGAACTGTGGTCCGTTTGGGCAGGTGTGACCACAGCAATCATTGTTTTCTAGTTGTAGCCGCGCCTCATTTTCAAACTGTATGGTTTGACTAAAATGAACAATGACAGCAATATAGTCCACGATGAACAGCGCTAAAATCAACCTGCGTAGTTGTCCCTCCATTGTGACATTAGAAAGTGTCACATTTTGTCACAGTCTTGCAAGTGTACTCTTCTTCAACGTTTGGTTTACTTCCTGGATTTTTCCCACATGGAAATTCTGACCAATCAAGAGCAGCTTTCTCACACAAGGCATTTGATCTAGATGCTGCCGTGAGAACATAAGCCACCTCTAGGCAATTATACAACTTTGTGACAAAACTAGTCCCTGATTCGGACCAAAGCAAGACAGCTCTGGGCCTGGAAGCAGCCTTAGAAATTAAGATGCTAATTAGAACCACATTGGATTCTTTGGCTCGTCCCTATGGGAAAACCCTTTTTGGTTCTTGGTTGAAGCTTTTATGAAGTTTCCACCTGGGACAGTTTTAGGGGATTCCACCCAGATCCCCCGATGATACCTCTTTTACACCAACATGGAAATGGTTCCATTTTGGTTTCTGCACCTAATTTTAAACCGTTCAGAGCATTTGAACCAAAAATAAATGGATTCAGAACCTGAAAATTCGGTTCTCAGCTGAAAGCAAACAGTAGCAGGTCTCCCTCGACCTGAAGTGCGAACTGTGACGACACCAGTGAGTGTCGTATTATTACAGGTTGGAAGGAGAGGATAGAGAAGAGAACAATGAAAAAGTCAAGAAGGAAATGGACAGAAAAAAACAAGCAGTGGTCTCATTGTGGTTGTTGATTCATTCTTGGTTTTGAGGTAAAAACAAATATCTGTAATAACAGAACAAAAGATCCAGGTAATCAGTGAAATCCTCAATTTGGCTTTGAGTGTTTACTATTGTTGTGCATGGTGCAACACCCTCAGTTGATGACACATCCTTGATTACAATGGTTCTTTAACAGGTTGGCCGATTAAGCTAGGCTGTTTTTGGTATGTGCTGTCGCAGTATGTGACACATTTTTTAAAATCATAATTTGGCTCGTCTGGTTGCATTAATAACTCTGTAATTGGGAATCAGATTAACTTTGAAATGAGTAAACAAAGGCAGTAAATGAATGAGTTGTAACAAATTAAATGCTAGTTAGCAGTGTGTGACAGCTTTAACCCTGTAAAGTTTCTGTGTGTGAAGTTCAGAATAAAAGTCATCGCCTGGTTGTCAAGATTACACGTCAAGCTAAATTAATAGCTTATTTTGTCTCTGTTCCTCCTCTTGCAGTGATGTATTGGGGGAGTTTATGGAGGGGAGGGGTGCAGTCAGTCCTGGGATCCTCACCCTGACCACAGGCCTCAGTAAACCCTTTATGAGACTCGATAAATACCCCACCTTGCTCAAAGAGCTGGAGAGGCACATGGAGGTGAGTATCTAGACATATGACTCGATGACTTGTGTAATGATGGATATTCAAGCACTAATTTGTGTCTTTTTCTCTCAGGAGAGTCATCCTGACTGGCCAGACATTCAGAAGTGCATGGCGTCTTTCAAGAATCTGTCTGTAAGATGACCTCACTTCCTTTCCTGTCAGATGTTGTATGTAACCAGATGTAATATGAAATTAAATGAATCAACAGCAGGTCTTTAAGCAGTTGTTTGTCTCCGTTTATGTCAGGCTCAGTGCCAGGAGGTGCGGAAGCGCAAGGAGCTGGAGCTGCAGATTCTCACCGAGTCCATCCGGCTGTGGGAGGGAGATGACATCAAGACCCTGGGCACTGTGCTCTACATGAGCCAGGTGTTGGTGCAGAGTCCTGGCTCAGAGGTACCACCGCCATTCACCTCCTCCTCCTGCACTTTATTTTGACTTAAACTGCTATGAATACTGCAGTAGTTTTATTGTCAATCAACTAATTAAAGCTGGGGTAGGCAGAAATCTGGAAAGAACAAAAAACTTGGCAGACATTAAAAATACTCCTCCTGCAGCCTTCTCTTCTCTGTCCCAAGCCCCTCCCACCAGATGACCACCGGCATATGAACGCGCTTCTTACAGTAACCCAGTGTTTCCCATACATTGATTTATTTAATCTTATTTCATTGTGAAGCTCCTTTTTCTATTTCTCAGACCACAAATAAGACAAGAATTAGCTAGTTAGCCATCCCACCATCCCTCCGCCTCACTCCCCGCCACTTTGACTGCTTCCCTGGGAGGAGAAGCAGTCAAAGTTGGCTGATGACCAGCAGCAGCACCAAGTCTAACCTATGTAACAGCAGCAACAGAAAGTTTGCTGATCCGGCAGGGAGTTAGGGCTTGCTGGGGTTTCACATTGGTTAGATTCGTGGTGCTACAGCTGCAGGCTGGGGGTCCGTCCCCAGAGCTGCTGTCTGCTCTCCTCCCAGCGAGGTTGTCTACGGGCGGGGGGAGTTAGGTGGCAGACTTTGATGCTTTAACTAACATTTGCTACATAAATATGAACATAAGGCTGCAGAGTTGAGCTTTTGGCCAAACTATTACCAACATTTTCTCTCCATTTCTGAAACACTTCGCCGATATTAACACGTGCTTTATTTCCTTCATTGTCAGACTCTTTTAGACTCTGCTTTTGAAAAGTACGTCTTCCTTTTTTGATATGCTTTGCAGTTTAGACAGTTGTTGCCAATGCGGGAATAGAACCTTTCTTCTGCAGGATTCTTCACCGTTGAATCAGGCTTTCACTGAAGGGACATGCATGTGCATCTGTACTGGTAGAGCAGCCAATAGGAACACCATCTCTCTGAAATGACCTGTGATTGACCAGAGTCTCCTGCTAAGGCCTAGATTTTCCAAAGCCTAAAAACAGAGCCAAGAGGAGGTGCACAAGTCTGGTTTCCTCTTTGACTTCTTGCATTACCGTATGCTCAAAGTTTCTTAATGGATTTTTTCCCAGTGACACCAGAATAAAACTGCCTACCCCAGCTTTAATGTCAGCACATTTGGGTTTAACCCCTGACTCATCATCATAAGCATTTAATTTTTGTGGAAAATATGCAAAGTATGCAATGTGAATGTTTAGGACTTTTGGCTTGTAAGAACACATCAGTCATTTAAAGTGAAGAGAGTAAGTAATTTCTTTAGATTTGATCAAAGTAGTTGTTTTAGTTTGGTAAGAATTTTCTTAACATATCAACAAATTCACAAAACGCATCTTCAACCACTTCATATTCAGTTCACTTCTGCTTTGCTGTGCTCAACAAAACAAAATCAGTGACATAAACAGGGGTTAAAGTTCTCCAGCACAGCGCCGGATTTCCGGCGTGGCGAAGTTTCTGTCCGGCACAGGCAGAAGTGCTCTGCAGTGCAAGCATTTCACTCGCTTTTGCCCCTAAAAATATATATATGTGTGAACCGGGAAAATGATTTAGGCACACAGTGTGCAAGTAAACACAACCTGCTGTTTACCATAATCGGCATCAGACGTTTTTTCATTGATAACTGATAAAATAAATGTAATTTAAATCTCGCTCCTTTGGCTCTGATACAGCCGTCTCCCTCCCTGGCTGCAGTCCCCTCTGCACTGGGCTTTGTAACACACAAATCTTCCGTGCTCCACATTTCAGGCACAAAATTTTTTCTTGCTTTAACCCCTGCATACATGACAACGAGAAACCCAGAAACCATTAGTAAGTCATGCTTATTACATGACAGGAAACCCTGGGTCATCACCATCTTTCAGCTTACATTTAACTCTCACTATGATAATTTATTTGTAACAAGTTGACTTCCAGTCAGATTTCTCTGTGACTGAGAGGGGTAAAATGAGTCTTTTAATCGTGGCATCTTAAGTGAACAGAAGCCTTAAATGCAATAAAAGGCCCTTTTGAGTTTGAATGCACTAATTGTAAGTAGCTTTGGACAAAAGCAGCTGCCAAATGAATGAAATGAAATTTAATGATCATAAAAACACCTTTGAAATTATTCCTCATTATGACTTGAGAGCACCTTTCTTTAAAAGATTTTTAAAAGGAGCATCTTTCCAGACATTTCCCTCTATTAGTCTTCAATAGCACCTCACTTAAACTCAGAGTTTAATATTGTAATTAAATACTGTAACGTAATTTGCTTGACATGAGAGCTTCTTCAGTTACTGCTTGAATTGTTAAAGATGTCAAAGATGCTCAATAATAAATTAACAGGTTAAAGCTAAAGACAGCCTTTCACAAATACATTATAAAACATATAAACTCAATTTTACATCAAACATCGAGGTTGTTAAGTTTTTTATTTGCTACTGCTGCCTTTTTGATGGTTTGTTTATATCATGTGGTTTGAAACATTGCAGTGTAGATCTGTGGTGCCCATGTCCTGGGCCATTGACCGATACCCAGCCATTAAACATTTGCTACAGGGAAATAATACGATTAGTCAAAAAAGCAGAATAATAATTGTATAACTTGACAGGCTTCTGTGGAAATAGCCGTAAAGGGACAGTTCATAGTCAAATCAAAAATATGCCCGTTATTTTCGATGTACATCTCCCAAACTGGTGGCAGTTAAACGTGCACCACCCTGCAGCATTTTATGCCACTGTAATTAAATGCATATTTCCCCCACTTGCTCTGTGCTTGCACATACCAGCTCCCATAGCAGCTCTTCTTCTCTGCTCCTGTGGCAGCTCAGTTCCTCTTCTCATCATTGATGCATTAAGAGAACTCTGTTGCTGCTGCTGTTGTTGTCTTGTGTGTGACAAAGACTGGTTGACGAAAGACTTGTTGAGGTTGCTAAACAACCCACAATCCCGTCATTATAAAGACAATGGCCAAAAAGATACTGCCTGGCGAGTCATAGCTCTGGAGATTATCTCTTCAGATGAGAAGTCAAGTTTAATTCGGGGTTGTCCATGCATGATTTTAAGCTAATGCAGAGGTGAAGTAGGTGCAGATTTTTCAGTAAAAGTAGTAATAACTTCATGTGGTCGTCTTTTAACATGCTGCAGTACGACGCGTCCGGTGTGTGCTATGGGCAGCACTTGTTACATGCCACCCTTGTGTGTCTTAAGCTTAAGAATTTCTTGTGAGGATGTAGAGGAAATTAAAGTATATTACAATATCCAGACACTTGTAAAGTAAAACGCATAATGGTCCCATAGCCTGGGGTTGTTACTGTGAATAAATGCCACATTAAAGGTGCGCTTTGGGGAAAACAAGAGCTCGATGATGTGTGGTATTATTGTAAAAATCCTGTGACTTGATAACTGAGACACCAACAGCCCATATCTTCTCCCCAGGAATTCACACTAAATAGGCTTTTCTCTGAGCCAGTCTGAAATGGTTTAATCTCATCGTGAATCTTCAATCTGAAGTGGCTACAAACTGGATTCCACATTATACATTCTCTCTCTGTTTCTCCCTCATTCTTGACCCTCTTCCTCTTCTTGTCAGGACAAGAGCGAGCGTTACCTCATGCTCTTCCCTCACGTCCTCCTCATGTTGTCTGCCAGCCCCAGGATGAGTGGCTTCATATTCCAGGTCAGTAATAAACATCTCTCTGACTCCCCTTACAGTGTTAAACCTTAGATTTCTCTACTTGGTGTAGTGGGTGAAAAGTCATTTTTCTCCTTCGTCTTGATTCTGATGTGTTGATTGCCCTCTGCAGGGAAAATTGCCCCTGGCCAGCATGACAGTGAACAAACTAGAAGACTGTGAAGCCCATAAAAACGCCTTTGAGATCAATGGTAAGGCTTCATGACAGGAGCAAGAGTGTAAATCATGTACACGTGATGCCTTTAACAATAATGTCCATGTCCTTGCAGGCACAATGTTTGACCGTCTCCAGGTGGTGTGCACCAACCAGCAGGACCTGCAGGACTGGGTGGAGCACCTGACCAGACAGATCAAACACACTGCAGCCACAGGACCCAGCCACAAACCACTCACTGTTCCCTGCCACACGGTCAGGAGCTAATCATTACTTACCCACACACAGATGATTTTCTCTCTGAGCATTTATACCCAGTGCGGTGTAACACTGTGAATATGTTTTCTCACCAATCTTTATCTACCATCAGAGGCTGGCTTAAATAATGCCGAGCAATCATCTAAAATTACTGTACAGTCCTGTGTGAAGTGGCTTGTTTCTCTCCCCAGAATGGCTGTCATGCACAATCGCACTAATGAATCGAATACAAATAATAATCTACACTCAGCCTCGTCCCTTGAATAAACAATCAACAGTAATGATCATTGTATTCACAATTGAGCACTTTGTGGCTGCATTGTGGCAGGAGGAAACTGTCTGAAAAATAATTTTAAATCTATGTGCAGGACCTCAGTTAAGAGGACTGTAATGATCTAGTGTGATTTAGACTAAACAGGGAGGTGTCACGTGCAGGAGGAGGCTTTCCTGTAGACGTATTTTGGGCATCTTGGAATAGGAGTAGATCCCGACAACAAACCAATCGGCAGAATAAATGTTGGCGCTGTACATTTTTGCAATGGGCTGCTGTAGCTCAGGAGGCACAGTGGGTGGGCAGTTTGATCCCCAGGTGTTCTAGCCCACGTGTGAAGTATCCTTGGGCAAGATACTAACCCCAAACTGTTCCCAATGGCAGTGTCACCGGTGTGTGAAGGCGTATGAATGGTTAACTGAGTAGCAGGTGGAACGTTGCAGCGGTATGAGCTGGCTGGTCTGAGTTCAACTCAAGCCAGCTGATGGCGTCACCTGCAACTCAGCCGGTCCAATCGCTGGCGGCTGGTTTTCGAACAATCTGCTTGTAATGAAGTCTGCTGGTTGTGTTAGAATGACCGCAGACGGCATGTTCACTTTTTGAGGCAGGTGCTCCGTCCCCAAAGAGCCCTGTGTTTCCATCCTCACAGTGTGCCAGTGTCAGAAAGTGGGTCGCTGCTGCTGCTGCTCGCTGTATGTGCTTATGCTCCGCCCACACACATCATTGACTAACTTTTTGACGCTACTTCCTTATGTTATTGTGGCGTATTCATTATGAATACAGTCCATTTGATGCTAGTTTTGTTTCTGTTTTTCACCATTTCATCACTACTACACATGCAGCTGTAGCCAGTATCTCACTATCACTATCCTCATTCATATTTTAAGAAGCTGCAAATTATATTCAGCCACAAAATGAGCCTGAAAAGCTGGAGATCAGAATAGAAGTACAGAGAGTTGTAGCATAGAGATGATACACCGTCTCATCTAGTTGCATTGGTGTGAACCGGCAGGTTTTTAGAACGTTACAGAACGGCACATTGCAAGTAGTTGTCTGTTTCATCTCGTCTCGTCGCAAATCTTTGGTCTGCACTGGGCTTTTAAGCGCTTTGTGGGATTGGAGGACTAGATAGGCGCTATACAAACAACTTTATGTTTCAACAACCCTGCAGTTAGCCACTCAGTTAGTGTTAGGAAAAAAATAATATTTTGGCTTAAAATGCCAAGTTCTGGGGGCACAATCCAAGGTGGAAAAGAATGTCTCTATGAAAAACAGCCACGTTTCGTGCCCTTATTGCCCCTTAAAACACAGCGAAGGGTTGCTTTAAAACACCCACTTTAGGGGTCTGAAAAGCTGCAGGAAACGCAGCAATGACTCGCTAAACCACAACTGATTTTGTTCATTGTTCTTGAACAGTGGTCCGCAGCTTGGCAGGTGTCTTTCCTAGGTGTCACACCATCCACCCTTCCTTCCACCCCCCGATGATAAAGTCAGCTCATATACTACAACAATTTGCAAATGTTGATATGTTATGTAAGAAACATGGTTATACATACGTGGTTTGCAGAAATGTGCAATGCCAACATTTTCTTCTGGCAACTGGGCTGCCAAGACACAAATCCCATCTGCCCCGTGGTTAGGATGGGTTAGGAGCTGCTGCAGGATGTGGAAGGGGCACATGACATCTGGGCCACCGAGGTCTGGGTTTGCCAAAAAGACCACTGAATATGCAATGTCTTAATGACAGTTAAGAGGAAATGTTGGCTGGTTGGTAGTCTAACCTCGTCAATGTACAACTACACTGTTGCTGTGTTGGAGACGCAGCCCTGCCTAGCTCTCTGCCACTGTTTCTTTTCGAAAAATATACACTAAACATAAAATATTGTGGTGCATCTCCTGGGAATGGAGTGAGTGCAACATGTCTTGTGATGAGTCTTATTTCATAGGCTCTCTTGTTTCGTTCCTCAGCTCCCATCTCACCCTCTCACTCCGTCCCGGCATGCTGAGGGGAGGGGCATGACAGTGGCTCCCACCTACCACACCCTTCCTCACCCCTCCTCCCATGGAACGTCTCACAGCACCATGATGTGGGGCCCACTGGAACCACCCAACACCCCCAAACCCTGGAGCCTGAGCTGCCTGCGGCCCGCACCCCCTTTACGACCCTCTGCAGCCCTCTGCTACAAGGAGGTATGTTTTTATGTGGTTAAAACGTATAACGTGTTTTTGTTGTGTTGATTTTCTAGTTGTCATGCAGTTGTCTTACTTGTTTGTGTTTTCAGGATCTTAGTAAAAGTCCTAAGAGTGTGAAGAAACTCCTTCCCAAGCGCAAGCCTGAGAGGAAGCAGTCTGAGGAGGAATTTGCCTTGAGGAAGAGTATGTGTAAAATCTTTCCTGTCAATTTAAAAGGTTTTTGTTGAGAGATAGTTTCGTATTTGTTTGTTTGTTTTTTTGCGACTTAGCAACCAATGCAATCTTGCCGACTAATGACCTTTCTGGTCGACTAATGTTTTGTTGACTATTAGGGGGCAGCCATAGTGCATAGGCCAGCTTAGGCGCTGTCATGCTCTTACAACTCCCCAGAAAACCATGTATTGTGTATGTGTATCAAATGAGATATAACATGTTATTTTGTGAGCTTTAGAGATGCTGATAGGCAGATTTTTTTAACCTTCAGACAGAGCCAGACTATTTGTTTCCCCTTGGCTCCAATCTTTTGCTAAGCTCAGCTCATCGTCTGCCGGCTCTAATAATTCTTTACAGACAAATATGAGAGTGGTATCGATCGTCTCAAATCACTCTCGGCAATGAAGAGTATGAGTGTACTTCCCAAAATGTCAGACTACTATTTTAATGTTTGCAGATGCTTTAATTTGTGTGCAGGAGTAAGACTGTGACCAGAGATCTGAGGGATATTTGCATGTGAATTAATTATTTAACCCTTCACCTTCTCTTTCTCAGGTACAGCTGCTCTGGAAGAAGACGCCCAGATCCTGAAAGTTATTGAGGCTTACTGCACCAGCGCCAAAACCAGGCAGACTCTTAACTCCAGTAAGACAATCTTACTTATACCTGTGCATGCACAAAATAAGAGAGCTGTCTGTCTTTGTCACTGCTGTTACTCAGAGCCTTTCTTTAACACTGGTATTCTGAGCTGATCTTTCTAACAGTATCTTCTCCTTCTGTCTGTCTCTCCTCCACTTCTCACTTATCGGCATCGCTGTGTTTTATTCCGAGTTTCTTCTTTTTCTCCTTCCACACGTTTCTGTTTTCTTCATTCTGTACTTTTGCTTTCTCCCATCCTACATCTCATTGTTTTTTATGGTTTACCATTTGTTGCGTTCTGCATATGCTACCACCCTTCTGTTTCGCCCTCCATTTCCTCCCTCTACATTCCCAACGTCACTGCCAAACTTGGCCCTGCCGCCGACCAGCCTGGCAGGGCACCGACCTGATGCACAACCACGTGCTGGCCGACGTGGACCGGTCCTGTACGGACTCGCCGGGCCGCCGTAGCAGCGTGTCCCGGCCAGAGTTGTCCTCTGACCTTTCGGAGGACTCTGACTATGACTCCATCTGGACCACCCACAGTTACAGGATGGGCTCGGTGCCGCGTAAGAGCTGCATCTCTCACCAGAACTAAAGAACGTACAGTACTGCCACGCTGTGCTGTGATGTAACGTACAGCGCGCTTACCTCTTTTACCTTCAATGTATTAAAAGAAACTAGATTTTTTTTATTTATCTATTTATTTTCTATTATATATTTGTTGATTTTTTTTTTTTGTTAACTTATTTGGTTTATTTATTTTTAGATTGTTCGTTCGAAGATGTTTGAAGCATCTCCCTGTTGCCTTTGCCACTTTCCCTTTTATGTGCCTCCTCTCTTTGTGTAGTTGTCATGCAGTAAGTGTTTGGTAATTCTCGTTAATTTATCTTGAATGTGACCACTCCCCTTCTTTGACCATAAACGTGGCGGACTCTCAGCAGGGAGTAGAGGGGTTGTCGGAGTGGAGTATAGGGGGAGGGATAACCAGGGGAGGGAGAGATGGGGACTGAGCTTTTCCTGTCTGATATTCAGATGTAATTCAGGAACGAGTGTATTCTATTTACCATGTACTACTTCTCTCCAGTATGTGTTTCTAGAGTATGTATGCTCAAACATAGCACAGATGCCATACACGCACGCACAGGTTCAGGCACACACGCCCCTGCTGCCTGATAATATAGCAGCATGCAAATGAAATACCCAAATTCTTTATAACGTTGGTGTTTTTATTATTTTGAATCTTTACTCATGTTGCTGAGCAGGATTAGATTTAAAGTACCACATGACCAAAAGCTACGAACGTACAAAAAATCTTTGCTTACTGTAATAGTTTGTGAAACACGATTCATAATTTAAAGGTATACCATGTAGGAATTGTTGGTTTCTGTTTGCAAAAGTGAAAGTGAAAGTCTGCCCTTGCCTCTACCACTTGCCTCTTACCCCTCTGTTTTGCGCATTCACATCTAGATTTAGGCTGTCTCGATTCTTGTTGAGATAGAGTGGAAGGGTGAAGTGTTAGCACTACATGATCCTTCAAACGGAGACACACTTTGGCTGTTCGATCCCTGGCTCCTCCAGTCCGCATGTCGGAGTATCCTTGGGCAAGATACTATACCTCAAATTGCTCCCAGTGGCTGTCCTGTTGGTGTGTTAGCACATGTTAATGGTTACTGAGTGGCCACCACTGTGTGGATGTGTGTGTAAATGGGCGTTATGAGGAATCATAGGCAAGATGGCTGCACGACCAAATGAAGTTTCTTTGTTATTATAATCATTGTATTATCTCAGTTTAATGTTGTATAATGGTTCTTTTTTTATAACAAGCATAACAAGAAAAATTACTAATATGCAAGTTTTGCAGTAGCTAAATGGCTAGCTAGCTAACGTTGGCTGATTTGGCTGATCATGTCACATTCCCACCCTCTGATGGCATTTAAAGTCTTCTGCTTTCTTGTTATTGCTCCTCTAATATCAGTACAGACTGGACAGGTAGGAGCATTGGTTGCCTACATTAGCTTACAGAGCCACGCTAGTTCCCTGGTAGTGAAGTTGATGATATTTATTATTTGATTGATTGAAGCTTAAATTGTGAACAAATCACAAGGGTCCTGACAACTGCAGCCGCTACCAAACACCACTCTTTGTAACTCTGTTCGAAGGCACAAGGTGACACTTGAAAATGAGGGGTAGGGGTAAATATAGTAAGTGGATTTGGACCTTGGAGTTTCGCCTTGTTGTATTTGCATTTTTTGGGGGGCTGTGTCCGCAATTTTGGTATCTTGGATGCATGCCACTTACAGTGTGGCACTTGGTTGCTACCTTTTTATGAAGTCCCGACCTCATCTGTGCGCTTTGCCCAAGAATGTCCCAAACAGCAAAACAAGAGGAGGGATTGAGATAGAGAGTTTTTTTTCTCCCTGGGAAAATCCTGCATGGTATACCTTTAATGTAGCTGCTACAGAAAGAGGAGATTATCACATACACTTCAATCTCTAGTCAAGCATTCCCCAGCTGGATCTCAGAGCTAGTGGACTAAGGCGTGACTTTAAAGGGTCAGTTCAGCAAAAGTGCAAAAACACAGCCAATTTTCACTTTCACTGTCGCTATTACTCTGGATACTCCAAAGATCTCACTGTCAAAAGTTGCAACTCAAACTACTTTCTTCTGAAGAAATTGTCACAACAAAAACTGTTTACAGCTTTACAGACACATCCTTGTAGAATAAAGTTTTTTTTTAAACCCTGTGAGCACCACAGACTAGCTTGTAATGCTGTGCTGCTATTTATAGTCAGTGACCTGGACAGATTTCTGCATCACTAGGTGCTATTTCTTCAGTTGAGTGAGGAAATATTAATTTGAATTTATGGTGAACTGACCCTTTTAAGTCATTGATTTTAATAATTGACTGTTTTGTGTAGTTTCCTAAGCATCATCCTTTAAAGCCTGATCTTCCATCCAGTAACGTTGCTGTCTGTCAGTGGTTCTACAGGGTTGCATTTATATTAAGTTTTAAACCACAAGTTAGTGCATTAACAGAATAAAAACATTTATCTAAACCAGGCGTAGCATACCAGCCTGACACCAATAGAATATTGACCACAGCGTAACACAGCTACAGTCCTGTAAAACAAATCAAATGCCTTTGTTTAATGTCTGCTAGTTAAAGGAATACTTGGACATTTTTGGAAACATGCTTGTTCACTTTCTTTCTAAAAGTTAGGTTGGGAGATTGATACCGCTCTCAAATACGTCAGTTCAAAATGAAGCTGGGGCCAGGAGTAGCTTAGCTTAGCTTAGCTTAGCATACAGAGTGGAAGCAGGGGAAACAGTTAGCCTGGCTCTGTCCAGCATTAACAAAATTATATTGCAGTTCATTCCCTTTCGTGCTGCTGATATAATTCGTTGTCCTCGGCTCTTCCGCCATCAGCACAGGGTCTCTCCCCCTCTCTCCTCTTGCATTGTGTGTGGGACAGGCAGGAGGAGAGGAGATGCTGCTCGCCATAGGAGTTCTGTTATAGTGAGTTCAAATGGTTGCATTGACGCTTTCGCTGTCTGGATGGAAGCCTGAGAAAATGGTGCGCTGTAGTATAAGCACCATAGCTCTAATGCCATGAATGTTTTGTTGAGGATTTTTGTATAAATCTAAGTCAGCAAAGTTTTAATGCTTCCAATAATGCGCGAAGATGGCACCATATTCAAATGAGCTTATGACATCACTGGTGGCTTCTTTTTAAAGATAATTTCGTGGGCTTTTTGCCTTGTATCTGCGACCTCATTCTTTCAGTCACTACCCAGAGCTCATGACCCCAGGTGAGGGTTTGGACGTAGATGGACCAGTAAATCGAAAGCTTTGCCGTCTGGCTCAGCTCCCTCTTCACCACAACGGTCCGGCACAGCGGCGTGCTAAACTGCCTATCCGTCTCATGCTCCATTCTGGCCTCACTCAGTAACAAGACCCTGAGATACTTGAGCTCCTTTGCTTGAGGCAGTAACTCTCCCATCCCAGAGGGGGCAATCCACCAATTTTTGGCAGAGAACCATGGCCTCAGATTTGGAGGTACTGACTCTCATCCCGACTGCTTCAAACTCGGCTCCAAACTGCCCCAGTGCATGCTGGAGGTCACTGTGTGATCAAGCCAACAGAACCACATCATCTGCATATAGCAGAGATGCAATTCTAAGGTCACCAAACTGTATCCCTTCCTCCCCCCAGCTGTGCCTCGAGATCCTGTCCATGAATATCACAAACCGAATCGGAAGAAAGCAAATAGCATAGCATAATCTTATGTGTCAATCTTTTTGTTAGGTTCCAAGAAAAAAGAAAACAACTCATCACGTTGAATAGACTATCTGTTTTGTCTGCTTCCTTCCAGTTTTCTCACTTAGCTAAATTAAGCTAAGCTAACCAGCTACTAGCTCTAACTTCATGTTAATTTTACAGACATGAGAGTGGTATCAACCTTCTCGTTAAGCCATGGACAAGAATTTGAATAAGCCCATTTTCTAAAATGTTGAACTACTCCTTTACATGTGTAGCTGTTACCAGACTCTGACAATTTGACCAGGTTAGTATAAAGTCAAAAACAAACATCCCTTGTGTCACAACACAACTAACTAGCACCTATGCTACAGCCTCATAAGCCAGACCTGCCTTTGTGTTGTCTGGCTTGTGAGGTTCCCCACGCTATCTCTTTATTAATGACTATTTTTATGAAGAAGTATTTTTCCAGTATTGGTATTAAAAGTACAGGTCGGCATCCACTTACAGTAGAGTCTATCTCCTCTTACAGCAAGCAATGTGGGGGACATATGGAATATATCAGTCCATGTTACAGTACTATTTACTGTCTCTGAAATGATTCCTTTATTGTATTCATTATTTTATATACAGTTTTTTTTTTTTTTATATTTTATTCTGTATGTCGATGTTTACAAAATTATCCCTGGAAAAATCTTTTTTTTTTTAACAATTTAATTGCTCTGTATCAAAGTTTACACTGAAAATGATTACAACATGAAGTGTTTGAATTATTTTGCACAATCATGTAACGGGCCAGTTTGGGTGGGGGATAGAAACTGTTAAATTCTGTACTTTTTGTCGTCTACCTAGAGTGTGTATGATATAGTCCTTAAGGTAGACTTGAGTATTTAGTGTTACTGTAAAGTAAATGCTCATTCGTAGTGTAAATGCTCACCTTTGGTGTTTTGAAAAGCATTGAGGGTTTAAAAAAAGAAACAAAAAAAAAGAAAGAAACAAGAGGCCGTGATTATACAGGAACATTTCTATGTGAACTACTCATTCAACCTCAGAATACTGTCAGAGTGGACTTGAAATATAAGAGCACATAGTCTCCCTTTCTGTAAATACTAGTCGTCATGGAGCAAGAAAAAAAATCCATTCTAACTTCTATGAGTATTTGAGCTAAGAATATCACTGTCCTTATATCATGTGCTATACTTTGTGACAGGTGTATTCTGTGATTTAACAAGTCAAACTGTGGGACAGGCAGGGTGAAAAGAGACCAGCTGTCTTTGACCAACGTTGTCCTCTGTGTGCTCTAACGCTGTACTCTGCTCACAAACGTGATCATGTCTTATCTGCAAACAGCGCCTTCAGTGTATTTGTTCTACTCTGCTGAAGTGTTCAAGTCCCAAAAAGCTGTATTATGAGTTTTGAATAAATCTGTCATTTGGTAGACACTGGCATTCTGGTGGTTTGTGAGAACAGCAAATATGGTTTGATGTTTGATGTGTCTTTTGTGGATGATGATGTTTTGAGTTCTCGTTAATTTGTGATGTGAATGAGTTGATTTTTTGCCATGTATCTCCATAGCCTCTCATTCCCTTTTCACTTATTTCACTTTTCTCCAGCTCTTGTCTAAATCAGGTCTGTGCATGACTAACACACTGCTACTCTGGTCCATGCTTGGTCCTTTTCCCTTGTTCCTGTGCTGACTCATCTTACTACAAGGTGAGACAAAGTGAAGTACCGATGGTTGAGTGCTCTTTTGGTTTTTTTAAACAGGACCGCGAAAGGAAGCAGGGCTGCATATGATCATCCCCGGTGAGAAGAAAGTCCTGGTGGAGGATCCCAGTCGCAACGGACAAAGCACAGTAGAAGAAAAGTAAGATAATCGATAAATCTCTTCTAACACTTCACCTTTGGCCTTAATCACTGCATTAACATATTGTCATTAAGCTATTCATTCTTAGTGACAACTTAAGTCTTTAAAAAGGGGTCACAGATTTATAACTTCATACTCTATGAAGGCGCAGTAACTTTCCAAAGCCCCTTTTCCACCGAACAGTGCAGTACAGTTCAGTTTGGTGGGCTTTTTTCCCCGTTTCCACTGTGAAAAGTTGTGGATGGTACCAATGGAACTGTTTCACATCGTCCCCATTTTTGCTCCTTGTTGTGTTTTGCTCCTTGTTGTGTTTTTAATGTAAATTTCTATCATCTTAAAGGAGCCTGGTGGATGTAGTGTACGCCCTGAGGGACGAGGTTCAAGAGCTGAAACAGGTGAATGTTCTATATGTTTTATGAAAGATCATGATGGTGTGATTCATCTAATATATGACCCTCAGTTTAAATAAGCTAGTTTGACTCGTAGATCTTAAAAGCATGTTAGTTGGGTAAAGAATGTACATGATGTCAGCTAAGTGGAATCAGTGATCTCTTTTGTGAAATCTGTGTTTTCTGTTTTCTTTGGAACACAATATTTTCTTCGCATTATTTGGGCTCATGACACGAATGATAAGATTGCTCTACTCCGCAGGATAACAAGAAGATGAAGAGGTCGCTGGAGGAGGAGCAGAGAGCACGGAAGGATCTGGAAAAGGTTGTGAGGAGGGTGTTAAAGAGCATGAATGACCCAACATGGGACGAGACAAACCTCTGAGCGCCATCTCCGTCTAAAGCTTTGAAAAGAGAAAGAAACAGCATGGGTGTGTGGGCTTGGCTTGCACTGGGTGTGAAATGCACACACTTACACACGTATTTTAAGGTTGGTTGTGTGAGTGAGAGTGAATCTGTATGCAGGTAATAGTTTGAGATGGATGTGTGTTTTTGCCCAAAGAGGAGTGTTGGTACTGACAGGAACCACTGTGCCGTGATGCTGAACAGACTCGACCATCAATTCCACGATATCATTGGTCGAACACCAAGGAAGATGGTGAGGACATCACACACTTAACCCTCGGTGTATCCATCACTGCAGCATCCATCATCAGTGTGGCCTGAAGACAAGTGGAGAGATGTCCTCCCCCTCTGTTTACAATCATTTAAAGGTCCGCTGTCCGATGGTACATCAATGGTACTTTAATGGTGTTAAAGGTCACAAAGGCCTTGGACAAATCTGAACTTGAACCACGCCATTTCATAACCTCTCGTATGTTATTTAATTTTTTATGAATTGATTTTTTTTTGTTTGACACAGGCTTAACCTAGGGACTGTTTAGCGGGTTTAGTGAACTCTGAGTAAGTTAATCCTGAGATGATGAGCTCTGGGTTTTCCGTTCCAGAAAGAGAGGTAACTTAAACTCTGGGTCAGTTAAACTCAAGTCAACTGGCTGTGTGAATCTAACCTGCTCTCTGGCAGGTTTTCCGAGTTTCTCTCTGTCTCCTCCCCCTTCAGAGCCAGACACGTTGTTTCATTTCCTTGATTTAGTCTGTATCAAAGCGTGTAACAAAGCACATTAGCGAAGGTTTACCCTATGTCAGAATCAGAATCCTTGTTTGATATTAGTTAGTTACTCAGGATGATCTCTGATTACCGCTTTTATGTGCTGTCAGTCATGTTTTTGAACAGCAGTTTTCACCCTTACATTAAATTCAAACAGCATCAAGTGTCTCTATGTCCACTGGATCTGTACCAGTTGCCATGGTGACTCATAGTTATCAGAGCTCCATTGATGATGACTTTATTTCATTCTCAGTGCACGAGCTAAAGTTGATTGAACCGACTCCGATCAGCTATTCTCAAACCGAAATCTCAGAGGTTTCCAACTCAGGGTAAGTCAGCAGTCGACTGTGGACAGTAGACTCTGAGTTACTCAGACTTAAGGGTTCGACTCAGAGTTTGTTAAACCTGCTTTCTGAAACAGGCCCCTGGTGATTTTAGGTCGAAGTAAAGCCTGTGCCGGGAGACTCATCCTTTGTGTCTGTTTTATTTTGTTCCGCCTTTTTTTCGTCCTCTTTACTGTTTGACCACTTTGCGGACTGACTTTCTTTCTAGGGATCCTAGGGAATTGTACAGATATTGAGTTTGTACTGTATAATGTAAATACTGCAAAAAGATGAGCCTTTGTCCTTTGGGAGAAATAAATGTGTTTTTTTAGAAGAAGTCAAATCACTTTATTATGTGTTGGGAGTGTGACATTTGTGCTGCTGCAAGCATAAGAATGTAGTGAAACACGAGACAAAAGACATGCAATTTAACACAGAAACAAAAAAGTGGTTGAGCTTAACCATTGAGCAAACCTGAGCAAACAGCGAATTGGCTTAATTTCTCTTAAAAACCTGGAAAGAAAGCAATGAGCAAGAAAAGAAAAAAATGACCCAAAAATATAGCAAGAAATTAGTAAAAAGAGAAAATTAAAAACAAGAATATTAGTAAAGAAAAAAGAAAGAGACAGGATGAAATAAAATTAAAATGACCCAGAAAGAGTGCTAAAAATTATAATAAAAAATTAAATGTTATAAAACAATTAAAAAATCATTAAAAGTATTATACATATAGATACATATTATATAGAGAATATATTATAATATTTATAATATAATAATAATGTTATATCCCTAGCTTTTTTCTTTTTTCCGTATTTTTTAAAAATAATTTTATTTCTTTATTTTTTTCTTTCTGCAATTTTTTTTTACCAAGATGCTCATTGCCTTTTTCCCATGTTTTTTTTTTTTTTTTTTTTTAAGAAACCAATTTTCTCAAAGCTCAAGGGTTTAAATACTTGCAAAAAGGTGTCTGAAAGCAGCACAAGAAAACTGATGTTGCTCCAGGTTTTAAAGGGTTAAAGAGTTTACCATTACCTCACAGGGGCTGTTAATGATATAATGAACACTGAATATTGTCATATATAACCACTATTACGATAACACCATCAACAGGACATGACTGTGAAAGGCCGTAGTGTGGATGTAGAGATGCATATGAATGTATATACTACAGCATTGTATGTACAAATTTGTGGGTATTATCCCACTGATACTACGGCCACTTGCCAACAAAATGCCACATTTAAATAATGAAAAATATAACTAAATTAATAAACTAATTTTGTAAAACTGTCAGGTGTGGCCTGACAGGTGGAGGCTAAGCTCCGCCCACTGAGGACCAAGCAGGAAGGAGGATTTTCTGCAGGACCCGTATGTAGAGAGCCGTAATGGCGGTTTGTTTGAACTACTTCCGTCCGCCATCTTGGCCTGCGCAGTTTATTTGCCAGCGGTTCAACCTCTGCTGACCAGGTAGCATTTTACAACAAGCTAGCAAGCTAACAGGTGTTTTTCCGAGCTCTCCGCTGATGTTGCTGGTATTTCTGGACTAATTTTTGCTGTGCTGAAGCCTGAAGAAGAGCTGCACTCTCTGTTGACAGATTTGGACCTTCTGGATACAACTGCTTCACTTCATCAAGCAAGGTATGATAAGATGGAGGAGGTTAACCGTCAGGAGCTAGGTCACTTTATTTTAAGGTATGAGTTATGCATAAACCAACACACTGTTGAGAGAAATTAATAGGTAGAGAAGCCATTTTTGTTGTAGTAGCACAAAAATGAAAATCTTGTAAATGGGCATTGTGCCCTACTATCAGGGCAAAACGAGCTAACTTAGTTAACTCAATAAAACAAACCAAAATCCCAACCCTGGCCATTAATGGATCATTTGGAAGCCTTGTAGCCTTTCCTTTGGGCTAATTGATTTTATTTTAGGATGTCCCCCTCTAGCTAGCTTGATAAAAACGTTGGCTAATTCTCGTTAGCTAGTATTGCTGATAATGCTAGCAAGGTGCTAGGGGTGGGGGAAAATCATAGAGCTTAGTATTGGGTAGTGTTGCACGGTATACCGATACTAAAATAGTACTGCGGTAACTTACTAGAGTATTCCAAATGGTACTATACTGCATTTGGAAAATACCGGTACTTTGAAATTGATTCAGTTCATTAATTTAGTTGATTTATTTTACTCATTTATGCACACAAACACCTTTCTTGTTCCTACTGGAGCACAGATTGCACAAGTGGTGTGTATGACAACACCTGTATCAACATTTGCAGCTGGCGCACGTGAAAAAAGACAAGAGAAAGTCTGCCTCGCAAAGGGAGACAACACGAGACAACACCAACTTGGTGAAACATTTGAGCAACCAAACCGTGACGTCCGTACCGAG
Source organism: Epinephelus awoara (assembly GCA_035609425.1). Lineage (NCBI taxonomy): Eukaryota > Metazoa > Chordata > Actinopteri > Perciformes > Serranidae > Epinephelus > Epinephelus awoara. The sequence goes on from CM069307.1 coordinate 26,538,667, forward strand.
GTACTTTCGAACCACGATTTTTTGGTACCGTTACACCCCTACTATTTATTGTTCTCAAGGTTTGTAGCCAAAAGGACTTTCCCTTAGGAAAAGTACTGAAAAGTATGAAAGCATCAAAATTCATATTGGTATGGGTACCGAAACAAAGATTTTGGTATCGTGACAACACTAGTATTGCGATTATTTTGTGGGGCAATATCATATTGTCACAGTGTCAAGTATCAGTTATTAGTATGAACAATAAATTATAAATATTACGAATACAGATTAAACTTTAGGTAGCTTACCAAAATGATATAAGCAATTGTTTTTTCAGTTTACTAGATAAATTCTGATGCTGCAAAAAATAGCTGAGGTGAGATGAACAGACTGAAAACTTAATTAAAGGTAATGTATTGCAATATGTTTTCATCACAATACTCAGTATGTTGGAACACATTTAAAATCACAATAATATTGTGTTGTGATTTAAGTATTGTATATCATATCATGTATTTCCACTTCTACAAGCTGCTGAAACTACAATACTGTACTACTGCTATATATAAATATTTACATATGACAAAAAGTCACATATGACTGTAATCTGGCAGGCAGAATAGTTGCTTGTTTCAATGGGCTGTATTCTGCCCATAAAATCAGGTTTTTATTTGATATATATATATATATATATATATATATATATATATATATATATATATATATGAGATAATAAAAGCTGAGATAATAGCTTTGTGTTATTGCAGTGGTTCCCAACTGGTCCAGCTACAGTCCAGATTTCTCCTTCGTCATTAGTTTAAGATCCACAAAGTATAGCATCATGTTTCGTTCGGCCACGTCAAAGAGCTAGTTTGCTGTCTCTGTTAAGTAGCTGTCTGTTATTCACTCACTCTACAACAGGAAATGGAGCTGAATCTCAAGAGTGCAGCAATCCAGATGAAATGTCACAATTTAGTAGAGGATGACCACATGTGTTGAAAGTAGATTTAGCGCCATCTATTGGTTAGGAGATGAATTAAGGGAGTGCAGGCCATTACCCCAGATGGCATCTTCCCTACGCTTGTGCAAATACATCCAGTATTTTGAGATGTCTTGGTTTGTTTGGCGTAGTTGCTGCTGTATTTGGTGATATCAGTAAATTAAGGAGCTGAAGCTGCTGGTGAGCTCTGAGGTTTATACTGCAGCACTGATCGTCACCTGCTGCTCATCAACACCACATAACCTTTCATAAAAATACCATGTATATCTTCTAAACTATGGAGTAGTGTTAGTTTAATTCACCACTTTCATAGCCAAGCCACTTACAGCTGGGAAAGCACAGGTGTAATAGCGTAAAAATATGGCTGCATTCAATTTAGGTGTATCCGTTTTACGGTGCTGATATTGTGAATGTTATCTCACTGCCATGGCATACTTTGCTACTCAGTGGAGCAAAGACATTGTTACTGGCGTGAAAAAGGTCAAACTTAGCTTAAAACCTGAACTATTAGCCTAAGTTTAAGCATTTTTAATAGACTCAGGGGCAACTTAACAAGCTGTTTAAATAATTGACATATCACCAGTGTTCAGCTTACAAGGGTGGGGGAGCTTAGCTACCCTTAAACAGTTCTGAGCTCCATAAGAAGTCACGAAATTCATGTCTTGGGGTCTCCAACTGAGTTGCATTTCTAATGTTGCAATGAATGATCGAAAAACTACGCACAATTTGGTTGAAATCTACTCACCAGTCATCGACTATTTTAAATGTGCAGCTGACTTTATCACCTGCCAGCAAGGTGTGTGACATGATTGTAAAGGGCATGTGAGGCTGACTTTCTGAAGGGAAGGTGTTGTTAAATTTTGGGAAATTGTTGCAAAATTCTGACCTGAGTGGTCTTCTTGCCTTTCCTGCTAATGTGCAGTTGTTGCACTTTTAAGGGTGAATAGTCCACTGCTAATATGACCCACAGGAGTGTTTCATAAAGTAGTGCCCCTACAGGTGGCAGGAGATCAACATGTCCTCATACCTAAACGACAGAAAAGGTTGTGTATAACCTTTAGTGGTTGCAGTTCTATAGGGCTGTATTGGGAAGATACTGGAAACATGATACACAGGAGTTATGATTCAATATACTGCGACCAAAAATAACCCCTCTCTTTTTATTCCTTTAGGGGTCATTTTGTCTTACAATAGTAATTCTGTAATACTGTGATACGGTGACACTGCAGTGTTTTCTGACGTGGTTAACGTACTGTTGCAACCATAGAAATATGTGCAAAGATGTTCTGTGTTCGCATTATAATGTTCCTCATGAGTTGGCTGACTGATCTGCAGTTGTGACGTGAAAATGACACATGGTGGCATTTTAAAATTAATGGGAAAAAGTGCAAAAAAAAGGGTTTGTATGGCAATGATATTGATTGCATCTTGTAGCCGAACAAAAAACAATCATTCATTGTGCGTGTTTGTGTGCATGCCACCTCTTTTTGAAACGACCAGCCTATTGAAATCTTTTGTGTACCCTGATAATCGCGACGAGCTTTGTTGGGGGAGATGATCCTATTCTGCTGCTGTTGGATGAATAAGCACAGATGTCAACCTTTTCACTGTGACTCTCACCTTGTCCACTCATTAGTAATGAAAACAGTTGCCTTTTGTTTCACGGTGAATATTACTTCATGGGAACAAAGGCACAATTCACATTCATCCTGTGAAGGAGATCTCGGTAGATAAAGGCAGGCCAGCGCTGTCGTGCTCTGACCTTGTTGGTCTGACTCTCTCATAGTGTTTGGCTGGCCGACTGCCACTCACTCAGTCCCTGATAATAAAACCGGAGCATGAAAAGAGCCACTGCCTTGCTATTGGGAAGTTTACCTGGATCTCTTAGCTGATGTTACCGTGTTTCCAGGTGGAGGCACATAACGACACATTACTGAAACACTTGGGTTCCAACTTTCCTTTATTTCTACTTCCTCTTTGCCAGGACAAACTTAAGAGCCTTCTTCTTCCTGTCAAGTGTCTGGTTGGTGAGAAACTTGTGCATTGAAGAGGCAGACGTGTATTATCAGGGTTCTGACCTGCCCCAGTCCCTCTTCACTCTCTCTGCCTCTTTCTTCCTACCAGGATGGAGTGACAGCTTGTCACTGTGGGTGCTCCACAATACGGCTCAGACTCCCCGACTATTGTGGAGCTCAGAAAAAGCATCAAGGTCTTCCTCTCTCTTTCGTTCACTCTTTTCTCTCTCTTTTCAAAGCAGAGAATCAATCAGCTGTACACACACACACATACACACATACATACACACGACTCACTTCTTTTCCCTTCCATCTGTCTATTCAGCAGCCAGTGATCATTTAGACTTGACATGTATTGTGAAAAACTGAGCTGCTCTGCCTCTTTCTTCTTCTCTTTCTTTCACTCCCTTTCTCTTTCAACTGTCTGTCATTAATGTCCAGGTCTTACAATATACGAACAGAGGAGAAGAAGAAAGCGAAGAGTGAGGGATGAATTGATGGATGGGAGGATAAGCACTCAGTGTCCTTTCTTTAAAGATTTGTTATTGTACAGTACTGTCTCCCAGTCATTTTTGGTTGGTGTTTCAGTCTGAAAGCCCGTCCACGTGCTCTTTTGTATGGGAAAGCAATAAGGCCCCATTGAATGAAGCTGAATGGACCTGCCATCCTTAGGGGCTGAGGCCTGAGGACTCCTATTCTTTAGCCCCCAATCTAATTGGAGCTGAAATGAAATGGAGGTTTCTTATGAAAATAGGCTTTGTTTGGCCGCAAGGCTGGTAATTCATAAACAATAAGCAGGGCCCCATTGTGTAGATAATAATATATTCATGCTGCTGGAGATGGGGAGAAGGCAAAGCGAAGGCTGAGGATATATAAGGAGGATAGGCAGAGACAGGGATGGAGAGTGGAGGGATAAGAGGAAGGGGAGGAGGAAGACCAGGGGCTAATAGCAAATAGTGGGTCAGAGAAAATTGGTAATGGTTGGGTAGAAGCAGGGGACTTATTAGAGGAAGTGAAAAGACTAAAAGTGGGTAGGAGTGGAAACTGAGTGGGAGTTGGGGGTGAAAATGACGGGAATAGGAGAGATAGACAAGATAAAGATGAGGCGAGGAGGGCGGGAGATTGGGAAATGGCTCTGAGTACTTCTAAGCCTACAGGTGACTGGTTTGGCAGCGGTGGGGGGAGAAGGCAAGTGAGTGAGAGCATCATAAAAATGGAATAGGTGCACAGTGCAAATCTGTGTGGAGTTGAGAGCGCTGGAGCTGATAGAGTGGATTGGTCAAGTGCAGAGATGGAGCAGAGCAAAGCAGTCAACGTCTAACAGGCGAGGGGGGAAGATGACAGAGGAGACCAGTGTGTCTGCGGTGGTTTAAAACTGACAAGAAGGCTTTCACCACCCCGGAGACACGATGGGTGGCGAGAAAAACAGGTGAGCTTTCATGCCACTTTGATGCATTGGCCTGTCTAGATTATCTCTCACTGTTGTCATCTGTAATCGTACAGGTCAAAGCTGCATCTGTGAGATGATCCTCAGCTGAGTCTACACGCTCTTAAAGAAGTGTTTCTCTGTCGTTCTCAAACAGCCGGACCAAAATAAGTGCTGGACTTAAGTGCTCTGTGGGGTGATGGACTGACTGAGGGGGGACCCTGCTTCCTGTGTCTAGTCTGAGCAGCTGTTACAGCTCATGCTACAGGCTTTTTACCTTTTCATTCGGGAGTGATTACAAACTGTGGGACTGGAGACACTCATGCCTCTGGACGCTTTGGGAAAACACTGCAACTTCCTATTTTTATCCTCTTTTTCCAGTCTTTTGACTAACAGTTTATCCTGGACTGAGTTTTGTGGCAGTGGAGGGAGATGATGTTGAGGACATGAATGCAAAATTGTAAACACGTCTGATTTGATTTTACTGCCTAAGAGATAGATGTCTTAACTAATGGTGAGTAAACCTGGAATGGCACTTTATTTGAGTGAACTTGAACTGAGTTTGTGTGTCTGTCTGAGTGTGTCAGGAAAGATTTGATCTGCATGTGAACACAGTACAGAGGAAATTTTAACCAATGTCAGGTGTTAGAAGTAGTCGACATAGTTAAGTTGTGGTCCACATAGTCCCCACCAGTTCTTTCTTAGGAAACAAGAAGTTATTCTGTCAACACTATGTTCAACTTCTCAGCAGAGAGGGAGCAGCTAACTGAAAGTGTCAGGCTTTTTTTTATAATAGCAAGCATTTTTTAACACCACAGTTGTGTCTTTACATCTTTAAATACCTGTACTAACATACGTAAACTGCACACAGCTCTCTGTCAGTGTGTGTGTATATCTGAGAAGCCTCCTGCCTCACTGTGAATGCATTGCAGAATATAGAAAATTAGATTCAGCAGAGAGTAACGTGTAATATAATCATGGTAGTCGTGACATTACAAGAGTTACCTTACCTCTTTGTATCCTCTTAAGAACGCATAAGACATCCTTTCTTTTCAAGCTTATGATTTATAAATGGGAAGATTTAATTATTCCTATAATAAATGCAAGTTTTGTGCTGATTTAAGAAAAATCAGGAAATCCATATCGACTACAATTTTGTCTAAAAATGTAGTTGTTGTTAAATGGGTGTATTGGCCAAGAGGTGGTGGTATTTACTTAGATCCAAACATGTGATCCTTCAGCACTTGACACTGTGAGTTCTTAGCTTGAACCACTAGATGTCAGTATTTATCAACATATGGAGCTGAATAGCAGCACCTCATGTATTTCCATCATGAGACCAAGTTCAGCATGAAGCTGAACGTATGTGCTGATATGTTGTCAGTTTACTTGCCTGTGTGTACACATGGTGTTTATGCAAATTGTTATTGATTGTTAACAATGAGAAGACATAAATTTAAAGGTATTCTATGCAGGATTTACAAAAAAAACCCCAATCATATAAAAGTAATTTCTCTCAATCAAGACCTATTAGAAGTGTGTAGCAGTGTATTTATCTGTATTTTCTCATTTTTCTCTCTATTTTGCTGTGTTTGTGATGTTCCTGGGGGGATGTAATAAAAAGTAGTGACCAGGTGTCAGACTGTAAGCGGCAGACATCAAAGAAGAAGCTATGAAAATCGTGTACACAGTGCCTAAACAGCGCAAATATGGCGAAGCGAAAAGCCTAACCATTGGCTTTCACTGTTGCTTTTGCTGGCAATGCTGTTTACAAATAGAAGCTGAGTAGCAGAGTCCCACATAGTGTAACTTTAAGGTATCATGCAACAGTAAATTAGTGCTAATGTTCTGATTTTAATGCTTTAGCAGAGTTTTAAATGATATTTTCACTGGCTTAATCTCAGCAGGCAGATTGGTCTGAAGTCCTTGAAAGAAAAACAGATTGCCTTTATGCTTTGGCCTTGGCTTAGACTGTAAAATTGAATGTTTAATTGCACGTCACGGCAAAGGTTATGCATTTATTCTTAATCATATAGTTACTCCAGCCACGAGATGGCAATCACACATAATGAAAATCCCCTCAGCTGTCTGGATGTGTGTGTGTCGGGGGGCATGGAAGGGGCTCGGTGTGTATGCGCTCCACATGCATGCTTTTGCATATACCAAGATGTCTTCACATTGGTGTTCTGGATTTGTTTGCCGCTATCATATTTGTGTGTGTGTGTGTGTGTCTTTTCACTAACCTGCAGCAGTGTTTAGTGAGTATCTGTGCGAGCGGAGCTGGATGTCTCCCTGCTGGAGGTCCTTGTTTGTTTTGTTTATTTGCATGCAGCAAAGTGGTTGCTGGCGGTGCTGGTCACTACAAGTGGCTGGCATTCTGAGCCTGGTAATCAGGCTGCGGGCAAACTGGGTGGCAGCGCTCCGAATGGTTTGCTGGAGATTATCCCAAAATTATCCATGAATTATCCCCCAGAATTACGCCATTCCAGTCAGGCCTTGTCTATTGATGGGACCGGGAAAGGGAGAGTGTTGGACGAAGAAGTGTGTGTGTTGCACGCGTTGTCAGGGGGAGATTTGGATGGAGCAGTGTTGGTGTCTGTGTCATGGAGCGTGGATTTCTGTGTGTGTGTGTGTGTGCTCTGTAATGACTCTGGCAGTGTTGGTACATTGGGGTAATGGAGCATGTTAATCCACATCAAACAGCTATTAGCAGCAGATTTTACTCATAAAAGTCACTAGTTACAGTAAGAGGAAAGATAAAATTAACATACATGTAGCAACCTGTGTACTTGTTTATTTATTTACTCTCAGTCGAACAGTGCTTTGTTTCTCCAATAGGCATTTTAAGTCGTGCCAAAAAGAAACAATTGTGCTCAAATCTAATGCAACAGAAGTCTGGCGTCTATCCTTCTAACTAAACTATCATCAAATCCCTAAAATCTGCTACAAGCTGCTGTGTAAATGTTGTGTATGTCAACATTTTCACGAGAGGTATTTACTCCCAGAGCTACAGGTTTTCATGCCATTTGGAGCTTTGTATTAAATTCATTTCTGTGTGGCTGCTGTCACTGCACTTCGTGCTGTCATTATAGTCTGGGTAGATAGGAGGGACTAGTTGCCTGCTTGTGTGTGTCTGCTGGAGCCCCAGGAGGATGAATAGTGCCGGTGAACCTCTCTGCGATAAGTGTTCAGTAAACGGGTCAGTGGATTGTCCTCCGAGGCTCAATCTGAGCTATTTTCCCTGACTGAGAACACAAATTATCCTTCGTATTCATCCCATAAACAGACCACCAGCAGCGCAGACTCCACATAGTTTGTTGTGGCTGTGTTTGTGTGCCTAATCACCCTGTTTTCTTGTGCTGTGGCTGAACACAGGGCAGCTTACACATGTGAGCCACAGTATGGGATAACACATGCACGCTTTTACCCACTCAAAGTCCAAACGCAGTGCTGGCAAAACAGATGAAAGCACAACTGTTGAAGATGAGAAAACAATTAGATGTAGAGCGTGAGCAAGTGGAGGATCACAATGAAACACACACACACCGGCAAGGAAGAGGAAAACGGTGAGAGGCAAAGGGGAGAGAGAGGGAGAGGCCAAGGTGGCGAAAGGTTAAGTACTCTTTTTTTGGATGCTGTACTTCCTGCAGGGCCTTGTTCCTTGACCTGCTGGTTAGAGGAGGGAGGTTTAAAAAAAAAAGGAGGGGAGAGCGGGAAGGGGGGAGAAAAGGCTAAAGCTGCATGTGAGGTTGCAAGGTGAGAGGTGGAAGAGCTAAAATGGGAGGAGTATTTGCCTCTGGCTGATGGGGAACAATTGGACACACACAAGGAGGCACGCACACACACACGCACACACACACACTCGGAGCAGAAACAAAAATGGACATTCACACACAGACACACACACACAGGCACACACTTAGAACTACAGTCCCAGCAGGCTATGAACTTCAGTGCAGTTGTTGCCATGGCGATACACTGAGTTGCTGACCCCCCGACTCCATTTTTCCTGCCGCTTGGCTATTGAAAGAGATGATTGACAAGTGTCCAAATGTCAGCCGACCCAGCCGGCCACACAGATGGGGGGGTAGGGGGGCCAGCCATTTTATGTTGCTTTCACTCACAGGGAAGAAGATGTATATGTGTGTGTATGTGTGTGTGTGTGTATATATATATATATATATATATTTATTTATAGATACATATATGCATGCACTTAGCGTTTGTCTGTACTTAAATAGCAGTCACAATAATTGTATCCATCCCCCGATGCTAACAATAGTTTAAACAAACAAATCACCGGAGATAAACACACATACTGTAGTTGTTGTATCACTGACCTGCACAAAGAAAGCTCCCAAATAAAGCCTCCTTTTGAATGCGAGACAGGGTCGTATATTTGGTTTGTCTTTTGAGCTGCGCTGATAACCCATTCAGTGCAAGAGCTGGATTGGCTGGTGCTGGCTATTGAGTTTTTAGTGTTTAGTGCTCCGCCATGCTGCTGTGTGCATATTTATGTGAGCAGCCCTGATGGACTGAATCTGCATAAACCCACTTACATCAAATATGATAAACAGCAGTTTACATGTGGCGGCGAGTGTTACACAAACATTTCTTCTACAAGGCTTTTGCTTATTTCTGTATTTTTTTTTTTTTTTGCTCCACCTTTTTTACCTCTGGTTTTTGTATCCTCGCTCCCTTTCTCACTGTCTCATTGTCCGCAGGCTTAAAGGGATCGGTCTTATCTTGATCACCCACAGCAACACATTAACCTCTCCTCTCTTATCTCTACACTGGTCATTAGTGCCAAAACCCTTAACGTCCTATTGACAAGGGCCACCGAACTCTGCATCTGCGTGTGTGTGTGTGTGCATGCGTTGAGTTATCGTAGGTGACATGCAGTTGAGATCTGCTGAGTTGGTGATCTGAGCCGATAACATTATTAGCCTGTGGTGTGTGTGTGTGTGTGTATGTGTATGGGTGCATATGTGCAAAATACAGCAAAAGAGAGTGTGAGGGGAAAATTTGTGTTTAAGATTAATAGTGCTTTTCTTCAGTGATCTGTACATTTTAAAACATCTCATTTATTTATGTGATAAAATGAGTATATTCAAATAATATCTCTCCTCCCACCTGAATTCTTCGCAGTAAGACGTAATAATAATTCAAAAGCCAGTCTCCAGTTTTGCCATGAGGCCATTTAGAAAGTACTGAGGGAAAATAAAATGTACTTCCTGTCTCTAATGCGGCAGTATTGCTGCTGAATGGGTTACTCCATTTGCTGCTGATGGAGCATTACACTTCATCTCAGTCAAACAGCTGTCAACAGCGAGTGTATCGCAAATTAAATCAATTCACTGATATCATGTCTCAACACACAGCAATCAAATCACTCATGGCAGTAATATTAGCACCTGCGTTAAACACATCCGATTAGCTTTGAAATACGACAACAACAAAATGTATCTTCACATTAATCAATTAACCCTTCCTTTTTTCACTTTCACGTGTTCAGGGTCGCACAGACTACAGAATTATTGTCATTTTAGATGAAGAAATAAAACAACAAAAACACTGAGTCGCATATGTCAATGTGTCTTTTTGCCGACGTAGAATCATTAAAACACATTTGTTCTGACTGAAAAACACATTTCTGATAATACACGTCATAGTGAAATTTAGGCGTTTAGTTGTGAGTTAAATGTGTGCCACTGTTTGTCTCTAAATGCAGTACTTATCTGCCTGTCTGTCTGTTTTCTGTCTCCTCCTGGCCCTGTGTGTTAGTGGGGCTGACAATCTAACAGGTTAAAAGAATAATTGCAACTCTATTTACCCCAAACAGCCTCTCCTCTGCACATAATTACATCCACACACACACAGACACACACACAGACACACTATCACATACTGAGGCACACTCACACACAGAGAGAGACACACAGAGAGACAGAGAGAGAGAGTCCCTGCACTAATATTTAGGTAGTAACAGTCATGTGTTTGAGTGAACCCTCCTCTTGTCCTCCTCTTCAACGCAAAGCACTGTTAACCACCGGCACTCACTGAGAGAGGAATACACCCCGCATTGACCGCACTCATCGTGTTGTGGGTGTGGCTGTGCTGTGTGTGTGTGTGTGTGTGTGTGTGTGTGTGTGTACTGTGTGAGGAAGATGGAGAGATGTGTATGTGAAAATATTATGACAATACCATCCTCCAAGGTGAGGGGCTCTAAAGCGAGTCATTTATGACAATACTGTAAATAGCAGAGCTGCAACGCTTGTTTTCATTATCGATTACGTTTAATTTTTCTTTTCCTTTTTATGAATCTAGTAGAACTTTATTATTCAAACATAACAAAATTGCAAATGTATAACCCTCAAATGGTGCATACTATTAAAAAAACATATGCACTAAGGCACAAATTATTATAAATATTCTTTGATTAACATCTAACAAATGCAAGTACAAAACATAAGAAATATTAGTGCATGTACAACAAGATAGACTGGTTAACCTATAAAATGTCAGAAAAATAATTGTTCTGTTTCCCAAAAGCTCAAGGTGGCAATAAATTACTAGCCTTGTCCGACTTAAAATACTCAGTTTACTATATAAAACAGAAATAAATAGCACAGGAGAGGCTCGAAAAACATAATCATTAGCAATGTTGCTTAAAAAATGATCTAACAGATTAATTGATTGTTAAAATAATTTTTCTGACTAATAAATGCACTTACATGTATTTACATGTTTGTTTTACAGGAACTAGAATGAATTTATGATATTTATAGTCTGGCTGTGCTTATTTTTAGTGGCACACTGGCTTAGAAATAGAGCTGCAACAACTAATCAGTTAGTTGTCAACCATTAAATGAATCGCCAACCAATTGATTAACCTGATTGAGTAATTTTTTAAGGGAAAAAAAGCTTCTTTAATGTGAATATTTCCTGTTTACTTACTCCTCTGTGACAGTAAACTGAATATATTTGGGTTGTGGACAAAAAGAGACATTTGAGGACGTCATCTTGGGCTTTGGGAAACACTAATCAACATTTTCAGACATTTTACAGACCAAAAAACGAAGCGATTAGTCGAGATAATATTTGAAAAACTATAATAAAAATGGTAAGTTGCAGCCCTACTTAATAACTGCTGCTAATTTGTTATGCCAGTTATGAAATTGATTCAGCCTAATCTGTGATTAACTCCACAAATTCAAGTTTTATAAAGCTCATATTTGCTCAAAAATCAGAATCAGCTTTATTGGCTAAGCGTACTTCACGTTAATATGCAGCTAAAACAAGGACAAGACAGATGAGCAAAGATTAAACACATAACTATACTGTGCATAAAAAAGTGAGAAGCTGTGCATAAATAAAAGCAAAATATATAACGTCTGTATACAGGTCACACTGTTACAGATAGTGCCAGAATTAAATTAGTGTGGGTTATGTAATAGTTAATATGTGCTTTTATGTACAGTACATGCATGTATACACATCTGTGTTCAATATATACAGTTTATTAGATTTACATTTTACAATAAAGGATAATATGTACATTTTTAACAATCGGTATATCAAACTTTTAGGTTTAGTAGATTATTTTAATTCAGAAACATAAATGTAATATTCAGATAGACTCCAGGTACAGTCCCTGTATCCTGCCCTCAGGTGTTTGCTTTCAGCCTGCAGCTCAGCAACGCAGTGCCTGTCCTCAGACAGTGGTGGCGCTGCTGCTGCATTGTGATTAACGTCTGCCGCAGCTATACCGTGGTTCCACTCACGGCCCCGGCATTACATTAGGAGACATTATCTAAATACTCAACAAAGTGAAATTGAATTTAGGGCTCCGTCTCCAGCCCTCCCCGCCCCCCTCTGCTGGTTCAACCGGCCCGCTCTAGGATCCCATTCTCTCCTTATTGTTAGAGCGAGTCGAGCAGGATCCTCTGCTCCTCATCCCCTCTCAAATTGAATCAGTCTCAATTTGACCTTTTATGTACCAGAATCTGCTAAAGATGTACAGTATGTGCATGCAAGTAACGTTTGACACGTGTGTGTACGTGCGTGTGTGTGTGTGCCCACATGTGCCCTCGTGTCAGCTCGCATTGCTCACAGTGAAGTGGGAAACAGCATCTCCCTATTTGCCGCAGAATAGACCAATTAGTGTTTAGCAACAGAGCAGGAACCCATGTGAATGTGTCATTGATTAGCAGGATTTGGCTAATCATCACATCTCATAAACTCACCCGCTAATGTCAGCTGGATCTCCTACAGTACGCCTCCTTCTCCTCGCTCAATCTATCCCTCCATCTCCTCTCCTTCTGCCTTTCAGCTCCCTCTTCCCGTCTGTCTTTCCGCACTTGTCTTTTCGCCCATCTGTCTCCGTCTGTCTTCTCTCCCTTCCTTCCTCTGTTTTTCTCCCCTTCTCAATTTCTTCCTTCCTCTCTTCTTCTTTCTTCTGCCTTTTTTTCCAACACTGGAGGGTTTACAGTAGAAGGAGCTGAGCGGATGCTGACTTTCCTCCTCGTACATCAGGAGAGGAGAACAAGAGTCTGCATTGCTGCTGATCCATAAAATGCAATATGAACTATTTAATTTTAATTGTCCATTCTGTAGTTATTTTTAACTGCTTTTACTGTACTAAGATTTCTTCAACAAGAGACAGAAATACCTCACACTTTCACTTTCAGCCATCCAAAACTGTGTTTTTATTTAGTATCTTTGCTGTTTGAATTTCGTCATTTCAGGTCAAACAGTAAGAAAAGATAAAAAGTGGGGTTATTAGGAAAAAAAGATGATGTCTGATCCCAAATCTAAGAATAATTTAGGACCTTGGCTTCAGAGGAAACTGGGCAAAGCGACAAACAGCACGCTTTATGAGCAAAAATGCATTTAATTTTTCACATGTAATTAACAAAATGTCACTTGCTCTCGGAAGATTTTCATTATTAGTGTATTATCGGGCTGCACCCAACTATTTATTAACATTATTAATTAATCTGCAGATTATTTTTGTGTATTTAAATGTCAGAAAAATGGGTGAAAATAACTTTTACACTTTATCAAAGCCAAATCTGACATTGTCATTGCGCTCTGACATCTAAAATTCCGTTTACTCTCATGTATGACAAAAAAACACCCAATACATTATCAAAGTAGCTGCAGATTATTTTTCTAATGATCAACTAATCATTACATAGTCTTTATTTGTTAAATAGCACAAGTATAGGAGTTAAAAACGAAACCTTTCTCTTACAGGCTATTTAAATTTGACAACAGCAGCCACCTTGTGGTTTTGTTTGTATTTTAACTGTATTTGATAAATTGCCGTATTTTTTTTTTTTTAACAGAGCTTGTTTTTAATAAATCTTCAAGTACAGTTTCAATCTAACCACCTACTCAGATATTGAAGGTATTAGCCATGATACAAAGCAGGAAGAAGAGTTTATCTTGATTCATTTCATCTCTCTGCTTTTGAATAAGAAGAAATTAAATTAGTGGTTTTGCAGCTTTGCATGTTGTGTAATAGGTATTAGTTATCATATTAATTAGCATCTGTTTGACACAGTATGGTGGCCAGCTGGGAGCATGAAGGAGGACATGCGGTGTGTGTGTGTGTGTGTGTGTGTGCGCATACGTGTGTGTGAGGGGTTGCAGGGGGGAAACTCACGGCGTTTGATTTGTTGTGTTGCTAATGTGACACTGATTATACAGGTCAGGGTAAAACAAAGCGGTGAGACGCTGCAATGCTAATACAGACGCTGTGATAACAGGGTTGTCATCACACACACACACACACACACACACACATATGCACCCTCAAACACAGATAGATATAACTTCATGAACATATACACATGTACATCTACGCATTCTTGTGTCCTTGTGAAACACACGCAAAGACACACCGACACACTCACACAGTTGCAGGTCATGGAAAAACGTCTCACAATGATTTCAACAAACCACACTGAGCCTTTTTTTTTTGTAAGAGGTAGACTGTTGCCATGGAGAGAAGAGGTTAGTGAATTTGACCTATGCTATCATGCTAGCTTTGGTCCCCGCAGCTGTAATTTCAAACGAGAGAAAAAAATATGTGTTTCTCACTGAATTGATTTATCCCTATGTTTATGAGTAGATAAGTGCAGTGATGCTTAGATGGAGGGTTATTTTCATGGGGTGACTCTTTTGTGTGTATTGTGTTTATCTAGGCCACTGTTGATGTAGGGAGTACTGTAGCTCTTTTTCTTTCTTTGTGTTTGTGCGCGTGTGGGTTTTCTGTATGTGCGCCTGCGATTATGTTTGTGTGTGTGCCAATCTCAACTGCAGGTACGGCAGAGGCATGGCAGACATTGTGGTTTATGGAGAGCGGCGCGTGATCAGACTGCCCGCAGCAGTAGCGAAATCAATCACAATAGAAATGGAAAAACTTAAAGTGACTAAATAACATACAGCGCGTTTGTTCTGATTTAGTCACCACGTAACCCGTTCTTTCATTTACCCCGAGCCAGTCTTGTGGCCTTGGTGCGGCTCGCTCTACCTTGAGGCAGTCAGGAGAAAATAAAACTCTTATTTACCTGCAGCCAGTTTAACATCATTTGACACAATTAATCCATTGTGTCAGACAGAGCGGAGCGTATGTGGGTGTAACATATGGAAGACGACAAGAGCACAAATAGGGAGCCAAGATGCGATCGTCTGTCTGGGTTTTGGGGTAATTTGCTGGGGCGGGTGTGAATGTTGGTCGAGATGGGCGGGAACGTGTCAATCATGTGTCTGACAGGGCCTTGTATAGGTTGTCATGTTGCCCGGCAGCCGAGGCAGAGGAGCAGCGGACCCGGGGGCCACGCAGGGGTCACCGTCTGCCCTAAATGGTCCCCTCAACCGCACGGGGTGCAGATAGGCAAGGCGTCGCTCCGACGAGGTCAGCCCAGGGGTGATCCAATTCTCTGGGTTTGGGCGTCGGGAGATTGTGTGCTCACCTCTGTCAACCCCTCCATATACAGGTCAGCAAAAATAAAATAGGAGGCTCACAACAGCGGAAACGAGGGTCGACGTGATGGAGTGTATAACCTGTGTGTGTGTAGATGTATGTATAATTCACCAAACAAGGTTGTGTCTCTTCCATCCTTTCTCCAGGCATCTGCGCAGGCAGTGTACTGGACACCAATGTGCCTCTTAGTTCTCAGTTGACCCTTAAAGGCCCCAGCAGGGGAAACTGAGGGGGTGACTTTGCTCCTGCAGCCATGGGAGACTTCCATATTCATTGTTTTCTTCTTCTTCTCTCTTTATATACCTGTTATCTCTCTTCCATTGTCTGTCTATACTCCTCTTCTTTACTTTGTACTCTCAATTTGTCTTTCAACTTTCCTCCCCAGAGACACTTCTCACCTTGCTCGTATGTGCTGGGGATGTTTACACAGGTCGGCGTTAGGTGTTCTGTCCCCACAGGGGTATAATACAAATCAATCACGTGCAGATTCTTTCAGTAATGTCAGCACCGTGGAGGTGAAGGTTTCTGCAGTTGTGATCAGTTTGTGATGAGGAGCATGTTTGTTGCATCTGATAAAGGACATAGAAGTAGCAAGTCCTTCAACCCAGAATATTATGGGCTCAATATGACTATTACCCAGGACTCGCGTACAACAAATGTGTGTGTCATATCACACAGCCTGTTCCCTCTGGGGGGGGTGTGTGTGTGTGTGTGTGTGTGTGTGTGTGTGTGTGTGTGTGCGTGTGCGTGTGCGCGCGCGTCAGTCAGGAGAGCCAGTGGGAACTACCATCTGGTAGTGAAGGACAGTAGACCGTTGGGGCCGTGCTGCCTTACCCTTGTCAGTGGCAGCTGTGTGCGTGTGTCTGTTGCACATGTATGTGAATGTGTATGCACAACACTATGTCTGTGTGTGTGTATGTGTGTGTAGGTGTGCTCACGTATGCTCACTAATAACAACATGGGTGTCACAATATGATCAGACCAGTAACGGCCATCATGTGTTGACACATCTAATTTCTAACCAACTGATCTGTTCCTGCCTCCTGTGGTTCTGCAGCAGTGAACCTTTGACGGACATGTAAAGTAATGGCTTTGGATCAGCCGTGACATGATGTTTTGCTTGAGTGTAGCGCTCAATCAAGTTGTATTTTCTTGATTAATAAATGTATCGTTTGGTCTATAAACAACCCAATCACCAGAATAAATGTACGTTTCTGCAAACCATGGATTAGGGATGTATATGATCAGATTCAGCCTTTAATATGACTATTCAATATTTTTTTCCCCCATATTAAGTTTTAAAGTTTGAACAGGGCTCAGTGGGATGTTCAGTGTGACAGCAGCATTCATGTATCATAGTAAACAAGCTAATGGCGCTAACAAAGGATCGGAAGTGTGCAACATTTTTTGCTGACACTAGATATCAAACAAAAGCCAGAGACTGTGTCGTATTAAGTATCTGTACGCTGTAAATTCACTTCCAAACAAATGAGAGAAGATAATGTTATCTCAGAGCTTTATAGTATTAAAAAGTTTTTCCTCCTCCATGCCACTGCATCACATCAGCAACTTTCTGTACCAAAGAGTAGCGTGAAAGTCAAGAGCGCTCACTCCACAGCAAAATCTGGGGACCTGAACGTCCCTAGAAGAACACTGCACATCACACTGACTAGCACAAAATAAATTAAAAAACTGCTCAACTTGAAGCATTCTCAGTCAACTGAGGGGTTTCTGAGTGACGAAGAGGCAGCCCTACCACGGATATGTAAAACTGTAAATCAATATGTAGCTGATATATTTAAACTTTACATTTCTTTGTCTTTCAACAAAGCCGTGGTTCAAGTGTGGTTATGGTTGGGAAAAGTTTGCTTAAATCACAAACACCTCTGTTATCGAGGCGAATGAATGCCACCAATGTCTAGGGCTGGGTATTGGTGCGCTATACTTTTAAGGTATCGACCAAAATAATCTAGTACCAAGTGGTATTGAAATGTCTCATGTCAAACGATACCTGCATTCAATCCTTTTTGCATGGGGGGTCTGGTGGAAGTCGAGTGTGGTGTATTTGACAGAATTAGCAGTTGTGTGCTGAGATGCCACCAAAACATTCAAAATTATGGCCACTGTATTACTTAAATGAAATGCGAAGTCCCTGTTACTAACCAGGTCTGGCTACATGTTTTGACAAATAAATACACTTGGATGCCAGGTCTGGTTGCCATTGGGGCTGGGAAGCCATTATTATTTATAGAGGTTCTTTGAACATAAACCTCTTAAAGCCCACTGACTTCTCAGCTATCCACTGGAGCTAACATTGGTTAGCTGCTTTGCGCATACAAATAAAAATGTTTAAACTTTTGTCAAATGAAGATGCTACACATCCTTAGCTTGGATAGATTCTCTACGATTTAATCGCTCAGTTAATTTTACTGAAACCGTGACCGTGAAGTGTAATTTATTTAGATTTACTGGCATGGTAAACAAGAAAGGAGAGAAAAGGTGGTGACTTCCTTCATATTTTTTTTATATGTAAGGATCCACCATTCAAAATAACGGACATGGATTTTCATTAAAAAAATTCAAGTTTTGAATATTGTTTAAAGAGGATAAAAGGAGATGTTGTGTCGATATGCCGGGTGCTGTAATCCTTGGGTGCCATAAAACGAGTGTTGTAACGCTCTCTCTGTCTGTCGGAGCTAGATCGAAGATATAATTTGTAAAATCTAATTTAGCCTAATTTTTTTTATAAAAGTAATATTGAAACTGGTTTAAATTACTGTTTTTAATTTTATGGTATTTCTCATCCTCGACAGCACACTTTCTTACACTACTCATATCAACCACATAACCCGGTCAGCTTACTTCAATCTCCGCAACATCAACCGCCTCTGCCCCTCTCTCACACCTCACACAGCTGCCATTCTGGTCCACAGTCTCGTCACCTCCCGGCTTGACTACTGCAACTCCCTCCTGTTCGGCCTTCCACAAAAAACTCTCCATAAACTACAACTGGTACAGAATTCAGCAGCTCGCATTATCAAAAGGACCCCATCCACTCACCACATCACACCGGTCCTGCAGCAGCTCCACTGGCTCCCTATCACACACTGTATCCAATACAAGATTTTACTGCTCACCTTCAAGGCCATTCACAACCTCGCCCCTCCATACCTGTCTGACCTCATCCACATTGCCACACCCGTTCGCACACTTAGATCCTCTTCCTCCATCCACCTCTCCGTTCCCCCCGCCCGTCTGGAATTCACTCCCCTTTGACCTCCGCAACACCACATCTGTCAATCTGTTTAAATCCAAACTCAAAACACATCTGTTCAGACTTGCCCATTCCACCTGATCATATGCATTACACTGTCTTACTGTCATCCCCTCTAATTTAATGTATTGTATGATGTGTTATGATGTTTTGTATGCTGTGTTTTATCGGTCTCATTGTGTCATACAGATTACTGTTCATTTATTATGCTGATCTGTTCTGTACGACATCTATTGCACGTCTGTCCGTCCTGGAAGAGGGATCCCTCCTCAGTTGCTCTTCCTGATGTTTCTACCGGTTTTTTTTTCTCCGGTAAAGGGTGTTTTTTTGGGGAGTTTTTCCTTATCCGCTGTGAGGGTCCAAGGACAGAGGGATGTCGTATGCTGTAAAGCCCTGTGAGGCAAATTGTGATTTGAATTAATTAATTGATCTTTGCTGTAAGGCGACCTTGAGTGGCTTGAAAGGCGCCCTAACAAATAAAATGTATTATTATTATTATTATTATCTTTGCCGATCAAGAGATTAGTGTGAAAGGAGTTTAAAGCCTGTCACATATAGACGCCTGTCCCAAATATACACCAATTGAGTTCAGTTATTGAAGCAAAAAAAAGCCTGGGCTATTGATTAAACTTTTCTGTCGAATTAAGTACTCTAGTGGTATCAGTATTCCTTTAAGGGTACTGGTTTTGGTACTGGTATCAAAATTTTACCCAACCCCTTTGATGTCTAACTGAAAAACAACCAGTTTTGTCGTCAGCTGATCTCGAACAGTAGTCTCCAGCTTGGCAGCTGTCTTGCCGAGGTGTCCACCGTCCCCTCCACCTCCTGAAGTCAGCTAATTTGCATGTACTCAGAAGTACATCACTTTAGAAACAGTGATATGTATGAAATGTACAAATGTACATAAGTCCAACCAACGGTCCAAAACCTAAAGACATTCCGTTTTCTATCACATAAGGCAGATTTAAAATTTGGAAGTGCTTGACACTTTTGCTTGAAAACTCACAGAAACAATTGATTAATCATCAGAATAGATGACAATTATCTGCTACTCCGCTAATTAATTTATCGACTAACTGTTTCAGTTGTTCATGTTGTCGTATTTGGTGGCGCAAGCCCGATCACAGGTACAGTCTTGTTGAAGTGAATAACATGAAGATTAGAGCTGAAATTATCAGTTAAATCATTGTTTAGTTGATGGACAGAAAATTAATCAACATCCAATCTGATATTGGATCAGTCTTTCAAGTCATTTTTGAAAGGATTTCATTTGAAGTCAGAAAACAGTCTGTTTGAACATGTCACCTTGGGCATTAGGATATTGTGATGTGCATTTTTCTTTGTAAACACTTTGTGGACTGAGCTTTCAGTCCATCGGAAAAAGAACGAGTTAGTTAGCTGCAGCCCCGGTGAGGATTGCCCTTTTCTATGAGGTGTTGGATTTTGTGACAGTTTGGATTTGTCCTTGCCGTCCATTTGTAACTTCTTTGCTTGTAAAAAGTTAGCCACTGGTTAAATTGAGGCAACAAAAAAACATTTCAAGGCTAGGATGAGCAAACTGACCCACGTCTATACATCCATCCATCTAAATTTCAGTGGACAGCCAATGCTCAGTGCCAGAGCTTCCATGAATGCGCCATCAAAGAAGATTCAAGGATACCCCCACTTGCAGTAACATTACTGCAGTGGTGTAGCTTGAAATGAATTGAACACATAAAATGTTTACTCTACTGGTTAACCTCAAACAAGGTTACAAAAACATTCAGTGGGCTTAAACACAGCAAATGGAGCGGCCTTTTAAAGAGCGGTTTAAGCAGTCGTAACTTAAACAAAGGACAGATATTCCTGACATGAGTTGGGAAATGAACCTGGGTCATTTGATTTGAAAGTAAATACTCTAAATAAACTCATCCACCATCCCATTCATCCCTTACTTTTGACTGCACAGTTTCAATCAGTTGAGCATCCTTCACATGAAGAAGAAAAGATGATTAGATCTCAAAAGTAGGCTGAAGATGTACAAAACAAAAGATATGGAAATGTATATTATGTGTTTATTCAGTAATGATGAGTTTCTCCACAGTCCTAGCTAGTTCCTACTTTGAGGCATTTGTCAACCTTTAAATCTTCTCCTCTTTCCCTTCATCTCTTCTCGTTCATGCTACCCCTCCTCCCCCCCTCCCACTCCAATCCCAAGGGCAAGCCAAAGGCTGACAGCTTTGTTTGTGTTCTCCACTAAGTGATTTTTAATCAACTGGTCTGCATGAGTCCTCCCAAGGGCCGGAGCAGCAGAGGCTGGGAGAGATTGAGCTGAAGGCTGGTGGATGGCTGGCGGCAGATAGAGGAGGTGAGAAGAGCAATAGTCTAAGTTCATAGTAAGCCGGCTAATTTTTGAAACGCTCTTGATGTGTATTTAAAAAAAAAAAAAAAGTGTCCACACTAGCATTATCGGATGTTGTCTGGATTTGTGTCCTTGGTAAAATGCCTGATAAAAAAGCTCTTCCTTTTTTTTGGGTAAACCTTAGCCGTGTCTTGTGATCACCAACAAAACTCATTCATTCGTTCTTATTTTTAATTATTTTATTTTTGCTTCAGTTTTTGATCTGCATTTACTTTGTGTGTACACACAGAGACACTTTAAGTGAAGGTTGAGGACAGCAATGTGCCTTTGAGGGATTCGAAACTAACAGCTGGATGTTGAGGTGTGTTCAGACAGGATGCAACGCGACTTTTTGCCTTGTGTGTGTCATTCGCACACATTTGACCGTCTCCAGTCCGTTTATTCACCCCAAACAGGCAGTATGCAAACTTTACATGTGTTAGCTGTAAGCTAGCTAGAAAACTGTGTGTGTTTGTGAAATCAAATAGTGAAAATCAAATGACAAATAACAACCCTTTTTTCATCCTGCTCATTGCCTGTTTGAACTATTGCCCTCCAAAAAATGCTACAGGTTCATCAAAACACGCACCACAAGATTCATGAACAGTCTCAACCGCAAAGCCATTACTATACTGTACTCTGACCTGAAGTGACCTCACTAAAACACATTACAGTTAGTTTTTTAAATTCCATTTTAACTGCATACATTGGCAATGAGTGTATGGTAGAATGTAAGTGGAATGGGGGCATTTATTTATTTATTTTTATTGCTGCTTTATTACTATTCATTGCTTGTTTCTATATATGAGCCCAGTCCTTGAGTGCATCTGAATTTTGTTGTTGTATGTTTGTACAACGACAATAAAGAAATCTGAATCTGAATGTAGTTGTCAAATGAGAGAACAGACATTGAACTGTTTGCTGTAATCATTTGACTAGTACAAAAGAAGATGGCAATTGTAGTTGATTGTCTCACACTCTAGTTTGAGAACTCTGCCTATTCTCACACCTATTTCCCTTATTCAACAGAAAAGTACAACCGTGCACCAATCTAATTGTCTGTCTTTTACTGAACTAATACTAATATTAGCTCAAGTGCCTTGTCACAAAAACAAAATATAGCTCACCAAAACTGTCTTAGTTTGTCTTGTTAGTCGTCTAGTTAGTTAGTCCACTGTCCCCACAATCACCAACTTTGGTTTGGTCCAATTAAATCTTAAATTTATGGAATGAGGTGTAAAAAATGCAGATCTGCTCGCTGTTTATCTCCACGGTTTCTCTTATTCTCTCAGCTGTCTGCTGAGCAGTGGCTCGCACTCGCTCTTTAGAGGCTCCAGTTTCAGTTTAATATTTCAACAAACATGCAAGTAATGGCAAGAAAAGAAATGGAGAAATAATGGCTACCGTAATATTGTAAAGGTAATGGTTTGCTTATTTGAAAACATACTGCTACACTGCTTGTTTGGTTGTTACTGCAAAACTTGACCTCAGTGAGTTCACGACTTGCTGCAAATCAGTGTTTGTACCTAAGTAACCCCGATATATAGTCGTTGCAATGGCAACAGTACATACGAAAAAAATGGCCGCAGTACCGACCATCCTGCTGTATTGACTTGAATGGGAAGGTCTGTTATATTCTCATTCTATTTTTATGGGTTGTGTTCAGCTCAGTGTCTGACTGATCTCAGAGTTGACCAGGAATCCTACCCTGTTTTTTTCCATTTCTCTCGTCCCTGTACATTTGTAAAGTAAAATCCACAAATGTTGTTTTTCTCAGTTGAAATCTTTTCAACTTGCCCCACGCAAATTCACCCTTCAGTGGCACCGACTTGCATCTTCCCATTCACTGTATGCCATCGCATGTTCAACCTAAACACACCAGCTACCTGCTAATTTTACAACTGCAAAGTCATCTTACAAAATAAATGTAAATACAGCGTAATGACAACACCTGTATTGCATGATCAGCTATATTAACATCTACCATGAATCACCACAGAGAGAGTGAGAGGCCAAAATGAGTTCTTAAAGAAGTAGGCTGTGGAAAAAAAGTCATATTATTGCCTCCAAAAAGCTCAGTTTTCCTTGTTCAAAAGCAGCTGCCATTGTAATATTTATACAGTCTGTGGACTATTTTTGAAAAGCCTGGATTTTGAGGAGAAAAACTGCAGCTTAGTGTGAATGTGACGAAAAGGGATGCGTTTGAAATGTATCTGTCTCCGTGTCGATGTAGATGAAGTACAGTAGGGTGATAGTGGAGGCTGGTGCGGGCCTGAGACAAACAGATGGTGCTTTGGAAAATCGGTAAAGTTGAATTGGATTTATTGGTTTCCAGTGTTTTTCTTTTTCTTTTTCAGTATTGCATTTTCTCTGCAGAGGACATTGAGGACTGGAAATGGATGTTAAGTGAGAAAAACAGATCACTTTTCTGTCTTTCTTTTGATAGTGCCAATTAAAGTTGGACTTGTGAATAGGTATAGACCTGTCATCTTGTTTTGGTGTAGTAAAATACCACTTTAACATCTCTGCTTGTATGAGGCCATTGCAGGAGATTTTGCAAATCAATGATTTGATTTGTCAGGTATTATCTGAAAACATTTACATCTACAAAATGGAGCATGTCATAATACACTGCATATGGCTAATGGTGCTATAAAATGATAGACGATTTTATCCACATTACGATCCCCTTGTCACAATCACGAACATGTCAGTTTAAAGTGTATTATACAGAGATTTCCCTGCCACTCAGCTGACATTTGAAACCAAGTGGTGCAGTGTAATGTTCAAGGGAGTGCGTACTGATGGATTGTCGTCTGGCGGCTGTCAAAGTGGAGGCGTTGCGTCTATGATGCTACTTATTAGGAGATGGGATTAGTCTACAGATTATTTATGTTGTTATTTATGTGGTAATCCACAGACGGAGCAGAGACGGAGATTCTTACCTCATCAAAACATACAGCGTCGACTCTATAGAGCACATGAGACATGCATACAGCTCTGTGTCCTGCCTGGCTTTAGGGAGACTGAACATAAAGGAGAGAACACAAGTTGAGGGATGTATAGGAGTCATGTAATGCTGGATCTGTTTCTCTGTACTCGTTTTGCTTTGTGACCACCACAGTGTCATATAAAGCCCTTGAAGTCTTGTATAAATATCACTTTACAAGCCCTGCAGGACCGAGAGTGAGGAGGAATGACAACACTTACTGTCTCTCACTGGATGAATCAGTTAGCCCACACAAGCAAAGAGAAAGAGGCCATGAGCTGAGGTCTGTATTTAGTGTTTTAACTCTTCTTATTTTATTCAGTCTATCCTGAATGAGTCAAGGTCTCAGGCCTGCGGAGAAGTGGAGAGAGAGCAGGTCGAGTGTTATAGTATTGGAGCATGACGGAGTTGGGGGGGCTGCTCATAAGAGCTGTACTTGTGTTTTCCTGTTGTTAAACAGCCTTCAGGGAGAATAGCGGCTGCTACCAATATTAGCAATCAGGCCTTTAATTAAAGGTAGAGATGAAAACTGATTGGGAGGCAGCACCTGTACAAACATGATATTGCACCCTCTCTCTCATCATCTTCCTCTTCTTTGAAATAAGTCAAACTTCTGCCTCCTTGTTCAGTAATCGCATCAGAGAGCACCAGTTGCTCACATTTGGACAGGGGAATGAGATTAGTCTTCCTCAGTGGCTCAACTTTAGCACCAACAGATCATGGTGTAGGATGCACTGAATGCATCCGGCATCCTATACATACACACACACACACACACACACACACACACACACACTCGCTCAGCTGTTTGCTATCCCGAGCGTCTGGTCTCGTTCCCTCTTTCTGCTCTGCAGAAGCAGCTGCGGAGGAGCAGAGATAACTCTTAACTTTGTTTTGACACTTTTGATTAAGGACCATTGAAGGAACACCTGTATGGCGGGAGGGAACAATGCACCGAGCCCGTAGAGAGATTGATTTTGTGCATTAGAGAAGCAGCCTTTGTCTAAAGCCACGAGGCCCTTTGTTATGCTAACCAGCCGTGGAAGATTTCCAATTCAATTTCACCTGAACGCTGGTCAGCAGCACGCTCCATTGTATGGCGTCCCTCGGGCCCCGGCAGCCCCCCCACCACCGCTGCCACCGCTGCCTCTCCCCTGTCGTCTCTCAAACTGCAATTTAGCCGCCGAAGAGGATGTGTGTGCGTGTGTGTGTGTGAGTTGGGGTGTGTGTGTTGGTGATGGTGGGGGGGCGAATGTGGCCTAGATTGACAGCCGACTGGATACTCTTTCCACAATATTCACTGCATCCCGTCCTTGTGTGTGCAGTGGGCCGCGGAGAGGATCACAGTGAAATGAGATGATATTAATTATCCTAATCCTGATAGCTCTCTCTGGAACTCTGCTTCCACTCATCGGTCTCAGGAGAGGACTTGGATGGTCAGACAGAGAGAATGTCAGAGAAATGAAATGAAAGCCGACAAATTCAGTAGAGAATACTCCCAACAAAAACCCTGCTCACTGAATAAGGTAGATTTGCTGCTCTGTCTGTCTTTCGCTTTTCTTTTCATGATTTCATGGCCGCTTAATTGTCCTTCTATTTCCAATATTCCACTCTCATCTTGTAATTGAGAGTTCTTTTTTGCTTCGTTTAATATCTTAATTTGAAAAAAGAAAAAGAAAAAAACAGAAATAAAAATACAAAATAGCCAGTTTATTCATGTTTAAATTCATAATTGTGTTTGTCAAAATGGATATTACTTCTCAACTTTCTTCTAAACTGACTAAGTAAAGCGTAAACACTGATGCACAACCCTGCATGCACACAGCATCTTGAAATTATTATTTATATATTGCCAAATTTATTTTCTGATAAAACTAAAGGAGGAGCCTTTTTTTAATTGAATATCTCCGCAAAAGAGCACATGATAATTGAACCAGAGGGGAAAGGCAGGCTGCATGAATAGGCCTGTGTTACACAGAGATTTGTATTAAGATCAAGTCTCTACAGTGATGAAATAACACAATGCTCAGCTGCAACCATTTACTCCCATACATGCATTAAGAGAAACTTCTTAACTCGCTCATTATGCTTGATGATTGTATTATTTTAGTGGCGTCACACTCCAGTGGGCTGGATTTGATAACATGATTCTCAGACCTCACAGCCATTAATTAGTTTTTTCTTCCACTATCGTGAAAGAAGCCGCTTGGTTTTGCCGAGTGAAATGCAACTTAAAGATTCTTTCGAGTCCTTTCAACTTTCAGTTAATGCATCTGCGAGAGAGCGCATGTATACGCACAGATACCTCCCTCTTCCTCTGTCTGTCCGTCCTAGATTTGAGTGCATTGTACACAGCAGGGAGTCCCGCTCTCCTGAGCAGAATTTCTTTGTAATAACCATTCATATTTCGGCAGTCATACGCACCGTTGTTTGTACAGTTTATTTCACAACGTATAAAATTAATTGATTTGTCGTTTATCTGTGTGTTTGCATGGTTGTTTTCGATTCTGATAGTTCTTTGTTCCGTAATGCAGCACATCAACACAAATGTGCGCACAGAAAGGCCCTAATCCTGGCCTGAAGTGGAGGTACAGTATATTTAGAGCGTTTTTGATTGTGAAGGTTGTTATTATTGAATTTGAGTGACGATCACGGTCGTTTGATCATGAATCAATGCCTCGCTGTTCGTCGCAATGTGCTCGAGGGGACGCAGAAGTGTAGAAATTGTTTCATGGGGCATTTTTGTGTTTCTTGATCTTTGAGGGTCTCTTGTCTTCTCTCTTGAGCTCGCCCTGTAGCCTGATGAGACCCCTGCAGGCACCAACCCCCCCCACCTCACACTTACTCACTCACACCCTGAAACCACTGCACCAGACGAAGTGAAGTGAGGAGAATAGCTGTTTACCCCTTGCGCCTGAGGTATCAGTGCCAGCATAGAGTGGCACATCTCCCCCCTCCCCTCCCAACCACCCCCCCCCACCCTTCAATAGGCTTGTGAAGTGTGAAGTATATTTTTGTTCTCGTGTTTTTACACCAATTTTAATTCCACAGCTGCATATCTGAGAAGCAGGATTTCCTTGGTTAGCTTCCCAGATTTTCTTTCTCTCCATCGTGCTATTTCCCTCCCTTCTATCCTCCCTCTCCCTCACCCACCCCGTCTCCTTCTCCTAGCCCTACAATCCCTAACCTCTCTGTGTCTCTCTTCCCTACAACCCCCCCTCTCCGCATCAACCCCCACCCCCTTCCGTTGCCTGGGGGCTGATTATTTTAGTGGAAATACCGCCATCGTGTATCGCTGCCAGATTCTGCCAGCCCAAGCTTCTGCCACCCCGCCCCTCCCTCCCCGCCCCCATACCCACATCCCTCCACTTAGAATAACCAATCTGATGATGTGACAGTTTCTTTCTCCCTGTAGAAAATCTGCCTCTAACCCTTTTTCTCTCCCTCTTGCATTTTGGATTCCAGCGTTGTTTGACATGTTATGGAAGGGTTTCAGCTTCCCACCTCCGCAATCCTTATTCTATCCCAGGGAAGCGGTTGGCATGGGAATCTAATACTTGGCAAAGAGGGCAAGGAAGGAGGTGGTGATGGAGGGGAGGGGGTGATATTTAAAAAAAAAAAAAAAAATCTTTTTAAAAACATACTCCATATCTGTGTAGTTTTCCTCACTCAAATATCCTCTCCGTTTCCAGCCGTGTGTCTTTAAACTTTGATTTCAGTGTAGCTTGCGTTTTAAATTTGTTGTTGCGCAACTTCACACCAAGTTAAAAAGTAAATATTGTGTCTGTGAGTGATTATTTTTACGTCTCTGAGTGCTTGTCCATTTACTTTTGTGTCATGTAACTATGCCAATGGTCTCTGGTCCTTAGGTCGATGGTCATCAGTTGCCATGGCGCTGGCAACTGGAGGAATCAGGTCCGGTTACAAAGCTTTGATGAGAGAGACATGAAAGCCTCTTTCTTCACAACACTGAGACAAACCATGAGAGTTGTAACTCAGTTTGCAGACATGTAGCTGCACGAGGCTAAAGGCTCACACTGATGGCAATCACGCGCTAATCGCCAGACTCAGAATGCACCTTTTAAAAATGTCTCATCGCCAACCGGTGTGATGGTGGTCATGAACTAATTTTTTGCCATCATCTGTCATCAGTTTCATTGTCACGCAATCATACAGTTAGAATTTGCCAATTATGATTCACTTATGTTGGTTTAAGGTATTTTAGGCACAGGGTAAGCCTGGAAGAGGTTAATCAACACTCTCTTGTTACATTGTCTCAGTTAATGTATTGCCCAAAAGTGCTCTCCCTCTCTTCCTCCCTCTCTCTCTCACACACTCTCTCCCTCTCTCTGTCTGTTTCTCACAATGGCTCAGCCTTGGTGGGATCTGGCCGCCTACAGATAACTGCAGTCTTTGTGCAACCCATTCTAAGCAGATACATACTGTACCATTCAGACAGGGTTAGGTTATTTATTTGTCCATTCTGATCATTTACATGCATTTCCATCATATGTCCATGAACTGATATGTTTATTCAGTCACAAATCCGTATGGTTTTACATTCCACATAATGCACATAAAAGTGATCGTACAGAGGCTTCAAATGTAAAATAGCGGCAATTTAATCTTGTATCAATCAACGGCTCTCTACATGTCCAATCTGGAAATGCAAATGGGCCACATATGCGTTGCATTGCGGCCCATATTAACATGTATGGGAGAGAAGATGGGTTGAAGATAGCCCCATCTTACACCGAGTTGTTTATCAATGTGCAGTTCCTCTCGGCATGCAGAGCAGCCTGGCGGCCCCCAGTGTGAGGCTGAGCAGGCAGAGCTGTCATTGTTTAACGCCTCCCCTGATTAGTTTACTCTCGCCTGATTAGAAATTAATTAAAATGATGACACAGATCCCAGCAGAGGAGAAGGGAGGAGGTGGAGGTGGAGGAAAATGAGGGATATGCACGATTGTGGGGAGGAAGGGCGGGTGGAGGGGGAGGTGAAAAGAGGGTTAGTGGTTTGTTAGTGACGTCCATTGGGAAGGGGTGATGTTAAGTCAGGGAGCTTTTAGCAGGAGAGTGTGCAGTAGGGAGGGATTTGGTGTGGAGTGTGTGGCAGGCATGAGGGGTAAGTGTTTAGGGGCAGCGGGGGGTAGCGTGCAGGGAGTGGTGCTCTGGCGGGGGACAAACATGGCTTAATGAGTGACTCTTGTCGCAATCAGAACATCGTTCCCTCATGCATTCTAATGAGCTGGATGTTGCGGAGGAGATCGGTTCACGCTCTAATTTATTCAATATATTTTGTGTATTCACCCTGTTTATTTAATAACAGGGACCGTGCACATTAATCAACATCTCAGCCATCATCACATTAGCGCAAAATATTCCAAAGTGAGTTTTCTCTCTGTTCTGTCTGGGTCATGTCACAGCTCCTCAGGACAACATTGTGCCGCCGCTATCTGCTTCTTGGTTATTGCATCTGTAGACATGGTGAGTGTTGCCGTGCAAGTCAGAACAAAAGCTTTGAGTATTACATCGAGGCCTGATAGCATCGCGGTTGAGCAAATATCAGTGTTGTAAACATTTGAGTGTGTGGCTGAGGCTTACATGTCACCCATGGATGAGCCTGTAATTCTCTCCGCTAATAATTCTCCCTGGAGTCCCGCCCCTGTTATCCCACCACAGCCTGTTTGTTGCTTTTCTGTTTCTGCCTGTCTTGTTTTCTCTGCCTCCGTCATTGTCTCAGTGAAGGTTGGGCTGACCAGACAGCTCTTTTAATCCACTGGTAGATTTTCAAAGTTTAGCTTAGCAACCAACTTTTGATCTGTAACGCCAACTTCAGCTTTTTCCAACCTTTTGCTCTCTCATTTTGTCCATCGCTCCGCAGTGTCTTCTCCTCTTTTCTAGCTTCTTTTTTCCCCTTTGGCCTCCCCTTACCCATGTCATAATGTAATCAAAGGGTTGAAAAAAGGTAGCGCATGAGGCCATGGGTGCGTATGTGTGTGTGAGGGGGGCCGTGTGGCGCAGAGACTAGTGGGTTTCCCATAGCGATGAGGGCCCGTGGTTCTCCTGGTAACCTAATTGGCATGTGTTTCCTGGCAGGTCTTATTGTGGCCTCTCCTAATCACTGTCCCCAACCCTAACAAGAGCGACCTACAGTATTGCTGCTGCACTGAAGGAGCATGTCTTTTGTTGTTTTATTTCTTTCTCTTTCTTCCTCTTGTCTGTCCTCATCCCCCTCGTCCTAACAGAGGGACTCGTTGAGACGGCCTGATTACCACAGTCAGATCCAGAAATGCGAGTGTGTTGGTGTGTGTGCACATGCGTGTGTGTATGTGAATGAGCTTGCCGTTTTTCCCCCCACTATAAAACCAGTTGGTTTATCAAGGCAGACTCCTGCCCAACTGAGCATGTAAACCCTAATTGGGAAATGCTTTAAATAATTTCTAATTAGTACAAGTGTGGTAATAATTGGCTGGGTAATCTGAGGATTAATTAGCGGTGTTGTGTATGCGTGTGTGAGTGAGTGACTGTGAATGAGTGCATGCATGTGTGCTCGGTAAGCACGTGTGTGTATGTGTGTGTGGGTCAGTGTGTGCATGTGCGTGTGTGTCTGTGCGCTCGCGGACACACTCAGTCGGGCCTGGACAAGCGTTTGAATAGACCCCAGGTTCTGCAGCTTGCTAATGGAATCCTGCCCACTCAAGGAGGTCTGTGGAGGAGGGAGGCCAAGACAGAAGCAGCTTTGTTGGCCAAGTTGTACTGTGGGTGGCCCCCCTGCCTGCAGACCCTCATTTGTATCACGGTGGGCATCCACCCCCTCTCTTATGACCCCCACCTTATTTAACAGCTAGCCTCGCCTCCACCTCCCCTTCACCTCGCCCAGCCGTCCCAGCTCCAGCCCCCCCTCGCCGTGCACACTGCTCTCATCTTCTTTCTTTGGCTAAATGACACTTTTTATTTTCTTTGACCCAATATGCTCCCAAGCCCGGCTGCTAACCCCCCCACCCCCCACCTCCCTGTTTTTACCTAGACGTATTCTTCTTCCACTTTCCCCTCTCCAGCCATGTTCACCCTCTTCTACCCACCTCCACATTTCCCTCTTCCCATCTTCCTGTGAGGAGAGGGCGAGCTAGCGCCGGGCTCTTGAGTTGTGTACTTCCACCTGGTCTACCCCTCTAATTACTGCATCCTTTCTTTTGAAAAGAGAAATGGAGAAAAAAAAAGAAGGAAATGAAGAGCAAGAAGAGTACAACCACTTGTTGCTCCAAGCATTGCTTTTATAACACTCCCCACTGAATTGGCATCATTGAGCAACAGGAACATGAGCTTTTATGGATTCATTGGATTAGGAATTTATATTTCCAAAAAAACTTTACTTTGAAAAACATTTCAAGCTCTGTATCACGAAGGATCTCATTGTCATCCTTATTCCCCCTCTATATTGTATTAACTCCCCACTCATAACCTATTGGAAGTTTTTCCATCCACCTTTATCTCAGCGCTGGCATTGTAAATCACTCTCCCTCCCCGCTCCATCACCTCCTGCCTCCTTTCTTGCACTGTCTCTCTGTGTGACAGATGGCTGTCAAGGCCGCACAAATGGGAAGCAGTGAGCAAGTAAACAAACAAGCCGGGATCAATATGGGAGACTAATTGAACAATGACACAAACAATTTTGCTGATGCCTGCTCTTAGTCATTTGTTGGTCTCTACGGCTCTCGCCAAGCTTGAAAAGTGTGGCTGGCAGGCAAGGCCGGTTCAAATCAAATATGTGTTAGTAGCTCTTAAGCAGCGTCACTCAGAAATAATGCAATTCATAATACTAATTCATACATAATTATTAATTTATGGATAAGCACCAAAAGAGGAATGCAACCACAAATAAGGCAGTTTAGTTTTTCCCTATCTTTCTGTTAATATTGTAGCTTTTTTCCCACTTCACAGGTGCGATATGATTTGTTTTGTCCAGTATAAAATGTAAGATTTAATGGGCTAAAAAAATATTATTTACTACAGCAGTGACAGATCAAACAACCTTTCGCAGTTTTACAGTTTTGGGGATTTTTTTGCCGCTCTTATGTCCATACTCTCTGCATCTACTGCATCTGACAGTGCTTCATGGTGTTTCTGTGACTGATAACTCACTGATTTAGCTAATGATGCTTAAAGGTGCTTATCACTACTTCCTCGCTAATCTGGTTTGTGAGATATATTTACGAAGGCTGTAGATTTATTATGGCAGAACCTCCCTCTGATGCGGGAGGATGTTGGTTTTAAAACTGTCCCCATTTTCTCAGTGATGTACACTCAAGCCATGAGGCTAGTCCGGCTGCTTGGCCCATTCTCTGACATTTACTGGGCTGGTACAAGGACGTACCCTTTCCCTTCCCCTCCTCTTCCTACCATTCCTCCCAGTTAATCAGACTGGTGTGAAAAGGAGGCTGATAAGCCCATTGTCTGGCTGACAATGTCTTGGTGATAGGCCCGTAGTGGCCAACTGGATGGTGCTCTGTCCCCTCCCGCATCAACCCATCCCATATTTCTTTGCCCTGAACTCCTCTGTCCTCACCCCTCCTCTCTCCTCACCCCTTTATCAACCCTTCTTCACCCCTTTTCTTAAAACTCTCTTACCCCCCTTCGCCTTTGCCACGGCCGCACCTCTCCCCTCCTGCAGCCCTGTGCTATCCCTCCCTGACCCCTCTCCTCTCTCCCCTCTCTCCTCACCCTGCTCTTTCCTCTCCTCCATTGAGCGGCGCAGAGCCACCAGAGGGAACTCATTAGTGCACTGCTCCCAGGTTAATTGGCTAGCTCAAAGAAAAGGACTGAGAAAGAAGAAATGAATGAGAAGAACACCCACTCCGTCCAGGGAGAAAAGGGAATCGACCTGTGTGTTTCTCACGCTGGCAGCTCCTCTAAACAGTGATGCAGCTGCTGTCAGGCCAGATGTGATCCTCTCCCACTGATTAGTGCTGCAGTCCTGTTAACTGTGCGTACAGAGGGGGCAAGGCCTTGGCCCCTATTGTTGGATTTATCTACCATGGAACTATGCAACAAATCTGTAACGCGCCCCATGTGACAGGTTCATATTTCTCTAAGAAAGGAAAAACGATAACATCAAGCTGAATTGAAAGTGTTATCCGTTGGCTATCTGGATGAGTCTATGCAGAGATGGCGGCTGTGGACTGTTGCGCGTCGTTGCGTGCACATGTCCACGAGAGACTCGCCACAGTGTGCCTCAGCGCCCCAGAGGGCATGGCTAGGCCCTCCATGTCCTAAGAAACAGAGGGAAATGACTCTTGAGGGAGTGTGTTGTAGGAGTGGTGCTTGTGACAATACCAGGAGTGTGTGAGTGGAGTCTGGAGTGCTGTCCACTCTTAAACAAACCACACCGCTTCCTGTCACCTCGGGCAACCAGCACATGGTGGCCAGAAAACGAGTGGCCTCACAATGTCAAAACAACAGTAAATAAATCATGATTACAGTGCATTCATTCTGGCAGGTTCTGGCAAAGTGGTTGAAATCATTATCACCATAATAACAAGCCGCTGTTGATATGAATCACTAAATGGCAAATATGCAAAATCAGATCAAAAAATCAAAATCAAACTGTGGTCTGCTGTCATGTATGACAAATTCTTCATATGTGTAAAACTTCAGAGCTTCAATAACAAGTGTTAGTTTTTAATTACAGCTTGCTAGGAATTATTAATTTGGACAGCAGAGAATTGCTCACGGCAGGTTTGATGTCAAGTTACATTAATTGTCAGCATAATACTAGAAATGTGGCAGTTCTTTGTTTTATTTATCTACATAAAAATTTTGAGCTCAAATTTGACCTTTGACCTGTAAGGCACTCTGCCTTTGTACTGTCTAAAAAATAAGGAGGACTATACCAAGGCAGAAGGCATTAACTTCCATTTAATCTCTCACTTTGTTGTTGTTGTTATTGTTGTTTATTACAGCAAGCGTCATGCTGTATGATAATAGTTATGACCTAATTAGAATCAAGTGATACATCATGAAATCTTCCATTTAACAATATAAATAAGAATGAATCAATTCATTTGTAGCATTTCTAAAACCACTTCCCTTTGTCTTTTCATGGTGCATTACAAACTCACACCATCAGGACCAAAATGAATAAACTAGTATTTGTATTAAATTAAAATACATCCTTACAAAGCCCTCAGTACTGGAAGTTGCAACACCAAAAACATTTCCTGTGTGGGTTAACAAAGCATCCTTAGCACATCAAAACAAAGTCTGAGAACCTGAAGCCTTGTCTTTTCCAGAACTTTTTGTAGTTAAGGCAAACAACAGGCTGGAGCCTATCCCAGCAAAGACAAACTTCATAAATAACAAGAGGGATAAGATATTAGGCCTTGAGAGCAGCGATTACACAGTGTACACAGTGTGAGGCAAGCAAGTGTCTTTTTTGTTTTCTATTGGACTGTCCTAACTGCCTGTGATGTGGTGCGCCGTTTTGAGCTGAACCTTTATCATATGCCCCATTTCTATTTTTATTCTGTCGCTAGCTTTCGAAGAGCCACGATGAGGAACAACTGATGATGAGGTATAAATGAGGAATTACCCACAGGATACTTTATTTCACTACAAAAAACTTGAAAAAGTTTGCTAGGAAGATGAATGTTTCTGGTAAGAATTGTGTAGGATGCTAGCAAGCTAGGTTGTTTTACAAAGTGGACATGGTGGTATGATACAGTATGGTATCATAATAATGATATAATATAATAAGGAAGTACATACTGACCCATCTTTTCAGTGGACTCTGAGACCACAGCTGAGAGGTAAGTGGTTTGTCTACATGACGTGACAGAGCTCCATATTTAACGGATCCAGTGTGGACAGAGAGGGTCTGATGTAACGGGATGTGGCGCGTTACTCTGACGCTCGCATCCAGTCAGGACACGGTGTTAGAATTCAGAGTGTTTATTGCTTGTATGGAGACTAAAAAGTTGAACCTGTTGCACCTAATATTTAGAAACATGAATCTAATAGTGGATGGTCCAGATTTGCTATGATGGATTAGCTTTGTGTGCCACTTTCCAGCAGACAGAGAAAGAGGCTGCTCACCAGTGGTTTTACTCAGCATCTTAACGGTGTTGCCCAGTTTCCTGTTTGGCACATTTAAATTTCCAAACCAAGAAATCATTGAAAAGGTCAGGAATGATTCTGTAATGGATCTGTGAAATTACAGCATCAGCTTTCTGTCAACATTAAAAACATGAAAGAAATCGACACAATACTAAAATCTTTAACCTCAATACAATATCTTTTGAAAATGTGATATCATTTTAGAAACCACCAGGAAAATAAGGGCATACAAGTTAAAAAAATTTCCTTAACAAGGCAATAACATAAGGACTTTTTTTGCTTGGTGCTTTTGGCACAAATATATAAATTTTCTGCATCAGTTTATGGTAGAAATATCTTAAATTTTGTCAAAATAAAAGCCCTTTGCTACTTTAAGGTTGTTTTTTTTGGGGGGTGAATGCAAATATTAAGGATGATGTGCCCCCCTTAAAATCTACACCGATGGGTACTAGTGTATCGATGCTGTGGAAAATGAGTATTGAAACTGTTTCAAATTTATGTTTGACCACAGTGTCTACAGAAGGTAGTGGATTCAACCAGCAACCTTATGATTAATTGCTAACCCTGCTGGACCACCTGAGCTACAGAGCTACTACTATATTAAATGACATATTACAGTAAGAGGTCCCTTGAGGTTCAAAATAATGAGTGAGTGGGGGTTACAGGCGGACAAATTGCTGTTGGAGGACACGTGAGGCCTGAGTAAAGAATAAACAACGCAACATCCCTTCTTCCCTTTCTCTTTTCTCCTCGTCTCTCTCTCTGTCTCTCTTTCTCTCCGGTGAGATGATAACAGGATCAGTGGTTCACTGGGCTTCAGCCAGCGCAGGGATCATATTCATATGAGAGGGGTTGAGACTCTCTCCAGATTGGCTGCTGCACCTGACAGAGTGGGGGGGATTAGGAGTAGGGATAGCAACAGCGTTAGTCACAAGCTCATCTTCTGCCGTCTTCACTTCTGCTCAGGCTCTGCCTCAGTTTGTTGGACATCACTCCGTGTAAACCTCCCACCACCTCCACCCCCCCCCCACTCACCCCCCTCTCCGCCACTAACACACACACACACACACACATACACTCACGCACCACGCACTAAGCTCCCCCTTGTCTTTTCAGCTGGGAGAGAGAAAGCAAAAAGCAAGACAGGGGGGCACTGCATAGATTTGCTGCCATTGTGTGTCAATCATCCTCTGTGTGTGTGTGTGTGTGTGTGTGTGTGTGTGTGTGTGTGTGTGTGTGTGTGTGTGTGTGTGTGTGTGTGTGTGTGTGTGTGTGTGAGAAAGAGAGAGAGAGAGAGCCCTTGCCTCCAGTGATTAGCTCTGTCCATGCTGGGCTCTTGCTGCTTACAGAATAATACAGTAAGGCCTTGAGGGGCAGGAGGGAGCGGAGAGGAAGGTGGTCTGCCTATAGGCCTGCCGGCTCAGCGGTCAATGGTTTGTGTTATTGTGTGTGTGTGTGTGTGTGTGTGTGTGTGTGTGTGTGTGTATGTATGTGTGTGTGTGTGAAGGAGACTGTGTTTGCTCATCTGTTTGTGTGGGGGTGTGTATTTTTGGAATTGAATTCAAGCTGAGTTGCTTGGTTTTGTTAGACGGCGCATGAAATAAGAGGTGGATGTCTGAGACTCGAAGTTTGAACACATGAATAGGAAATATAACAATTAGTTCAGTCGGATCACACACACACACAGACACACAGGGTATTCCTACATCTGCAGGTCATCTAGCGCACCCTTCTCCTCTGTCTCTCTCTTTTTTTATTCTGTCGTCTCTTGCTCTCCGTCTCCCTCAGACACACACATACACACACATCTTTTTGCTCATGTCATAAGTGGGTGTGCAGAGTATTGCCTTGAGCTGCAGATGAACATGAAATAAACACAAACTAGGGTAGTGACAGTTTTAAATCGGCTTTAGATCACTATGAAAGGTAAAGGATTAGGATGCTTTTTCCAGTCCTGAGGAGATAGGACACAGTCTTGGAGGAGAGCCCACTCCTCTCAGCCCACTGTGGGCCGGGTGTCTATCTTCTAATCTTCTAAAGCACTCTTACACCATCTGCATGTAGTATGGCCTACATAGTGAGCATATGCCCGTCTATATAGGCTGTGATTAAAAATGGATCTTTCACACAATGATGGGAGAATAATTTTTTTTGTGTCATATAGTCATCAATTTCACCCTCTTTTTGTTTTATATCCACCGCAATCTAGATTACAAATTGTCCACTGGAGGCTGTTTTAAATTGTCTTGTATATTTTTTTGTTTTAAGTGGGTTTAAGCTTTACATTTAATATGTATATAGGCAGATTATTGTGCTTTTATGTGGCCTTTAAATCCTGCAAATGTATATGTATCATTTATTCTTTTAGAAATTGCCTTTGTTAT
The DNA here is from genome assembly GCA_035609425.1 of Epinephelus awoara. Taxonomy (NCBI): domain Eukaryota; kingdom Metazoa; phylum Chordata; class Actinopteri; order Perciformes; family Serranidae; genus Epinephelus; species Epinephelus awoara. The sequence continues at coordinate 26,576,221 of CM069307.1, forward strand.
TTTTGTTTATTTTTTAAAGTTGCTAATTATTTCTTGTAATTTATAATGATAAATAATTTGATTTTTAACCTGTTTCATACAAAACGAGGACAAACGATGACAAAACTTTAAGTCATTGCTTCCCTTATAAAACAGTCCATTTAATTTAATCTATGTTTAGTCTGTGTGTTTTGCTATCTAATCAGTCTAATTGTGAATATATAGGCTATCGTGTAGGCCGCACACTCCTCTTTTGATTACCGTGGGTTTTGTCAGCTTTTTTTCCAACCAAATCAAGCATGAAACCGTCCCGGGAAGACGTTTCTTATTTTTTATTTATTTATTTTTTTTTGTTTTGTCCTTATAATGCTTTTCTCTCACTTTGCCTTTCGAGTGCACGGAGGGAACTCGCAACAAAATCAAATTAAATTTCCCATTGAAAATGTTGCTCTTGTTATTCAGATGCTGGTTTAGGGTCTTTTGTGTGAATCTAATTATTCTCCACTATCAGGACGGTCCACAGGGTAATTAGTCACTTCTCACCAAAGTCCTCCCTGCATCCTCAGATTCTTATCACCATAACTCTGACATTTTAAAAGAGACATTTTTGTCTCTTTTATGATAGCCTGGAGTTTTTTTTCTTCCATTCCTTCGCTTATTTTTTAAGCAATTTGGTGATACAGTATGCGCGTAAATAGCCACTGCTCTCCAAAAATGCGCCTGCCTTTCAATTGTGTTGTGTTGGAGGGGAGAGAGGAGGGGAAAAAAAACCCAACGAGGACGTCGCTGCCTGTGTGGGGATCCTGCTTTGCAGACAGGCAGAAATGTTGCGCCGTGCCAATCAGAGCAATAATGCCGCGCAGAGTTTGGAGGTTGAGGAACAAGCGAAGGAGGAACAGTGGCTTGAAATCAAAAGGAGCAGATGAATAGGTGCTTTAAGGTCCGGCCGCGGCGAGAGGTCCGGAGCAGGAGGACAATTCAGCGCCTGCATGGCTCTCAATGAATTGCAACACTTGCACTTGTGGTAAATTGGTAAATTTGAGTGGCTGTAACAGTCTCGCAGTCTCTGTTACAGGAGAAACTAACTACATGAATGCAAAAGAAAAACCTCAAATATCATAAATAAAACAGATAAAGACGGATCCTCTCTGTAAACCCTGAAATAAATAGACAGTAAACATGTTAAAGGAGTATTTGATCTGGCCTAAAACAATCTTCATCACCTTTATGTGGATTTACTACTTCTAAAATGACCAGCAAAAATATGTATTTGTGCTTCAGCTCCAAAACTCTGTCCCTGCTTACTGATATGTAATTGCTGAAAATCGACTCTCCTGATTGTTGCACAGCATGACATGATTTTTTTGTCTACAAGCATTTATTTAATTTATTTGTTCTCCGTGTTTCCCTCTGTTGTTTTCAACAGCATTTTTTTAAATCTTAAATAGTCAAGACTGTGGAGTGTGGACTAATAATGGTTCTGTGCAGTCGATGATTAGGCACGGTCACCCCCCTGGTTGTAATTTAAAAGAAAACTTTTTAAAAAAAATAACTAAATTGGTTTTCACCCTCTGATGCAGGAGTCCTTGCAGCACCAGGCGCTTTTTTAGTAGTTGGAGCTTCCGTATTTTAGAATTTTCAAGGCCAAGTTTAGTGCATTTTATTGATGTTTTTTACAGCAGTGCTTCAGTCTCGTCTACATTGCTTCTTCAATCCACAATGCTCATTTCTGCCACCTGTAGGCTGTGACCTTTAGGCAGCAGTGTGTACTGTACGCTTCATAAAAATTCCTGAAATGTTTGCGTGCATCGAATCTAATATCCAGCCAGAGTCCTGCAGCTAAAATATGAGTCATAACCATTAGGTAATTTAAAACACAGACAGTGAAGCACAGGACAGGCGGACAGCAGTGGTCAGATCAGCATATCATGGCTCAGTCAGACTGACAGCTGGAGCAGTGATGACTTACCAGTAATTAAGATGGATGATTACGAAAGCAACATAAGTGTGTGTATCTGTGATGCAGCAAGTTTTGCATGTCCGTATGTGTGCCTGCAAATATCAATTTATTTGTGTTTCCCTCACTACCTGGCAAGTGTTGATAATATGTGATTTTGGTGGTTTTACAAAAAGAGAGAATGGTGATGGTGGTGGTGGTGGGGGGGAGGAGGAGAAGGAGGGTGTTTTCTAATCAGAGTCACTGTCGTTTTGTTGTCACCTGCTCCCAGACAGACAAAGTGGCATTTCCTGACTGTTCCCATCCCCGTCTGAGTTATCTGACACCCAAAAATACGGCTACGGGGAAGCAGGGAGACGAGGCACCACAGCCTTATCCCGGTAAGGAGATGGCTTCTTATCAGATCAGGCTAGGAAGTTTATTTTATGGAGTAAATCTGTATAGAGGGGATAAAGAAATGACACATCCCTTGCGGACACAAAGGGAGAAGGAGATTAGTCCTCCAGCAGCATATATGGCTTTAGTTCAACCTGACAGGCAGCGGATTGAAAGGTCATGAAATAATAATCCCCCTATTCTTCTGCTCTAATCCTACGAGGGTGTGTTTCACTATGGGAACGTATAGGCTGAGGCTATGTGCTGCAGGGTGGATGTTCATTTTGTGTTGTCACTGTATTTAGATAGGCATCCAACACTGATTTAAATTAATTAGACTAATTATGATTGAGGAGGGGATTTTTTTGATGAACGTCAGCGCCAGTGCGTCTGTCTCTGATGTTTTTTTCTATTTCTGTAATCCATGTTTGTACATATGCTGGAGGTTATTTTCTGTGTGTGCCTGGCGTTTTTTTTTTGTTTTTTTTTTTATCAGACAGGTTGGAGGTTAAAGGGACATTACAACAATCTCCCATCACGAGCAGCCTTTTTCCAACACCACCTCACACACACATCAAGCATCAGGTGTGATGCAAACACACACTTCAACACATTGTGTGTATGTGTGTGTCCACGCATGCACACGAGAAAGAGGGGGGAGATTATGCCATTTAGGGAAGTGTGATCTAGCACGGCGGATGTGTGTGTGTGAGTGTGTGTGTGTGTGGGCATGTGTTATGTGTTTGGAGTGTGCTGGGTAGAGAGGTGAGGGAGGGGGCAGAGTCTGCCCAACAGCCTGATAATCAAGCATCGAAAATGAGAGAGAGAAATTCAATGCAAACTAATGTGTTCCACACAATTACTCGATTAATAATTCTTATTCCATTACAGTGCCATGGAGACTCAGAGAAAGAAAGAGAGAGACGGTGGGAGAGAGAGATTTTCAGAAACAGGGAAGGAGACAAGAGAGGGAGGCGGGAGGGGAGAGAGGGAGAGAGCACATCAGGCTAAGAGATCTGCAGTGGCTGTATATTTCCCAATGCCTAGTTAAGGCTGCAAGGCAGGGGTCAGGAAACTTAATTATAGCGTAAGTGGATAGAAACTGCAGAATGATAAAGAGAAACATGCAGGCAGATTGGAATGGCAAGGACAGGTTTAATACTATTTTCTCCTGTCTGCTTCCCTCCCACAATACAAGCCAGACCTGCAATCACACAGGGAAACAGCCCATATACCCCGTCTGACAATAACACTAATGCATATCAAAATTACATACTCGACAACTGCAAGACATTTTGCATGGCCACTATTACTTTCCAATTTTGTGAGTTCAAGAAAATACATATCCCATGTAATGGTGATATCAGAGGAACCTATTTCCATGCTGCGTGTGCCAGAGCTTCAGATAAGCGTTCACCTGTGGTCGAACAAGAGTTATTAAACCATATCTACCCGAATGAACCAGCTGAATAAATAATCTGTATTTTAATTTGTAGGTCTTCCATTAATTCCACTCCTCTTTATTTATTTTCCTTAATATCTCAAAGTCCAGATTTTTTTTTTTTTTTAGGAAGCCACATGTGTGTCTTGCAATTCCACGTGTCTTGATTTGGATTTCAAATCAGCAGGCCTCAATGGGGCGGCCCAATACACACCGTCCACGACGCGAGCTCTGCAATCTATTTGCACTGTATAAGATTTGCATATCTGCAGCTCATGAAGCAAGGCTTTAATTTCCTCCTGCTGGAGATAAACATCACCTTGTTGGAGCAGATGGGCGGAGGCAGGATGGGGTCAATGAAGAAGAAGCAGGACAATGGCATTGGTTCAGGCACTGAATGGCCAGAAGTAATAAAATTGCACAATTTCCATACACTGGGCCAATTCTTTTTTTTTTCTTTTTTTTTGATAAATTAGGATCAAATGTGATATAAGGAGATGCAGCAGAATTCGGTCTGTGAAGGGAGGAAATGTTGGAATTATATTCAGTTTTTGCACGTTTGTAGGATACATTTAGAGAACCAGATTTATGACTGACATCATTCTTCATCTGTTAACTATGCTTGATTCTTTTTTGACTTGAGAAGTTGAAAAAACAAAGGCTAATTTTGGTAGATTTCTTTACGAAGTCCCCATTTTTAAAAACGGATATTTTTCCCCACCATTTAAAAAAAATAATTCCGTCCACCCGACCTTCGTTTTACAAAAGATCTCCGTCCTCACTAGAATGCAAAAATGACAAAAATGCAATTAGCATTCGCTGTCTCAAGTAACGATCATTTTTTTGATTAGTTTACTAGTTTAACGACTTATTGTAAAGATATGTTTTTTATCACTCAATATAACAATCAGTTTACCCAAAGATAAATGTCAAAATACTTGTCTCATTAACAGTAACTTTTATTCAATTATCTTCTCTAAAAAACAATGACAATAGAAAACTTTTATTAGTCTAATTTTCACATCACTGCTGATGCTAATGATAATAATTATTATTATAGATCCTATTTATTAGATGCCTGATCAGAAATATACTGGACCTCCATTTTCAAAGGATTGCTGTTACACACATATCAATTTAATCAGTGACTGTATTTCATGGGAGCGCTTGACCTGAACTGGACAATCAGTATCTTTTCCTAAGAACTTGACTTAAAACCTAAAATGGTTATGACTTTGAGCTGTGTCATCCCAACTGAAATAATTTAGGCCTACAGACTACCAACAGTCTGTAACGTTAGTTTAAGACATTTTCTTACTCGTGCACAGGTGTTAAAGTAAAATATGAAAACAGCCGAACAACTACGTGAGGTGACGCATGGTAAAGTTTAAGTGACCACTACAATATCTCATGCTTAGGCAGGGAACAGAATGGTGCTGTGTGCTGCCATCTTGACAAAACACTCTGGGATGCTTTGACTTCAGGTGTCAGCTTAGAGCAGGTGTAACGTTACTCCTGTGATAACCCATTATAGCAGCAGCTCTGGGCTGCTGGTGGAATCCATGCTCCGACTGGGTGCAGCTATAGCGACACACTGACACATTTTGCAAATTGACGCATATCCGTAATTAGTCACATTGATTACTTCAATGAATGGCCCCAGTTGATCAACAACAATCCAACTCTGGGCTTGATCCAAAACTTCCATCTCTGTCTGATTTTAAACCAAGGATATTAAGGTGGAGCAGACACTTAAGTTCATCTGTGAAGTGGTGCAATGATAGGTGCTCAAGTGTAAAGTTCTCATAAGACCGAGCAGTGCTAACGAAATGTTAGCAAACTGATTGTCCGTCTTTGTTATTGTTTCTAGCGTATTCTCATTATACCAGGCTACGACGGGCATGCACAAATCGAGGAGATGATGTCATTGTTTCCCAATTTTCCATGTCCACACAGATACACAGTACCGAAGTTTTGTTTTAGTGACCTAAAACTCTTTTCCCATAGACGGGAGGCCAAACACAGAGGGAAATGACCATTATCGAAAATATCTGTATAGACAGGGCCTAAACCGACTATGATCTTAAATGTTAAGTGACTCTATTTCAAGCTCGTTCCTTTTATGCCATCATTTTGTCTCAGTCAATGTCTATATTGAATATAATTAATACTCTCCATAGAGCTATATTCTATTTCTTGCTACTGTTGGCATATTGTACTGATCACACCAGACGAGAGGTGCCATATTCTATGAATTAGAGTGTCAACTAAGCACCTTTCTTATGACAATATTAGACACAATGGAAATGATTAATTAGCTTCACATAGATGGAATTTAATCAGTGTCTGAGCCAGAATTCAGTTCATATGTAAGGAGGTAAAATGGACGTAAGGTTAGACAAAGTGAACTTTTCTTAATTCTCACTTTAACTTATGGGGCGTGCGTTGCGGGAGCTCACACATTGTTGTACACCATTTGTATTAGAGGGAGAAGACGGGGATAGCAAGAATAGTTTCTGAATAATGAGCAGCTCATGCGGGAGTTATGTAAACCTCTTGTTATTTGGATGTAGGCACCTTGTAATTAAAGTACTTCTACAGGGGATGGTTCCGCTCTCTGCCTCGAGGAGAGCCGGGCGAGGCTGGAGGTTACAGAGGGTTAGAGGGGGATGGAGAGAAGAACACTCTCGTCTTTTGTCAGCTCGCATTATCTTATATTTATTTATTAAAGACACCTATGCAAATCAGGATCCCCAAGTCATGGATCCTGCTAATGACACGGACAAGAGTAATTAATTAAAAGCAGATACACACACACACACACACACATTATTATACATGTGCAAACCCTCATGTAACAAGTTCATCTGATTTTCAAAGACGCCACACAGTCGGATAAGGCTGGAAAGGGAGAGGAAAAGGCAAGAAATCTGCATCACAGTGTTAATTTAATCAGACTTCAGTAATACCTCTTCTTCTCCTCGCTCCCCAGGCAGCTTGCAGTTTCTCTGCTAGCTTGAGGAGAAGATGAAGGGAGCTTTCAGCCTCTTAGAAGATGAGGGTTAAAGAACGGAGAGATTAAGGAAGTGAGAGTGCCACTGAAAAGAGGGCTGGGGATTATGTCATCTACAATTGATGTGCTCTCTTAATGTACCTTTAAACATGTGCCACCGGGGCCTGCTTTTATTATGTCTATTCACTCATGGGAGGAGGGGGGGTGGGGGTTAAAGTATTAACCCAGAAATACTTTGCAACATATGTGTGGCTCGTGTATTGAGAGTAGTTATCAGGGTTTGTGTCACTTTGATATGTATACGGCATGTGGAGAGATCGTCTTTGTCAAAGGAAGTCCATTTCTGCTCGGCTTCCCATACACTGCCATGCATTGTACTGATCTCCATATCAAAAAAGAGATCCTTTATCGAACGATCATAGGGACAAAATGTGTCTTTATTCCACGTCTTCGGCTCCAATGAAAATGTTCCCGCAATCTAGTCCAACTTGGACTATGAGCAAAGGATTTATTAAATTGACTGATTCTCCTCTAACCGCTGAATGAATTGTCTCTCAAATTGCTGCTTGTCTCAACAAAATGACAGCGGAGAGAGTGTGTGGAAGATCTACAGATCTTATCCATAAGAATGTTATGGGGTTAAGTGTACTTGGAGGTGTGTGTGTGAGTGTGCACATACACTTGTCTCCATGTCTGAGCGTCTGTACTGTGTGCAACCATTCGATTAAATCCACAGCTATCACTAACAGGATTAGCTGAGTGGACAGCAGAAGTCTATCATTGCTTATTGATTTCCTCTGATTCCCATCAGCCCATCAGGGCAGGACATTCTGTGAGTGGCCCCAGTGGGAATCACTGCCATAGGCCCGGGGTTAACGTATTGTGGCTAACGTATCTGAGAGGCTTCAAAGCAGGCACCCATCTCTCTGTGTCAGGAAAAGTCAAATAAGTCAAAGCTATCAGGGGCAACAGATGTTCCCGTCTCTCCTTCCCGTGTGTGAAAAATACAGTTTGACTCCATCTTAAGTGAAACACTCAGATCAATCTAATCAATGAATCGCTAAGACTGTAGTGTTGAGCAACAGCAAGTGAGTCTCTTCTGACACTGCGGAGGACGGGGTAATCCTTTGCCTCCAGTGGTCAATTTTTTTTGTCAGATAAACAGTAAAAATCATTGGCATTTTGTCTTGCCCTTACTCTGTGTTGCTTGTCACAGTAAGAGTAACTTTGGTATTTTTCCGACTGGTCCCTACATTCTAAAGGTTTTTTTTTTTGTGTGTCGAAGTGACTGATGCTAACAACATTTTTTGAAATTGGTGCAGTATTAAGCAATACGAAACAGACTTCAGTGTATTCACTCGGGGCATGTGTACACCGCCATTTTACATACGCATGCGTGCTTGTTTTTGCCACTGACAGGCTCACATTGATATGCTAAGTGTCTTTGAGTGTCTGACAGCATTATGGAAATATGGAAAGGATCCCTACAGAGATAGACCTTTTTGTTAAAGACGAAGATACGTTTTGTTTAACTAGAAACAGCTCCAAATTGCGATCGCCAAACCCACGAGGCTCCATTTAAATACATTTTGGTGTGTATAGAGCCACATATTTAACATCTAACTGCGTGAATTAATGATTCATATTAACCAAACTAGAGTTGGTGATTGTTGAAACAGTGGAAAGACGAACCAAGATGTTTTCTTGTGAGTTTTATTTTGCTTCTGTCTTCCTTAATGAAGAGTGTTTTATGATGATTAAATTACTGTTAATTTAAATGGTGTCTGGTGAGTCTGGCGTGGCCATTTCGAGGCTGTTTCTGGTTAAACACTTGCACTTTCACAAAAAGGTTTACCTTTGGAGGGATCCATAAATTGTCATGCACTTATCTGAGCACTTTTAATGGATGTGCATTGATGTTGCAAAAATGCCCCGAGTGTTACACTGCAACCTGTTTTGCCGCTACCGCAAGTTTTCATTGGTTTGAAAGGCTGGGTACATAGCATACATATTCCACATATTCCAGTACATAAAGAAAAATTAGAAGGAAAGAGAAGTAAACAAACTAACAAACAAAAATACGTCCACATATGTCCTCATACACCATTCTACAGGGTCATAACTACGTAGGCTTATCTTCCATTTTGATATGAGTCCATAACCGGTCCCAAGGAGATACTTCTTTCTCCTGATTGCCATTTATTCTACTGAGCATACGTTCATAAGATGCTATTTCCACCATTGCATTAACCCATTCTCTCAATCCCGGGGCCTTTGTTGTCTTCCAGTGTCTTCAAATACCTCGACAGAGAGTTATTGGACCCACAATAATATATTGGGCCAAATTAAAATACTGTTGTTCCCATTAGTCACTTAGACACAAAAACATGGGAAAATTGAATAGAATAGAAAAATGCCAAATGTTCCCTTTAACCAGTATTCAGCTAGATTTAAACTTGATAGAGGGGTTCATGACGTAGGTTTTGATTCATAGTTTGGCGTCTGAAATCGTCACTGCAACAGTAAATGGATATATATTGTGTGATTGGGTGCTTTAGTTATTATCAGTGCTCACTTTATTAGGTACACTCTGATGCAACCTAAAACGGCTACTATTATGTTGCCTGAAATGTTCAGCTTTGGTTGATACTGTCAATTAGATCTTAATTAAATTATGTGTTTTGGCATTGAGGTCATAGTCAGTAGTGATGTCATATTGGAACTGCATGGTACTGAGAAATGTTTCTAATATTCTGCCACCTCATGTTTTAAAGTAGGGAGGACAAAAAATTAGAAACACCACTCAATATAATGTGTTCTAGTACAGCACCACTTTAAACTTAAATATAATTGAATGTACACATTTTAGACAGTGTCACCAAACATTAAAGACTTTGTAAAGATAGATATTATGGTGGCAGGGCAGGAAAAGAATCATGTTTGGGTGTCAAGTCACGTTAGGTACTTGGGTAACTCAAATTACTCAGTGTTGACTTTTGGTTTCACACAGGACATGAACAGTGGTCTCCTGGGTCAAAGTCCTGTGTTTGTTTGACCCGTTTCACCCAGACGGACTCCATATACAGACTTTGTTGCTCTTTGTACTACATCACCTGACTTCCGCCTTTGCTCCTGTCACATTAGAGAGGACAGCTTGCTCTTAAATACTGGCATATTATCAGTATGAAATCCTCCGTCATTAGACCCTGACCTGTTGATTATTACTGGACTGAAGCTTGTGCTTCTTTATACAGGGCAGGTACAATAGACTGGAGGCTCACTGTAGTGAGGCTCAAGGACTTTGATTATATTCCTTCATTTTATATTTTCTACAATGTACAGTATATGGGAGTGTGGTCGGATATCCATGGTGAAAAACACTCACTTTGGCACTGTCCGAATCCGTAGTGGGAGGACGCCTAAACAATGTGAGGAGAAGGACTCGCCTTCCAGTTTGTTTTTATTGTCACCCTCAAGGAATCACAACATTCAGGTGTTGTAAATGAAATGTTAGTGTCCATCCTGAGAGCCCCACTTCATAGTGTAATTAGAGCTTAAAAGGCTGCACCTGCAGTGGTAGCAGATATTAGAAAAAAAGTCACTAGAGGGTCTGGAAAGTCATTCAATCTAGTGAGAAAGTCACCTATTGGAAACACTGAGCACACTGCTGTAAAGGAAAAGGGTGCAATGGATTTATAACACAAGATAAAAAAAAGAGTATCTTTGTGAAACAGAATGTGGCACAATAATTGTAATCTCAATTATCTATTAGTTGAAAAGCCAAAATCGCAAAGTAAAATGTATGACATAGCTTTGGGTCCTGTGCACACAGCTGTTGTAGGTAAAACTTCCTACTGCAGGAGTATAAATTCAGCTTCAAAGCTGGCTCCTCCCAGCTGGAATACTTGCATTTTCATATTTGTATTGAATCAAAAATGTGATTTGTGAAAGGGGAAAACAGCTGTCTGAGGGTTTCTTAAATTTAGTATGTGACAACACAATCTGAGGCCAGTTCAGTGTTAATTTCACTGATGAAAACTATGATGAAAATGATTCGTTAATGATCTTTTGTCCATGATGGAAATGAGATGATGATGCTTAAAATAGATGATCATAGTAAATAATAAGATGAAATCTGTGTGTCATTTTTGTTTGCAAGAAGAAGACAGGACGAAAGTTTTAGTGATCAGACATTGAAAGCTGAGAATGGCTGTGCTTTGCATTTATCTTCAAATTCCACATGAACAACGGGCTGGCAAACTCCAGTAAATAGTGCTAGGATTTTTTTCTAGTCAACAAAATACTCACACCAGAGTAGTGTCATTGGTTTGAGTTGTGAGCTGTGATTCAGCAGTCAGTAATCAGCTGTATGTGTCTGATTGTGGAAAGTGGAACTGTTGAATGGATTTGTGGAGCTTTTTAGTCGCGGCGGAGTTGTTAGCAGTTAGCTCCAATGGTTTGCCGTTGAATGGCAGCAGAGCAAGTAGCCACTGGCTGCCGGTCTTCACAGCTGATCCCCGCAGGACTACACTCAGCTCCAGACTGTGTCGAGAAGGTTTATGGGTTCATGCTATTTGAGAGGCACGAAGGAGGCTCGATTATCTTTGAATGTAGCTCTGCTGTAAGTTAACAGTCTGAACTTTGCAGTTTTCTCTGACAGAGATGAAAGTTTAGTTTTAATCACAAACTCTGTGGAAGGACACAAGTTTAAACCTCCACACTAACAGCTTTCAGATTTAGAAAGAACTCAGGCTGAAATGAAGTTATTTTTCTGCTTCTTAACAGTGAGATCGATAAGTCAGAGTTTACAATGAAGCTGTGTACAAATCCTAGTGTCTAAAATTTGTTAGGTTTTCACCATAAATAGAGAGATGTTGAGCTTTTCAAATGATGATCATGAAGTGTGTGCTCATAAATCACCCCCTGAACCTGCCAAGAACTGCTGGAGAAATGACAGTTTGTAAGTGTTTAAAAATTATTTGTAGTTATTAAAAAAAAGTCTAAATGAGATTTTTAAACAACTTGTCACCTTGGATTAGTTAAAAGATTTAAAAAATAAAACGTAGAAAACATACTGATTAAAAGTTAACGGAAATGTCATGAATTTTCACAGACTAACTACAAAGTGACTAAAACATTAGCTAACTTATCTTTGTTTGGATGACTGTGTAGTGGGCATTTGTCTTGTAGATCTGATGGTCCGTTAGCCACCAGTTTGTAAATTGGACTTTGGCCTCCAAAGATTTAACGTTTTTGAATTGCTGACAGGCGCTTACGCCAAACACCAGATAGACATCAGTGACTGTAACATTAATGGATGCCAAGGTATTGAGGTCTGTAAGGATCGATATGATTAACTAACTTCAATTTTGCAATATTTTTCTTTATATGGGCATATGTCTTTCATGCTACTTGTACATTTCTAATGATGAACAATTGACAGATGATTAGGCCGGCAGCTACCTTAGCTACAGATGCTTATTCTTCCAAGATGGCACCCCTGCCCCAGAATGCTGCTCGAAGAGGGTCATTATATTCTCTGTGGAAAAGAGCCATTTTTGTGTGGAAAAAAATCACCTGTATTGATATGATAGGCCACCTTGAACCTATGTGATTTTTTTTTTTTTTTTTTTTGCACATAACAAAAAAGAAATTAAATGAATTACAGTACAACAGAGAAATGAGTGGCTCCTCTGATCTTCACAGCAAAGGCAGATTGTCTCAAACTGAAAAGGTCAAACATAAGCGACGACGAGGTTGTACTGACAAGGTTGTTTGTCCAAAAGACTTCATACACAACATTAAAACTCATTTGTTAATTGCAGCCATTTTCCTCCATCACAAATGACTGCGCCATTGTCTCCTTCCTTCAAGAATAAGCAAAGAAGAAGAAGTGATGGCGCTCAGGAGGATAGAGGGCGTAAGTGCGTCTGTGTAAGGGAGACACAGAGAGATACTAGCAGGAGATAATAATCTAGGGGAAGCTGACAGCAGTTCACCCTCGATGGCTCGGGTGTCAAAGGCTAAAAGAGTTCCACGGAAATTTGTGAAATTAATAATAGCGTTTGTGAAAGGGTGAAAAAGGCATGTATGAGGAGGTTTGAAAGTGTACCTCTGGATGCAGCTGTGACAGGACCAGAAGAATTAGTCCAATTAAAAGTGGTAATTGCTTTGCTAATTTCTCCCTATTAATTTCTCAGAGTGTACGAAAGAGTGGGAGCATAATAGGCGAAATGTTTTAACCCTTCATTGCCTTAATCCCTTGTCTCACCTCCTCCTTTCTGATGCCTACGTGCTCTTCTTGTATTTTAATAGCCCATCCCAGCTGTCCCCCCTCTTATGCACTCACCTGCGATTTCAAAAATGTCTTTTGCTTTTCTCTACAACGGGAGGATTCCCAAATTATCTTTTTCACATTGGCAGTTTGTGAGAAATGATAATTGCAGCATGGATAATAATTTATTTAGGTCATGGTTTCAGAGGTTTGTCCTTAATTATCATGACATAATAAAAGCAGACATATTATATCACCAGTAAATGTAAATTTTCCAAATGGAAAAGAAAATAATAAATAATAATAATAATGATTTAAATAATATTCTGATATATATTTGTGGAAATGGCAGTGTGTGGTTCCCATGGCAGCCGTTGACAAATATTTCAGGGCCAGTGACGTTACAAGACACAACGTCAACAACCGCAGTGCACTACTGTTGGAGCACATCTTAGCCCTGTAGCATGTGAATACTAGTACAAGAAGTTTTTCTGCAACGATAAGTCAATCAAAAGAAAATTATTCCCAGCTGTTTTGATAATCCATTAAATGTTTCAGTCATTTTTCAAGCAAAAATGTGAGAATTTGCTGCTTTTCTTTGTCATTTCTGAGAGTAAATTAAAAATCTTTGGGTTTTTAACTGTTGGTTGGACAAAAGAAGCAATTTGAATACATCACTTTGGGCTCTGGGAAATTTCGATAACTAATAATGGTAAGATGCCTGTACAACATTTAACTTTTGGAAGCAGAGTTGCCAACTTCCCAGTTTAGTTTGGACTGGGAAAATAAAAATGCTTCAAAATTTTCGTGGTGATGGTCAGTGTTACCTTTAGATTACACTGAAAATTTTGGCAAACCTCTGATGGAAAATATTTCAGGAGATTTTAAATACAAGGACATTTTCTATGTTACACTTTTTTGTTGATTTTCACTTTAATCATCTAAAAGAAACTAAATGGTAAAATAACTCCAAATTTGACATGATCATGGTCAGGGTCATTGTGAGGAGGAGAAAAATTCAGCAAATTTATTACAGATTTTTTTAAGATGACATTTTAAATATGTGGAAAATCCAACTGTTGAAATGTAATTTGACCTAACTTCCATTCTAATTTTCTCAAATTTTTCAAAAACTGTACAGTAAAATGTCTTTTAATTTGAAATAGTCATCAAGCCTCTGAAAGAAAAATTAACGAGAGTTTAAAAAGTAAGACATTTTTACTGTTTTTACAATTTTATTTGAGCTGATTTCCCTGTACAATAATATTATGAAAACACGGTAATTGTCAGGAACATTTTGAGTAGATATCCATTGTGCTCTTGACAAACCTATGATGAAAACTGTTTTATTGAATTAGGACTTCTTTGCTAACACTTTTATTGAGAAATATAAAATGTGATGAATTACTGCTGAAATATGAGTTTCAACCTTTTTTTTAACTGTTCCGAGCAAAGGTCCCATTAACCAAATACTTTTCCACAACTGACTTTTTTCTCTTTGACTTTTTGACAGATCAGAACACTGAGAGAGATCGCCCGTGACGCCCCTGTGTCGATAGTACTTATTGTCTAGTCTTGTCTTTGAGTTCACTCTCTAACTTGTGTTAGCCAGGTTATCCCGGTTACCTGTTTTCTTTAGCCATCGAATTGGTAAGCAAAATTGGTACATACTATTGCAAAATATCATGGCAGCTGAGTTTCCGAGGTTTCTTTAACATGCCTAATCATTGTGATGGCGCTGCCCGCCTAGCATGAGTAAACAAAGCAGTAAACAAGAGAGCCCATGGTCCCAACAAACCCACACGGACATCGATGAGGCTCAACTCTGTCCATTTATCTGTTAGTAACTATGAGGTAAAGTTTGCCATGTGTTGCTAACAGTTAGCCCTGTCAGTGTGTATGCACGGACTCAGACAAACCGTCCCTGGCGCAGAGCTCACACTCCTGCAGCATTCTCAAGAGAAACAGCAAGAGCGGGGTCAACGATTGGCCGGGTAAATCGGTACGCTGCATGCAGCTTTGCGATGAAATTAAATTTTACCCATTTCAAGTAGTGAAGAATTTGAGAAGTCATGTTGAGCAACAACTCCAAGGCAGAAGCATCGAACACTAGCTGTTGATTACTAACATTACTGAAGCTCCAGAGAAAAGCTGGTAATGGTGATAATGTTTATCATCCAGCTGCAACTAAAATGGACATAACAGGTAATGGATTATGACTAAATTTGTACAACCCTGTCCCTTTAAATTGCGGACAAAGAGAAAGTCTAATGCAACCTCTGGCTCCAAGTCCCAGCACCGTAACAGCACGTGTTGATGTGCATCAAAATCCAAGCGATGGCTGGCTTTTTGCAAAGTAGGGCTTACTTCGTATTGTTTTATTGTGCTGCTGTTGTGCTGTGCCGCTCTGTCTTGTTTTTATGCTGCAACTTTATTGGTTATATATTAGTTTTTTATTGCCTGACAAAAGGTGTGTTTGAAAAGTGTCTCCCAGTGCATGAGAGTTGGCAGCCGTGATTGTAGTCAGCTCGGGAAGTAGAACCTAGCAAGCTGGCTAACAAGCTTACTATTTGCAAATGGGACTAGCTAGCATTACTTTTTGTTCTTGTCATTTCAGCACCTTTAGAGTCATTGGCAGCTCCTGCACACATGTCATGTCATGCTTTGCACCTTTTGGTAATAAAAATGTTGACAAATATGTACACAACTCAAAACAAGCCTTAATGATATATTTAGATTTCCTCAGCATCCATCTCTCCAGTGGAAACTGCCTCATCATTGTCACATATTTTGAATGCAGGAAGAAGAGCAGAGCTTTTTTTCTCTCATTAATCATTATATCATTGTACTGTGACTGGACATTACTACTGCAGGGTCACAGAGGATGATCTCTCTCAGAATACTTGTCTTGTCTGACTTGATTATAGTAAATACACGTGTCAAGTTTAAAAAAAAAAAAATCCAGCAACAAATGAATCGTCTCCTCTGCTGTAGCCGACAAGATGGTCAGCCACGTAATTTGTTCCTGTCTAGCTCAAAGTGTGTAGTGTAGGCAGTCCATTGAATTCCCATCCGTCATGGTTAGTTACACGCTTGTCAGCTGCTCTCCCACTGCCCAGCGGTCTAGCCATCACCCCTGACCTGGAAGCATTATATCTAAATCACATTACATGGCCCTGTGTTCTTTATTCCCCTTTTGAAGTCACCAGAGTGAGACATCTGTCCAGCCCTGTTTGAGTTTACTTCCCACTCAGCCGCCACATCTTAATTAGCTGATCTGATTTTCTGTGTCAGTGTGTGCGCGCGCGCCTTTTGTGCGTGTTTGGGTGTGTTTGAAAGCGTGTATATGTTTGTGTCGGCAGAGCGGAGTTTGTTTGTTGGCTGAGGGTGATTGACAGGCTGATGGGAAGATAATATGCTGAGAACGACAAGCAAAAGGACCTGGAATTCATTCACTGTGACGATAATGAATCTGAGAGAAAATCCTTGTGTTTGTTCATTAGCCATTGAGGCTGTATGACATGGCCTTCCAGTCACTGTCAGCCACAGATGTCCCTCACTGAAGGATTCTGCAGCACCTGAGTCCTTCCTGGCTAATAAGGTTGTAATTAGCACAGCAGTGAGAGCTGCATGGCCCTGAGATGAGCTGGGGGGGAAAAAAAGAGTAAAAGTAAACATTTCTACTCGTTTTTAAATCAAGGCAATTCCAGCTCCACTCATAACCAATGTACAGCCCCCCCCCCCCCCCCCCCCCCCCCCCCCCCTCCCTGTAACCTGGAGTGCGTGTGTAAGTGCGCACTTGCATGTGTGGTGCAGGCTCTCAACATGAGACCAAATGCTTCAGTGCAACCCCCCATCCATTCGTGCCCTTTACAATCTCTACCTGGAATTTAGTGCGGCTGAATGCTTGCCTTACAGTCATGCCTATACCGAAATGAAATTGGTTTCAGTTCTCTTGTGTCCTTGTCAGTGCCGTTATGTGATTATGGCTTAGTGTACATGTGGCAGTGTCCCTTTTCATGTCCTTTGACATAGTTTTGACTTGAAACAGCAGAGGGAGGAAGCAAGAAAAAGTCGATACAAATTTTTAGCAATGTGAAAGACGGAGAAGTAAGAGATGGAGGTGGAAGAAAAAGACTCCACATTAAGGTCATGGCCCTGAACTTGCAGCTAGAAATGTTGTGCTGTAAAATAGTCTCATTTATACTCCGCTAGAAAACTAATTAGCCTAGTGGTACTCGACCCCTACCATCTCTCCACATATCGTCTGTGGACCGTTTGTGTGGTGCTCAAGGTGTGCTGTTAACTGTATTGCAATGATTCTGCATGGCAACACTAAGACATTTGTGTCATCAGGGCCATTAGCCTCAAAATTTAGACAGCTTTGTTGCTCATTAGATTTTGTTCAGAAAGTCAAAATTTGACACTTAATTAAAGATCACTGATGTGCCAGTTTTAAAGTGAGCTGAGTGCTGTCAGTGTTTTGCGAAATGGTGACTGTTTCAGAAGTAACCAAGATATGAGCATGAACAAATAAACTACTGCCTCTCACCATTTTAACACTGTGCACAGTATCTTTGGCAGCTAATTAGGCATGGGACAATATAAAATGTGTATGTTCGATTATCCTGGTCAAAATAAATGCAACTCGCAATATTATAAAATATATATATATATTTAAAAAAAGGCTTTAAATGGCATCATATCTATTGTTATGAGATATTCCAATGCTTGATTAAGATCTTTTGCGTTATTTTTTGAGGTTGGTGTGTATGCAGCCTGTTTTTGTTGAGTCTCGTTTGTTGTTGGTTGCCCAGCAGTCTCTTTTGGTGCTGCTGGGCACCATATTCACAATATCCCAATAATGGAAATTCACCATGATACACTAATTGTGAGTGTTTTTTATTGAGATCCGTGAAAAAAATGTGTATCATACTGGGTACCAAACTGTACTTTTCGGGGTATTGACTCAATTACATTGGCACTACTGAGTACCGATTCATGTTAAATCAATTGGTGCCAAATTTTGGTGCCTGTGAGCATATCTGGTGAGAACGCTGGGTTAAGACAAGAGGGAGTAGTGCCACGAAGTGCCACAAAGCCTGGAAGCCAAGCCACAGAGCACTGAGGCTGGCAAGGGACCTCAGTGGAGCCATAGGGTTTAACTTCAGGCAGGAGGTGGAAGTGCCCTGAAACAGGGTAGCTGGCCAAGGAGCCTCACGGCCACTCCCTTGGCTTCACAGCAAGCCAAAACAGCTGCTGCAGTGCCGATCTGTCAGATAATTACGTTGTCTGGTTTATTTTCTATATCATACACACACATACACACACACACACACACACACACACACACACACACACACACAGGAAGACAGACAGAGTCAACTATGTCTCCCCTGCAGCTTGCTCAAAAATGTTTTTTTTTGTCTGTCATGACATAGAAAGTAAAGTACAAAGGTGCCATTGGGCACCGGTATAGAATTACAGGTACTGCTTTTGGTTCAAATGTGAATAGTACCCAGCCCTAGTTGTCCCATCCCTACTGGTGCAGCAGCAAGGTGGAATCAGCTTTAAGTGGTAGCTCCAGTTGTTAGAATATTTTCACATTTTCTTGCACGGACCGTAATGACTGTGTAACCCAAACACCGGCCTGTTGCGCACCTCCAGTGTCACCTCTCACTTAACTGGTCTTCGATGGTCTACATAACATCCATTTTTATAAACACAGCAAAGTGAACACAGTTAAGACTCCATTTTATCTTTTGCTCACATTCACTGCCCCTGAGATCCCATGGAAATGTGCAGGAAAGAAAACTATCAGTCTTTTAGTCCAGGCAAGAAGAGGGAGCAGCTAAAGATAGGATCAGGTTCCGGTAAAGGGCAGGTGAAAGTTAAGTGAATCCAAGGCTAAGCAAATCTTTAGAATAAGATGAAAGAGTAATATTCAGGCAGTTACTGTGGTTCAGATTTTCACTTCTCTATTTTCAGCTGGTTCTCAACTGGGATGTAGCATTTGGTTGGGGAAACACTTCATACACTGAAGCTCTACAAGTAATATAACACTTTGTATGTGCCTCGGTGAAAAGGACACAGTCAGGTGGCTTGCTATGCTGCGTGTTGTGTAAAAGCACTCCCCATTAAAGCCTGAGGACTACGTGTCTTACGTCTGTATGCTTTGTTAGATTAACACCTGGTGTTAAATGTCTCCGTGCTCACATTGAAATCAAATAATTCTGTACATTATTTTCCGTGCTTATATTTTACATCTTGAACAAAAGTGTTAGAAGCAGTGGGCATACAGGGGAATTGTTGACTCCCTTACAGAGGGAGGTAAATTGTCCTTCCACAAAAAACATTTTTCGTAACATTAATCAATCTAAAGTAGTGACTGCTGGTTCTGATTGACATTTTATTGTAGCATTGATTGCATCACAGCTAAATTGAGAGCTCACTTGTTCAGACTGGTTGAGTATTGCAGGGTAAAGAACATTTTAAGTAACAAACTGTAATATTGGAGTCTAAGAAAACTAGAAAAAACACCTCACTGTGTCTGGTTTTCAGAGTGCGGAAAAGTGCACTAGTCGTCGGTGGGGTGTCCTTGAAATGCTATTTCACATTTCTGGGGAGGTGCATGTCAGGCTATGGCTCTAAAAAGTGTTGCTGGAGAACTTGCGAGTAAGTGAGTGGGGCGGAGCTGTGCAAAGACTGTGAGAACTTCTTCACATTTGGCAAGCAAAACAGGGGGTCTTGGCTCACATTTTGAAGAGTTGTAGCATATATTTACTGCCAAATAGCCTGATCTGTTCACATGTTGCACTGCTATGTTTGACTATATACGCTCTGCTCTGGTCGCTGCAGACTCACTGTTACCATAGTGGGCACACGTGCACTTTATCTTTTTCTCCTTGTCTGCACACTGAAATTAGGCACCGAACTCTGCATCATGATGTGGTCCAGTAGGCCCTGCCCATATAGGAACCAGCACCATATTGGCACCGGGTTTTGGTACACAACCCTATTCCCTATCCTATTAAAATCCGTTCTCACCACAAACAAACCGCACCAGGGTTCGTTTGCAACCGAACCAAGACCACCTCTTCAAGGTCTCAGTCTGTTTGTTTTGGTGGGATTGCTGTGTTCACACCTCCCCAAACAAACTGCACTTAAGGGGGCAAACAAAAGTGAGTTCGATTGAACCAAACAGGGAAGGTATGAAAGCACCCATAGTCTTAATGGCACTTCCTGGTAAATGCTACAAGATTGTAACACAGCTTTAAACAGAAGACATCACAGGTTGTAGACCTAATGAGGTTTTTCATGCTGTAGCAAAGGAGCGTTTGCCATGTAGGGTGGCACCAAAGAACTGCTATTGGTAACAAGTGAGCGATATATCATTCAAAATCACCATTCAAACTGTAAATGTTGTTAAAAAAAACTTAATAGAGTCGCCAGTTTATAAGTTACATCTAGCTAAAACTAATGCAGTTTATCAAGAGGTTATAATATAGAACATTATTTCCTCAGGGTTGTATAGATCTTTATTATTATGGCCTAGGCACAGGACAAAGGTAGAAATAAAACATCTTTCTTTTCTGGCCTTCACATAAACACCAAATCAGACATCGCTACAAGCGTGAAGCATACAGAAACGAGCCTCTTAATCTTGTTTATTATGAGCATCATAAATTGTATACTCACACAACAATAAACTACTTTGTGTTACAAATCTGCTTACAGGCTGAGTGACTGCTTGTAACCTCTGGCAGACACTTAATTGTATGTGAGCTCTAAAACAGCACCAGCAGTTGTGTTCATTTGTCGGCTTCCAACCTGTAGACCCACCTCTGCTGCACCTCACCTGCTGCAGAGGAAAGAGTTTGTCGTCGGAGTTTCCTGACAGGCTGATTGGTTGGTTGATTGAGTCAGCCTTATAAACATCCCTTATTCCCCTATTTTTACTTTCTGTAATATCATTTTCTTTCAGTAGTATACTACAGTACAGTCAGTTGGATTTCTGACACAGATTAAAGGTACTGAGTGAACACTGGGTCACTGATCAATCAATGAAATGCAACACAATTTACAAGCACGCTCGTTAAAATGACACAAACAGCATACCTGACAGGAGACAGGTTGGCTATTATAAAACAAACAAAACAGTTTGTGTAAACTATTGACATTAGCTGTAGACACATATCATTAGGCCTATGTGTTTACTTGTGTTACACCCTGTCAATGGTGGGAATCATTAAAGCTATACGGACTCATCTTTATGGAGAATACAGGATTGGTTAAAAGGAGACATAACAATTCGACTTTCCAATTACTATATTTCACAATACACTGTCCTTTCCCAGTGCAACTGTGTAGTTCCAGGTTTTGCTTTTCGATTACAAAAGAACTAACCTAATTGGCTTGGTCCTTAAATCCATTTTTAATGTTGCTACAAGATCATTTCTCATTAAAACAAATGGTGCGAGCAGAAAGCAAACAAATCTACACATTATCTCTCAAAAAGCAAGACAATTGACCTTTTGCTAAGCCCCGCCCCTTTGTGATGGTCCGACAGGGTGTTGGAGTAAGCATGGAGCCCACACTGTAACTAACTGCACTCCCTGAGGAAATATTATCAAATATTTGGAGGAAGAAAGGAGAGAGAAGCAGACAGAGGGGTCTACAGTCTGTGTTTGAAGGATATATCCAGGATGTCAAACTGACTCAGCAGCAACAACAGGTTAAAAAGACAAAGACAGTTAGAAGCTAAAGCTGAACTATAGGCTACAGATCACAGTGTAAAAGTGAACCACCACATCACTGCTGATCGCCACACAAGACAATGAATATAAAGGCAAATTTTGCTGATATTGAACCAGCTGTGTGGCATCACAGTGTGTGCAGATGATCAGTGTTTTGCCTTGCCCTTGTGCCGCTGCCAGCACCCAGACCTCCACCAAAGGTAAACAACATTCATCTGCACACACTGCGATGACACACAGCTGGTTGAATATGAGCAAAGTTTCCCTGCTTCCCTTCACTGGTTCCTGTACAGCAGGGTCGGTCTTTGTTTCACTGTTATAATCATCAAAAAGCAAAAGCAGCATGTGTATACATTCAGTAGACTATATCTTCAGTAGCTAGCTAGGTAACCCTACACTTTTCAGGGTTTGATTTTGGTTTTGGAACAGGGAAGGAACATATCTTTTTCCAGTCTTTCAAGGTAACAAGTATCATTCATACATGACTAACTGCTACTAACTGAATTGACGCACCTCCTTTGTGCCATAGATTGAGCCTTCATATTCTCAGAGATTGTACCTGATGGCAGACAGAGCTGCGTAGTGAAAGTGAGGCTTGTAGGGAACCACTCTAAACACTGGTGATTTCATAATTCTATGGCCATTACATTATGCGATCAACCTTTACTTTATGTTAAAGCAGAAACCTTGTCTATTTCCACTTTAACCTAAAGTCTAAAACTTTCAAATCAGAGTTCACAAACAGGGAGATTTTTTAAAAGTGTAAATTACGGTTATGTAAGTCAAGAATGTGAGAGTCACAGATCAAAACTTGTATACCTGTAACACATATCTGTCTGCCGCCCTGCAACACTGAAGATATGGCTGCTGTAGTTGGTGAACAATCTTATCACAAGCATGCCAGTGGAGTCCTGTTTCTTCATACCTGTCAAATTCAATTTGCTGACATTTAATGACTGTTTTTCCTTGGCTTGACAAACTGTCTTCACAAGCCACCTTTTGGCAAATTAACTAAAAGAGTCTGAAAGCTTCATAAAGCAAAAGACTTAATCATTTCAGTGACAGCAGTAACTGTAGTCTATTGTGAATATTGCCCAGTGTAACATTAAATCGCAAAGATTAATCAAATTTTATCCCCATGGGACATCAATTTATTTTTATACTGATATGGACCTGTGTGTCTGAAATAAAGTTGAATTGCATTAAACTGAAACAAATGACAGTACAAGGAATATCCTAAGAGTATTTTTTTAGTGTTAGGAACTACTTTTTTATTTATGCAGTATAACATTTTTCTTTTGTTATCTTTCATTATTGCTAAGGGAGTGTCTGATCTGTACACTGGTATCTTTGCAAGCAGCTTAAGCCACAGCTCTGGACCATCCATTCTAGCATTAAACCTAGACAAAGTTTCAACAGACAGCAACATTTTTAATCAACATTTTGACGTGGAAATAGACAACTTTTTAGTTAGCAGCCAGAAACATGTTACCATGATCGACTGTCCGTTTGATAACTTTAAACACACGTTTCCTTCCAGTGGTCCTCCCAAAATGAACAGTGGTAAAAGTTGTTATATTCTGTAATGATCCATGATCAAGGAGTTGATGAACAGACAGTGGTAGCTAATGAGCTTTGCTAGCTTGCGCTAGCCAGTGGGAAAGTTTTCTACCTTAACTTTAAACAAGCAAATGTGAATGCAAGGCTTGTTATTTTTACAAATAGCAAAATATGTAAAAAAATATATATTTAGCAATCTCTGTCTGTACAGCATAAAATTGTGGGTCTGGACCTCATGTATGTGTACGTCTAAAAATGCTTTTAATTAAGACAAGTCGACTAGTCTTAAAAAAAAGAAAAGAAAAAGGAAAACACTAGTTTTATGTTTTAGGTTATCATTTTGCGTCCCGGCACGATGTATTGAGGCTCAACATATTCCTTTAACTTCCTGAAGCCTTAACCTTCTACAAAGTTAAGTTAATGCATGTCTTATGTGGTCATTGTTGGGTTGAGCTGCGTTATCTTCTCAGAACAGGCGGAATCACAGCGTCTCCGGGTGAACTATGTCAAACTGGTGTGGCTAGCACCGCTAGCTGCTGATGCTAGCAGGTTAACATCCAAATGCTTGTTTTCATTTTCTAGATCAAAGCACTGCCAAACCACGCTAGTTTAATTTCGGTGAGAGGCTAGCACTGTAGAGGAGCAAGTGTTGGATCTGAATGAGAAGCCGAGGACATTATCACAGCCTGTCACTCAAATATGCATAACTTTAAGCCTTAATAGAGTATAAATGGATGACTTTTATAAAAATTCAACCCAGCTTTCACGAGACCAAAATTGTTATTGCACCAGGCTGTAAACATGTTTATTTCTGCTGCAAAGCTGGGCATTTTAACATTGATGTCTATGGGGACTGACTGGCCTCTGGAGCCAGCCCCAAGTGGCCATTCAAGGACCTGCAGTTTTTGGTTTTTCCTTCCGTTTTTCAGCCCTGGAGTTTGCCACTTGGTGTCCACCTATGCCTCTGGGTCATTAATGTACAACTCCAGCCTGGGCAGCAGCAGACTCTGCTGTCTCATCATCTCCCCTGGTAGCACCAGTATATTATATTTTATATACATTTTAAACTGTTTAACTGAGAGTGTCAGTCAAACACAATACAAAACACCTGCCATTTGTCGTACTCATTTACTATCCCACTCTCACAAACATATATTAAATAAGGTATTTATTAGATTATTACCATAAAACTGATCGGTTGATTGGCATTGCCAGTGTCTTTGTTTGCCTATGTGTGTGCATAAATGGAATCCCTGTCTTATTCTATGTTTACAGAAAGAGAGTGTCCGTATACCCACTATAGTTGCAAGAGCATACACACAGCTTTTAGCTCCTTCTATTGTGGCGTTCCCAGTCCAAGGCCGTGTGCCATTCAGGCTGGGCGCTCCAAACCTCTCCTGCCTTCAATTAGCATTTAACTCATGAGTGTCAGTCAGTGTCTCCTTGTTCACCAAAGTAGCTGGGAATTCAGTTTCTCTCTGTCCTTACAATCATCTGCTCCCCCTCTGTCTCCCTCCGTCCTCCACCTCTCACTCTCTCTGTTCCTGTCTTTCCTGTGCTGTCTTTTCTTTATTCACAGCTTTACTCATTGAGCTGTTGAAGCAAATATAACAATTTCATTTGGATAATTAATCTGTGGTGATAAATAAGCAGAGCTGTTCTTTTTCTGTTATCTTAAACAAGTACAAGTTTGTATGAAAAAAAGGCGGCAATAAGAAAATTCTAGCCTACTGATTTTGGTGATTAAGTCTGAAACATGCCTAAACAAAATATTTGTGGACACAGTGTCAAATATTCACACAGTAATTCATTCAGCAAGATTTGTGCTTCAGTAGATAGCTGGCCTTGGTCAAACGAACTAGAACTGAGGTGATTAACGATTAATGGATTAGCGGGAAATTAATCGGCAACTAGTTTGAAATTTTAATGAATCATTTAGGTCATTTTTCAACTACATGTGCAAAACATTCTCACAAGGGTTTGGTGCCTTGCTCAAGCTACCAGTCCACACTCCATATTTCGTCCGGATGGGGACTTTAACTGGTGACCTTCTGGTTTCTAACCCAAGTCCTTATGGATTGAGCTACTACGGTTTAAATGGAAGTTTTAACTCGGACTGGTTGACTGGTCGACAAGTAAGACATGCATAGAAAACAGTCATAATTTAGCACAATTCAGTCTATAAGATTAAACATTGTTATATAAGAGCCATTTGAAATTAATAATCAGTTTTTTCGATGACCAAATTGTATTTTAAATGCTGCTGAAATGTGTGGCACTGTGCACGCTATCCTAAAAAACATGACAACAACTCACTCATTTAAAGTTAACAAATGACCTTTATTGACAACAATATTCCATAGAAAAATAAGTCTATTGGAAACATGCCTGATTTTTACAGCAGCATTTTTATTGGGTAAACGCAATCGTGTATAATAATGAGAATGATTTAAAAAAAGATAAGGTTAAACCCTCAGTAATTCTGGTGTCGATGGGGGCAGGAATGTTAAATCAACTCCTCGACTAATCGTAAACATCCCAAGTGGGTTCGTTGTGTGAGAGATTGCTGCAAGAGTCAGGAAAAGTTGAATTTATTTCCTGAAAATTTGACTGTAGATCTGTTTTTTTTAAAATCTTGGGTATTTTCGATATAACTGAATGTGTAATTAACAGATATTATATTATTTTAAACACATAGAACACAAAGAATCGAAGCATCCATACCTGGGTAGATGACAGATAGAGAGGCGGGCAAAGAAAGAGGGTTATGGCGTGCAACAGAGGTTCTTAAACAGAGACTATTCAGGAACACTTCATCTGAACAGTACACATCGTAACCACTGGATACCATGTAATTTTTATGTACATGCCAGTACAGCTGCCCCCTATTATCAGTGATTTAGATAATCTGTCAGAGAGTCTAATCATCACTTTGTCAGTCAAATCAGCAAATGGCTTTTTTTCTTTCAGTTCCCATGAATTACATTCTGCTTAACAACTCTCAATAAAAGCATTATGAGCATTTAGGAGGCCGAGCACCAACTGGATGTGTTGCCCTGTTGCACACTTCTGTTCATTACAGCACTAAATGAAAACCAAGCTATGAAAAAAAGTTGCTTCACTTTGCTTTGCATAAGCCATCGCAGCGAATGGCGTGATGTATTTTGTCAAGGTTACAGCATGTTATTGTTTCACACGGATGCAGAGCAGAGCCGTGTCCTTGTGTGCTGGCGCTTCAGGCTCTTGGGGAATATGAGAAAAACACATTTATCAGTCTTAAACCTAGTTTCTGTTTTACTGGCTAGCCACAGAAACCAGTTCTCTCTTATAATTATGTCCGCTTTTCTGTAACAATCTTTAGACGAGGGTTAGCAATATGGCCTCAGAATGATATCACAATAAGGTGTTTGTTTTGTGATGATATTTATGAGGATATACAATGAATTTTCCCCGTCATATCTATCAACCAAAGATTCCTTTTCACCATTACATTAATCTTCGAAGTATTGATTGATCTATAAACAGGGTCTCCAAAGAATTAGTACAGTCCTTGAAAATTTTGTTGTGTATTTATATGTATTTATGTAATTTATTCCTCGTAACTGTTGACATGACCTAGCTCTAATATACGTAAATGTTTGACGTTTTCTTTACACATACTTTATTTTCTCCTGTGTACCGTCTCTCCCTTTGTGTTCGCCAGCTAGCTGGAATTTTGTTTGAATAGAGTTTGACCCTGATACGTTTGGATAATGCTAGGTGTAATTTAATAGGTATCTCTAAAATGTATACCAATGCCCCATTAAAAAGTTTTAAGTTGAACAGAATTTTTGAGATTGAGCAATTGTAATGGGTAGCCAACATGTTTGCATCCCAAGTTGTCAAATGTCACTGTGCTGGTGTTCAGTTATTACTCAAAGTGCCAAAGCAAACTTTGGTTTTGCTTTAAGTGTTCTGAAAGTAGAGCATGGCAGCTCAAAGTTATGGATCTTTTTTTTTGTTTTTGCCAACAAATTAACCAACAAATAAACCAAACTATGACCGAAAAAAGGAGGTGACCAAGGCACTCTTGAGGTCCAAAGATTAAAAAGAGATAAAATGCACCTACGCGTTGCAGCACACAGCCTTCATCAGGGTGACAAATCAGTCATGAGGACACAGGTGAAAAGTATATAAGTAATACCAGAAAGTGACATCATGAGCATATGAACAAACAGGTGACCCAAATGAGGGGGAAAAAGAGAAAAAACACACACACAAAAAAAAAAAACAGTATCAAAGTACACATATAAACACATTATCCCTGACAGTTCCAGGAAATAAATACCCTTATAACCTAAGCTAAATCTAAGGCATGTATATACCGTTTAGATACCTGCCAAACAAATATAATCATAAAAAAGGAGAATAATCAATTTCCTCGTTGAGGCCTGGATATGTCATGGCCTTCAGTTAGAAAATCCAAAACGTTTCCCATTGTAGAAGGCGCTTGACACGATCGCCCCCCCTCAAAGAAGTAGGGATCACTTCAGGATCATATCTTTTACAATGTATTAGCCACTTCAAATAAAGGCTTTTTAATCTTTGGACCTCAAGAGTGCCTTGGTCACCTCCTTTTGTTGCCATAGTTTATCACCCCGGCACCAAAGAACACCTTGAAGGTTTTTTAACTTATCCACCAAAAGAAGCACTCCTTTTTTTGTTTTTCTACAAATAAACCAAACTGTCAGCTTTGCAGTGGTGTGGTTTGGGTGCTCTAATGCTCTGTGTTCGCAGCAGACTACCTGTAATAATATAGGCCTGAGTAACATTTGGTGTAATGTGTACTGCACAGTTATTTTCCTGTTATATGTTGTGAATGTTCATGATTTTTTTTATAATGGGTTCTTGAAAAGTTATGTAAAAGTTCTGAAAATTTGTTATTGAAAAATGAAATTGAAAAATGTTAATAATTTCCCAAAGTGCCTATTTCAAGCCCAAGGTGACTTTTTTTTATTTTTTCTAATTTTTTTGTCCAATCAGCTGTCCATAACCCAAAGATATTCATGTTATGATGATGTCAAATGAGAACCAGCAGGAAAACACTTCATTCAAACTCAACAGACACAAAATGAAACTCATCAAAACCGTCTTAGTTAGTCCTTCCACTGGTCCAACGATCAGCAGCTCTGGTGCGGTCGAAGTACAACCTTATTTCGCAGAGTTAGATGTGGAAATATACTGGCTTTACACACCGAGCAGTGGCTCTCACTCGCTCTTCAGAGGCAGACTATTTCTTTAGCAAAATGAAATAAAAGAGTAAATACATTTTTAAAAAATCCCGCAAAAAATTGCCCCAAAAGAATGCACACTACAACCATCAACATTTGTTTTGCTTAAAAATTGACTGACAGTTATCAAAATTGTTGCTGATTAATTTTCTGTTCATGTAGTAATTGATAAATATAATCGTTCTAGCTTCACTGTGACTGACTGATGTGTCTGTCCTTTTCCTTCCTTCCTTCCTTCCTTCTTTTTCCTCTGGAGATGCACTGTTCATATCATTTACCAAGAAGCAAACGTACAATGTGATCAAATCCTGATATGTCTTGTCTTACAGTTAATGTAGCTGATGGCCTTATATGGTCTTTGTTGTGGGATGTAGCTCCTCTGCTCTTTTGTTTCGAAGTCCATGAAACATCACCACATTACTGAAGTCACTCCTTTGTTTTAACCAACTCCTTCACAGCCTGCAACCATGTGCACTTCTTCTATCAATACCCAAACCAAGCTTCTGCATGCACGTAACAACTGAATAATGTCAATATACTCATTACTACTATCAAGATTAAATGCTCAGCTTTTAGTATTTTCTGTTGTTCTTTCCAAGGCCGTGAGCCTCTCAGGCTGCACGCTCATCCCATCTGCAATATGCATCTGCATATGGGCGCAGTGGTAATATGCTGTTACAGCCGCCACATGATCAGTAATTCAAATCATCTGTTGGAGAGTGTAATGATCACTTTCTCGGTTAAATCAACAAATGATTAGTTCTCTCCTCCGAACAAAAGCATCACGAGCCGTCCAAACTTCTCAAAACATCTGCATACTCATAACAAGGACACGTATAGTTCATGAGACAGGCACACACACACACACATTGGTCCATCAAGCCACTCTCCATCTGTATATCCAAGGGTCTCCTGCGACCTTCCTCCCAACAAGGCCAAGGGACATTCATACTGATTTATTCAAAGGGATGGTTCTCATTCAATTTTCTCCATATTCATAAGCGTGTTTCGCACCCCCGCTCTCGTTTTTCCTTTTCAGCTTTAAATTAAAGGTACAGGAACGAGCCAGGCCTTTCATCTAGGGCTGGGGGTGGAGGGCTGTGGGAGGAAAGCAAAGGCGTGTGTGTGTGTGTGTGTGTGTGTGTGTGTGTGTGTGTGTGTGTGTGTGTGTGTGTGTGTGTGTGTGTGTGTGTGTGTGTGTTGGGTGGGGGTGCGTCAGGCGAGGGAGGCAGGAAGGGAGGGAGGGATTGGTAGTGGTGAGACTCTCTCCACTCTGTATTTATTAGCCCCCTTTGCCCCTCCTCACCCTCCCCACCCCCCCACCCAACCTCCTCTCCCCCTCCTCCCCCAGCGACACCTGGCGAAAAATGATTCATTAATTCAAAAAGCAGCATTTTTGAAAGCCGTATTTCAAAGGCTTCGACAGGAAAGAGAGAGGAGCTGAGTGGGGTAGGGTGAGCCGGGGAGAGCCGAGCGAACGGGAGGAGGAGGAGATGGAGGAGGTGGAGGAGAGGGCAGGGGAGGGCAGAGCCAAGGTGTTTGAAGGGGCAGAGTACACTTCAAGTTTCTGTCACGCCAAAGATCAAGCTGGGGATGGAGGGGGGAAGTACCGGGAGGGAGGGAGGGTTAAAAGGATACACGGGGGTTTACTTCAAATTTAGTTGGCGCATACTTACTGGATCTCCATGCAGGTGGCTTTCAATTAGCAATAACATCACAGACAGCAGTATAAGACTGCCTGAAAACTTGTTTTGGGGTTAAATACACACGTACATTCGCACTGGATAGATAAATGTTGCATTTTTATTATTAAACACCTGTTGGCTAAATCAGAAGATTCCTCCAAGTCACTGTGGCTCCAACGCATTAACTAACACACACACACATTTATACACACGAGCGGTAAACACCAACAGCGGGATCATGTGTCGGCCACTCCCAGTCCAGCTGAATCTTTCATACGGCTGCAGATGATGTGGTTAATTATAGATGGCAGGACAAGCCGGGATCCTTAGCCTCAATTAGACAGGGCCACAGGGTTACTGACCTGAGCAACGACTGTCAGTGCCTATTACACACTACACATGGCCAGTGACAGTGAGAGGGGGCTGGGGGTGGAGGGCAGGGCTGGGTTACAAGGGCTACTGCTGTATTCTTTTCTTTCCTGGCAAAAAGCGACACACGCACACACACACACAATCAGATACCCACAACTGAAAACATGGTTGTCTCAAGCAGGCAGATTTTATAATCAGTGAAATTAATCACATTATTAGCTTATTACTCCTGCCTGATTTCTGTGTGTGTGTGTGTGTGTGTGTGTGTGTGTGTGTGTGTGTGTGTGTGTGTGTGTGTACTGTGCGTGTGTGTACTGTGCGTGTGTTTGTGTTCATGAAGTTTCATGGCTTTATTCTTGGTGTAAATATAGTTTTTGCGGGTCAAAGAAATTATTCAACCTGATGAGAATTCAAAAAAGCAGAGACACTGGTTCTTCTATTCAGGAGTCAGGGTTCAATTCGGTTCTTGTTTTTGTAAAGTTTGCCATTATTATTATTTTTAATTACGATAACATTGTACTTGATGAGTTAATTGCTGAGGTCTGGGAACACGGCAACAACTCTGAAAAGAAGTCAGACAGGGAAAGAAACATGAGCAGGCAGACAATGACACAGGATGTTAAATAAACCTCCAAGTTAGCCAAACTTATCTGCACTTTTCCAACAAATCCTCCAAAAAATCTCCAAAATGACACGTGTCCATTTTCTGATCTGACAACACTATCAGCATGATTTGTCTGCGCCCTCCAAAACTGTTGCAAAATAAATCAGTTGTGTGATCTAACAACATTATAGCTAAGGTTTTGTGACAAAAACAAGACTTGCAAGGGGTTAGAAAGAGTAGCATGGTTTGGGTTAGAATTTGTGCTTTTTTTTAAGAGGGGAACACCACCTAAATTATGAAATCCATTGCTGTTTCCTTGGCCTAGAAAAGTTCAATCAATGTTTGTGAACATGAGCTACTCTCTCTCAAAACCAGAAATTAGAGATGTAAGTCTCTAATGGTGATGTCACAGGGTATAAAGTCAAGAGTTGCTTGATAGATAATGAATGGGAGCCTGATTTAGTGGACCCACAGAATCTTTTTCTGTTTTTATACCTAAATGAGCTTTATTCTGTTTTAGTGTTCTCAGTTCTGAAACAGAAAATATACCCATATCCTCAGTACATTCCCCTTCACGCTCTGTGTCATCTAGAACATCTTTCACCATTCAATGTCTATGGAGCAGCTCCAAAATTTATACTTGATGACATCACAAATTTGAGCTTGAGCACTATTTTGTTTTGATTTGGGAGAGAGTTGTTTATGTTTATTTATGTTATTTGACGGTTTCAGACTATAGGAATAACATGTATGTTTTTTAACATGATCATTTGAGGTTAGGGGCCTTTATTGTCGTAGTTACAACAATAACCACTTTGTTAAGGACCTTGAATAAAAAGCTTAAGTTCTTTAGAATTGCATATGTCTTGCACTGATTGTCACCTATACGTCAATATCTCTGACAGCCAAAAAAATACCCAAAAAGTGGTTTTGTAGGTAAACTTGACAATTATTAGTGAAAATTTACAGTTTTGTAGTTCCCTAGAAAACTGTTAAAAATGTTGATGACTCAGGGCCTGTGTCCACATAGTGTTTTTTATAAGTGCCACCTTCTTTTTCAAATTCTTCCCAATGAATAGAGAGCGTATGCAGCCGTCCAGAGAAAAAGCCCCACACCCAGCGTCTTTTTCAGAGCTCTTTGGCTTTTTGGTGTGGCTGCATTTCTGGTTTAAAATCTCAGAACTTTTCAGAAGGGCGCTGGTGACATCACTGCTGCCCCTTTAGCTACAGTCTATCCGAAACTATCTGATGTTTCAGTCAGAAACTGTCACAGCAAAGACAGAAAAGCCCATTTGTGGGAGTAGAGCAGCTGGACACTGAATGTTGCTGGTTAGTGTTGTGTTTTTATCACCGTACGCATTGTAAGCTTTTGCATGTAGCCACCTAGCCCCCATGACTATACCTACGAGCTAGCTTGCAGTTATGGGTTATCGCTGTGTTTGTGGATATCGTCCATGTGAGTTAGCGGCATTGCTAACCCCCATTCAAATTGTTAGTTCTGTCAGCACTGTAGCCCTTGTTAGCACTGTTAGCACTATTAGCACACTTGATGATGCTGTCCCCAACAGTGGTGAGACCTACATGTTTTCGTATGACATCAGATTGGCTATGTCTATTGATTACCATGACATATCCCCCCCTAGCGTCCTGTTTTTACAGGAAACATGCAAATATGATTAATCAAATAGCTCGCTGCTAGACATTTCAATGGTACCTTGAGGTTCAGGTAAGATTATAGTCATGGTTGAAATAAACCAACATTGACTGTCAGTGGGAAAGACCAACATTTTGTTGACCCATCTATCCACCTCTCTGTGTAGACTTTGTGAGTCTCTACTAACACCACCAACTTCTGTTTTTGTTCGTGATGATCATATTTACTACGGCTTTGAGAGGGCTTTGTCACTTCAACATAAAAGTGTGTGGTTTTTCCACATCTACTTACAGTATGACAGTGTGCTGATGCTGTCATCTGACATTACAGGTGCAAACGTTTGTAGTTTAAACTCCAAGCTTTTGGAGAGATTTAGATTATCTTGCTAGAATATTGGCTTGTTTACAACCTGACAGACCACGCGTGTTTCTTGCTCCATTGGAAGTCTTTGCCGCAATGTCTGTGTTTCTCAGCATTGACAGTATTATAACTGAAAAAAAAACCCAGTAGCTACACATATGATACTTAAGTTATGATAGGATAACAACAGAAATCTTCCTTTTTAAAGTGCACAGATTAAAGCTCCTATAAAGGTAAACAGATCAGCATAATTCCACACACTGCCAATACCAGACAAAACTTTCAAACATTTGGTCTAATTACCTAAACTGTCTGTTACCTTATACACTTTCTTTTGCCGAATCATTCTGTGTCATGATCTTGCAACAATCTGGTGCAAAAGCAGGTGAGTAAAAACGTCAGTTGTCACCCACGGCTCGGCACAGAGCAGTGATATTTGCCGTGTTTTTCTCACGGAGGTAGCTATTGGTGTAGTATGTCCCATTCCCAGGGTGTCTCTCGTGATACTGTCTCTGGGAACAAAACCAGGCAAATAGCCCTGAAATCTATCATATAATGATCCAGCCCTAATGACTATGGCTGCAGCAATAGGACAGTCCTTGAGTTAATCACCGCTGTCTACCTTAAACTCTGTATCTTGTAATTACCGTGTCCTCTTGGCCCCCTGTCTCTTCACCACTTTATCCCTTTATCTGCTATGTACTGTACAGGAAGAACGTGTCTTTGCAAAAATTATATTTCTGTGTGGGTAACTTTTCAGCTTAAGCCAGTGAGAGGATGCACCATGAGCTCAGCTATTTGTTGATCAAAACTGCCTCATCCTTCCTCTGTGCTCCCCGTCCACCTCCTCCTCCTCTGCCTGCCGCCTTACCTGTACTCACCTGTGTCTGTCTGTGCGGGTGAGTGAGAGCCAAGCCCCCTTTGGGACCTGCTGATTAGAGTATTAAAAATAAATGGGCTCAGTTTAGGGGGGGTTTGGTGGCACGGTGGTATATATTTCTGTTAATTTTTCTCCCTCCCCCCCCTTCCCTTTCTCCTATGTAGTGACTGATCTGGCAGAATATGATAGCATGGGCTGTCACGGCAATAATTAGGCCTATTTTCCGTGAGGTCATCTTACAGGGACGCTGGGCGGCTGTGGTTCACACACAGGGTGCTCTGTGCTGCTCCTGCCCCAGAGCCCCCAGGATATGATCGTCCACACAGGGCAACAAAGAATCACTCCGCAGCAAATGAACGAAACATAAAACACCCACAATCTGATATGGACTGTGGTTCCCAACGCTTTATACGCTGGGAGAGTTTACCTCGCTGGGCTTTCACAGCTCAAAATCAAACAGCCTTTTTATTAAATTGTGTCCAGTCTAAAATATTAAACGAGATCTGAAGGAGGATTAAGTTGTCAAGGGAATTACCTGGGGTGAATTTCAAAGGGAGGGCCCGTTTTTTTTTGTTTGTTTGTTTGTTTGTTTGTTTGTGCACCGAAAGTCAAGTAATTAAAACTTTACGCCTGAGTCTAAATAAAAACCTTAAAGTGCGAGGTAGACATGAGGGTGTTTGGTAATGCCTCTGCCACCAGAAAGCCAACAGTGCCAAGTCAGAGCGCAACATATTTCAGCTCCATTGAAAACACTCCCTGGTTGGGTCAACAGCTGCAGGCTAGAATTAGAAATCAATTATTCAGCTTCGACAAGCTCATTAAGTCTCTGAATAGGATTTTCTGTTCTGAGTCTGCCTGCTCATTTCTCCTAGCTTGCAGTTTCTAATTAGTATTTCTTTTCTCTTTAAAGTTTGATGGGAGTTTGGGTAAAAAACGTGGGCACTGACTTACCACTCACAGGCCCGCTGGCTCCTCTGAAGAGTATCATTATCTGTAGAAGAGGCTGTATCGGTACATTGGAAGACCACTGAGGTTGTTTGCTTTCAGTTTGGGCACCATCTAATGATTGGAGTCATCAGGCTAAATTAGGCATTAATAATCAAAGGAGTGTAATCTGGGTAAATTAAGCATTAATAATCAAAGGATGACTGGAAATTATCACACACACAGTAAATGAAGCAGCACTAATCAGAAGGAAGAAAGAGGGCACGAGGCCGACAAAGTATTTTTGAGACAGAAAATGGAAGGATGTGTGTGGCGGGGGAAAACGCATTTATAATCAGTTCATGCTGAAGGACTACTCCATGCTAACATGATTGATGTTGTCATAGAAACTTCCATCCGCCCCACTCGATGGCATCCTCCGAGTGAAGCCAGACATAGGCTTGCATTTCATAATGTTGCCTACTGTTGCCTACATCACCTACAGTGCAAGAAGGCTTATTAGCAAACCCGTTCCATCCCTCCTCGCTCTGTCTCTCTCTTTCCCCGCTCTGCCTCCTCCCATCCCTCCCTCTCTCACTCCCTCTCTTCCTCTCCTCTCCACATTGTGTCTGTCTATCTGATCCCGTGGCCTTTTGTTGCGCTATGAAAGGCCTGATGCCACACTCATTATTTTCTCCTTTATCTCTCTCCCCACTGCTCTGATTAGAACAGTCGCCCCTGACAGACGCCCTCAGCCAGCTCCTATCCATTACACTCTGTGTGTGTGTGTGTGTGTGTGTGTGTGTGTGTGTGTGTGTGTGTGTGTGTGTGTGTGTGTGTGAGAGACACATGAAGCTACCTTACCTATATAAATCATAAGTGTTTTCAGCGCAGTAAATGTCTGTGTTACAAAGGACTATATGAAAACATAGATAGTGCATAAAGGGTCAAATTTGAGAGGGGAAAATTAGGTACATTCTAATAATTTTAAGGGTTTTGTGACGTTAAATTACACACGCACATGTTTCAAACTCTCTGTTGTACTCACACACAAACTCGCAGTCGCACACACCATGGGAAAACTGGCTCGCCCAAGCCAAGTTTTCTGTTTGGGCTTTTGTGTTTTGGTGCGGGCAAAGTTGGACGGCTCTGAACTCTGAGTGCTGCTGAACTATTACTGGGCAAAAATAACTGCCCAGACATCCATTGCTCAGCTTTATGTGCACATGCATTTGCCTATAAATGCATGTATGTAGATCAGTATACCTTTACATCTAGAGATGATGGGGCATAAAAATTTCAAATATCATGGTTATCATATTTGCCACAGTGTTTCTAAATTGTGCTGAACATGTTGGAAAAAGTACTGATACACACACTGAAATGATTTCACCAAGTTTTATATTAAAAGCATAGACTGTAAGAATAATGCACACAGCTACCGTGACATCACCCAAAGTTTGTGGCCTCCCATTTTGAAGCCTCAAGTTTAGAACTTTGGCGGTTGCCATCTTGGTGTTGGGAGCCAGAAGTGACCATAGTTGGGTGACAGGTTGGCGCTGTGGAGCAGTGAGAGGTGGATCCGACACTATCAGCAGACAGCCTGTCACTCAGAGGGGCCCGCCCTTAATTACGCGTAAGTTTGAGACTTAATAAAATCCAAACAGGTGACTCACCTAAAAATTCAACCTCTGTACAGTTATCATAAACGGGGAAATTATCTATGGAGACCAAAACCGTTTTTTGTACCAGACTGTAAACGTGTTTCTATCTGCTGTAAAGCTGAGCATTTTAACATGGGGATCTATGGGGATTGGCTTGCTTCTGGAGCCAGCCTCTAGCGGCCGTTCAAAGAACTGCAGTTGTTGGCTTCATTATTCAGCTCTGGTGGTTGCCTCTTGAAAATGAAACCTATTGTGATCATTTTGATGTTGGGCTTATGATATGAGTTGAGGTTTTAGTGAGAATGGTAATTTTTGCATTTCATTTTCACTGTAAAAATGAATAAATAAAAATGATGCTGTGATTTTTGCGAGGTTCTGTAACAAACCAGCTTGTTCCCTTACATCTTAAATATAATTTGTAGGCCAGGCCATCTTTGCACCACAGTGCTTTATTTATAATGCCATGTTGGGTACGGGTGGGGGGAAAATTGATACGGCATAGTATTGCAACATTTTGCAAAGCAATATTGTATTGATACAAGAAAGCCAAGTTTCTTTGCCACAGCCATCAGCACACTGAATAAAACAAATATCAAATAATGTTTAGTACTGCAGTTCTGCCATCCACTGGGCACCTGCTGCACTTGTAATACTTTTATGTTTGCTTAGTTATTTGTTGCATTTTTATCTCTCACTTCCTTTGCCTTTTGTTTTATGTTCTTTGATGAGATGCATCACTAACAACAACTAATTGTATTCCCAAGCAGTGACGATAAAGGCTTTCTAGTTTTAGTTTTAAGTATCAATTCTTTTGTTATATAACTTATTAATATTGTGACTAAAAATGAAAGAATTCTTAAATGCGTCTTCACTCCACTAGATACATTTTGCTGCAATAAAAATGACAAAAATGACATTAGATGAACAGACCGAAACCTTATTAGATAAAACAAATGTTGACAAAGTTTTCCTTCAGGGACACATTTTAATTGAATTGAAAGAAGGCATTAAATCGCAGAGTATTGCAATATATGTTGTCGCAATACTCAATAGAGCTCAAAACTGCAATAATATTGTATCTTGACTTAAGTATGGTGATAATATCATATCATGGGGCCTGTGGTGATTCCCACCCCTAATGTTGGGACATATTTTACCTTTATCACAAAAACTGCAGCTCCAATTCAGTGTGAAGCCCTTAATCATTTGCCTGTGTGTACAAGTACAGGTATCAGTAGGCTTTATTTCAGCATTAAGGGGGACACATATGAAACAGGGAGGTATGGTCCTTGACCGGAAAATGTTGAGTGTCAAAAACTTAATGTCCTGCATTCTGGTATTTTTATGCGTCAGTTAGTGGTAGAAATGTCTCTAATTTTGTCACAATAATTCTTCTGCTGTGTTACTTTCATGCTTTTATTAGGAGGGGACAAATGCACATTTTCAAAATATTGTGGGGGACTTGGTCCCTGCCTTCCCCCCAAAATCTACACCTATGCAATAGACCTTGACATCCACATTCCCTCCCTTTTATGTAAAGTAAAGACACTGAAACACAAGAACATCACTTCATGTAAGCTAAAGGTCGTCTGTTATTTCTCTGCTGATAGTTCCTCTGTAGATATACGCCCCTTCAAATACGCACTTTCACATATTGTCAACCTTAGAGCGTCATGGTCATGTTGTAATTTAAGGTGTCATGTATACAAAGTGCGCACAACCATCAGGAGGCATTTAATAAATCAGTCGCTAATCTCCAATAAGCTGTTTACAGTTTAATTTATGCATAAATCAGTCACACTGAATTATGGGAAACACTTTTAAATATTTACAGATACATGTAAAACGGAACAAAAAGCCTTTTTACACATATATTATTTTCTCATAGGTGCTCTCCCTCCCTGAGTAGTCTGAATATGTCATTTGCTTTTAAATTGCATTATCATGCAAAATGAAGCAGAAATTTGATGAAACTCAGATGGATTCACCTGAGTTAATGGAATATGGGTTTAAGAGGGAACTAATTATCCCAGTTTAGCAGGGAGTGAATGTATTTCTTTGGAAAGCCTGATTTTGAATGTAAACATTAATGGCCTCCTTGATTAGCATAAGAATCGCGTGTTATTGTCCTGCTCACTCTGCGTCCTATTGGATATGCATCTGTGCTGCTCCAGACACACGCGCACAGACGCACACAGATGCACATACACAGACCACAAGCTTTAATACACTTATTACCTGCCTTATCTACTAATGATGCCATTTCTGTTTTTTATTGTTTTGCTAATCCATAAAATTCATTTCTCCAATCAAATTACAGTTTTAAGGCCCAATAGCATTACTGCAAGCCTCTTTTTTTGTAGAGGACAAGACAAAAACAAAAAAACAGAAACACCAACAAGCTCCAACTGTTGAGGTAAAGTACAATATTTAATATACAGTACGCACAACTGAAGAGGCTGAGTCATTGTGATGCTCCGTCATCTTTGGTGGTCATGCTCTCTTTAGGAATTGTTTATCTGTGTGACAAGCTGGACGAATACGCCACTGTTGCAGTTTAAACAAAAGAGAAATGAAGGGAGGAATAAGGAAGTAAAAGACAGAATCATGGGACCCAGGTGAAGAGTTAAATTAAGAAAAGGAGGCGATGAGGAGAGTGAAAGGGCAGGTGAAGAAGGGACGCTTTGACTTGGGGCCTCCCGGGGACGATGACCTTATTTCAAATTCTGGGTGAGGGACTATAGTTAGGCGACTGAGGAGCCCCCCCTAAGTCGCAGATACGCACACACTCAAACACACTTTCAAGGCTGAGTTTCCTGCAGCTCCCTCAAAGGCCAAGCTGCTGCCATTGTCGTTAGTAAAGCTACACAATAGGTTACAGCATACAATATTCCTCCAAGGCTCAACTCCATATCCTTGGTGGAAGAGAAGCCAGCGTAATAGATTTCTTGAACTATTACGGGAGGATGAATGCATAGCTAGGCTGATTCACGCGGCGTGCCTCAGTGTTTTTGTAAATTCTAGATTCACTGTGTGAGACTTTTGCCCCCTGTTTATACGGACAATGTAAATTTATTTCTGTGAATAACTACGCGGAGGTTTGGGAAGAACATTGACATGTTAGTTGTTTTAAGTTCAAGTTTATTTCATTTATATAACACTTGAGAAACCAAATAGATTTTGCAATATAAGTGTGTCACAAAGACAGATATATACAGTATGTATGCACACACAAACATACTGTATACGTGCATAGATGTCATGACAGTTTAAAACCAAGGGGCTCCCAGGGTGGTGCCTTATGTCCTGCATCCCACAGAGAGTTTGCCTACTTTTACAAGCTTTAAAAAATATAACTAGCCAGAACTTTACCACTCAGTTGTTCATCAGACTGAAAAAAATCTTTTTTTTTTTTTTTTTGTTTTGCACTCTTTCAAAGATGCACACAGATTATCATATGAAGTATGAGTACGCAATGACATGGTCACAGAGCTTGCTGATGCATGTACCGCTACATCTTGCAACACCACACCTACCTGGGTGATTTTAGGAAGTCCCTTCAAACCAGTAAACCAAGCCTCACCAACCAAACTTCCTCTGTCTAAGACGTGTCTAAGTCTAAGACGTGTTTAACTATTGGGATCATGTGTGGTAACCTGCAGGAGAATTTTTAACTCGAACAAATTAAGAGATTGACAAGCAGTAACTTAGTGTTTTATAATGCTTTTACATTATGTTGATGTATTGATGAGAGTACGTAATATTCCCACAAGGTACTACACATAATAAAAGCAAGCAATAAACCTATCAGAAGAATTGATTGTAAGGAGAAAAAGAACCAACTGTCTGCACAATCAAGTGTACCGGTGTCCAGATATCATTTTGCATCTGAAAGCACATAGACAAGTTTGTTCTGTCCAGCTGGTTCCAGATAGAGGCACCACCTGCTTGTGAATGCAGCATTTTTGGCTGCAGGGATTTTCAGGAGATGTTGATGCCACCTCTTAGAAAAGCCTTTTTGAACAAGCAGACTTTTTCCATTACTTGTCAAGTTAAATCTGCTTTTTTGTAACCCCCAAAATAGTTTTTGCTCGTGTTTTTCTTTAGGGACACTGCTTTGCATCTGGTTCACTCACATTCAGCAACAGAAACTGGACTAACCTGTAAATTAGAGGTAGGGGTTCATCAGACCTTGAACATTTGACTAGTAGTACTACTGTTAATGAAGTGTTGCTTCTTTTGATCATGACTTCAGTGAGTCAAAATGGCTGACACCTATGGAAGACTATCAGTGCCACAAGGGGGAAAAATGAGAATTTGGATAAATTTTTTTCAAGGGCTTTCTACCAGAAAGGGATCTCTTGGTTAAGGTTAGGAAATAAGTTGTGGTTTGGGTTAATATGAATAGGTTTCTGTCAGAAAGGGCTTTCTTGGAAACTTCTCCCATGTGCCAAAAAATTAGGAGGAAGTTTTATTTTATTTAGTTATTTTTTGTGTGTTAAAAGAAAAAAGTTAAACTTTCAGTGTTAGTGCCAGGCATAAGAAAAAATAAATCAGGGATACAGCTGTTGTTTTTTTCTTCTTCATTTAGAGGATAATGTCAAAATGTCAAGAATTAAAATGTTGAGAATGATTCAAACTAATAGCGTACATACTTTAGAATCAGTTTGAGTAACAAGTATTTTATTCCTGTTTTAGTGCATAAACACAGTGTGGTTATAAGTATTAGGACTTTGAAGAGATTGTGCTAAATATTTGCATCTTTTCAGAAAGAGAAATTCAAGAAATTGGAGGAGGTTACCACATTCATGCAAACTAAATGTACGAATGCAAGAGCATCGACAGTTACACCTGCGTGCAGTACAGTGATGGTGTGTTCTATCACAGGTCACAGTTCGATGAACCAGTGGAGTTAACTTTTTATTTCGACTTTATTCTTAAAATACCATATATTTTCGTTATATTCAACATTTCAACCTTTATTTTCTTCCTTATGCCTGGCCCTAATCCTCTTCTGTCAATATGCATGTGTATGAATACATTAATGTTATATTCTTTAAACTCTTAAAAGTATTTTTCTTTCATACTCATCATGTGTGAATGTACCATGTATTGACCCTGATCAAGGCCACTAGCCGAAATGCTTTGGTCTTACAATTAAGTTGTGTTTTATAATTCAAGTGTGGAGTTTGAAGTGGAGTTTTGACCTCCTCAGACTTTTTCCTTCTCTGTGCACCTTTTTAGAAGATGGTTGAAGTTGAGACAGAAACTCTGCTTTGATCATGACCTTAACAGAATAAACTGTGAGTGTTTTATGTTGATTACAGTTGTAAATGACAACTTCAATAATTCAGGTAGTGCTTTACTCTGATTGTAAAAAAACAATGTGGATGCGACATCCTGAAAGAGTTTTTGAAGTGTAGATGTTCATATTTAAAAAGAAATTCAATCTGCTGGTGAAGGTCATGTGATAAGATCAAAAGCTCCAGGACAGCTACTAAATGGACCTTGAAGTGAGATTGTTTTCTCAAATAGCTTATCAGTCGTCAAGTCATGCACAGTTTGGGAAGGGGTCTTATTGGGGTAAAAACCAACATACCAGTTAACAATGATATTGACACCATTGGCCCCTTCCCAAAGTAAAACATCAGTGTCCCTTTCTCATACACCACATCCACCTTGACGACCTGACAACAACGCTTAACACCTGTTACTGTGTTAGCTAGATCAGTAGTTCTCAACCTTTTTCGTGTCAAGGACCCTTTAATTAATACACACATACACATTAGATCATGATTTAGTTTCAGCAACCTCCATCTGAGAAGATCTTGGTTGTAAGATATGATAGATTATACCAGAATGCTTTTGTTGTCAACTACATTTGAGGAGATAACTGTGGAGGAAGTGAAACTTATCATTAGACTAATCACTGTTCTGATTCTTAAGCTCCTTTCCTACTGGACAAACAACCCACAAACACCTACTAATATCTGTCTTTTGTATTTAATGGGAAAGGTTACAATCTGCATTCACTCCCGGGTAAACTGACTCTGCAGTAGAGTTCTTCATCTCAATCAATGGGTCCTGAAAAGTCCGACAGGTTGGACCGAGTTTGGGCTGAAAATGCGTGCTGATTTGCTTGGTTGGGTAGGGCTCGGGCTGTGGGGAAAAAATTATGTAAATCCAACAATTATTATAGATATTATATATTGGTTGATTGCTATCATCTCCCAATTATTTTGCTGTAGCCTGGACTCGCTCTGCAGGCAAGAAGAGAAGGAGAGGGAGCACCCAGGCTCCATGCCAGGCTCACTGTTCTTCCTCCCGGCTGGAGCAGGGAGCTTCTCTGGCGGGGATATACAGTGTGGAGAGTCAGTGATCAATCGAGCGGGTCTATTTTTCACTGGAGACACTCATGGCTTGTGCTGCCACTCAGCTGGTGTGTCCTGGGGGTTAGAAGCTGACTAGTGCTTTTTGGTGGCGTTAGGGTCGTACTCAGTATTTTATGCGATGATCTCGGACGGGCTGGTTTGGGCTTCAGGGTTGGTTCAGATCGGGTTGTAATTTTTTTGGCC
The DNA here is from genome assembly GCA_035609425.1 of Epinephelus awoara. Lineage (NCBI taxonomy): Eukaryota > Metazoa > Chordata > Actinopteri > Perciformes > Serranidae > Epinephelus > Epinephelus awoara. The sequence continues at coordinate 26,619,564 of CM069307.1, forward strand.
CATTGAGAACTCTACTCTGCAGCAGTCATGGGTATTTATCCAGCTTCAGTTGGCTCTGATTGATAGTGATTAAAAAATGCGACACCTGGGTGGACCCCACAAAATACAATCTGTCTCTGCTTAAGCAGTGCTCAAACAACATTCATAATTTAGTCAACACCAACTTTTACAGAGAGACCGAGTAAGTAACAGATATTAAAAATAAGTAACCACGGTAACACTTTAACTAGCCTCCATGCTGCTTTCTACTGTTTACTAACCTGTTTTCCAGCCCATTCATGACGTTGAACGTGATACACCAGAAAAAAAACAAAGATATTCTCATCCACACATGGCTCTAGTGTTTTTGGCAATGGGTCAGCAGACTATCACCTATTTTTAAGAGGTTTTCCCTGCGAAAATGTGCTAATTTTGGTCGAAAATCGGTATTACTCACATTGGTCTCACTACTTTAGTGAAAATGAGCTTTTCCTCATTATTCTAGGGACTCCCTGAAAGTCTCAAGGATCCCTTGGGGTTCCTTGGCCACTGGTTGAGAACCACTGAACTAGATAGTTATAGTTTCTTCAGTCATGGGTAAACGCACAGGGACAGCTTGTGCTCTGTAGTTCCCAATCTACATATAAACAAGTATATATTATTGACAGAATAATGTCATTCATCCTAATGAACATTTAGATACAGGTAATGTACAAGTCTAACTTTATAAGAACTACCCAGACTTTGTGGCTCTCTTTGAAAGGCTCTCACCTTTCATGTCTCCCAGCACTGGCCTCCTGTGATTTCACCCTCCTTATCTTTACCTCTGTCACCCTGTTTTGCTACAGCCACTGCAATTTAGTGCCGAAAAGTGTAAAAACATGCATCACCGGCTGAATGGGCTGCAGAGTGCATCATAAGGGCCAAAGTGGTTAACTAACGTCTGTCTCACTGCTTTCCTCCCTCACAGTCACTCCGGCTCTCTTCTGAGACACCTGGCTGCTCATACCGCCTTAATTCTCATCCGTGTTGTTTTTTTGTTTTTTTGTCTTGTCTTGTCAATCTCTATATCTGGACAATGTCTTACATGACGGATTTCGCCACCATCAAAGAAAGATTTTCCATTAATGGGCCCTGACCTTGTCTGACTACTGTACTTAAAAACCTTCTCTGCTGCAGGCGCACTTTCCCCTAATCACTCCCCTCACTCCTTGACCCTCCCCCCCTCTCTCCGTCCTCACCCCCAACTTTCCATTTCACCTCCTCTCCATAATCTCCTGATTTTTTTTTTTTTTCCTCCCTCCATAAATTTTCTGCTCCTCTCACCTTACAAGAACCCCCCTCTGTTGTTTGTGGGGGCTTGCCTGATAGCCATTAGTGTTACACCCTATTACATCAGTAATGACTGACTGTGAGCTCTAATTAGAGATGTGTTAGGGAGAGCTGACTTACCCCCCCCCTTTCTCCCTCCTCCTTCCTGCTTTTCCGCAGAGCTGTTACTGTGACTCCATCGCCGTGGCGACACCATTAGCACAGCACCTCTAAGAGTTGCAACTCCTGACTGTTAAAACCATTACGTTCATTACAGACCAATCAGAGGGGAAGGTGTTATGGCTAATTGATAAGCTGAACAATGCATAAAATCTTGTCTGTAATTGCCCTGCGGGAAAAGGAGAAAGCGCCCTGGGAGAAAGAGACAGTGAGAGAATGAAAGAGACGGAGAGAGGGAGAGTGGGGAAGCGACTGGCGTGCTAATTTCAAAATCTGATATTTTTCCACTCGAATAATTTAGGCTTACAATATGTCTTCATCCAAATATGCTGTAGATTTTTCCCCTCTTCTTGAATAATGGGATGTTTCTTCTGGGTTTGTCATCTGTGATAAGATGATTATCTGAAAGGTCTGGGGCACATTGTGAAGAGAGTCTCGCCTTCTCTGCTGGAGTAGGTAATCCTGGGTAATAGCATTATGGACACAGTGTTTTCCTAAAGCCCATGATTATCCACTGCTGTTTGCCGTGGGATTGACATTGGCCTCCCTGGTCTCTCTCTCTTCTCTTCTCTCTCTGTCTCTCCCCTCTCTTTTTTTCTCCTCTTACTCTCTTTCTCACTTGTTCGTGTCATCCTGTCTCTGACTCACCACTCCATCAAGCCCTTATATGCTCTTCTCTTACAATTCTACCAAGAGAAGAAGATGAAAATAGAGCACATGGAGCAACAAAAGAACAAATTGCTTGTAGACAAGGCTGCCCCAGATTTGAATGGCATGTTATGCTCTCTCTGTCAAAAAATCGCACATTCAATTTGTCAGTTTGGGGTTACCATCCTGCTCTAAAACTCAATAAGGACAAGATGCTTTATGCTATTTACTAAAAGATGGTAGGAAATCCTACAACCTGGTTTCAGCCATTTCACTAACTCTGAATATCCTCAACACTGGGTCTCATTTATTTTATGTTTTAACATTTGTGTTTGACATTCTGTGTGTGTCATGTTATCTTAATTGTCTTACCCTAAAACTTCAATTAAAAGCCAAGCCCCAATTAAAGTTCCAGTCCCTTTCACTAGCCCTACACATTTAGACAAATTAACGCCTGCTCTGGTTGCCAAGCAGTTCAGTTTTTATAGAAGTTCTTCGCATGTATAAAACCGGGTTGTTGGCTATCTCAACTCATGCGTCCATTCCTTGATTACCCTGTAAGTTATTTATATTCCTTTAGTCTGTAAGGGTCCTCAGATCAAAAGAATCAAAAGGGTTTTTCATTAAATCTAAGTTGTGAGTATTGTTTTAACAGGATAAAGTGGTGTTGTGTCAGTATGCTGGGTGCCGTAACACTCTATACTTTTCATGTGCTGTCTGACGGAGCTAGATAAAATTACTGATTCATAATTGATATATTATCTGAAACCTAATTTTTGTACAAATAATATTCATACGGGTTTAGATAAACAATTTGATCGTATTTTCTGATTTTTGCTGAGAAGCAGTTTTGTGTGAAATGAATTAAAGGCCTGTCCCAAATATAAACCTGTTGATTTCAGTCATTTAAGCAAATAATAGCCTGGGCTATTCTTTGGATTTTTTACGGTGTACACACAGGTGTAAATTTAGAACATGTGCATTTGTTTGCACCAAGAATTGACGCTGAAAAAAATCACCAGGATGCAGATGCTCAAGTCAATTTCCCACTTTGGTGCACATTTAAATTTTCTTTTATTTCATTTAAATGTTGTAAATAGGTGTTAAAAAAAATCATATATCAAATTGTACACTTTCATATTCAAGTGTGCATCTCCATATTTTTCAGTGTTTCATTTTCTCTGCAGAGATTTTTAATATTTGTTTAGGAGAAGTTTAAAAGCTATTAAGATACAAAAAAATAAATACCAATACTTTGACTTTTTATCGAGTTGGCAGTCTTGTCTGTCTTGAGGTTTTTGAGTGTCATTATGAAGATTCATGTGTTGGAGAGAGACCATATGAGCTGAGCTAAGACCTCTGCTTTTAGCCGATTGGCTCGCTCTTCCCTCAATGCTTTTAGGCCTGAACCTGACCTCATCTCACACTCTCACACTCTTACACTCTCGCTGTCTTTCTGGTTTTTTTCCCACCAACATTGCCTTTTACTTAGCTTTACCACTTTGTGTCAATCACCTGCTTGTGTGGTTTGTGTGCAGTATTTACCCAATGCAGTAAATCTTGCAAAGTGACAAAGTGTTCTCGGGTGAATCGGTACAAATGATGGTGTAGCAGTTGTTTTAATATGTGCAGGGAGGTGGTCTTTTTCCTGGGTGGAAAGTGAATGTTGTTGGCTTATTGAGTCTAAGTCAAGAAATAGTGCAAGGTCAGGGAGTAATTATGATTTGAGAAGGTGGTGACATCTCTTTGCGTTATGAAATGTGTCCAGTTTGGCTCGTCAAGTCATTATACTACAATGAATGATCACTTAGAGCATCTCTGAGACTCTGATTTGTCTCCACAGCTTGTTCCCAAATGATAGAAGGCTTGGAAATCACGTTTATAGGACCCACAAATTTTTACCTTGGCTCCATTCGGTGAGCAAATGGGTGTGCGAGGCAGTAACGACACCTGCCAGCTACATCAGCCACAAGTCAGGGAGTCTGTCAGCTCTGGCAGCCCTGAAGCCAGGAGGGCTGCAACAGGCAGGGAGGGTGTGATCAACAGCAGCAGCAGCAGATTCATTAACAGTAAAGGAGTCAGCTCCTGTGTTTGCAAAACAAACAGTACATGTGAGGGTTAGACTGGGAAGAAATTAATCTGTGAGGTAATCATCGTTTCCAGTGGAGAGGAGTAGATTGAACTGTGTGTGTGTGTGTGTGTGTGTGTGTGTGTGTGTGTGTGTGTGTGTGTGTGTGTGTGTGTGTGTGTGTGTGTGTGTGTGTGTCTGTCTGTCTGTCTGTCTGTCTGTCTGAAACAGATGCTGACAGAGCTGTGTCTACAAAACGGGGAACCTGTGTGTAAATAAGAAACCTTTAATGAGCTTGGCTGTGTCTTATTCAGTGTTACATGCATGTGTGCCTAAGTGTGTGTGTGTGTGTGTGTGTGTGTGTGTGTGTGTGTGTGTGTGTGTGTGTGAAGCTGTCAGAGCCACATGCTTGCAAGCTGTGCAGGTTCATATAAACTAAATCTAATTGGATGCCGTGGACTTCACAGTATGAAGCAATATTTGAAGATCTGAGGATCACATTGTTGGGCACAGTGCATGTCCCGAGTAAAAACAGCCTCCAAAGTCAATACCTCTCTCCCCCCACCTCCCTCCTTGCATCCTTTTCTGTTCCTGGATCAGTAATGGGAGTCAGTATCCAGGAGGAGGCAAAGGGGGTGCGGGGCTCCTCCCCAACTCCTCGCCCCTCCTCCCCGAATGCGGCACAGCTGCCTTTCAGAACCCCGCCGCTCCAGCCCATTCATCCTGGAGAGCCAAAAAAAAAAAAAAGTGGCTATTTATTAGAATACTTGTTTTGTATTGTTCTGCGCCACACAAAAGACGCTTCATTATGTTAGAAGCAAGCCCCTTTCGCAGAGAGAAACAATAACTTGGAATTGTCTTTTTTAGAGTGTATAATAAATGTCATTTCTTCTTGTCTCTGCCCCTCAGTGTGTGTTGAGTGGTGGGTTTGGGCACCGGGCATGGATGGCCTTGGCACTCGAGCGGCCAGATTGTAGTGGGAGTAGCGGTCTTACATGAGGCTTTGGAGGGTTTAGGACGGCTTTAGGAGTATGGAGGGAGAAATCTGCCCACTTGGTCTGGAGCAGAGGGAACGAGGGAAACATGCGTAAGTTTGCATATGACAATTCTGTACGCAGGAAAAAGACATTTTATATGAGTATTTAACCTGTAGATGCTGTGAATTAACCTTAAATGCTGTGCGTAAAATCCGTTTTTGTGTAGTGGAATTAATGCAGAAAAAGCAGAGAGGTAAAGCGAACTTGAAATCAGTGATTCTGAGTCTTTATTGGCAACCTTTATTTCGGAACGTCTGCGCTCTGCTGTGCTCAATTCAACGCAGATAATGTGTGTATCTCGCTGCAGGCTGTCGTTTTATTTTGGGACAAGTGAGACGCACCAGGGCTTGGCTGCACAGAGCGCACTGTTGTGCAGCTCATAGTGCTACCAGTTGCTCTCTAACCGATTCAGTTTGATTTTCAGAGGTGGCATTATCGGCTCCGGAGTGAGTGGTGATCATGTGTCTGGCTGGATTAGCGACAAAGATCTGTTGCATGCTGTAAAATATGGAATTGTGTTTTGTTTTACGCGGCTCGGTGACTGTTAGTATTAAGGTTACATGAGTCTGTCGGTGTTTTTACTTTTCAGGAGGCGGAGGGGGGCGGGTGGAAGTGGGGGTGGGGATGGGGGGCTGATCGTCACATCTTTTGGAGTTCAGGGTGTGTAAAATTGAGGCTCCATGTTGCTTTACCCACGCGTATCCCCGGTTTGGGTCCAGGTCACCAGCAGGTGATCACAACTCTTTTCCCCTATTCCACGCGCGCTGGCTTGTGCACACACTCACATACACGTGGGCATTGTTGTTGTGGTTTAGGTGAAAAGATTACAGATTACAGGGGATAACCCAGATAAAATCCGTCTCGGGTTTTGGGGCTGTTTTGCGCGGAAAGGTGACTTTGCGAATTAAGAGTTTGCTGAGATTAAAACGGCACAAGTGCGTAATTTGTGACTTGTAGTTATTCGCAATCCTTCCCCCTTTTTATTTATCCATTTATGTGGTTGTGGGGGTGCGCGCTGGATAACTGCTTTGACCCTTGCCCCCCCCCCCCAGTCGTGCACTATCGGTCGCAGTGCGCACATCCTGTTGCAGAGGCCGCGCACAAAGGAGCGAGGAGGTTTGTTAAAAGAGGAGTGACTGATGGGGGATGACAGAGAGAGTAAACAGGGGCCACCGGGGTCCCTGTGTCACTGTAGAGGCTAATCCTCTACAATCCTAAATCCACTCCACAGTGACGAGAACAAATATTAACAATGATTTAATAAATATCCTGCATCGATCTTTAAATCTACACCGTGACAACAGGTCTTTTTAAATCATCTGATGGCTGCATTGGAACAATTATGGATGCATTTTTTTGTATTAATTTAGACCTTTAATAAGATTTTTTTAAACGAAGTGTCTGACAATGTATTTTGTTAAATTCTGAAGTAACAGACCTGCAAAAAATCCAATTTATATTGGTCAATAAAATATTAAATACATACACATTTATCTAACACGTAGGCTTTTGTTGTTAATATTGAGGCTGTTATTTTGCATTTCTGTAATATAAGAACTCAGGCTGTGTGGTTTGTCTTGAGTTTTTGTTAATTTTATCCGGTTGCATCCCTGGCACCCACCGCCCTGGGTCTCTCCGGGTGTCATCATTATATTGTCATCTTCCTCGGGCCTTAAGCCACATGGCCCGGACCACTGCAACCGTTTATTGACCATTGTGATACCCCGTTAACCCTATTACCAGAGACGCATGGATCTGTCCGAGTGATCCCGCTCCCTCAGGCCCCTAAACAGAGAGCCACATCAAGCTAAGCTCCAATTAAAATAAAAACAGCAAAGAAACGATAGAATGATTAAATCGTTAGTCTCGCCGCGGGAAGTGGTATTTCGTTTTCCCTTTCAATTAGGGGTTGATTGGGCTTTTCATGGGAGGTCAGCTGTGAAATCTGGATTATATATGCGCGGACTCGAAGACACATAGACGGGTTCCCTCTCACGGGTTGCAATGGGAAGTTAAATAACTTCAAAATGTATCCAAAGTCCGCTGAATATATGAAAGCAGCAGAACATTACGTGTGGCTTTTCTTTTCATCTCACACAGACGCAGGCAGGACTCATTCACCATCGCCAGCAGACGGCGATAACGACGCTTTGCCCCGGCAATTTCACGTCATTATATGGCTATCCGTCCTCAGGGGCTTCTCCTCTTAGACCAACAGTTTTTACCAAATCTCTTTCACATCATCCTCTGCATTGAGTGTGTGTAATTTCTCCCTCTGACACCTACTATTACTACATACCTTAATTACATACCTGGAGGGAGAGAAAGAGAGGTGGTCTGAAAAATGGATTTTGAGGCGCTGGTTGAGCATCAAGTCGCCTGATATTGAATTGGAGACTGTAATTCCAGTCCATAAAAATACAGTTGGGCCCAGGCTTGTGGGGCACGCGGTGAATTTGAGAATAACATGTTGAAGATGGGAGAAAATGTTCTGATTTTAGGCTCAAATATAGCGAGAAAGTGTAGGGTAAAACATATTTTTACGCACACCTTTATTGAAAGCTGCGAGTTTAAAAGCTGCTTGATATTGAAGTTGTATTGTAATAAAGTGACTTCAAAAATTCTGCAACCATACCCATTCTTTAAAAGAATATGTTTGACTCATGGTAATCTCAGACTGGACCCCTCCACATCACTGCGAACAAATCTTAGTTATTTTTGTTTAGCTGAAGTCTCTGAGAGCGTGTTTGGAAATTTCAAATGCCTTGTGCTATTTGTGGGATTGACCCTCCTTTCTGCCTCCTCCTACTCCTCCTCCTCCGGTGTGTTCTTCCTCTATGGTCCTCTAGTCACCTGACCAAACGCCATGCAAATCATTCCGCTGCTAGAGCCTCATTGGCCGCTTGTGGCTCATTTAACCGCTGTCAGTGCGCATCATATGGCCGCCGCTTTAACCAACTTCTCAACTCCGACAAGGAAAGTGGCTCAAATGCGCATTCTATCACAGTGGATGTGAACCAACCCAGGCGAAGACAGCGTGAAATACTGGTTGGAGAACATTTTATATCCCTTTTCGGATTAATTTTCATCTCACATTTGAATCATTTGGGGGTTTAGCATATTCATTTTCTAACCCAGTCATCCTGTGCGCACCCGATCTTGTGCGCGCCTCTCTTGAAGTAGACTTTTTCTCTGTTGGTGGTGAAGTTTAAAACCAGGTGAATGTATAGCATGATGATGGAAACTGACCTTCATTCCCCGGGTCCCCAAACGAACACGACCACGGGGCAAACGGGGCCGAACAGCGCGTCCAAAGCGAATCAGGAGCGCGTGAAGAGACCGATGAACGCTTTCATGGTGTGGTCCCGTGGGCAGCGGAGAAAGATGGCACAGGAGAACCCCAAAATGCACAACTCTGAGATCAGCAAACGGCTGGGCGCCGAGTGGAAGGTGATGTCCGAGGCTGAGAAGCGCCCTTTCATCGATGAGGCGAAACGGTTGCGAGCCATGCACATGAAGGAGCATCCGGATTACAAGTACCGGCCAAGACGGAAGACCAAGACGCTGCTGAAAAAGGACAAATATTCCCTTGCCGGTGGACTGCTTTCTGGGCCCAGTGGGGGCGGTGGAGTTGGTTTAGGGGTCGGAATGAGTTCATCCGGGGTCGGGCAGAGGTTAGAGAGCCCCGGGGGTCACGGAGGCTCCGCCAGCTCCGGCTACGCACACATGAACGGCTGGGCGAACGGTGCGTACTCTGGGCAGGTGGCTGCAGCCGCGGCGGCCGCGGCGATGATGCAGGAGGCTCAGCTAGCCTACAGCCAGCACCCGGGGAGCGGAGCGCACCACCACCACCACTCACACCACCATCACTCACACAACCCGCAGCCCATGCACCGCTACGACATGACAGCCCTGCAGTACAGCCCCATCTCGAACTCTCAGAGCTACATGAACGCTTCTCCATCCGGCTACGGCGGGATCACCTACACACAGCACCAGGGCTCCGGCGTCTCCTCCTCAGCTGCCATGGGGACGTTAGGGTCGCTGGTGAAGTCGGAGCCGAGTGTAAGCCCTCCCGTCAGCAGCACACACTCACGGGGTCCTTGCCCCGGAGACTTGAGAGAGATGATAAGCATGTATTTACCGACCGGAGAGCCGGGGGACCCGTCAATGCAAAGTAGACTCCATGCCTTGCCGCAGCATTACCAGAGCGCCACGGCTGGAGTGAACGGGACGGTCCCTCTAACACACATTTAGAACTCACAGAATAATTGAAAACTGCAAACGAACACATAACCAAATATTTACCTCTTTTCTAAATAACCCCGGTCCCGAGAACTACCTGCATTTTGTACAGAATGTTTATGATATTGTAAATGAAGGGTAAATAGCAAATTCATCACGGCTTTTTTTGAATAGCCACCAGTGGAATTATATAACGAATATGATGCTGAAATATTGGTTATTGTGCTATCATCTTTTTGTCCATTACTTCACAGTCTTAGTTGAGGGTTACGCCAGGTTCACATTTGGGGGTATTTGGTTCAATTGTCTCATAATTTGGGGAGTTCTTGTAAGTTATTGAAAATGAGATAACGTGTCATAATCTTAAGAAAGTGCTTTAAAAGATATGGGAAAATCACATTCTTATACATTTGTGTTCATTTGCAGAAGCCTGTGTCTTAATTCTTGGAGATCATCTCTTTTTATTGTAACACTCTAATTATTGTAAATTGTGAATAATTTTAATATTTCAAAGGATGACGGGCAACTGCTGTTGTAATTTAAGTGCTTTTCTGCCAGTGAAAAGCCCTGACATTGCAATGACGAAGAATTGAATAAATTTCACCAGATGTTGCTTTGATTCTTAAGACAACGGGTCTTAGATTGATTATTTTCCACAGTGTTCTCACAGTGTTTCCACGTTTTAGAATATCATCAAGTCTCCTCTCGAGGAAAAATAGCCACCTGTTTAAATTTTGACACCACGGATCCCACGAGCTTTTAAATAGCCTTAATTGTTTGTGCGTAATTGTGCGTAAAAGCTACAGTCTGCAGGCCTCCGAGGAAACCATTTTGGTGGGATGATGATGTTTCATGGGCTAAACTTTAATGAGGGTGATGAGAATTTTATTTAGAAATTATAAAAATGCTTCTTTTTTTAATTTCAGTGGCGTGCAGGCCAACCTGTACTCTATGGATATATAAGGAAGGCCAACTTGATGGTACTCATTTCATATCAAAATAATTTACACATTAAATTACATTTTCCAAAGAAATCAGATTATATAAAGCACGTGAAGGCCTCGTATGACAAACCACCTGTTAGTGATATTAACGGGAATGAGAGGTTTTTACTTAATTTATGCTTTAAACAACATTTATAATTGCTTTATGTGCTGTGACTTCATTTGTTGCAATTTTCAGCAGCATTTTTTAAAATCAGTTTTTCATCTTATACTTTTTATTAATCAGTAATAGATTTATTTTTTATAACGTATTGCAAAGGTGTATCAGCCTTTTATTTATTGATGGTATCACATCATATTTTAAATAATAAAATGCTCTTTAACAAAAATGTATCAGTCTCTTAAGAGGCCATAAAACTCATTTATTATGATATTGAATTTTCTAAAAAGGAGTCTTTATCAGGCCTTTGTAAAAGCGTATCTGAATATAATTGTGTGCAGTAAATAATGGAAATAAGGTAAATTGTTATTCAATAATTAATATTAATCTTAATAATCAGGTGGAAAAGGTAAATACATACAGTAATATATAATAAAATGAATACTGCAGTAATGAAAGGATTTTATTAGAAACATTAAAGACTGGATTTTCAGTGATCTTCCATCTGAAGTGGTTTATAATGTCATATTTTTTTAATTATCCCTTTAATTCGAATTTTGCCATTTAATTGTTTATACATTAAAGAAAAATACATTAACCAAAATATGATAATTAAATCACTAATAGCGTGGTGATCAACAATATATGAGACCTCAGAGGAAAAATACGTATTCCTCAAAATCACAAAATCTGAATCTCTTTAGTTGTAGTTTGGTTATCTTGCAAATCAAATGAAAAGTGTTTAAAGATGATATTTTATTATTTTACGAAATATCTTTAATAACTTATTTTATTCGAGGTTTATTATTATTGCATCATCTTTTAGTTTAGCTGTGAGGCGGTGAGAGTGACACAGGGAAGTTAAGAGGAGGCACAAACGAGGATTCGAGCAATATATCCATGTTTGATTTCACCACTACAAGAAACTTTGATAATTAAGAAACACATTTTAATGCCACAACGTCCAGATATAAAACTCAAATCAGAGCATGAAATAATTCAAGATTTCCCCTCCACATGCGCACACTCATCACCGTGCACCACCCAAACCATCAAACCATGCAGCCTAACTGTTGCACAGACTGGACTTGAACTTCCCACTGACCCAACGCACTGGTGACAGAGGTGACTGATGACTCATCAAAATTTCACAGCTGCAGATGTTTGATTTCAGTTTTGGTACCTTTGTACACACACAAAAAAAAACCTTAAGTGCGCATCAGACAGAACAAGATAACCATGTCATTCAGAATATTAATCCTCTTAAAAAAATTTAAAATTAGTCTGAACATGACGTCATTTTTTGACAGGCCGCAGCTGCTTTTGACATGTACATTTTTTTTTATCGCCTGTAGGCCTCATATGGAGATACGGGCTAATAGCCATACACATGCAAATGAGGGAAATTTATGCCTACTTAGGCATTTTAAAAAATCAATTAATCTCAAATACATAGTTAAAGGGCCTATTTCACACTGATGAAGACTTGCATGGTATGTCAATTAAACCTGTTAGGCCTCATAGTGGAGCGTGTAACGTCTGGCTGCGCATTAATCTACTGAAAAGAAACCACAGGAACAATGTCTGGAAATTAGTTTAAAAAAAATTCCAAAACCCCCCAAAAGAAACATCTATGGAGACATCTCTCCGCGTCACAGCGCGCACACAGCGTATGGCATGAGGATGGCCTCCTCCTCGTGTGTTTTGCATCTGTTTCTATCTTATCTGTTGATGTGAAGAGATGCGGATTAACAGTGAAAGCCCGGAGAGGCGGAGCGCGTCACGGCGCATCGCCAGGCTAAAAGAGGAGCGTTCTGGCAAATTTAACCCGAATAAATTACACCTTGAGGTGGAAGAGGGGTAAGTGTAGGGTGCAATGTATAAAGGCTGTGGCAGCAGTGTGTATGTGAATGTGTGTGTGTGTGTGTGTGTGCGTGCGTGTGTGTGTGTGCGTGCGTGTGTGTGTGCGCGCGGGCGCGTGTGTGCATGTGCGTGTGTGTTTAGCTGACCGGCCAATAAATCTCTCCACCGTGCGATACTCTTATCTTGTAGCCACCGATATATTCCGTGCTAGGAGGCCATCAGCTCCAGCGCACACTCGGTTGCTCGTAAAGCCCCGATCCCTTGCACTCCCTGTCCTAAATGGGGATAATTAGCGTCACTTTATCACGCCTCTGCATATTTTCTCCACGTCTCCCCCCCTTTCCTAAAAAAATTACCAAGCAGGCTGCTCTCGTCGCCCGCTCTGTCACAGAAGATTATGGAGACAGATTGCACAGAGCGAATGTGCCGGGCGAGATTAGCGCGGAATAGAGAAAGCAACTGGGCCAATGAATTCCTCGGAAGGGCCTTATCGTGCAATTACACGTTGACATGTTTAACAATCTTGCTGCCTCTTAATCCTGCAGTGCTGCTCTATCTACCCACAGCTACCACGCTATATGCCGGCACACAGACCTAATGCACCGAAACAGCAGCAGCACAAATGTCCTGAAAGTTATGAGAAATTGCTTTATTTTCAAAACTTTTGTGCAGCATTCAAACGCCCTTTTTTATTTTTGTATTTTTTTATTTTTCAGATTTCTCCGTTGTTGGAATAACATCTGCACTGGAACTTTTTGACAAGAGGTGAGATATTGAAATGAAAAAATAAAAATAAGGTTTATTGTTGCCCTGAATTTCACTTTAACAGCTATAATCCAAATAAAAACCCCAAGAAATGGTGGTGCCATGTTTATCCAGAGATATAAGGCAGAAAAAGTGGCCGTTTTGTTTGGAGTTAAATGTAGACTTTTCCATCTCTCTGCCCAACACACACACACCCACCCTCCCCCTCCCCCCTCCTCGTCCCCGTCCCCGTCCCCGTCCCTCCTGCCTGGCGGTATATCGGGGCCTGTGTGGGAGTGATTGTGGAGCGCCACTGTAGGAATTTGGCAGCGGCCGCGGTTTGGAGAGCCGCCCCACGCTGAGCCCCATTCAGCGGCCAGCGCGCTGTGAGGTTGGGAAGTTTCAGTCAGCCGTACAACTCAATGGCCCCCACAAAGGCGATTACAAGCCCCAGCGCATTCCTGTAGGGACCTGGGAGCGGCGCAGGTGCGAGGGGGACCGGGGTAACCCGTCAGAGAAGTGATAAAAACGGGACAGTGCTGGGGCCACACAAAACCAGCCACTCCACAGGAAGCGAGCAGTTTTTTAGAGGAAGGAGGAGAAAAGGAAGAATAAGTTTGAAGAAGATGGAAGTTTGGGGGTGGATGAGGGTGCAGCATACTGAGTGGCCTCACTGTCCATCACTGAATGAAAGGAGGACACTCTCAATCAGGGCTGCAGCCAGGATTTAACTGAGGTCAGGTCCCCCAGAACATCCCCATCCATGAGTAGCTGCTGAATACCTTTTTTTGAAAAACAGAGGATATCATATTTAATTTCAAGTGTTCATTTTTATTTTCTGTAAATTTTATGATGGTTTAAATGTTTCATACACGTTTGAGGCATTTAGTTTTGGTGATAAACTGTAAATCTTTTTTAAAATATATTTTCATTTTGGAGACATTTAGTCTGTAAAGTATTAGAATCCCAAAAACCCCAACATGTTCTGTATGCACAGGTGTAGATTTCAGGGGGACACAGGGGACACGCCGCTCAGTGGTCTGTGACACCAAGGGGGTCCTCAGAATTACTGAAGTGGACCGCCAAGTTATTGTTTGGTCATTTCATTTAAGTTTTAATTTAATTTAAGAAAAAAAAAAACCCAGAAACATTTAAGTTAAGTACACAACACTGATAATAGGCAAACTGTTACCCATGAATCATTGTGCAATTAGCTAGCGAGCTAATGCTAAATCACTGTGATAACAGCTAGGCTAACTAGTTAGCTAACAGTTACATACTATTGAAACATACTGGCCAGTTAGCTCTAGCATTATTTCAGTGTACAGACATGCTTGTGAGCTGCAATGGATTGTTTAGTAACTTTACTAACAAGAGACTCAAAAAATACCATCCACTATGATGTATGAATTTTTCAATCTGAAACGAATAATTATATTAATAGCTTAGTATTGTGTGCACCATAAAAGGTTATGTTAATACATGGCACTTTGGGATGCCCTATGTTATCATAGACCTAGTTTAATATGCAAGTCAGTGTTATACATTATATGTAGAAGGGAGTCTCTGCTCCGTCTCTCTGTCAGCTAAAGGGGTCTGAAAAACATTGAAGACCCCTGGCTAAGAACAGGTTCATTTGTTCCTCACCCCAGAAACTACAAAGTTGACGAGGGCTCTTATATTGACAAAATTAAAGACATTTATACCATAAATTGGTGTCTTAAAATTCACCAGAATGCAGGAAACTAAAAATGTTCTGGCAGAGGACACCCAATCCCCCGTTTAATGCACCGCCCCTCCAATGTTGAAACAAAACGGCCTTGACAGTATGTGTCTAATTACAGAGTGTAAACTCCTTTTGTCATTATAGTCTCTAAATTCCTCCAAATATTAGGGGAATTAGGGGGGTGACCTCAATGTCCTCGGTACAGCTCAACCTCCAATATGGCTGAAAAATCTGCCGAAAATTATCAGCCATAATTCTGTGCACCTTTAAATAGGTCCAGGCTGCACAGCAGATATAAATTTAGTCTCATAAAGGGGCTTTGTGAAGAAGACTGCAAAACTCTTCTCATTCCTGCTTTGAAATAACTCAACAGGGTCAAACAGTTTAAATAAAGCACGTGGATTTTGCAGGAAAAGTATTGCTGCCTAAATTAACACTCTTATCAATATTTAATGACCCTTTTATATTCAACCTATATCTGAGAACCGAATGTATCTATAACTTTCACCTCATTTAATTGGCCTTCTCTTTGATGTTTGCTCCTGGCAACTAAAGAAGGTCAATGTTTTTATTCATTTAGTGGAGCTTCAGATCCAAATCGCTTTGTAATACAGCCCCTTGACTTATAAAAGTTGCTTTTGATCCGCCACCTCTGTGCTTACGAATGATTAAAGCTGCACTAATCAACAAATTTATAGTATTAAATAACTTAAGTGTAATGTGAATTGAGGTCACTCATGGTGACAAACCCATCAAATATTATCACTGAACTCTGCAGCTTCCCTCAGCTCTATTGAGTCTATTTACTTGTTTAAGCTAATTTTTTTGGCTTTCATTCCCACAAAATCTCATCCACGAGATTTCTAGCCACAGAAGGAAATTGTTTTCAGCACAGAAGTTCTGATAAAGCTTTTACCTGTGCACTACATGTCTAGCACCTGACAGCAGACAGACCAAAGCTACATCCACACTTTTATGAAATAAGTTTATCAAAATAAGTGTTAATTTGGATTAATTAATCACAGAAATAATAATGAATTCCAAAAATTAATGCTGATTAATTGCAACCTGTGATGACCTTTGGCCACATGAATGGATCATTTACATTTAAAAAAAACAGATGGAACTTTTGATGGGAGCAGAAAGGAATTTTCGTACCATCGGAGTACCTCAAGCTCGAAATGTCACCTCAACACAAAGCATTTAGCAGCGAACCTGGAGGTCCAAGCTAGCACAGCCTCTGGTGCTAGCGCTATCAGCCAGCCTTGACGAGCCACACTCGACCAGGCGTTCAGACGCAAACTGAGTAAGTCTACTTGTGACGGACTAACTAACTCCCTCGCAAAATGGATTGCAATGGACTGCAGAGCATTTTCGGTGGTAGAGGACAGGGAGACAATTGTTCATTTGAAACTATTTTTTTAATACTTTCACAGCAAATGTTGATGCATGCAATTAATTTAGATTAAATAGCACAGAAATGGAGACGTTCAAAAACAATGACTTAGACACCAATGTTAGCCCCTGATTGGGACTTATCAGTCAAGACATGTCAAGTTAAAACATTATAGCCTTCTTGTATTAGTATAACATATAAGCTTAGTCCTTTCCCATTAGCTGGTAAGACCCTGATGAAAGCTACGAGCCAAAATGGTTGGTCTTGCAGTAAGGTTGTTCTGTATACTACAAGTGTTGTTGGATTTTCAATCTGTATATATAGTCCTCTCTCGCTGCTATGGATAATGCTACTGGTACCACTTTGATATGTCACCGTATTTTCTTTTCCACCACCGTGACCGCCCTAAACCCATGTTACTCTCAGTAACCAGTTCCTGTTTTTTGTCGGTCCAAGCAAAGAAATCTCTGGTATTACTTTTCCTCCAAAGTATTTCCAGTAACTTACCAGTCCCTCCAGGATGCTGCAATCACAACAAGACCTTCCTGGGCTGATATGTCAGTGTTGTGTTTTCAGCTTGTCCCACTGCCCCCGAGTAGCCATAAATCTATTTATGCAGCTTTAATTTTAGTCAACTAAAACCTCTTGGCTAAGATAAGGTTAAGACCATGTAAAAGAAACAAATGTTGGCAGTGTGTCAGAGGAGGTCGTGAACAGCAGTATCCCATGTCAGAGTGAGACGCTTTGTACGGGTTTCAGTGTCAAAGTTGTTTGTTTCATATGCCGAACAATCCACCCCTACTCCTGTGACTTCACGGCAGCAGAGGAAGGTTTCACTTTCTGGATATTGCAAGTCAGTGATATTAAGCTACATATTAAGCAATCAGTATAATACAAACATATAGACAGATTTATAACCAAGGAGACAGGTGGTTGCTATGTTATATTGAGCAGAATTATCAGTTACAGGTAAGAGTGGGATTACTTTTAATGGCAGAGGTATGACAAGGTGATTTTATTTCTGCCCATAAAGTGGAGTTTGGTAAAGTTGCCGGCGTTTTTGGTGGAAATTACGTCTTAAACTTAGACGCATGGACAACGGAAATGAGTTGATTCTGCCAACAAGGGCAGACTAAATACTGAGAGGAAATGTACCACAAGAACAGAAAAATTCTAAAAAAAACCCATCAAGAATATAGAATAAACACTCCAGCAGAGGCGTTTAAGGTAGCATCACTTTTCAAATTTAAATGTGGTTATAGCAGGAATGTCAATAAAGCAGTCTGTATTGAGCTATGAAAATCTCCTTCAGTTGCCATCTTTGGGCAGCACAGATATACAGTGTATGATAAACTTGCAGCCTCCAGTCTGAGGGGTGCTATCATGCACAATAATCCCACTCACCTCCACGCACAAAATGGCATTTTGTTTTATTCTTTATTTTATTTAAATTATGATATGATACAGAATTATGACTGAATTGAGTGATGTCATACTGTATAAACAGCTTAAAGGGGACTTATTATGCTTTTCCGTAATTTCTTTCATATATTTAATGCTACATTGTCAGATGGTTATATTAAGCATGGCCAAAATTTCAGATACAGAGGTAAACATTTATAAAAGTAATCCCTCCGGTTTCACACCATTGTGAATACTCTGTTCCCAATATTTTTCTATTTTAGTGACAAGCTGACGTCAGCTCTGTGATGGTTTCTTTATATGGTCATCTGCTCCAGGCATGCTACTGTAGGTGCTTACATTATGTAACCTACACTACTACATGAACCCACATGCTAACATCTGGGAAACTTGTAATCTTGGTTGTTGATGTTGTCAATTTCTTCCCAGTTTCAGATCACATTCCTGCTGGAACATGTCCGGCTGGGAAGATTTTGTTTCTTTATTGGTGATTCTTCACGGTAGAAAATGCTGCTATTCTTAGTTACAGTTGTCCCAAGCTGCTGTGGCAGTGCAGAGATACTGAGATATGGAAGACCTGGAAATGCTGACCAATCAGGGCAGCCTGGGCTTTGATTTTTTTTTGGGATGGGGGTTTAAAATGACAGGTGCTAAAACGGAGCATCTCGAAACCCAGATACATCAAACAAACTTCAAAGAACTAGCAGCAACAAAAGCCGACTGTTGCACCTTACGTCGCCTGTGTCTTGGCCAAAAAGTTGCACATGAACACACCACAAAGACTAATGCTGATGGCCAACATTCTATGCTTGCCTATGTGGAAATAACTCTCCACACCAGCAGACAGTGGTCGTCTGTATTCATCATTCAAAAAGGGAAACTGAAAGACCCATCTTGATGCTACAGTGTAGTTAGCTAGTTAGCACATTAACCAGTGCTAGTGAACAAAAACACAAACTAGGAAACAGGAAACATTTCTGCTGCAGAGCACATTGGCTATGGAAAAATAATCTTGACCTATGTAACGAGTTTGCTGCGATCTCACTCCTTGACTTTAGCTGTTTGTTTACTTTCCTCACTTCTGTTTCTCTTCTCTTGCGCTGAACTGAACTGCCAATCAGAGTAATTCCATTTAACTACTAACAACATTTAACAACTAGGGCTACAGATGCTCACCAACAGCTGACTGTTGGCTTGGTGTGTCAGGGCCTTCAGACAGAGGGGGAATACAAATGCTCCAGCACGGACGGTATGAGGAAAATAAAGTGTTTTTTGATTAGGCCTGTAAACATGTTTTAGAAGAAACCCAAAATAAAAATATGAACCTGAAAATGAGAATAGTTCCCCTTTAAACATATTGCTGCTATTATTTGTCTCTATTATTACTGATTGTTTTGAAGCCTACAACACAGTCAACAACTGCATCCAACCATGATTCAGTAGACAAATTTTAAGATCACTGATGAAGCCACCATCTGCCTCATTTCCAGGTCTTCCAGATTTGTTGTGCCACGCTCCTATATCTTGCCTCTCTGCACCGTCCACACAGCAATAGTTCTCTCTTGAGCAGAAGTCTCTCCATGTGGCGTGCCTCTTTTTTTTTGCCATGCCCCCTGTGACTAGCACAACTGTACTAGTGGTAGGAGACCAGTATTGTGACTGGATAAGATGATAATGATTATTCACAGTATCCTTCAATTTATACTCCACTTTACTCAACCCTACAGCAGGTGTGCTTGGAAAACTGGAGCTCATTACAACTTGGATTTTTACTTTTGCAGCTCTGGCCATCAGTTCTGTTAACATTGTACAGGAGATCTCAGAATGCAGCTACAAATAGGTTCAACAGGGCAACAAACACTAGCAGCCACGCAATCAGACTAGACTCCAAGGATGAGTAATCAGTATATCTGCAGCAAGCCTACCTCTCATTCCCCACCAGAGTATGAAGATGCAATGGATCGCATAAGAGTGAGTCACACCAGTCATATGCAGAGATATTTTAGAAGGGAAACTCTAACACCCACATGTAGACCAAACACTTAAAATCACGAATCCTGAATAAAATCAGCCATTTTCCATTAAAAAGTCTTTACTAAAAATCAAAGCAAGAATTATAGGAGCGTGGTATTTTTCAGTGTTTTCCAACCTGGAACCTATTTTCCCATGTTTTAGTTTCACAGTGACTAATGGGAACAACAATTTTGAAATTGGCCCAGAATTGAGCAAGTTGATAGCAACGAAACAAGCTGCAGTGTTACCGCTTGTGACTTTAATGCACTGCCAATGTACACCCACTAACATTGCTTGTTTTTGCCATTTAAAGTGTCTGACAACATTATAGAACGGATCCCTAGACTGTTCCTGAATGACTCTGAATGAAGTGTTTTCAACAATGACAAAATTACTATTTATTTAAAAGAAGTCTGATGGATCTGCTGATAGCGATTTCAGGGCTATTTCTGGTCAAACAAAAAGAATATTACTTTTTTTTTTTAAGATTATTTTTGTGGGCTTTTTAATGGATAGGACAGTGTGTGAAATGGGGTGACAGAGAGAGAGAGCAGGGACTGACACGCATCAAAGGGTCGCAGGCCGGACTCGATCCCGCTATCTGTACATGGAGCGCCAGCACTATCCACTACGCTACCGACGCCCGAAGAATATTACTCTTTAACGAAAAGGTCTATCTCTCGAGGGATCCTTTCCAGAAGTTCACAGACACTTAGGCCCTGTTTCCACTGAGCAGTACAGTACAGTACAGTTCGGTATGCTTTTTCTTCGTTTCCACTGTGAAAAGTTGTGGATGGTACCACTGGATCCGTTCTGTACCGTCCCCATTTTTGGTCCCCCCTCTGTTCGGGTACCTAGCACACAGATCTCGTACTAAAAGGTGGAGCTGTGAACACTGCAGTCCGTTGATTGGTCAATAGAGGACGGTCACTCTGTCTGGTTTTGAGGCTCACGTAACCACTGTTTTGCTGCCTCTTGCAGCAGATGGAGTTGGAGAAAGAAAAATCTTAATTCACTGGGCCGACTGCCAGCAACTTTTAAGGTGAAACGTTAACTTGTAATGTTACTCAATGCATGAGTTGGCGACGTGAATCCATCAACACACCTTAAATATTCCATATGACAACTTTGACCACTACTGTTTTTATTTGACACTTTTAGTAATGAGTGGATCTTCAAGCCTTCATACGTATATATAAATTTCAGCCGGGTTATGAGCTGCATATACTCTAATCCTCACTCTGAGCAAAAAAAAAAAAAGTTGCAGAGCGTCGTTCCTGTGGCTATGGCAACACTGATCCCCTGAGCTTGCCTGAGAATGACTAAAAGCACAAACCTGCTATTTTTTAATATCCCATGGAGAGAGACTCTCACTGCAGCCTGTTTTTTTTTTTTTTGTTTGTTTGGGGGTTTTTTTTTTTTTCAGAAAATGTTAGCGTGCAACCTCGTTCTGTGGACGGTGAAAGAGGTGCAGACTGATAAAGGAGGAAATACAGTGAGTGCTGGACGGAGCAGTGAGTGACAACAACCCCGCTCACAATTAAGAGCACTGTTTGTGGTGGAAACACTAGGGTCTAGGTACCATGTCTGAAGGGTTACTGTTGGTTCCAAAGGTACCATACTGAGAGTGTTTGGTGGAAACGGGGCTTCATAATAACAGTCTGAGCCTGTCAGTGGCAAAAACACTTTAAGTTGAAAGTTTAAATTGATGGTGCCAAATGCCCCAAGTGGTTACACTGCAGCTTGTTTTGCAGCTGATGGCTGCAGACCTCTCTTAGTTATGAACCACTTTCAAAGATTGTTGTTTCCATTAGTCACTCTTCAACATGAGAAAATTGAGTCCATGTTGAAAAATATCAAAGTTACTCTTTCAACTCCATTTTCTCAGGGTTTTCAGGTCAGACAAACACTTTGATAATGGCGTCCTTATCATTCAAGGCAAACAGAAGAACAAAGAAGGGGCACACGACATGTTTTAATCTTCCTGTTTTGTGTACTTGAAGAACGGGTCTTTGGCCCTGTATTCACTGTTAGTTCTTTCTTTCTTTTAACATAAGTGGCTCCACAAAGAGTTTCTTTCATGGAGACAAACAAACTTAGGCTTGTCTAACAGCACGGGTCAGACTCGTACAGGTGCCCGGGAGCAAATGTGGGAATTTAGAATAAAATGTTAATGAAGTGAAGTGGCTTCCTGTTCCGCACTTAATATATGCAGTGTACCCTGAGTTTGAACTGAATCACCAGGATTTTATTTTGAGAGCGTTGGTCATATCAACACTTTTTTTTCTTTAGATGGGACCAAATATAAAACACGCTTTAAAGCTTGTGGTTCGTAATAACTGAGTCAAGGAAGAAAACTTTTAAAGTAATGGCCTCCTGCAGACTGTTATTACTTTTTTTTCTTTCTTGCCTCAGTCTTGTTCTTCCATTTCTTCCACTTGAACAGACTCTTGTACAAACATGCATCATTCAGCGTGAAATGCTTTATTTCTGTCTCTTTAGTGTGTTTTTAGCCTTGTGAGTGGCATGACTTTATGGATGGTGTTGTTAGTTGGTCAGTCCAGACTAAAATATATTTCCCCAGGGGGTAATTCCGAGTAATTTCGCCGACCCCCTGACTTCCTTATTTCTGCAAACCATGGCTACATAACATTTGTACAATATTATGTGGCAGATACATTAAAACTATGTTTCATCAACTTTGTGGTTAACGTGTGGTTGTTGTGTTGCATTAAAACCACTTGAAAGATCGTGTTTGGGCTTAAAATACCTGGTTTTGTGACACAATCCTGGCTGGAAATGTACATTTTTTTGGCAACTGGTCTGGTGACTTTTGTAATCCCCTAACTTTTCCTCTAACATCACTATTCAAACCTTTATTTAAGATTTGGGAAATCAATTGAGGGAGACCATTATTTTCAGTGATGCCGAGCGTGAACAAAGACATTAAAACAATCAATAAGCAAACAAAGAACCATCATGCGTATCAATTAAAAGAGAAATGAAATAATTCAAAACAACAATAACAATGAATGAGCTCTAAAAGTAGCAATACAGCATGATAAACATGTTAAGGTTTAGATGATTAGTTAAAGCATGAACACTCAAAACAAGATCAGAAATAAGGCACTTAAACAGCCATAATGGTGGCGGAGTGTCCAAGTTTAAGGTCTTTTGCAGATGTCTAAGGTGCACTGTGAGAAAATTACATTCTTCCTAGTTCAGTTCTGATAAAGAGAATGTGAAACAACAACCTGTTCTGTAAAGGAGTACCAGGACTACTTCAGGACAGAGGTTTCAGGCACTTCCTATTAAGTTGAGATTTGTGTTTATCAGTGAAATGTCTTAATAACTTTTGGGATGCGTTGCAAGATGTGTTACACAATTCACTTCAGAATGAATTGTCATATTTTTGATGATTCCCTGACTTTTCTTTTCGCCCTATCATGAGCTCAGATTTTGAATTTGTATACTTTGTGTTTGGCGCTAATTAGCGAATTTTAGCAAGTGCAATGAGGTAAATTTGATCAACACTGAGCTGCGTTCAGGTCATATTATTGTAACTGTGACTTGTAAATAGTGTTAGTAGTTTCACCTCAACATCCAAGTTGTTATTATGACTGGAAATCCTCAGATATACCTGACCTTCCACTTAAAGATATGGAAGCGCCTGAAAACTAAACAAAAATGGATGTCACAGCTAAAGACTCATTGTTCAGTGTGATTAAGCCTGTTCTGTTTTCAAAGCACAGTATTCTTAGCTGACCAACTCTTCTTGTAATCTTGATGACGTGAACACGTGCAAGATGTTAAAGGGTGAATTGATCCCATCTCTACCATCCATCCCATATAGCGTGCGTTTCCTTTCACCTATTTTATGCACATTTTCAATTGCACATCAAAAAACGTGTGGACATGTCAAAAAATTGAAATCTTACAATAAAGTTTTTATGCTGGAAAAAGTTGAAAAGTTGGTGTGTGCATAAAAGGTAAATCAGCGAATAAAAGATGTAGCATTACTGTCATTGCATAGGACACTGTAAGCTCTCTGCATCCTCTCGTGATTTTCTTTTTATTTATTTATTTATTTATTTTTTAAAGAAAAGAAATCATCTGATACAAAGCCATGCGGACAAATAGACAAATAATAACAGGGGAAACAAACAAGCTTTACCAGCACTACCAAACGAACTAACAAAAACAAGACAAAATAAATGAATAATTAAATAATAGTAATCAAAAGAAAGGACGCTAAGGTCCAAGTGTAGCAGGTCACCAGGGGTAGTTATTGTACTGCTGGGTGTTATGATCGAACAACTACTTCAAGACATATCTTAGGATTTTGGCAGTATCACACAAGCAACTCGTAGAGTGTCTAGTTTGGGCGTCTTACATTGAATTGCCCATTGAATGCATCTCTTCATCATCTCTGGATGGCTTGTAACAGGCTTGTGTTTGCACACAGAGCTGTTACCAGAACTCTTCCAGGAGCACATAGCTGCATTTCAAAACTCTATATTTCTATTGTCCAGTGTGCTCTGTTACTACACATCCATTGCTTTCCTTTTATCGAAATTTTGAATGGCACTGTCTTTATACGTCATCTCATTGCGCCCCCTTCCTCTGCACTGGCACCTGACTGGAGAATTAGCGCCACCCCAGTATTCACATAACAGTAGTAGATAAACAGCACATTCATTTGAATTTTATTTTGCAGATTTTCTGAAAATGTGGTCAAAATTTGTGCTACATTTGAGTGGAAACCTGACTACTGTGAGCATGGAAAACCCCATTTCCACCAAACACTTTCAGTTGGTACCTTTGGAGCCAACAGTAACCCTTCAGACATGGTGCCTAGACCCCTAGTGTTTCCACTGCAAACAATACTCTTAAATGTGGGCGGGGTTATTGTCACTCACTGCTGCGTCCAGCTTTCATTGTATTTCCTAATCACCAGTGAGGCAGACGGAAGTTTGCACCTCGTTTATCGTCCACAGAACAAACATTTTCACAACAAAATAAAACTGGCTGCAGTGAGAATCTCTCTCCATGGGATATTTAAAAATAGCAGGTTTGTGAATTTAGTCCTTCTCAGGCAAGCTCTGGGGTTTAATGTTGCTGGAGCTCACAGGAACAACGCTCCACGCCTTCTTTTTTTCCTCTCAGTGAGGATTAGAATATATGCAGTTGACATAATCCGACCGAAATGAATATATAAACGCTTGAAGATCCAATCATTATTAAAAGTGTGTGTCATATAAAAACTAAAGTGATGGTCAAAGTTGTTAAAGTGAAATTTAAGGTGTGTTGATTGATTTACGTTGTCAACTCATGCATTGAGTAACATTACAAGTGAATGTTCCACCTTAAAAGTCACCGGCAGTCGGCCCACTAAAAATATTTTTTCTCCGACTCCATATCCTTTCATTTTATAGTTACGGTTTACTAATAAAACTCTACACAGTATGAACAGTGGTTACATTTAAGCCTCAAAACCAGCCACAACTCAGCCCTGAGCAGAGTGACCATCCTCTATTGACCAATCAACGGACTGCAGTTTTCACAGCTCCACCTTTTAGTGCCAGATCTGTGTGCTAGGTACCCCAACAGAGGGGGGACCAAACATGGGGACAGCACAGAACAGTTCCATTGGTACCATCCACAACTTTTCACAGTGGAAATGTAAAAGAAGAGTACCGAACTAAACCGTACTGTACTGCTCGGTAGAAATGGGGCTTTACCACTGTGCCAAATACTGCTGTACACTATTGTTCTTATACACATTATAGCTAGCTCACTTTATGACTAATAGCCTCTCGCTCCCACTAAGTCTCACCAACTCAACAATTCATTCAACAGAGCACGTCGTACAACACACCTGCAGTGTCTCTCTATCACCGGCCTGCACACGTTGTGTACCCACCAGATGCTGTAAAGGATTTCTGCTCCTCTGTGGCAGGTGATAACTCTCAGTGCTGTAGAGAAGGAGGTTAATGTGGGGTCAAAGAGTTCAAATAAGAAACAGCAGTTTTATGGTGCCTGCTGCGCGCTGATAGCCGTTTGAGCCGGCTGACCTTTGAACCCTGCGGGGTCAAGTGATCAACACAGCAGGTCGTTTAGATAGGTCAGATTGGAACAAGTGAACGATGTGTATGTCACAGCAATATGTCCATGAGGTGCAGATAAATTGTTGTTAATGGTTATAACCCTAATCAATTTGTTTGCAGAGCCATTAGATTGTTGTCAGCTATCAGACTGTTTAAGGTGAGGGATACATTTGAGTCAGTTGTGTTTGATTTGATAACCTGCTGGCTATTAAGCATCCACCTGACTGAACCATGTGCTTGTTGGTGCATCTATGAATACATGTCCATATTGTGCACAGTGTGTATTTTATATTATAAAGCTGCAGGGTTCTGTTTCTGTCTCTCTGTGTCTTTATTTATTGACTTTTGACATTTGATATCCCCACAAATCAGTATCCTCTCTTTGTCCATCTCCCTCTGTCTCCATCTGTCTCTCTCTCTTCCAGCAAACTGTCCATCATGGCTATCACCAGTGGACATGGATCACTGTGGGGCCTGTGATTAACAGATAGCACCTCGTCTCCTCCGCTGGCAGGCCATCATTACGACGACCACTAGAAGATAGTAGGTGCTGTGGGCGAAAAGACCTTTAGGAAAATGTCAGCAACAGTCAGAGCCCCCAAATTTCCTCCATTCACTCTTTCCCATGTGATGCTACCTTCCCTAAACCCCTTAATTACGCAACCCCTTTATCCTACTGCCCAGTGTTTCGTATCTAAGTACAGTGTCTGATTTCAGAGCATGTGGAGGTTTTATTTTATCTTTTTATTTTATGTGCTTACCTAAAGATCGGCCTTTAAAACACATACACAAAAAAAAACAACCCCAGCCCTGTGTTTCACCCATCTCGGCAGAAACAAAAAAAAAAAAAAAAGCTCCCCTTTCCCTTTCACTGGAGCCAGCTTCACTGTCTTAATACTCTTAGTCCCTCAGTTGGCATGTTTTCCAAGAACCCGCTGCATTTCCAGATTTGTAAAATCCGTCAAAATGCCTGTAATGAATATTTCTACAGCCTTGAGTGTGTTTAATGTGCTGTGTGACCGGCCCCAATAAGAAACATGTACTGATCTGGCACCGGGGACACAAGCTGGAAACTGTGTGAAACTGTCATTTTTTCATTTGAGCACAAACCTCCTTTATTAATGGATGCAAACAGGAAATAATCATTTATTATTTCACGCATAATCATAGGTGTCAATTAACGTCTTTCCAATGCATGAAGCTACATGTCGTGTTTATTTCTGTTTTGAATTTCCAAGAAACTAACAGTGCAGTTTTCCTCATGTGAGACAGTTTCTTTGTTACACACTGTACAGTCTGTTTTACTGTTATCTTCGCTTCTGCTGGGGAAAAAAAGAGACTATAAATAAAATCTTTGCCTCTTATTGCTGCCGAAAATGTTGGGCTTCCCGTCATTTTTTTTATCACATTCAATTTGGGAGGTAAATTAATACCTCAGAGTGAGAAGTTACGGAAAAGTTTAAACTGTGTATTAATTTCAAGGCTCAAATGCGCCCTCAATTATTTTACCATTGCCCCTAAGTAATTGATTTTAGGTAGAGAAAGAAGAGGGGTGGGGGGTGATCTGTGTTGATGTGTGGAAAATGCAAAAGCCAACAAATGAAAAATAACTAACAGCGTAATTGCTGTGAGCGTTGTAACCTTGCTTTATTGATTTTTTTTTTCATCAAGGCGTTTGACTGACATCAAAGTTGGGCCCGTAATAACGAGTTGTTTCTCTGCTTTCTGTGATCATTTATATTTTGTTCGCTCGCTCAGCCTCTACCTACCGTCGACTCGTTCAGGTGTGTGCAACCAACCGCACAAAGACAAACACTTGTGAGACCCGAGTCCGGCGGCGTGTTGTGTGCGTGCTGAGGTGCAGACTCAGTGAACAGACGCAGACAGAACAGTGCACAGGGACGAGATAATGAGCATCTCAGGTGACTACATGCAGTGATTACCAGGTTGCTGGTTTTATAGGAACTATATCACATAAACATACACTCCCACTCTGTGCACACACACACACACATTCAGACACACACATGCGCGCACACACACTCTTGAGAGATCCTTGGTTATCACACCCTTCCAGATTGTTCTGAACTACTTATGGAAAACACACACACACACACACATCTCAAGATGTGGCCACTCTTGCCAATATGAGCCCAGTGTTAAGAACAGTTGTTGTCGTTGTCGTCGTGTGGTTTTTTTTTAGCATCTCTAAATTCCTAGCGTTGCTAAGGTGCTTTGGGAGGGGATTAACAGAGGCTGGCGCCGATGAGCAAGCCTTGCAGATTTCCAACCAGCAGGAAAAAGACAAAGAAAGAGGGGAAAGAAGGAGGAAAAACAGCAGAGGGTTAGACAACAGGGAAATGGCAGTAACAGCTTGTGTAAACATGATGACTTGAGAGAGGTAAAGAGGTAGAAATGAATGACGGAAAGTGAGACTAAATAATAAGTATCCTAAAGAGGAGGCCTCAACTTTCACACTCTTTCCTCTCAATCTACCAAATTTCTCTTCACCCCGTCTCTCTACATATCTCCATCTCCTCACTCTCTTTTCATGTGCTCTCTCCTCTCCTCTTTTTCTTCCTATCTCTTTATTTCCACCCCAAGGGCAGTAGTTTCAGATCCAGACACTTTTGTCTCTCTTTTCTCTCTGTCACAACTTCAAACAGCGCCGGCGTTCAGGTCATACTGATGTGCCCGGAGCATCAGTGACTGTGCCGTCTCAGGTGAACGTCTCCCAGCGTGTCCTTGATGACACTCTCTCCCTTTCTCCCATCTCGCTGCTTTTAATTAGTGTAGTGAGCAGTGGAGGCAGCAAAGACAGCTGAGCCACATTTACCAATTATCAACCTGCTCGTATAGGTACCTCTGCTGCACTGATGCTTTTTAATACTTCTGCAGCTGGGAGGAGGAGGAGGAGGGAGGGGGGGGAAGAGACCTCATAAACTGACTCGGAAGAATGGAGCATGTCTTGATTTTCATTAAATCCCCAGCTACATGCACAGAGGAGAAATCAGAATGTGTTTTCTAAAAGTGAAATCTCCATTAGCCAAAGCAGGCGCACCAAAGGGAGGGAGGTCCACATGCTTTTCTTTGAATCCTCTCCTCAGGCTCGGCGTCTCAGGTAGAGTGTAACTGGATGCGGCCTGTTTGTGGAATACAAGGCACTTGACCAAGGGCCAGCTCTGCTCCTCCCTCCCCTCCCATCCCCTCCCTCGCCTTTCCTTCCCCTACCTGGGTCAGGTTACCCCTCAAACCCCCAACCTCCTCCTCCTTTCCTCGAGTGGTGGCAGGTAGTGTGTTTTGCGGCCGCATCGGTGTCTGCGGATGTTGAAAAGCATGTGTCTGTATGTTTGTACTCTACCCCAGACAGGTGTTTGTGACTCCGTTTGGGCTCGGCAGCTGGGCTCCTGTAACTGTGCTGGCTATAATGTGACTGGGTTGGCTGAGGCGCGGAGGCGGCGGCTGTCTTTCAACCACTGATCCTTCAGAACTACTCATCTGATCAGGCAGGATCCGCGCTTCGCGGCTGCTGGGGTCACACAACCCAACCCCGGGGTCAAACAGCTAATTACAGACCCCTGTGTCCTCCGTCTCTGTCACCACCGGGGACATGGGGAAGGTGGGGTGTGTAGAGGGGAGAGAGGGTTGGGAAAAAGAGAGAATATTGACTTAGACAACAAAAGGTCAACAGTGAGTATAACCGAGCTGTTTTGCTCTTGAGCTCTGTGAGAAGAGTGTGAGGCTCTGGTTTGTAGCATCTTGGTCACACCCTTCCCCGGCCCTCAGGCGCAGATAGAAGCTTAGACCCATGGGACCAGAGCTGCGTCAGTGTTTGGGGATTTATGTATCAGCCTGACACTAACTTTACATACAAGGGTTGTGCCAGTTCCTGTGTCTTTGTCTCCAAGATTTACCAGTATATCACCCCTATCATGGCTCCACAGAGAGACTGCTTTTAAGACGTGGGGAGTCCAAGTGCTGTGCGTGATTTCCTCCAGCCTGAACTTTGACTGTGACCATTGACTGAACTGGGGATTTGGAGGATGCTGCACGCTGGTACCAGAGAGAACACACACACATGCACACACAGACACACTCACAAAATATGTACCAAATCACCATTATATTATATTAGGCTGCAGGTTCATTAATCACAAATGCGAGGGCTTCTCAGCCAACGTAGGAAATTAATCAAAAAAGGGGACATTAATCACATGCATGAACAGCAGTAGTTACACCTGTGACAATGCCATCTGATTTAAACGTGTTACTCCAGATTGTGTTAATGATGCCACCCAGGGCCAGGAAAAGCAACCTCTCTGCGATGGCTGAAACAATAATGCGCTAACTATGAAGCAATTTTCTTACATGTAGTCGCGGGGAACGCTGATGCACGTTGTACAGGGGTCAGTGGGTGTTGCAGCAATAACCAGGTGCAGCTTTTTCCTCACAGCTTGACCGCTGCGTTTTCCACTCTCACTGTTGAAATGTCTGTTGAAATTATATTAGTCATACTTCTGCTTCTCTCTCTTTCTCTCACTCCAGCCATTTTGCCCTGACAAATATCAGTTTGAAACTACAGAGATAAGATGCCGCTAGAAAGGTTTCCTTTGCAGTGTTCAAGAGGGGAACTAAAATAGATGTGGTGTATAGAAATAGTAGCATTGTGCATGTGAGAGATACTGAAACAGAGGGAAGCCTCAAGCAGACGCAGCATGTGTGGTTACACTGCCCTCTTTTGAATGCTCTGCAGTGCATCCCAGTGAAGTGCTGCAGCAGATGAAAATACAAAAAATAGAAACAGATTTCAGATTAATTAGAAATCCAACTCAGCTGATGATAGTTTTAAATGAGGCAGATTCAATGAACCTTTAATGAGCACATGCTGTACAACAAAATACAATTAAAGTTCAAGTTTTAACACAGTAACACTGCTGCATGTGCTCATACCAACACATTTTACTTCCATTGGTTTCCTCTTTTTGTCCCTGAATTGCAGGATCTTTTAAAAAAAATCTTTTAAAAAATAGAAAAAATGTGCATCAGATGAAAGAAACTGTTTATTTTTTCAGGCGAGGCTCAAATATGTTATAAGTGAAAGATGTTTGTTGCAGAACAGAAAGGATTCCCTGTCCTTGTACAAAATGTAATACAACAAAATCATGGACATGCAGCATTAAGTGGCTGTATTTTGTATTTATTTTAAATACCGTCAGAACCTTAAAACTTACAAGTGGGTTTAAAAAGCATGTTCCCTTTAAATATCCCCCAAATCACAGCATTTATTTTAGCCATAAACTGTGAAAAATGACTATTTAGAGTGGAGGGAGGGTCATGATTTTTCCCACAGTCACTCAGGGAGGCTCATGGAAGAATATTTGTCGCTGTGGAGAGAAAAAAAAACTAAGTCACACCCCAGCAGCCCCTTCTCTAATAAATAATGTACAGTCCCTTAAGCTTGCACAGTTATTTGAAATATTATCAAAGTCCCAATACTGCCAAGTGCAAAAATCGGCATCTAAGGAACTGCAGGTTTTTTTTATTACAACAAACTGGTATAAATGCAGCACTGTGGTGCGACAGAGATGCTCCGACCTACAGATCATATTCCAGATGCAAACCAATATGCTTGCTTGGTGCAGACCTCAGCAGAAATCGCATTATTTTTATGTTCTGTTCAGTCAAAAATGAAATTGCCATTCCCGCAACCACGACCCATATCTCAATCTGTCTGTCAAAACAATTGCAACATGCTGGTTTTGGGGCAGCCCTATTATGAATAAGTAATTTGGGTGTTATTACACTATGAGTTCAATGCAGTCATGTTCAGACTGAATTGTTTTAGTGGCCATACATTTGAAACAGGACAGCTCCTACAAAGAGAGATACGTGAAGGCAAGTGTGAACTTTGTAATTGTTCTACATTACTAAAATTTTTCTTTTAAAAAAGCCTGTAATATCTGGTGCAAAGATGCTGATCTTTATTCAATTCAGCAGCAATAATCCACTAAAACACACCGATATTTCAGGCTACAGCTTCACCAGCGTGTGGAAGAGTATCAATGATTATGATGACATCAGTTTCATCTATTCATGTTACATTATAGGGCTTTAGATGCTCAAGTATTCACATTACACACTCTAGAAAAATATCCAACTCAAAACATGAGACAAGACAAAATATTAGAATTTTTAAAAATGTAAAATATGTTGAGAGGACCTGTATTTTGAGTTCCTCCAGAAGGGCCGGATCCTCAAGCATCTATTCATAAAACTCTGAGATTGGAGAATAAAACCGACTATTAAAAAACAGAAAGTGAAGTTCAAGTGACTGTCATCTTCTTTCTTTCTCATCTTTATTTTTGACAGAAACAAAAAAACGGCAGAACAGAAAATGTTTGAATTAAAACTGTATTTACTGTACACTGTTTGTTCTGTGCCACATTTTAATATCAAGTGCTCAGCAGAACACTTTTCTATACAAACCTGTTTAATTTGATGACCTTTAGCTTTATTCAGTGAAATTTTGAATTAAATAGTAGGTGTAGTGGCACTCTATTTACTGCTGTAGTACCGGTAATAATCAAAGAGTTGCATACTGTACAGACAGTGGCTGTTATATCATTTATAGTCCCATAATGAATTCTTGTCGTCGGCTGAGCCTTTTAGCAGCGTCTCTGAGCTTGAAAACAAAACAGATAGGATCTCTTTTAGTTCTGATCCGTTAGCTAGTTTGCTTCTCTGTCTCGTGGCGTGCTGTGGCTCAGGCTGCAGTCTGGTCCAGCAGCACCGTTCTCTGACCCCTGCAGCCTGACAGGCAGCTCTGATAAACTCATATCACACATGACGGGGGAAACCGAAGACCTGGCCTAATTAGCAGGCGGGACGAGGAAGATGTGGGGGAGAGAAAGGAGGGAGAGAAGATTGGAAATCAAAACGAGGAAGACTTTATTAACAGAGCTGGTGACCCCTGGTTATTTATTCATGGGATTACTAAAGAGGACTTTGGAACAGAGTGCCCTGCCAAGTTCCCAACAAGCATGTTTTGCTCCTGATGGGTTGCTAAGCATCACAAACCAGCCTCGCTCTCGTCTCCTCTGCCTCACATACAAACACATGCATGCACTTGACACCTTCCCCAGTAGACTTACCTGTCCAGGTATTCCAGTAATCCAGGCCAAGCCTTGTCAGGTGGAAGAAAGTCTATCCCAGGGTGGAGACAGTGGGGGAGGAGGTGTAGGAGGAGGAGGAGGAGGGGAGTTGCAGTAAGTCTAGCCGGTGGTGGGGAGGAGGAGGGAGGGAGAGGACCAGAGACAGGGGGCAGGTAAAGGGGATCGTATTCAGGCTCCTGGGGACAGGAGGCTTGGCGTGGCACCGCACTGCCCACCCAACATCAACACTCTCAGGTTCCCTGGCTCAGATGGGCCAGATAATCACCCTCTCTCCACAGGGACCATCTGGAGGCAGGGAGGGAGGTGAGGGCCATATTTTATTTCCATAAAACATAAATTCACTCATCTGCTGGCATTATCTAAAAAGCAAAAAAAACCACTTCTTCTTTTCGCCCCCTCTCTACGTGACAGCTGATTCACACAAACACATGAGATCAACATGTAATGTCTGGTGCACGCACACACGTGTTCACGCTCACAGCAGTGTTCCCTCTCATCTCTGAGTGTCTCCAGTTTGATTGACGCCACTATCCCCGTGGAGATCAGAGGACGGCCACTGTGATTATCATCTCACCGTGGTAACCGAGACACCCCTAATCCCATAATAATCCTTCACAGTCAGTCAGCACAGTAGTGTTCTGACCTCCTGCAAGGAAAACAACACGCACACAAATACGAGTACTCACACACACACAGGCACACACATAATGGTGGCACACATCTTTTACTTAAGTAGAAAAGTAGCAATACCACAGTGTAAAAATACTCTGCATTTCAACTTTTACTTTACTTTAAGATGCTGTTTGTAACATTTTACATGTATTTATAATTTTTTATTGCCAATGTGTGAATGGATTGTAACATCACTTAAAAATTAAAACCTTCCCTGACTTTCTTGATTGCCCGTAACAGTCTGTAGATTGACTTCTACGTAAAGGACTTGGGCTAAATATGTTGTGTGACGAACCGCACCAGAGGTAACCAGAAGGAGACCACCTCTTCAAGAAGGTCTCAGGTCTCTATGGTTGTTTTGGTGCTCACCAGAGTGTGGCTGCTGTGTTCACACCTGCCCAAACGAACCACACTTAGGGGGCAAACAAACTTCAGTTCGACTGAACCGAACTAAACCAGGCAGATGTGAAAGCACCCTGAAGGACTGTCTCCGGAGCTGCCCTCCACCTTCCTCTGGAGGAAGTAATCTCTGATCAGTGGGTGCAAAGCAGGAGGTCATCGAGGTGCGCTAGCTGATTCTCGTCACATTTGTGGTCTGACAAATAGTGAATTCATCAAATCGCGGTGCTGAAAAAAATGCCAGAGGCTAGCTAATGTTAGTTAACATTAGCTTGCTTTCTAACACGGAGGAATGGCTAAGTAGCAAATGTAGCAAAATCCTGTATTGAGTGGATAACGTAATTTATCCAGACTCCTGGGCCCGAGCTGGGTGACCAACAGTCGTAAGCTAAACTAAGGTTAGCTAGCTAGCTGTAAAGCTATGCTGCATGGATCTGCCGCTGGTTGCTTTGTAACATCAGCTGATCAAGAAAGTTGCAAATAGCAAGCTAGTAAGTATCATGGAGATGCAGATAGTAACATTATTCTAAATATGATTGTAATTTCTTCTTTAGCATTCTGTCAACATGATGTTTGTCACTGTCGTGGTCATTGCAGGTGTTTGCTCGCAACTAAGCAGGATGCTGAGGTGTTTTTAAAAACAAGGATTTTCTGAACAACCCGTTGTCACTGCTGAGGTCGTCAAAAACCAGCAGTGGGTCAGTGACACTGGCGAAAAAGCCATCCTTTCACATCGGCATGATACAAGGCCAGCCACCATCATTTTTTAATGGCTCCTGGCAGCATCAGCGGATAAAGAAGTGGGACAACAACGTAAGTTAGGGTGGTGGAAGTCTGAGTAAGGCAAGCTGGAGGGGTGGTGGATGGGTCCAACAAATACCGACTTTCCAAAGGAGGCCAGTGTTCACTTCCTGTAAGATTATAAAGCCAAACCCTGGCAAAACGTTTGCTTAAGTAAAAAACGTCAATTTGCTGTGTTGTACAGATGTAGTGCATTTATTTTGAAAGAGACTGTATGTAAATGGTAAATTTCCTGTGAAAACAGAAGTGTTTGTTTAAAACAGACAATGCATGCAACAGGCAGAAGTTGACACCGTGCCCCAGAACGTCAACAACCAACACACCCAAGGTACCTTTCATTTCATATCTCAACATGGAAAGTCCATGACCAAACATCGATATGTGACGAGGTGAGAATGTGTTGATCTGAAAGTAACATAGAGAACCTTTAACCCTGGTGCAGCCCTGCAGAAAATGATGATGTTTTACCCTTTATGCAAAAAATAATGGGTGCACAGGGGTTAAGTGAAAGAACAAAAGAACAAGCATCAAAATGTCCTCCTGAGACCCTGTGTCCTCATGAAGACATCACATTTTGGGTTTACTTGACCTTTTACTTCATTCTACTGAACTCAGACCTGTTGTCTTTGTTCTTGGACCCTTCATTGTGCCATCTAGTGGTAGTAAAAGCACAATACACTAATCCATGTTAAAACAAGATTCAAGATTTGCTAAATCAGTCTGCAGCTGATCCCGACACAAAAGTGGACAAGGCCCAAAACCTGATCACATTTTATGGTTGAAACGTGTTTATCTTACTATATAATGACGAAAACTCTGTCTGTGGGTGTGTCTGTTCAACGTTTTTCCTCCTCACTGACTTGGTCAATCCATGTGAAATTTGGCACAGTGGTAGAGGGTCATGGGAGGATGAGAATGAACCAATATTACATCAATTGGCCAAAGGGGGGCGCTATAGCAACTGATTGAAATTGTAAACTTTGAATGGGCATATGTCATGCCCTGTATGTCATAGAGACATGAAACTTTGCACAGAGATGCCTCTCCTCATGAGGAACAAATTTGCCTCAAGAACCCATAACTTCTGGTTATATAGATTTTCCGCCATTTTGACTTTTTTTGAAAAACACTTCAAATCGATCTCTTCCTAGGAAGTTTGACCGATCTGCATGAAACTCAGTGAACATAATCTAGGGACCATATCTAAAGTTCCCTCTTGGCAAAAGTTGGAAAACTTACTAAAACTGAGCTTCTATAAGGCAATGAATATTGCGGAGGGCGTGGCTCATCACATTAAGGTGTATAACATCTCAAGGGTTTCACCCATCACCACACAACTTTGTAGGCATATGACCACACATAATCTGAGGGGACCCCTCCATTATTGACCCCATCAAACAAAATGGGGGCGCTAGAGAGCTAATTTCTTATCTAGGCCTAACCGCCATAACGATTTTTACTAAACTTGGTAGATATGTAGAACAGGACGCCTCAAGGTGACTGGAGAAATTTAACTCTAATTGGCAACTGGGTGGCGCTAAATTGCAACCGATCACTGTGGCTCCCCCTGTGGACCAATGTTGGGTTTTTGTTTTGTTTTTTTCGAATTTTCGGTATGACTAAGTCATGGTATGGTATGCTGTACATAATTACAGAAACTGTAAGTCAGTCATTCTGTGTGTCCCACATTTTTCTACTCACTGACGTGGTCAATCTATGTGAAACTGCACATAGGCATTGAGGATTGGCATAGGTAGAGGGTGACAAAGCTACCGATGGGTATGGACTAGTTTATGATTAATAATGTTTGTAGTTTGATATGGCAACACTTTTGACCAATTTTAGCAACAGTGACAAGCTAAGATGCTGTTAATTAGGAGGTCCTCGTTTGAGGACATTGGGACTTTATTATCATTGACAATTTTTAGGTTTTTATACTTATTGGGTTCTACTGATCTCAAATAGCTAGGAGAAATTAAAAATGCATACCAAACATAAGTTGGGGTCTCAGGAGAAAGTCACTAGTAACTAAAGTAGTATAAATGTAGTGAAGTATAAAGTACAGTATCTCCCTCTGTGATGTAAGTTCAATACTTGAGTAAATGTACTTAGTTACTTTCCATCACTGCATACAGACACTGTTTCTTTACACATTTTAAAAGGAAACAAATACTAGACTACACCGACTCTGACTGATACTGTTATGTCTCCATCAACACTGTTTAACTCTATAGCTGCCGATAACTGCAGACATAAAGCAGCAAGTATTTTTGTCTCACAGTCGCACAGTCTAGTTCTGAAACAGACACTTGCCTGCCACCTCTCATTTAAAGAAATATATGCTATACTAGCTGTGAAAACACAAAGGATACATTTGCACCCTTTGAACATATACACCACAACCTGCTGATGTCTGTACATTCTCACAGATAAAAGAGAAATCTGATATTATTAGATTTCCTGCTGACATGGACTTGACAGCTGGAAAAGAAAAGTTGGAGACAACTCATAAATAAGAGATTCATCTGTTGACAAAACTACCAACCTCTTAAAGAAGCATTTTCCCATTAGCACATATAAACCTTCGGTGGTCTAAAAGCTTCTAAAAACCCTGAAGTTGTTTATGTGACGTTGAGAGCTCAGGGCATTGATGTGTGTTGTTCACTGCCTGTAACTTCATCAGCCTAATTGATGCAATCAACTGGCACACCTGGTGTTTGTCAGCTGCTGTGTCCTGACACCTCCACAAGCTCCTGATTGACTTAAAGACAAAAACTTCAAACTGAAACAAAATTGCTGTCCTTTTTTGGAGTAACTCGACTTTTAACAACTTTCACCAATATGGGAAAAAAACAGATTGATTTTATATGCAATTTTGAAATAAATAAATAAAGTATTACTACTGGCAAAATAAATCTGACTGTTTCTTGTATCTGAAACAATATATGAGCCTCTTTTTTGTGTATTTTACATCCTGTTTCAACACTACGAGTTACACCCTCAAACTTAGGAATTTCAGTATTTCTGTGGCCTGAAAGTTCAATCAATATTAGTGAACATGAGCTACTCTCTCTGAAAGCCAGAAACCAGAGAGGTACGTCTCAAACTTGTGATGTCATCATCAGGTATGAAGTTTGGAGCTGCTCCATTGACATGAATGGGAGACTGATTTGTGTTTTCTTTTTTATACCCAGATGAGTTTTATTTTATTGTGTTCTCAGTTATGAAACAGAATATATACTAGAGATGTACCAATACCACTTTTTCCTTCCAGATACCGATTCCGATCGCTGAACCTTAGGTATCTGCTGATACCGAGTACCAATCCGATACCAGCACCTAAAATAAAAATGGATGGGATATGAATTGTTGTATCTCTCAACTCCTAAAACTCTATGTAAAATATTAAGAAATAAATACATAATAGTAGAATGATTGCCATAAAACTTATCATTATTATTATTATCCAGTGTTGACACAGGTCATGACACAGATTAAAGTGCAGATCCTAAATTGCGCTACTTGCTTAATTTGTGTCGCTTAATTTGCATATTTCGTGTCATTTGTGTCGCATCCATCATGTACATCGCACCACCCAGAGCAAATTCCTGCCTAATTGCGTCTTTAAATTGACTTGACTGATGCAAATTGTTTTATTTGCTCCTGCTGTGAACACAACATTTATTGTAGCACTACAGTGGATGCTCCATCTTGCAGCTTTATTGGACTTGTGCATGTTTGAGCCACTGGAGCCGGAGTCGAATCAAGAGCCAGAGGACACCGACCTGCCCGAAAATCGACCCAGTTATACTCAGTCTGCAGCAAAAAGGTAATTTTTATTTATTTTTTCCAACAACAAAACTCAACGGCTCTAGTTCTTATATGGTGTAAAAGCGTGGCTTATCCTAAGGGTTGCTCCATTGCATCATTATCTATAATATCAATATCCTGGACACAGAGATGGTGTAGAATGGTCTACCTCCAAAATTCAGCACAATACAATTCCCAGTCTTCTCACATGTTGTTTTCTCAACACATCTTTAAAATATGTTTAAATTTAAATATCAGATTTTTACTGTACCCCAACTTTTAATTTAAATTTACAGAGATTATGCATTTTATATTTTCCGCAGCAGCAGCATTTAATTTAAAATAAAGAAGAGAGCTGTGTGGTAGTTAGCATCAGTGT
The DNA here is from genome assembly GCA_035609425.1 of Epinephelus awoara. Classification (NCBI taxonomy): domain Eukaryota; kingdom Metazoa; phylum Chordata; class Actinopteri; order Perciformes; family Serranidae; genus Epinephelus; species Epinephelus awoara. Next base: position 26,658,640 of record CM069307.1, read on the forward strand.
AGCACGTAGTGTATGCAATTAAATACAGCAGAATCAATGCTTTTTTAGCGGGCATTGAATACATTTATTTTGTTTGTTGGTTTGTTATAAGGTTTTGAGGTATAGGCATGTAAATCCATGTTCATTAACAATGGAAGTGCAAGCAGGAAAGTCATGACGGGTTTTATATCCATAAGAAGAAGAAAACCGGTGGATGAAACCGTATTGTGTTCTCTGCTATTCTCTCACTCCCTTAATTACATGTTTTGCCCTCTCACCTGTGTTTATTTATCTGCCACAGCGCACGTGCATGCTCTGTGAGGTGACTGCAGCCTCTCTGAAGAAGTGGAGTGATGGTTGGTTCGCGCCCATGAGGCCCTAACTGCAGTGAGATGTGCTCAGCGGGGGGTCTGGGAGTCAATGGATGTCACTGTTTAACAAGCTGTTTCAGCACCGTTCTATAGACAAGAAAAACTGCACACTGCCGACAGGACAAAGAAAGACCCTGCAAATCTGTGTGTGTGTGTGGATATGGTAATAACACATGACTATGGTTAGCAAGTTGAAGGGGCGCACACCCTATGCAGACACCGCGGGGGGTCCAAATGGGTCATTATTTCACCTCTGAGGAAAGAAATTGGTTGGCCTTCTTTAAAATTCTCACTGGTGGTAGCAAAGTGAGCCACAGTGGCGCTGTTGATATCCAGATATACCTGAGATTACTTATGATGATTTGGATTTTATTACAGTATTTTAGAATTTGGTGTTCCTGCTGTTCTGTTATTCCTTACACTCACGGCGTTCTTCATGGGTTACTTCTCATAAAGCGTTCTATTGTCGAAGTTAATGGTAAACACAAAGAGGAAACTGTTAGGATGGAAATTAGGGTAAGTTAATAGGTAATAAGAGCCTTACAAGTCCTCATATGATACGTGTTAACATTATTATGTTTTAATAATGAAAAGTAAATATCAAGTTTTAAAAAGAGTGGTCTGTAAGTTCTTGCACTTCACCCAAGTGGCAACCTGTGGCCCTAAAAACATGAAGCCAACGTGGAAGTGCCAAAAACTGCAGTTCCTCTAATGGCCACTTGAGGCTGGCTCCAAAAGCGAGTCAATCCCCGCAGATCCTAATATTAAAATGTCCAACTTTACAGCAGAAAAAAAAACATGTTTACAGCCTGGTACTACAATTTTGGTCTCCACGGTTAATTTCCCCGTACATGACAACTGTACGGGAGATACATTTTTGTATAACTCACCAACAAACATTTAATCAATGCTTAAATTTACTTGTAATTAAGGGTCATCTGTTGACAAGTCACTACCGTGTCAACAATGTTGATTAGGTAACTGGAGCTATAAATGTTGTGAAAATATTTGCAATAAAATGATGACTTGATGATGAATTCTGATTTAAATATGCCAAAAAAGAAAAAGAGAACTATAATTAACATCCCATTTAACATCATGGATATCTGTGTATTCTTCTTTTTCCTTCTCACCTCTCACACTGTGAGACATTTGCTAAAAATAAGATTACTGTCATTTTTTATTGCAGGGTTGATTCACTGCAGAGATGAAATGTAGCCACTATAATCTTGTAAGGCGAGCACTTTGAACTGTTATTAACATTTTCAACTATCTCTTTTTCTTTAATCATTTTACCTCCATGAATTGACCGAGTGGCTATTTTTTGTCTGTGTGATATTTGTTTGCCTCCGTGGGTCCCTTGAAAGACGCTATAAAAATTGAAGCCATTGTGCCTGTTGGATCAGATTCAGCCAAGTCATGACCACATCACATGTAGATGAAGAATTATGTATCATATGGTTATATGGATATTTCCTTTCATTACTAGTTACAAGTAATCATTATAACGATTAACTATTGATATTCTTATTTTATTTTCCCTGAACATTATGCCTTTATTTGTTTTTGCCTGCTTGCTCATCTCTGTACATACTCCTATTTAATGCACATTTGTGTGTATGTGTGTGTGAGCATGTGTTTGCCCGTTTTATATATTACATCATCTGTGGAAATTGGTGGCAAGAGGGAGAGTTAGCTCATGACTATGTGCCATATATTGTGTGTTGTATGTTATTTGTCTAAAAAATTGTTTTTATTTGTCTTAATACAAAAAAAATTCAAGCCATTATTATTATTATTATTATTATTATTGGGTTCAGCTGTTCATTTTCCATCATATTTTCTTTTAAGTCCTGAAATATCATCACACTTTTTTTTTCTCCAGCTCCAATTACACTATTCTGAGGGCCTTTATTGGTTATTGTCTGTGTATTTCCGCCACAGGCTCCAAGTTCATCTCACGGGCAGAGCTGCATTGTGGTTGATGCTTCTAAAAAATGTTTCTGTCTCTGACCAAAAAAACAACATTCTGGCATCTATATTCACTCATGTTTACAACTCGAAACAGAAACAAAGGGAAAAGACAAGCAGTTTTTGGACAGGAACAGTTCAGCCCAAAATCAAAACTACACATTTTTCTTCTAACCTGTAGTGATATTTATCAGGTCATGATTTCTAGAAAGAGACATTGCTGTTGAGTTTTCCATTTTTTTATTTTTATTTTTTGTTTAATCTAGGTCCAAAATATCAGAGAGAAGGCAGACATCTCTACGGACATCTCCAACCAACACATTCTCACTCTGACCTCGTTACATATCGTTGTTTGGTCATGGACTGGGTGCGTTGGAAACTTACTGTTTACATACAGTCTCTTAAAAAAAAAAGCACATCAGTAGAACACTGCAATTTAACGATTTTTTCCCGTCCATAACAAACACACATGGTTACGTTTTGGAAAAAAGAACAGGGTTTGGCTTTAAAATGTTACGGGACACAAACACCACTCTCCTGGGTGAAAGTCCTGCCGTGTTTCCTCCCTGACAAAGCCGATAGCTGTCAAACTATAACAGCAACCAGCCGTGTATCATGCCGACATTAAAGGACAGCTTTTTTCCATCAGTGCCTGTTGCCGCAAGTCTACGCCCAAGCACCAGATTTCGACAACTTCGGATTAAGACTGGGTTTCTCCAACACTCAGCAGCTCACACCAAAACAATCTAAACTGATGAACAGCACTACAGGTGAGAGACAAATATGTATTTTTGATTTGAGGTTGGACTGTCCCTTTAAAGAAAAGGTTGGACACCACTGTGTTACAAGACCCACACTGGTTGATATCATTCTTCCCTCCACCTGAATCCTCTGAAACCTGCAGCTGTGGATCGACTCTCCACTCTGCAGATAAACTTTTATGACAGCTGCAAAACTCAGTTCTCCAACTTTCTATAAACACAGTGTAGACAAGTGCACAATAAAATGTGTCAGAGAGTGACATCTTCTCAACCAGCATAGTAGCCTATGACTCATTTATTTTGGCGAGGTACACACTGATGCACATTTGTAAAGTGATCCCAACCAGTGTGAGTTAAACAAATAAACTCTACTTGGTACATAATCTGCATTTTCTGTATATTAACAGACAGTACGTGTAACGCTCGGCCTCACTTTGTCTTGCCCTCCTCTTCCCTCTGAGTCTCAGGTACACACACAAACATACGGAGTCACACTTTGGGAAAAGAGTGCACGAGCTCACTAACACCACAGGATATCACATTTTTATGACTGGTCTCAGTGGTGTAACTACAGTACACATCCATCTCTTCGGCATTAGCGTGATAGATTTTTTTTTCATGCTGCCATTAAGGCTGAAGCAGTACGCTGTGCAAGGCTTGTGTATGCTAATGTGCCCTCTCACACCTGCAGTTTCCAATTACCCCTGAGGAATGGAGCCAAGACTCGGTTTGCAGCCACCAGCAATAATATGAGTAATGGCAAAATTGCACAAGTCCTTTGTGGAAAATTGAGGAAAAGAGAAAAAAAAGACACAATCATTCAAGAGAGGGCTGGAGAGGGCATGGAACAAGAGGCAAGGAAAGGAAGGAGTGGAGGGAAGGAGGAAGAGAGCAATGCAGGGGTTCCACTGTTTTGCCTTTTTATCACCACACTGTGCTGATTTCCTCTCTTTGAGCAACATTGTGCAGCCGTCCAGCTCCGACGCTATCAACTTTGAGGTTTGATGCTTCCCTCAGATCAGAATTCAGCGCAGAGATAAACACAAAGATGTGATCTGAAATAGAAATACCCAGAAGCGTCCACTCAGAGACATCCGTCTTTGCGTTTCTGAACCGTCTCTTCAATCATCCGGGGTGCTCGGGGTTCGTAAATGATTTTGTTTTCCACTTTCTTGTGCTCTGTCAGCCACGGGGGAACCGAGCCAACTATGTTTTCCCTTTCTTCTACTCTCTCCTCCGTGTGCACACAGAGCCAACTATGCTGATTAGATATTTGTTATGACCACGTGAGAGGCAGAGAAAGACAGATGATACTTGATAGGCCTATTTTCTGGGTATTGAGCCGCTGATAGAGTGTGTGTGTGTGTGTGTGTGTGTGTGTGTGTGTGTGTGTGTGTGTGTGTGTGTGTGTGTGTGTGTGTGTGTGTGTGTCAGACAGGGGGGTATTAGGGGTCCTGGTGGCTGCTGGCCTTGATAACAAGGGGCGGAAAATCAATCACCCCCTTTGACAGCCATGTGAGTAGCCCCGCCCCTTTGTTCACCCCCCTCTCCTCCTTCCTGTTTCTTGTCACTTATAGAGGATGATCTGCAGGAAGCCACCAGCTCATATAGGCACGCACACACACACATATATATAAACATGCACCTGGTGAAGGCCCTGGCAGGATTAGTGCGTTGTCTGAGTTGGTTACGGTGAGGAACACATGTTCAGGTCACCGTCTCTCTGACTGCACTGTGTTATTGCTCCAAACACTGTTCTCCTTCTCTCCTCTTTGCTTTCCTCTCCCTCTGTGCATGTGTGTGTGTGTGTGTGTGTGTGTTTGTGCACAGGCTGAATATATTTAAGGGGTGAGGAGGGGGGCATCAAATCCGTAGAGAGGACTTGGCAGTTGCTCTTCTTCTCCCTCTCGCTTCATTGCTTCGGTCCTCCCCAAATCCTATTTCACGGTGCCAAGCATCCGCTCCCTGGGATCTCCACAGCTCCCATCTCCAGACGCAGGTTTAAGCCCCTCTCTTGGCACCCGGACTGGGCATGGAGAGAGGAGGCATGTGACGCACATCAGCACCGCCAGAGACACAAAACACACCTATTATCTTTGCTCAGAGAGGGCCCGGCGTCCTGCAGTGTGTGTGTGCTGCGCTTACTCACACAATCTGTAGTCTCACAAGCTGTGCTGGCTGCCACACTCTGTAACCTCTGACATGAGTCGACAGGTCACACATGAACCTGTGAAGCTGCCTCGCTGCGTTCACTCATTCATCAGCTAAAAAATCACTCAAGCAATCATTGAACACACTCAGAAACTCATTCAGTCAAGTGACAACAAATCTGTTGAAGCTTCAGCGATTAATAAACAGTAGACAAAACACTGACGGCCTAATTGTCACCTTGTGATAATTTGTCCTCCTGTGATACAGGGTGAACTTGGGCTTTAACGGTACTCCAATTACAACTAATCAAAGCAATTAATTAGCTGCCAAATTACCTGAATCCAAACCAACAGAGAGCCGTGGAGGAGATATGAGTGTGAGGTATTTAAGAGGCTGACTGTGTGTTTTGGTGTCGCAACCACAAGATGGCGCCAAATACCTGAGTTTACTCCTCTGCATCCAAACAACCATCAAGTAAGGTGTTAATTCCCCTAAATATTACACTAAATTACCCCTAGTCGCTTCACTTTGAAAGCTCATGATGCAAATTAATGAAATCAACTGAGGCTTATTCCATTTAATTTAACAACTGGACCCTTGTGGACCCCTTCATCATGAACGTACCATCAGATAAACTACAAAAAAAGGGGGCAGTAACACTGTCAAGACACAGAAAACACCTTTAAAAACTTAGGTTAAGGAGTAAAGTAAAAGAAAAGTGACAATTTTGCTGTTTCAAGCTTTCTCTTCTACTTTAAAGCCATCATCAGGAGCAGGTACAGGTGTCAGGAAACTACAAATAATAAATACGTCACTTTACAATCAGGAGATCTTGTTCATCTTTATCTTTTTTACCCTCTAAGATCGAGGGATACCACCCAGTAGCTTTTAACACAGCACATACAAAAACACAGATACACATATGGATAGAAAAAAGTAGGTAAAATATTATAAGCGTGTGAACAACAGTGAAATTATCATCTAGTCCCAGGACCAATACAGAGAGCTGTTACTACAGTAGAGATGATGGTAGTACAAAATTGACAGTGCAGGTATTGCAGTGTAAGGTGATTAAATTAAAGCGAAAAAGCAGTGCTGAAATAATGAATACTTGGCTATGGATAATATGAATAAATGAATATGTGTACAGATGCAGAATTTTTTTTATCTTATTTTATTTATTTTATCTTATTTGATTTTATCTTGTTTTATTTGATTTAATTATTTATTTATTCATTTATTTATCTATTTTATGTTATCTTATCTTATTTTATTTATGTATTTATTTATTATATATATTTTGTATATGGTGCTTCAAAGTCAAAAGTAAAGGGTGAATATATAAATAAATACAAATGTAAACAGAGTGTACATATCTAAAGAAAATGTAAATGCAAATTGTACAAGGTTAACATAACCAGGACTGAGTGACAGACTCCCTTATTTAAGTTACACTACAATACCTGAACTTACATTCATTTAATGTCCTCTTTTATGTAGTGTATCCCTCATTCTCCACTACTGGGACAAAACATTATTGGAGTACTTGATTTTTCAATAAGGCTGTAAAAATATATTTTAAAGATCAAGTCTGACTTATTAAACCTTTTTTTTTTAAATAGCATACATGATGGAGGTCAGATCTTACGGAGCTGATGTCTTACAGGTGACAAAAAGTTATAGATTTCTTAATTTTATAGCATTTATAGTATGGCCATATTATTTTTTTAGTTGCTCATTAAAATACTATTTTTTAAACCATAATTCTTGTTTAGTTTTGACTTATTTTACGCGTTTATTATAAAATAGAAAGCTTTTCAGCACCTGAGCAGCAGTCCTGCCTTTTTGAAAACCAGAAAGTGAGACAGCAGTCCTTGTGATATAGCTGACCCCCTTTATGCCTGATTAAATTAAAACAAAGCTTATTCTTTATTTCCCGCAGCCAGTGAGTTGATACAGGGATAAATTCAAACCTGCAGCAGAATAGGATCCTCTGTTTGTGCTGACAGTAGTACAGAGTCAGCTGCAGGCGTGGCAACCAGAGCTGTAATGATTAAACCAAACATGGAAAAGTGATACAAAAGACCTGTTCACCATTAAAATACTGGATGAACCTACATTGTCTTAAAGGTGCAGCCGGTGATTTAAATCCCTACACTTTTTGTCAAATTCTGCAGATACCTTCTCATTGTGTGTTGGAAAATATCTGGTGCTCATGACATACACAGCCTTTCTCTGTAAATGGGAAACAAACAAAGAGGCTGGCCCGAGTCACACAACAACATTCCAGCCAAACAAGTGTTTGTGCTCGTGCACAGGACGGGGAGAGGCCAGGGATGCATAAAGGGAGAGGCAGTGGGAGCGAGAGGGGCACTAAATCTGAACTCCACTGTGCAAATATCAATAATCTTTCTCCAGAATCAATAACTCCACCCTAAGATCCAAGCAGTTTTTAAACAATATTACAATGAATGATGATCTTTTAACAGCGTGTTGAGTATTTTTCAGTTTAAATAGCAATCATGTGCTGCAGGAACGAGTCCTGAAACCCAGAAATGAGTTAGCATTTTAGCACTCCCGGTTCCTTCGTCTTGAAGTTGATGGCTTTTTGGTTAGATGCCTGAAACAAGGCCTGTGGTTAATTCCAGCGTAAGAGACTTTCATGTTTTGTTCTACCACGTTGTCACAGCTCAAGTTTCTTAGGTCATGTCTTTTTATTTCATTCATTCATGTTGTTTCCTGTTTTACTTTGAAACTCACATCTCCTCTAGTTTCAGATCACTTCACTTCCTGTTCCTGTGTGTTTTCCCTCCCGCCCTGATAAGCCTCACCTGTGTCTCCTTATCCTTCCCCTCACCAGAGTATTTAGTGTGTGTGTCTTGTTTTCTCTCAGTGCCAGTTCGTCTTACGGCCTTGTGTGTCAGGTAAACACCCCACTTGTGAATTTTGAAGCCTCAGCGTTACTAAGGTGGCTAAATGAGACTACAAAACGTCATCACTTCGACACAGCTTTAATGTGTGATCCATTTACGTTGCTATGAGCGGTGAGACTCAAGATGATACTGTAAAATGTCGTAACTTCCTGTTTAAATTGGCGATATGCGTCCCCGTTTGCGTTTGTACCCTTTACGACCTAAACGTAAACAAAGATGGATGCCTCCAAGAAAGCAGTTGTCGCTATTGCAGTAGCAGAGTTATTTATTATTATTTATTTACTTTATCATTAGGAACACTGCTAGCTACTTTCACCAACACCAACGGATAAACAACACATAAACGACATTCCACGCACAACAACGCTAAAGCATTCCCATAAGGCATTACAGTGTGTATGAGTAAATAAAATGAAGACTCAAATTTGCTAAACAGTAAAAATAATAGTAAAAGAGCAGAGCAGCCCATTACAGCCGTGCTGTGGGGGCAGCATTAAGTCATGTGACCATGGTGTAGTTAGATTATAGCCTAATGTTTGCTTTTTACTTCTGGCGACTGCATTTTTATGCTTCGGAAAAAAAATAAAAGTGGTGTTTGTTTGTGAGGACTATCTTGCTGAACAAAATGTATAAATATCATAATGTTTGTTCATTTATAAAGAGTTTATTTTCTGCAATAATCCAGAAGTTGATAGAAAAATTGGGCGATGTTAACTTCTGTGATAACCTACACATAACTGTCTAACTCATGTCTGGTTTTACTTCCGGTCTCTGTGTGTTTTCCCCGCCTGTTTCTATCACACCTGTCTCGTTAGTCCGTCCCTGTTCCCAGAGTCTTCCCTTCGACCCCTGTTCTGTATTAGTCTTGTTTGCTTCACCCTAATGTTCCCCACCACACCCTTGTTGTTAGCCAATCCCCAGTTCCCTCCTTTTAGCCTACATGTCATTCCCTTTCTCTCCCCCTTTCACACTTTGAACTGTCCTGCCGTTAAAGGCAAAACGCCCCCAAAAATATTAATGTTACTTTAGTAAGTTTCTGTCTAAAAAAAGAGTCCACATGTCTGCTTAGATTGCAAGCAGCTGAATTTATTTGTAATCTGACATGTCTCGATTACTACCACTCATTACTATCTCTTATTAATGTGAAAAGCTGTTCCAGATATGCAGATGGCAGATTCCTCCCACGCAGGACTAATGGCAACATGAAGAACGTAACCCACTGCCCCATATGTAGCTGTGCCTCGCCCACACACAAGACAGAAGGAAGGCGTGAACAATGACCCAGTTCCTCCTCTCAGATGGAACAGAAATAGTCGGTCAGCTATGTGATAATCACGGCAAAAGCAGTGGAAATATCAGCCTGAGCTTCTCACTGAGTGGCAATTTCACCTGGGAAACTACAGCCAGCTGCTCTCAGAGGGGAAAAATCAGTACACACGATAAGGTTTTCTTAACTTTAGATTCAGACGATGAGAAATTACAGTTACGAGATGAAGTCATTGTCTCTTCAGCACGCAGAGACTCCAGTTTGTGAACCATTTAAGACGCTTTTAATCCCAAAACTCAGCTTTTATGGCGTCTTACTGTAGCACATGATATTTTTATACCTGCTGGTGGCAGAGCGTTAGCCATCTTCAACTTCTGATACTGTGCTTTTTGTTGGTATGACCTGAAAAGGGAATAAGAGACACTCCGATATCTCCACAACATGACAATGACATAAAACACAACATGCATATAATTGTCACAGCCCATAAACAAAGAGCGTGCTGTAATCTGTCCACCGAGGCGACTCATCATTAGACACTAAGTGCCCCGGGGTCTTCAGGGAGGTAAACAGCAGCATCCAGCATTAGTAGGTTGGAGCTGAAAGTGCCGGGTCCCTATGCATTATTAATAGTGTCTGTGCTAATTGAAAGTCATAACTCCGCAAATGAATCGTCTGGGGCAGACATCACGCCCTGCCGCCCCGCAGCCAGAGGATCCCCCTAAATGGAGACGGAGCTAATTTTAGATCTTCTCTTTGCTCGTAAATGCAGTTGGGTTTTGTGAGGTTTCTGTGAGTCACATCAAGTATAACAATGACACGTCTGCTGATGTGTCGCTGCAGTTAACATGAGCTCGGTAACATTACTGTTATTACTGTTGTTTACAGGCTGTGTTCAATACAATATGGCTTTATTAATGGTCAATAAATCATTAATAGTGTCTTTTAAAGCACATTTTTACACTTAAATGAGTGTTTGAGCACTTGATCTGGACCAAAATCTAATTTATTAACTGTTTATGAACACTTACATCTGTCAACTTGATGACTAAAAGCCCCTATTAAAGGTCCAGTGTTCAGGATTTAGTGGCATCTAGTGGTGAAGTTGCAGAACTGATACTTCTTCCATGTGCCAAGCATTCAGGAGAATTATGATCGCTGATGCAAAAACACGAATGGCGCTATCTCGAGCCATTTGGTTTGTGTGTTCTGGGCTACTGTAGAAGTAACATGATTCCTTGGAGTAGGACCTGCTTCATGTGTAGATATAAATGGCTTATTCTAAGGTACTAAAAACACATCCATCCATCCATCTTCATCCGCTTCATCCGTCATGGGGGCAGCAGGCCATGCAAAGCACCCCAGACGTCCCTCTTCTCAGAAACACTTTCCAGCTCCTCCTGAGGGACCCCAAGGTGTTCCCAGGCCAGACGAGATATGTTATCTTTCCAGAGTATTCTGGGTCTGCCCCGGGGCCTCCTACCAGTGGGATGTGCCTGGAACAACTTCAATTGGAGGCACCCAGGAGGCATCCTGATCAGATGTCAGATGTCCGAGCTCCTTGCCCTATCTCTAAGGCTGAGCCCAGCCACCCCACAGATGAAACTCATTGCAGCCGCTTGTATCCGCAATGTCATTCTTTCAGTCAGAGCTCATGACCATAGGTGAGGGTTGTGACGTAGATCGACCAGTAAATCAAAAGCTTCGTCTTCTGGCTCAGCTCCCTCTTTATCTCGACGGTCTGGCGCAGCACCCACATCACTGCAGACGCTGCACCAAACCACCGATCCATCTCACGTTCCATTCTACCCTCACTCGTTAACAAGACCCCGAGATACTTGAACTCCCTCACTTGAGGCAGTAACCCTCCCCAGCCCAGAGAGGGCAATCCACCATTTTCCAGCAGAGCACCATGGCCTCAGACTTGGAGGTGCTGACTCTCATCCCGACTCCTCACACCTGGCTGCAAACCGCCCCAGTCCCTGCTGGAGGTCACGGTGTGATGGAGCCAACAGAACCACATCATCTGCAAAAAGCAGAGATGCGATTCTGAGGTCCCCAAACTGGACCCCTTCCTCCCTCCAGCTGTGCCCTGAGACCCTGTCCATGAATATCACAAACTGGATCGGTGACAAGGGACAACCCTGGTGGAGGCCAACACCCACCAACGGCGAGTATGCAGACACAGCTCTCACTTTGGTCATACAGGGACTGGATGGCTTGTAGCAGCAAGCCTGGTACCCCATGATCCCGCAGTACCCCCGACAAGACTCCCAGAGGGACGCGGTCGTAACCCTTTTCCAAGTCCACATAACACATGTAGACTGGATGGGCAAACTCCTACGACCCCTCCAGCAGCACTTGCAAGGGTAAAGATAGAAGAAAGCATTAGCAAGTGATAAATTAACAGTGAGTTCAGAAGTAAAGGACAGAGGCCGTCATCGAGAGTGATGCAGGGAACATTACAGCACATTACGTTCACCACAAGCTCACTGCTGACCACAGATACATGTTGAGGGATTATTACTGTCATTGTAACAGTGATTTTTCGTGTGTGTGTGTGTGTGTGTGTGTGTGTGTGTGTGTGTGTGTGTGTGTGCAGTCAGAGTATATTGTGGAAAAAAGCAGCTGGCATTTAGAGCATGTGAAATGTCTCTGCCTAAATATGTGACAGAGGTTAAATCTACAGTTACCTGTTTTATATATAGAATTGTTATATAACAAATACGTCAAAGAGTGAGACCTGCGGTACACTGGGCACAGTAACTGAGTACTCATGTACTTGTACTTAACTTGAGTAAGTAGTTAGGTAGTTTTTTTTATGCTACTTTATACCACATTTATCTGACAGCTATAGTTACTACATTTAAAAAACAATACCAGCATGTATCATAATGTTGCGTTGTTATACAGTAAACTAAACTAAGAGTGGAGGAGGTTTCTTCCAGTGGAGAAGGATTAACCTTTGTGCTAATCAAAGATAAAGTTTGAGTTTAGATCCTGAAAGATTCTTATTTCCCTCTCCTGCTGTGCCAAAGATGGCTGTTTTGAAGATCCAACTCCAGTGAGTGAACAAATTAGGACTTTAGGAGAATTTAAATTATTGATACAAAATATAAATAAACAAAGTAACTAGTTACTAAAGCTTTAAAATAAATGTTGTGAAGAAGAAGTAGAAAATAGCAAAAAATGGAAATACTCAAGTGTAATTACCTTAAAATTGTACTTTAGTACAGTGCAGGAGTAAAAGTACTTAGTTACATTCCACCACTGTTTTGCTAATTGCCTTTCCAAAGTGACAATGTTTGCTTTTGCAAAAGATGTGTAATGTTGTACTTGCCTGGCCTAAGGCAGGGGTGTCAGACTCATTTTAGTTAATGGGCCACATACGGCCCAGTTTAATTTCAAGTGAGCCAAACCAGTAAAACCGCTGCAGAGTAACCAACAAGTAATAACCCCTTGCAAATGTTTCCCATTTAAGTGTAAAGATTCTGAAAATGTTCATCCATGTACAAAACAAATGATGAGAAAATATATAAAATATAAAAATATATCCGCAGAAAATTATGTGCAAATTCAACAGTATGCCTCAGTTTTTACAAATTACGTCACTTTCATTACATGTGACTTTTTGAGGTCATCATTTTCCACTCTGACTAGAGTGAAAGCTACTGAAGAAGCAGGTCGAGTCATTTTGTCAGTGCCTGATAGCAGCAGGGCTCCACCCATACAGTTAAGACCGAAGTCTGATACAGATTCTTCTGTACTGAAGCTGCTGATTGATAATATTTTGCACAATGTTATATATATTTAAATATGACCACAGTAAGTATTCATTGTTATTTTAGAGAGCTGTATTCTTGTCAGGGTGAAGAAGCCTCGGAGGCAGCGTTTTAAATTAGGTATCTGCTCACTGTTTAACTCCTGAAACCTCTCAGCCTTTACATGTGCATCAATATTAGGTGTGCAAAGTCATCTAGAGGGCCGGATTGGACCCTTTGGCAGCTGGTTTTGGCCCCTGGGCCGTATGTTTGGTGGAGTTTTGCAGAAAACAGCCAATAGTTTTAAAGATAGGGCCTTAGCAATCAGAAAAAACACAGTTTTTAATGCAGGTCTTTTATTTGTAATAAAACTGGTGCTACTGAAGTAAATGATGTGAATATAGTATTTGAAATGACTGTAGTAGAGCCACAGTCACAGTGAGGCTCTCTGTGGCATCTTGCTTTGATTTTTGGACATGATCATGAGTCAGGTGTCCTCTCTCTCTCTCTCTCTGCATGTGGAGGTGATTATTACTTGCAGCGTGTATTCAGATACACTCCAGGAGAGGTGAGAACAGCCCTCAGTGCGCATGCGCAGCGTAGTCATCTGACGGGTGAGCGCTGTGGACGTTTCGCGTTGCCGCTACACCGAGGGCCAACACAGAGCGGGACAGAGACAGCCTCCATGAGGGACCGTCTCCTGCAAGAATAACACAGCCGGACACACGCGGGGGAAGCGGGAGGACTCTGCGCAGGTCTGGAGCTTTGCATGCGGTGATATTTCATCCTGAGATGTAGCCAGCGGCGTCAGTGCGGGTCGTTGTAATCGCTCGGTCGCTGCATGGCTCTGCCCGGGGATGCCATGAAAATCAGAAGAGCCGACTGAGAGCGCTGCTCCTCGCTATCACACACACGGCGGCGGCGGAGGAGGAGGAGGAGGAGGAGGAGGTGAGCGATGGATACTGGTGGAAAGATCCACATTAGGTAGCGTCCACGAAGATCCGAGGGGAGCTGAACGTCTCTGCTGCACAGTCAAGTCGCCGCCGGAGCTGTCTGAAGGATGGATTTCACCCTGCTCCGGAACATCATCAGCAGATACGTAAGGGCCCCCGTCTGTCAACACTGCCACAACTGTAGCTCTGTGTCTGCAAGTGCACTCATATAATGTCACATATTACATTCATAGCACAGAGTCGGGCATGATGGTAAACATTTGCACCCGGGCAGCTCTGGCAGGCCACTGGCTGTGGGGCTTTACAATGTTTTTTCTGTGGAGCTGAATGGGGAATGTGCCAGTGGCTACAGATGCAGTGATGGCTGGTGAATGTGCAGAATAGAAATGAACTTGGCTGGCCCAGTTAAATTGCTTTGGTGAGCTACAATATGCATGCATGCTTAACTGTCTCATGGCTTCCAGTGGCTGTGGTCTGCAGGGGGAATAAATCCCAATCAGGCCTTGTTGGGACTCTGCAGCGCTCAGTCTCACACTCACTTACACACTAATAGAGAGATAAGGGACTGTACTTTATTTATCAGAGTGGCGGGGTGGGACTTTGTTTGTTAGTTAAGCCTCTGTGAGTGACAGGGGTAAAATGCATGACCCTCCCTTCACCCTAACCTACCATATGTCACAGTTTCTGGCTACGATAAATGTTGTGATTTGGGAGATCTTAGGGTTGAGCCCTGTGCTCGGATGTACTATTTACAACTGCGAATATCATACGAGTAAAATTTGGGTAGCTGTGTTTAGTCTCCTGCTCTTCAAATTCAATTTTATTTATAAAGACCATTATTACAAATGACAGTTTGCCTCAGGGGGCTTTACAGCGCACATCATCCCTCTGTCTTTGGACCCTCACAGCTGATAAGGAAAAACTACCCCCAAAAAACACCTTGTAACTCGTCTCATCAGAGTACTCTTGAGATCAGAAGAAGAAACTCAATTCGGAGATTTTCTGTAATTACTTTTCAGAGGGTTCCAGAGTTTGCATGTTCTCCCCGTGTCAGCGTGGGTTTCCTCCATGTACTCCAGCTTCCTCCCACAGTCCAAAGACATTCAGGTTAATTGGTGACTCTAAATTACCCGTAGGTGTGAATGTGAGTGTGAAAGGTTGTCTGTCTCTGTGTGTCAGCCCTGTGATAGTCTGGTGACCTGTCCAGGGTGTACCCTCTCGCCCAGTGTCAGCTGGGATAGGCTCCAGCACCCCGCAGTATTAATGAATAAATAATGAATAATAAGTATAGCACCCTCTGATCAACCCATAATTTCATGCTTAAAATAACAACTCCTGGTTAAATCCCGCCCACTTCCAGATTAAACCCCGCCCATTCTGAGTGATATACAGATACAGATAATAGTGTACTCGCTCATCCTTTTCAACTTTGAATAGTTGTATTTTGTGTTTATTTTATCAGAATCAAAATGCCTTTTATTGTCATTGTATCATTAAAAAAACACACCCTCCGTGTATTCGACCATCCAGTCCTCACACTAATAAATAATAGATAGAACTTTATTCATCCCCAAAGGGAAATTCAACTGTCCAGTAGTTCTTTAAAAAACACACACACACACACACACTTCCCCTCAACAACAATAATACAGTGGTATTAAAATAGACATAAAATAAAATAAGCTAAAATAAGTGCATGGATAGAAATTAAAATTGCCCATAGACACTAAATAAATGAAAAAACTACTGTCACATTATATATCATCAGATCGCCAAAACCTGCAAGTGTGTTTATAAAGAATATTTTCTTTAAGATTTCCAAAATCACAACATTTATCATAATCTGCACTGTGAAATATGGTTATTCATGGAGGGGAGGGTCATGCGTTTTCCCCTAGTCACTCAGGGAGGGTCAAGGAAAAAGTTTTGCAGCTGACTTATTTGAAGTGCCTCCCCCATTTTGCACCACCACCTCCCCTCTCATAAATAAAGAACAGTCCCCAAGTTGTGCAGGTTTAACTAGAGATGGGTTTAAAGTTGTCGCTGTCAGCAGAAAAACACTTTAAGAGAGAGCCCTCGTTATTCTCTGTAATCACTGATTCGTCTGTTAGCAGGAAATGACCCCATAATAACACGTAGATGACGGCGAGCTGAAACCACATTACTGGTTCATGAGGTCTGAACAGGCCGGTGCCATCAGCGGTCTCTGCTTATCAGCCAGAGCAGGAAGCAGCTGGTTGGTGGGCGGCCGAATTAGAGAATAAAGTGTTTAGTGGGAACCAACTCTGACAGGTCTGGTGATGTTCATCAGACTGGGCACCTCTGGAGTAACGTGACATCTGCTTCTATATACAGTCTGCCGCCCTTTCACCCGACCTTAAAACTGGCTCAGGTGCTGTGGTGATAACTACCAGTGTGAGCGTGTGTGTGCGCTTATTTATGTATGTTCGTCAGGCTCGCACCCGTGAGTTAGTGTGTGGTGACAGTGTGTAGGGAGCTTGACGGATGCTGCAGCAGGGCTAATATCAGGGGAAATCAGATCCACGGGTGAGGCGGAGAGGAGCAAGGGGAGGGGGCCTGGGTCAATGAACACGCCCCTCATCTCTCACCCTGCTCCCTTTGCATCCTCTCTCCGCAACATGATGAAGTAGACATGCAGGAATTAATCATTAATTCAATTATACGGATATTGATTCAGAATCGGAGGGATGGCTGATGTATATCTGGTGCCTCCATTACCTGTGTATCACCCTCTATTAACCCTGCCATATTCTCAACAGCTGCTCCCTTAATGAGGCTACATAGAAGAACAAACATTACATCATGCAAGGTGATTAACATGTGATAAGCGAGGCGCCCTGAGCCTTTTCTCTGGACGGAGAGAGCAGTAAACTCCCCTCAAGGTCACTGCCAAAACGTAGCCAGCCTCTCATACTTTCATAATTTTGCGATTAATAAAAAAAAAGCTGAATTAGTAAAGCGTCTTCAGGCATGAAAGGATGAACGTCTGATTCAGTCCACTTTACTCCCCAGGTTTATGAGCCTTTCACTTCGTATCTTGTTCCTGTGTTATCACGCTGTCATTGACTTGTGACTTGTCCTTGATGTATTTTTCCTGTGAGCGCCAGGCTGCTTTGCTTGTTTTTGGTTTAGTTTACCGACGACATCATGATACATTTTTAATACGCAACATATTAGATGTTGTTGGGGACAGAATGATGATGTGCCGGACTTATTTCCACAGTTGTCGGTGGTGTTTACACGGTTCAACAACTGCTACGAGGACAGAGATTAAGTTTGACATTGAAAAACAGGAACTAAAAACACATGACATTAAATCATGTTAACAGGTGACACATTTTAAAGAAATAAAGGAGTTAAAAAGTGTTGTAGACGTCCAAAAAAGAAGGATTGTACGAGATAATTGCTTAAACCTTCATCTTGACCACTGGTGCAGGAGCCGTCGCTGTGGAGTGTAAACTGTGGCGCCCGCTACACTTTATTAGTAACCGCAGACACTTATTCAGATCTATCCAGTGCAGCACTTTATAATGAGAAAGAAATGTAATTTTCTGAAGGCTGTGCATTCTGTCCTGCTTATAAGCCTGTTTTCTGACTCGAGAAAAATTGCTGGTGTATTGAGCCTGTGCAGTTCAGTAAATAGTTTTTGTCAAGAAAAATATGGTGTCATGGTGTTTTGCAGTGCGTGAAGTTTAAATGGGACATTTTGTTGCGTAATAACCTAAATCTGTTTAACTTTTTTCACTCTGTTGGCAAAGAAGAATGGCTAAGCCTACATGCAAGAAGATATACAGTGTGTGTGTGTGTGTGTGTGTGTGCACTTGTATTTGTAACGTAGTGAGGACCAAAACAGCAGAAAGAGTGAGGACGCTTTGTGAAAAGTGAGGACATTTTAGGGTTAGGCATTTAGTTGTGATGGTTAAGGTTAGGGTAAGAGCACAGAGAATGCATTATGTTACTGAGAGTCCCTGAAATACTGACATGAGTGTGTGTGGTCTCGTACTTGCAACACAGTGAGGACCGAAACAAGAGTGAGGACATTTAAAAAAAAAAAAAAAAAAAAGAGGACATTTTGGCCCATCATCACTTCAGGTTAGGCATTAAGTTGTGATGGTTAAGGTTAGAGCAAAGGGACAGAGAGTGCATTATGTCACTGAGGGTTCCTCACTGTGATAGAAATGCAGACATGGGTGTGTGTGTGTGTGTGTGTGTGTCCTGGGCTAGGACATAACAGGAAGACATTTTATTTATAATGAGATTTATCTGTAAAATGACCTCCTGTGGTTTGATTAGATCCTGTATGTGTGTGTGTGTGTGTGTGTGGGTCAGTGCATGTGTTAAGTGTGTCCACTGTCTACACTCCCTTCTATATGGTGCCTTTTTGTCGTGTGGTAATAATAATAGCGATGGCGTGATGCCTCAGACTGGTGCAAAGCATGGGCACTGTATGAGGTCATGATCTGGATAAGAAGGATGCCTTCATGTGTGTGTGGTGGTCATGTTAAAGGCGCAGTTCACCCCCAAATCAAAAATATATACTTCCCCTCTTACCTGTAGTGCTGTTTGTGTTTATCAGCCTAGATTGTTTTAGTGTGAGTTGCCGAGTGTTGGAGATATGAGCTGTAGAGACGTCTGCCTTCTCTCAAATATAATGGGAGCAGGTGACACTCAAAGCAGCCTGCCCTTAATTATGCGTAACTTTAAGACTTTATAGAAATCAAACTGGTGGGTTATTTAAAAATGTACCTCTGTACTGTTGTCATGAGAGGAGTAAAAGCAAACTTTTAGATGCAGCACTGGACAGCAGGACGCATGGTTATCATGGGAGGGCAGCTGGTTTCATTTACAGTAGTTTGGAAAAACAATAGACAACCCTTAAATCAGCGTGCCGTTGGAAATATAGCGTTCTATTTCTATATGAATTAAAGAACAGCTAAGCTTCACTTTCACTGCGCCTGGTATGCTGCTGCTCCATCTGTGCCCACAGTACGCTCTGCACTGTCACGAGCATGAGCCTCTCGTCCTCGAGAAGATACACACTTCCCTCAGCAGGTGATACAGTTGGCGGGTGTAGTATGGTAGAAAGAAAGTAGTTCCTACATGAAACTGCTCACAACAATGCCTGTAGATTATCTTGAGTAACAGGTCATGATTTCTGGAAAGAGACATTGATGTTGAGTTTTTCAAATATAATTTTTTGCCAAGTGCCATCTAGTTTCATCATATTTGAGAGGAAGCAGACATCTCCACAGCCGATATCTCCAACACCAAAATAATATAGACGAATGAATAGTTGTACAGGTATGAGGAAGAATATGTATTTTTGATTTTGGGGTGAACTGTCCCTTTAACAAGACGTGATCTCTTAAATGGGTTTAAATATGTCGTCTTTTTTTTTTTTTTTTACAGTTTACCTTTTCACTTTCACAAAACAGCCGATAACATTTTGATTTACATCTGCTGGTGCTGTCTCCTGTCTCAGGTTGATTTACCCTCGCCCCCCCGCCGCTCTGTCCTCGCCCTCCTTTACATCTTATCTATGAATGTGTGACTGTTATTCTTGCGGCGACCTCTCACAACCTCCGCAGATAAAAGAGAAAGGCCAACTATGTCTTCATTTGATCAAATGAATGCCAGCAGAGTCCCAGCGTGCTGAAGGGCTTTAGAAAGGTCTCTCACAACTTTACAGCTCCTCCAGTCCCCTGGCTGGTGTTAAAAGGCAGAACACAACCTACGAGATGACTGTTTGCCACATTAGCTGCTACAAACGGTTAAGGGCAGTCTATTCCTGGCCACCGCCCCCCCTCAGAGATGGGGCCCTGGCGGAGAGACAGAGGCTGTAGGTGACAAAAACACACAGGATTTGTGTTTGGGCAAAGCTTTGCCCGCTGGCCTGTGTGTATATCAGAGAAAACAGCCGTGCACTGGCGTGCTGGCTCATAAGAATTATTGTGTGTCCCGCAGCGTCCCCTGGACACAGAGGTTTCATTATGAGACACAGCTCCAAACCTGTGTCGGGATGTTGTCGGTGTTAAAAGCAGACAAAATGAGGAAGGGCTTTTTTTAGGATTCAGATTACTGTGGTGGGAGAAAAGGAGAGAGGAAGGGGAGGGGAGAGGAGAAGTAGCACAGCTGGATTAGAGACTTATGTAACAGTTGGATCACGGTAAGTCAAGTGGGAGACGAAGCTGGGGCAACAACAGAATACAGATTTTGTCATGTTATAGTCATCTTCTCATATTTACCCGTTGATTTGGTTGCAGGTATTATACGTCATCTGGGGTCTGGTGGCTTTTGTCATTCAGTGTCAGCGGTTGAGACAATATTTGCAAACGGAAGGTCACTATTTTTCCCCCCAATTTTTCCAACCAAAATACTGTCTCTTCTGTCTGCACCTGTGTGGCAATTTACCCAAAATATCACTATTCACAGTGACTGGCACCTCCTTCCCCCGTAAGCTATGCTCCCCTCCTTATTTCATTAGTTTCGTCCTCACTGCTGCGTTTGATGTTTACTCTTTCATCCTGCTCTGTTCCAAAAAAGGATCGTCCACAGAGAATACAGTCTGAGAGGTCCTAGTCGAGCCAAATAAAAGCACGAGGAAGATCTTGAGGATATTGTCTGGAGCGGTAATACTTGACATTTTTCTTAAAGTCTCATAATCTCTTGTGAAATCCAGTTCCACAGCTTTAAATTAATGAGAAAATCCCACACATTTGATCTTCGGTCTATAACGAGGCCTCTGTGAGGTCCTGTGCATTATAAACCTGCAGACATAGCGTAGCTGTCTGATGCTGGCTGCATACTGTGTTGCTATGGTGATTAATGGCAAATGAGTAGCAGTGGAGTGCATGTTGAACAGGTAGCCTCCTTCCCTTTGAGCTGATCAAGGTCTTGAGGCTCCTTTTATCTTCGCTCGACGCTACGAGAAACTTCACAGCTTCTATTAATAACAAGATTGAATTAAATTAATATTCGCACCCTGAATTTACGCGGGAAAGATTTTCTTGTTAGTTGTGCATCTTTATATAATTTGAATGCAACATAAAGAGAACACTGTACGTTAAAACAGTAAATCTGTTAGTCTGTTTTTTGCAGGAATGTATAGTGCAAACATTTTTTCTGGCTATTGGGTTGTAAAACTGAAGCAATGTCTCAGTTAAAGCTCAAGTTATGTGTAAAAGAAAAGCAGTTAGTAAACTTGAGGTCATATTAGCGTCACAATCTGTAGCCCAGCTGCCAAAAATAACGGTTTTGAACTGCCAATTCTATGTAAATATCTGTATTATTTTCTTTCATTTGTACAAAATGGAGAACTATCAAGAGTCAGTTTAAATATGTCCACTATGTTTCTGATGACATATTTTACCCTATAATCTGGCTGAGGCAGTTGTACGTGAGCAAGCTAACTTGAGTTTCATCAGTTAGCCCAGTTAGCTACGTTACAGTTACAGTCGCTAATGAACACAATGTTAAGACTTAAATCGATGGCCAACATTCTGCGCCTGCGTGAGAGGAAATAACTCTTCACACCAGCCGTCAGCAGAGGTCTGTAATCGTCATTCAAAAAGGGAAACCTGAAGACCGTCTTAAAACTAGTTAGCCAGTGAGCACATTGACAGCACACTCCAGTATAGAAAGAACAAGGCACCAGTAAATGATAACACAAACCATCATTGAGTGTTTCTGCCAAAGAACTCAGTGGCTAAAGTAAAATAATCAGACCTTATGTAACAACAAGTTTGTTTTGGTCTTACGCCCTCTTGACTTTAGCTCTTTGTTTACTTTCCTCACTTCTGACTGGCTGACGTGAAAATGCAAATGATCCTAACTAGAGCCAGTGTTTGATTTGTCTGTTGTCCAAAGTGTCTTGTTAAATTAATACTGTATGCGGTTAAAATCTACCACCTCCTGCATGTGGGTGTTGTGTGGTCATGTTTTGGAGCCTGTGTTTCTACATCCTCTGTACAGTTAACATGAGCAGTTCATTAAGAAAGAGCTCAGTCAGAGGAATTTGATCTGTGAGTTAATGAGGGATACCTGCTCTACATGCTGTGTGCCTTTGCAGCACAGCATGGCGGGACAACGGAGGAGGGAGAGACACGACCATTTAATCAGGCCAGTTAATGGTGTATACCTTTTATTGCACCTCTGCAGTAGAAAGGAGCTGCACCGTGGGGATATATCATGGCACTGCCAGGGTCAGGGGTTGCTTCTCCACCATGAAAATATACACATTATAGTCCTGTAAAGCGCTACGGTGGAAAGCCAGTGAAGAGCACCAGGGCTTTTTAAAACAGAATATCAAACCTTAAAAATATCTGACCTGCTTTTGTTCTCTGGTGTTGAATTTAAACAGTTCATCTGCACCGCAGGAAACCTGAAAGGAGAAGTTGCAGTGATGGGATTTTTGCTGTTATCAAATCCATCTTGTCATAGTTGATGATTGATGGTGATGTAAGACCAGCCTCTATGCTTGGAGGCTGTTTCAGTGTTGTTAATAAAGACAAAGCCTCCATGTCCCGCAACCAACCAGCCGGCCACTTTGTCTGATGGAGCAGTGGAGTGAGGAGGAAACTGTGGGCCGGGGGTTGATACGGATCAGTGAGGATTAATGATCAGATAACTACAAACCACAATGCAATCGCTCCGTGTCTTTCTACGGCCCTTTCCCACAGTCACACTGTCAGAGTGTGACACACACTGCCGGGGGGATGGAGGGAACAAAGGGGAGAAAACAGAGCGGGGAGAAATATGACGGGACGATGATGCAATCAGGGAATTGTGGATTTAGGAGGGGAATGTTTGAGTAGAAGTAGAAATAGAACATTGAGGATATATATCATAATCATTATTTCAGTACGGACCAGTGATGAGCGATTAGTCGATTTATCATTTAGTTGATCAACCGAAAATGAATTGGCAACTTTTTTTCTTGTAATTGATTAATCATTTCAGTCATTTGTTACTGTTAACCTGGCTATGTTTATGACTTACCGTGAACCTGTTTACGTTTCTGGCATTACTGTACATTTTTTTGCTCCTTTTTGACAACCTCTGTTATTTATGTATGTATTTTTAGAAACAAGGCCTGAAAGAGGCGTACGCCACTTCCACAGAAAAGTTGTCATCGATAAAAAAACGACTTGATGGGAGAAACTTTGACCCATGCTTACAAACATTTTGGAGACGGGAAATTGGCAACGCAGATGGTGCGGTGGAAGCCAGATTGTAGAGATGGCTGAATTTTTTCGGCTCAGCTTAGGTTTTAGATTTTCTCATTTAACGTCAAAAATGTGTAGCCACACCGGACCAGTAAAAAAGACAAGGTGTTTAATTGGGACTAGGTTTTTAATTGAAGTTTTACCGGTGTCACAGGAGTTATTAGAAGAAATGATTAGAAGTCTGGTACCGTATTCACAAACATTCTGAGAATACTCTCAGAAAGCTCCTAACTTAGCCTAAATGTTTTTTAAGTAAGGAGTCTTAAGCCATTTTTAAACTGCCAGATTTTCCGCGAATGTTGGGGTGTAATAACACACAGAGCCGGATTGGCGAGTTGATCCGAGGTGCCCAATATTCCACCTTGTAGGGTAGACATATTGGCGGATTTCTTTTGGGGCGACCTTCGCAACAGGAGGGGCTGTTGATGACGCTGCACGTGCGAGCCACTGGCGGTGGATAAACAGGACACAGCTGATAGCAGGAATTAGCGAGCAGCTAGTAGCAAGAGGGAAACGCAAACCTGACAGACACTGTAGAGATGAGCAGCTGGGGAAACAAAGCATTTAACGCCCTCCTTGTCCTCGTAAACGAAGAGGCCATTAACCATTAAATGACAGGGACGGTGAAGGAACGGGCCGATTCACGCGAGAGTCGCTGAAGGACTAACCAGCCGCGGCTTCCCTCCCACGTCACTGTTTACGGCACACTCTGAGCTACACGTTTTGTTACTTGCTCACGCCCCCCATTGCCCCGAAAAAAGGCGCATTCTGTATAAATCTGTAAGAAACTTTTACCTTAGTGAGGAGTGATTGACTCCATGGTTGGGTGTGATGCTTTCTTTAAACAGGTGTGATTGGTTGTCACAGACACACCCTTTTGTGAGCCCAAGAATTTTAGGGTGTGGACGCCCAGTGGAAATGAAACGAACTGCTGATGGAAGGCTGAAACAGACCAAGTCATCACTGCTGCTCTGTTGCATTTTACAGTTTTCCAAATATCTCAGTGTTGTGATCATTTTATTTCTGGCATCATAGCGTTATTTTGTTAAGTAGGAAATGTGTGTGTATCCCTAATGTGATTGAGCACAAGTATTCTCCTTGCACAGTCTCATCTGTAGCATCTCATTTACTCCTGTCATTTTGTGTTTGGAGAATATTTCTGCGACCTCTTTGTGTTTCCACCATTTTCTCCTCTGCTTAGGAAACTCTTCAGCCTCTTAAAAGTCCTCCTTCCTGCTCCTGGAAGCTTTTCACCTTAGGAGCTCTTTTAAGGTTTTAGATCCTCTGTGAATAACTTTTATCTTTACAAGGACCTAGTCTTAACTTTAAGGGGGAATTCAAGAAAAGGAGGAGGAGCAGAGCCCACAAAGTTATTTTTGACTTTCTATTGACACAGTTTTGTTTTAAGAGCAGTGAACATGACACTCTGTATCTCTTAAACAGTATGTGTGTTTTACTGGTTTGGTTTGGTCAGTTACCCTTTACCAAAATAACTCCTGCCACATCATCTGGTCAACACCCCAGCAACTACAGCTGCTATTTCTTTACTTGACGTGAGCCCCCAGACTCTCTCCCTGTTTGTCAGTCTTTCTTTTTGTGCCCAACACATTTTCCTCCCTCCTCTTTGCCTTTCTTATTCTGTCTCCTTTTCATTCTTTCGTCCTTGTCAGTCTCCTGCTGCTTGCTCCACTTCAATCTGCGACGCTTTTTCCTGCCTCACTTTTCCATTCCACTGTTCCTCTCTGGGTCATGTTGCCCCCCCCCCCCCCAATGTTTTGGAGGGGTCTCAAGTCGGCTGACATTGTTGGCTCCGGGTCTATTTTTATCCCACTGCCAAGCGCCTGTTGATCACTGTGGATAAGTTTAGATCTCTGACTCTGAGCTTTTTGCTGTCGCTATTCTGACTCTGATTCTTTTATTGCCGATGTCATTAGGAAAGGTTACATTAGCCAAACTTAATGATGCACGTTTACAGTTGTACTCCAGTTTAAAGTTTTTAAAACTTACAGATTTGAGTCTACAAGGTTACTGCGGAGCCATGTGGACTCTGAACAATGAAAGATTTGGTCATTGGCAGTGATGAGCGACATCTCTGCCAAAATGTTGAGGACATTTTAAGCAGTGAAGCGCTGCTTCCACTGAAGTGCTTGTTCCAGAACTTTTCTGCTAATGGTCAACACTTCTGCTTTGAGCTGTGTCAGGCCGGCTGCTCTGCCAAAGGCTACGCTCACACTGCCCACTCAGGCCAAAGCATTAGGAGCCATGTAGGAAGCCAGATGGAAACAAACAGCTGAATGCCGTGGTCTCATGACTCTTGTTTTTTTTTTTTCTTGGAAAGCTCTCTTCTCACAATAGTGTTTGATGAAGGACACCTTGGGAAAAAAAGCTGCGCTGAAGTCCCACAATGCACTCTGTTAGTCCCCAGGGATCTAAACGTGATATAGATGAGAGTAGAACTGAGATGGAGGTTTGCGTACGCGCGATCCAATGTGCGTTTGCATCAAGGTTTTACTACAACAGTCAGACTGGTGTAGTAAAACCAACAGAGTAAGTGTTCTGGGTGTGTGTGGAAGAGTAATGGAAGGACGGAGCAGACCGCAGACTGCAGCGAGGTCCTGCAGGAAGAAGTGGAAAGATAAATGATCCACACTTGTGTGACTCAGAGCTGATACCACACATCAACAAACACACTCATCCTTCAAGTCGGCCCAGTCTGCTCTGTGAGAGTGTTTGTTAGAAGAAGTCGTGTGACAGTGTCACAACAGTGTTGTGTAACATTCTGTTTCTTGACGGCACTGTTTAATCCAGGACGATGAGGGACGGTGTCCTCATGATTAATTCAGTCTTAATTCATTTGAGCTTTATTATGTTTGGTAGAGATGCAGTGATACACTTAACTGCCTAAACCGTTTACAGTGGTATGAGAAATGATTTATCATGTGTGTCTATTTGTTTATCCACCTGAGCATCTCCTTTCCTCCTCCACTGCTCATCACTGGAACTGAAAGAGATGGGGGAAAAATCGATGCAGTACAGTATTACAATATTTTTGTGTGTATTATATAAATACAAATGAAACTTTAGGTAGCCTATTTGAATAATAGTTGCTTTTTCAGTCTATTACGTACATTTTCCTGCACAAAAGTGTTGACAAAGTTTTCCTTTGGGGACATAATTTAAATTTTTAATGTGTTTTGATTGGCTGCTACCTTGGCTGGGTCTCTCCTGTAAAAGAGATTTTCAATCTCAATGGGACTTTCTGGTTAAATTGAGGTTAAATTAAAATAAATAAATGAATAAATTAAGTTGAAAACAGGTACCAACTGGACAGGTCACCAGACTATCACAGCTAGATAGGTAGATAGGTAGATAGGATAAAACAGATGCTGACAGAGTTTTCTTTTAGGGACATAATTTAGTTGAAAAAAGGTAATATATCGCAGTATATTTTATCGCAATATGATTTATCGTATCGTGGATCCTCTGGTGGTTCCCACCCCTATTAAAGGATTAAAGGATAGTGAAAAGGTGGCCAGATGGTGTCGGAGGAGGGAGACAAAGCGAAAACGCAAAGAAATGTAAATGATGGAGGAGGCGCTGAATTATTGACACAATATTATCATATGTGTCTGTTATTAACATGATATCTATAATTTATTTTTGATCATGACACTTAATATTAATATTAAATTATTATTTTTTGGCTTTTGCCTTTTTGTGACAGGACAGATTTTCAAGTGTGAAAGGGGGAGAGAAGCGAGGCAGGGCAAGTCAGCTTAATTTGTATAGTACATTTCATTTAAAGTGCTTTACAGAGCAATAAAATATAAATATAATGAAGGATACAGATTTACAATAAAAGAGTTAAGAGAGAAAGAAAAGATATAAAAGATAAGAGAGAGGGGATGACATGCAGCAAAGGGCTGTGGGCTGGAATTGAACCTGCAGCCATTGTGGCAAGAAAACTGCCTTTGTACATTGGACACCCACTTTACCCACTGATATGCTGGGCACCACAATATACATTATTTTGCTTTATATTTATATCATGTAATTAGTTATGTAATAATAATAATATGGTCTGTGTTGTCGAAAGCATGGTAGTAAAGAGATATTGGTGTTATTGTGAGGTGTTAGAGAAGGAAGATGATGAAGTGTAACACATATAGGTGCTATTATATCCCATAATAATAGTAAAAAGCTTATGGGTTCTATGGAAACACATTAACAAGGCAGAACAGTGTGATTTAACCCCATTTTTTCTCTCCACCTGTGTTTCTATTTATAACTCTACATATATCTCTCTCTCATCAGTGTGTGGGGGAGGAGATCTGGGTGGACAGTCGGACGGTGTACATCGGGCATAAAGAACCTCCTCCGGGAGCTGAGGCCTACATCCCTCAGCGTTACCCCGACAACCGCATCGTCTCCTCCAAGGTGAGTGAGCCGCAGCGGCTGAATCAGTGCCATAACATTGTTTACCATCACGCTGTTCTTCTGTTTCATACTTAGACAGCCATGTAATCGCTTTTGTGGCCACGTTTTTAAGCATGACACATTTCACTTTTCTTGCGTTCGTCAAGCTGCGCATCAACGTTTCTCTCGCCAGAGGGACCAAATGATGATGCGCCATTGTTTTACCCTTCTGTTTCTATGTGTGTGACGTTAATTCTGCTGTCACTCTGTCCCACAGTACACCTTCTGGAACTTCATACCCAAGAATTTGTTTGAGCAGTTCAGAAGAATCGCTAACTTCTACTTCTTGGTTATTTTTCTGGTCCAGGTGAGATTTAAGCAGTGGTTATTTCTTTACACCTGTCTTTGTTTAGTATGAAAATACAACACCAAAGCTCTGAGAAAATAGAAAATACTCTCCCAGCTGTCCATTTGTTAAGAGCTAACAAACATTGCATCTCTACGTCCATTTTGTACTTTATTTTTTAAATACCTGGCCTAGCTTTAATTAAAGCGCATGGCTTTGCATCAAGATATTTTCAGGGCAGCTGGAGAAGTTTGACAGCTGAACACTACCTCGTTTTTCATACACAGGTAACTAAATAGTTTAAATTAGATTCAGAATCTTAAGGCAGGTTTAAACTATGGCTGCCCCCGACCAAGAATTTTCCTAGTTGAACAATAGTCGTCATTTAGGGCCATTAGTCGACTAGTCGCCTGCTTGTTTATCATAGAACCTGTTTATACCTGGTATTAACATCTCTTGGTGATCTGGACACAAGTGGACAACCGAGAAATCATCGCTCACACCCATTGTCTTTCATGGGTCACACACTGAGCGAGCCGCCTGTTAATGACGCTGTGGGCTAATGGGCATGTAGCTACTTCCATGTTTCAGATGATACGTCATGTTTGTAGTCGACCAATGAAGATGAGTTTACATATCACCTTGGGTTCATCCTTCACCTTCTCAAAATGATCCCACACTTTGGATTTCCTGCCCGACATGTTATTAACTAGCCTGTGGAATAACTGCAGGTACCAGCCCTGGAAATTAACCTGACTCCTGTCTGACTGCTGAGCATGGACACTTCCTGTGTCTGTCCTTTCAAATTAAATTCCCACATGGTCCAGTCATATAGGTTTTTATTTATTTTGACAAGGCGCAGCTCCTAATGGAGTTTTTTTTTCCTGCGACTAAGCAACCAATGAAATGTTGCCAAATAATTATTTTTCTGGTCGACTAATGTTTGGTCGACTATGAGGGGGCAGCCAGTACCAGCACTCACCAGAGTGCAGCATACTGTTGGGTGTTTGTGTGCTGTATGTTTCAACAGCAGCATGTGAAATACTACACCCTCTTAATGGGACAAAGTGGCACACAGCAGCAATGTTTGTACTCTTTGTTTTTGTAGACTGAAAAGTTTTGCTTTCCACATTGTGCACATGAACTGTCTATAAAAGGAAGGAAGGAAACAAAAACGCTAGTTAACTATCTCTGAATGGATTTTCTGAGTGCAGATGGAAAAAATCAAACAATATTTGATTACTTGGATACTTTAACGTTGCTAGACTTGTGCTTGGTTCCTTATTACAGAAGCTTTTCCCTGCTGCACTTCCTTACTCAGCGTTGCATTACTTGGCATCCTCTCCCCTCTCCTTTCTGTTGCCCCCCCCCCCCTCTTCCTGCACCTTCCTCCCACTCTTCCTCTCCCTTGCAGCTTATCATCGACACCCCCACCAGCCCAGTCACCAGCGGCCTGCCCCTCTTCTTTGTTATCACTGTCACCGCAATAAAACAGGTAGGACACACACAAACATGCTCGCATTTCTGGGGGAAATATTGCCCGCAACAATTCCCCGCTCACACACACCATCTCCCGGCCTCAAACACACACATACACACACTCTCTCTACCAATCGGCTGCTCTATTATCTGTATATACACATTCCTCTCTCAGCGAAAGGACATGCCATTGAATATGTCTGGTGATGTGAGAAATATGATAATGAATGGTCTCCTCTGTTAATCACTCTAGCTGAGGATCTCATGCCCCTGGGAGATGCATCCTCTCTACCGCGTCCCGCTACTGAGGGATGGGGTACTATCAGTGATAGATGGAGCTGTTCTGGCTAAGGAAGCCTGAGTTTTGCTGGGGCATAAATCTAAAACATGACGTGTTGGCTAGAAATCCAGGAAGCAGGTCACTAAGCTCAGGGAGCACAATGCTAATTAATTACAGAGTATGACTTTCACCTCTCCCCCTCCGTCTCTCTTGATCTCACACTATGCTCTGGCCCTGATTCTCTCTGCACACAATAATCTATATTCGCCGTTTCCCCGCTGCCAACAAACACATTGGCTTCCTCTTCCCTTACAATCTTGTTCTCTATCCCTGTTTCTCTCTCGCTGCTCTCTCAGGGCTATGAGGACTGGCTCCGACACAAGGCTGACTGCTCTATAAACGAGTGTCCGGTGGACGTGGTGCAGCAGGGGAAGGTGGTGAGGACACAGAGTCACAAGCTACGGGTAAGAATGGCCTCATTAGAGCAGTATAGCACCTGAGGCCACAAAGCAACACTACAGTACTGCTGCATAGCTCACTTTCTCTATAACTGCCTCTCACACTCCCCCCTTCTCCTCTTCTCTCCGCAGTCCCCTCTCTAACTTTGTTTCCTTCCTCTCTGGCTCTCTCTTGTCTTTGCCACCAATTAATTGCTCTGAAACTGTAGTAGAGGAACAATTACAGTGTCCCCCCGGTGCACCATGCAAGAGTCCCTTGGCAAATGAACAGGACTGATGTATTTCACAAGTTAGGATATTCCTGTCATCATCCTGTGATGTTCTCTTATGTCATTCTGATGCAACAGCAGATCACAGTTTAGAATCGTGTCTCTCGCTTATAATCCATTTGACTTATTTTATATCAAAACACATTTTCAATACTATTTATGGCTGGCATTTTCAGTAATAACATTCAGTATTATTAGCAATATTACTGCCTTTCTATGTAGTGGTTTTTCTTGTTACTCTTGAAGAGGTCCCTTCCCATGTTGACTACAAATTGCCCACCCACGCTGAAGGGATTTCGTGAAACACAGACATCGAATCCCCCGTTTGGCCGTCTTTATTTAAAACAAATTGATGCAAGGAATCCTCCTAATAAAGGAATACTTCATCCTCCAAATCATCAGTTAATCACCTCGTGTTACGCTGAATTTGTGAGGAAATCTTCACAACTTCACTGGCTGATAATTCAGAAAAGGAGGAAATGATTTGAAGTCACAGAGTTCCATGATTAACAACAGAAAACTCGCACGAAAAACTGACACTGCTTCGCTGTGTGAGTGTTTTTGCTGGCTAGCAAAACATCCTGGCGTAGACTATTTACTGGAGTTTAACAGCCTGTTGCTCACGTGCTGTTAGAAGATTAAGCACGGCTGCTCTTGTCTTTCAATGACCGATCATCCACCACTGACATTATGGTCACGTCTCGTCTCGTCAATGAAAATTAACCATAGATTTCATCTTAGTTTTTATCATCAAAATCTATTTAGCTTGTCGATTGTCTCGCTTTTGTCATGGAAAAAAGGTTGTTGATGAACAATTTGCGTTATAGTTTTCGTCAACGAATTAACACTGGTCTGCAGCTGCCTCGATACACCTTCAAACAAGTAAAGATTATTTATATGAAGAAGCTGCGTGAGGTGTATTTGCTGCCCCCAGTGGTCGACTCATATGTCATTTCGCACAGAAATCTGGGACATGTATTATTAAAACACTCGCAGTTACCACAGGTGTCGCCAAATACACCGGGACAGAAGTCTTAGAGAGTAAATAATTATTATTTATTCTTGTCACTGTCAAGGAATCCCATGAAAAGCAACATGTATTAGCTGCCTCTCAATACTTTGATTTCTCCACCCTGTTTGTCCAATCCCAAATGTTGTCATCCCTTCTGAAGACATTTAAAAATGTGTCACAAATATACATAGATTTTAGAAAAGCTAAATAATCCCGTAAAGCAGCTGGGCAGTGCAGCTTTGAGTAAATATAAACAGACTGACTATTTGTTGCAGACTATTTTAAGCAGCTACGACAGCAGGGCCTTGAATGTGGAGGTGACTCAAAATAAACTACAGTGTCTGTGTTCAGTGTAATGAATGAACACGTCACCCAGAGCAGCTGTGTGGCTCATTTATATGTTCTGAATAGTCCACAGTGGAGGTCTATGGCACAGAGGAGTAATCTATACCAGGCTGGCTTCGACTTCACCATATTTATTAGTAGTCTATTTTTAGTTTTGTTCTTTTTATGAGGTTTGATGTCAATGTGTTGTCATTCTCTATGACATCATGTAAAAAGGTAGTGGCGCAAAATGAAACATACTTGCAGGGTAAATGCATGAACACAGTCAGAACAAGTATAACCTTGAAGCTGTATAGCTTCATCTAAATTGACTAACAAGCGCTGATATAACTGACAGTATCCCAGATATATCCAGTCGGGTGTTAGCAATTGTCTGTGGTCACTACTTCACTATATAAATGACTCTCAGCGCATCTGCAAATCTTAAAAAGTGTTGAATTTAATTTCCTTGATAAAAGGCCATAGATGATATAGATTGATATTACAGGCTGCTAACTTGCTAACAGGCTATTTCCTTCAATTCAGTTGCCTGTTAATTGTCAAGTGAGTTTGTTTGATTAAAAACAACTTGTTTATCTAGTTTTAACACATTGTGAATCTGAGTAATATTATTCTGCTAAAATATGGTTATACAGCATATACAGTCAGATCATCATTATGACTCGTTTAGCCGTTCATACGTCTTTTTAATGAAATATGTCAGAAAACATACCACGTACCTGACTTTTTTTAATCCGGTAATGTTCCAAGCATTTACTCCAAATGACTGGATGGTGAAAAACTGACAAAATTAGCCTCTCCAACATGGCTACAAGAAGTTTCTATCAGGTTTTTATCCATCCGTAAAGAAATGCACTTCCATGCTTTGGCCACTTGGGGCATCATCTATATATTTACATAATAGATAATTGTACCCACCAGTTCTCTGTGATAATTTGCCCGTTATGAGTTTGAAAAATATCTCAAATTGCATTTTACACAGCGTGAAAAAGGTCTTAAAAAGGCTTCAATTAAATTTGGTGAACACTGCAGAGACCCTGATTCTTCAATGCAGATGAATGGCACTAACAGTGTTACTTTTTTGGGACTATTCAGCAGCAGCAAGAATGGTAGCATCACGATACAGTAAATAAGACACCCATTAATATTGTTTTGTTTTATTCAGTCGTCCTAAATCCTGGTAGGTGATGTAAAAAACATGAACCAGCGTCACTGGGCTGGTGTATTACTCTGCAGATATGTATCTTATATCAAACCGGCGTGAGTGAAAATGGAGGTGTCAGACTACATAACATGAGTGTCTAGCTCAGCACCTCCTATGTAGATGCACAGATACGGTATATCTCAGTCTTGTTTCACCACGTCTAATTTCTGCTGCGTCTGCTGCTCCTGTCGAGTGTGCAGATGCTGTGCGGGATGAGGAGGGTCAGCTTAGAGAAAGGTTTCAATACAGCCTCCCAGCCTTAAAGGTTACAGAGTGCTTATAGTTTGTGTTGCCATAGCAGTAGTTTCCCTTGGATTTCATTGGTGGAGAAAGACATTGTACATTGACTCTCTGTCTTGTTCTGTCTTTGTCTGTCTCCCAGCGTTTTCTGTACCAAGGTTTCTCAGTGCCGTAGATCAAACAGAGAGGATTAGAGTGTGGATTGGGAGAAGGAATAATGATGAATATATTAATCATGCAAAATCAGAGAGCGTGTGTCATGTGTATGGTCACCGTGGAGATGGGATTTATCAGAGCTTAAGCTGCTCCGCTCGCATAATCCGTTATGCAACTTCTCAATCCTTTGGAAAAAAAAAAAAAAAAAAGGAGTAGTAAAGGCTGAGCAGATGATTCCCCGCAGGTCTGTCTGTTTGTCTGTTACTATCTGTGTTTACGTGGCGCTCTCGTCAAAATGCTTCTTATGTATTATTGATGTGAAAGCCATTATGGAGTCTGTGATGTGTCTGTCCCGCTCTGTTAGGTGGGGGACATTGTCGTGGTAAAGGAGGACGAGACTTTCCCCTGTGACCTCATCCTGCTCTCCTCCAGCCGCGATGATGGGACGTGTTATGTCACCACCACCAGCCTGGACGGGGAGTCCAGCCACAAGGTGCCGGGAACAGTGCAGGATTTTAATTCTGTGTCTTTTAACTTTAAGAGGGTGACTTTGGTGTTTTACAACCCTGTTTCCCATGTTTTGTTTCCAAGTGACTAATGGGGACAGCAGTTTTTAAATCAGTCCAGTACTGAGCAACACAGACAGAGGGCGAAACAGACTGCAGTGTAACGTTATGCTCCATCAATGTACATCAACTAAAATGTCTTATTTTTGCCACTGACAGGCTCAGATTATTATTCAAAGTGTCTGACAATTTGTGTAAATGATCCTTACAGAGATAGACCTTTTTGTTGAAGAGTAAGATCCTTTTCCTAAAATCAACCTGCGTAGTTGTCCCTCCATTGTGACATTGGAAAGTGTCACATTTATCTTGCAAGTGTACTCTTCTTCAACGCTTTGTTTACTTCCTGGATTTTTCTCACATGGAAATTCTGACCAATCATAAGCAGCTTTCTTGCGCAGGCATTTGATCTGGTCCGCTTGTAAATGCTGCCGTGAGAACACAAACCAACTCTAGGCAATTATACAGCTTTGTAAGAAAATTAGTCCCTGATTCAGACCAAAGCAAGACAACTCTAGGTCTGAAAGCACCCTGAAATGGAGTCTGGTGGGTTTGCCGATACCAACTTCAGGACTGTTTCTGGTCAAACAAAAAAGACCCATCTCTGTGGTGATCCTTTTCATAATGCTGTGACACTTATAATAACAATATGAGCCCGTCGGTGACAAAAACAACCGCTTAGTGAACGTAAACTTAAAAATCTTTTGTCACTATTAGTCACTTCGACACAAAAACATGTGAAAATAAGGTCCAGGTTGAAAAACACAGAACTTAACCCTTTAATGAAAAACATACCATCTTCACCCTAAAACAGTAAAGCTTTATGATTCAGTAGGTCTTTAAAAAAACAAAAACAAGTCAAACAGTTCTCATGTGTGAATTTGGTGCTTGTCTTTATTGTACGTTATGTTTGGTTTTAGAAAAAACAAGCAATTTGGAGACGTCGCCTAAGGCAGACGTAAACTGTGATGCCTTTGTCAGTATTTTCTTACAATGGTTAATCAAAAAAATAATAAGCAGATCAATCAGTAGTAAATATAATTGGTAGTTGCTGACATATACTTATCAATCAACACATGAACTCACACACACACATGATGATGGAAGTGACACACAGTCACACACGGCATTTCACATTTTCACTTCTACTCTGATGTTCATTGATGTCACTCACACGACCGCACGCATGGCTGAGCACACACACACACACACACACACACACATCACAGAGTGTAGCGTAGAGTACTCCACCCACTCTCCTCATACATGCCTCTGGGGTGACCCCCTGATGCGCTCACCATCCCAGCGTGCTGTCCTCTCCTGACCCGGGGAGCAGTCTCTAACAGCTCACCTCCCTGCCTCACCCAGTCATTTAGAAAATCCGCTGGAAGCCAGACGGAGGAGTCAAATGAACCCTGCTCTCATTAGTGGCTGCGGGTGACATTTTCCTCTGTTGTCTTCTTCTTCTTCCCCCCTTCTTCCACCTCTCTATCTCAGACCTATTATGCTGTACAAGATACCATGGCCTTTAGAACAGAGCGGGAGGTGGATTCGCTACATGCCACTATTGAATGTGAACAACCGCAGCCTGACCTCTACAAGTGAGTGTGACACTGATGTTCACTGATGCATCTTTGTGAACATATTATTATCTGCCACCTCTCAGAAGTGGATCTCCCCTTGTTGCTACTCTTGATTTAATTTTGCTGTGACTTTTTCGCAGATTTGTGGGACGCATCAATATTTACAAGGACAAAGAAGAGCCTGTGGCGAGGTGAGTACTTTTAATTCTACAAGGCCGGTGCTTTTTCTCAATTAATCAAATGTCTTTAATGGTGTTTGTGAAATAAGGACAGCCAAGGATTCTGTCTGTTTCATTCTTGCAGACCACTCGGGGCTGAGAATTTGCTCCTTAGAGGAGCCACACTGAAGAACACACAACGTATTTATGGTATTTATGGCAGGCTCATTCTTGAAGATGGTAATGTTCAAGCTAAGTTAGAGGAAAGGCTGATGTCGTTTCTCTCCCCTCAGCTGTTGCAGTCTACACTGGCATGGAGACTAAGATGGCGCTTAATTACCAGTCTAAATCTCAGAAGCGCTCCGCTGTAGAAAAGTATGATTAACGTCCCCACTCCTTTAACTACATGATTAAGATTTATAGCGGGATCAGTACATTTCCTCTTCCCTCCTTGTGATCTTCACTCTGTCTCTCTGCAGGTCGATGAACGCCTTCCTGATCGTGTATCTGTGCATCCTGATCAGTAAAGCGGTGATTAACACGGTTCTGAAATACGCCTGGCAGTGGTCTCCGGACCGAGATGAGCCCTGGTACAACCACAGGACTGAGAACGAGCGCCAGCGCCACGTGGTCTGTTCATCAACCTTTAAACTTAAAGGGACAGTTCACCCCAGAATCAAAAACACATATTTTCCCTCTTACCTGTAGTGCTGTTTATCAGTATAGATTGTTTTTGTGTGAGTCGCCAAGTGTTGGAGGTATCAGCCGTAGAGATGTCTTCCTTCTCTTGAATATAATGAAACTAGATGTCACTCAGCTTGTGGTGCTCAAAGTGCCAACACATACATCTGAAAAACTCAACAGCAATATCTCTCTCAAGAAATCATGACCCCGTTACTCAAGATAATCCACAGACCTTGTTGTGAGCAGTTTCATGTAGGAACTATTTTATTTCTTCTAACCTTTGCATCTCTGGTAATGCTCATTCTCTGCTTAGTGAATGTGTTAGAAGACACCAGCATGCCAGCAGAGTAAACACACAGGCCTCAACAAATGGTAGCTGTCGCATTGCATTATAAAAAAACAACACACCAGTCACCCCAAGGTTTTTAATGTTTACAGGCCTGTGGCCCTGACTTCCCTTGTCATGAAGTCCTGCCTTGATTGATAAAAAGAGAACTCCTTTTCATAACTGAGCAACTACTTGACCCACTTCAGTTTGCATACAGGGCTTGTCATGGCGTCAAAGATGCTACTGCCTCTCTGCTGAGCCTTGTTTTAAAACATCATGAAGGAGGTAAAACACATGCCAAGCTGCTATTTGTAGATTTCCCGTTTGCTTTTTACACGATCCAACCCCACATTTTAGTCCACAAACGTATTAATAATTTTAGTTTGAATTTTCATACTGTTGGGCTGGATCCTTGATTTTGCTTCCTGGCTGCAGAGAGTGAGGGTGAACGGATGCATGTCAGGATACCAAAAAACCTACACCTGCCAATTGCATCACTGCACAGAAGGAAGTGTTCACCTACTCATGGGGAGAGGCTTGTGCTTGTGATAGCGCAAGATGTAAACATTAACGGTGTCCTCCTTAGCTGAGCTGTTAGCTAGCTCAGTGATGCTAGGTGAGCTTGCTGTAGATGCGCGCTTCCTTCTGCATGGTGACACAATTTGCGGGTGTAGTTTGGGAGAAAGAAAATAGTTCCGACATGAAACTGCTCACAACAAGGTCTGTGAATTATCTTGATTAACCAGGTCATGATTTCTGGAAACTGACATTGCTGTTGAGTATTTTAAATGTATTTTTTGGCACTTTGAGCACCACAAGCTGAGTGTCATCTAGTTCCATTAAATTGGAGAGAAGGCAGACATCTCTACGGCTGATATCTCCAACACTCTGCAACTGACACCAAAACAATCTAGACTGATAAACAGCACTACAGGTAAGAGGAAAAATATGTGTTTTTGATTTTGGGGTGAACTGTCCCTTTAAAAACATAGTCTTGACATCCAGTCCCAAATCTAATTTCCCTATAACTTCATTGCTGTTGTCTTTCTTCCTCCCCTCTTCAGGTGATCCGAGCATTTACAGACTTCCTGGCCTTCATGGTCTTATTTAATTACATCATCCCAGTGTCTATGTACGTGACGGTGGAGATGCAGAAATTCCTGGGCTCATATTTCATCACCTGGGATGAAGAAATGTTCGACGAAGAGCTGGGAGAGGGAGCTCAGGTCAACACCTCTGACCTGAACGAGGAGCTGGGGCAGGTACATGAGCACACACACACACACACACTCGAACACACACATTTGCATCTGCATTTCAGCTATCTGCAGACGTGCCCTCGCCCTACCCTTTGTCTTCCTTCCCTCCCAGGTGGAGTATGTGTTTACAGATAAGACGGGCACTCTAACTGAGAACAACATGGAGTTTATTGAATGCTGCGTCGATGGGAACGTCTACATCCCGCATGCCATCTGCAACGGCCAAATCCTCAGCGCTGCCTCCAGTATAGACATGATTGACTCCTCACCTGGAGGATACAGGAGAGTAAGTATGTGTGTAACTAAACCAAACAGGCTTCTAAATCCAGCCTGAATAGACTCTTGGCTGTGCTAACACTGCTGCTGCATGAAGATGGAGACAAGAGTAAAGAAAACTCTCAACATATTTCAGTCTGAAATGTGAGTGAGCCATTAGAGGATTAACTAACATGTCACGTTTTCAGGCAGGAGGACCGTTAAAGTAATTAGCCCTGACATTTCCATATACACAAATACTTGTTTTGCTGATAAACACAGTAATGATGCAGCCTGTGTATAAAGTTCATGAACACTCTGACATTTCCTTTGTAACCCATAAGTGTTGGCTGTGTCTTACATGGGAGGAAAAAAGTCCTCTGGTACACAGAAAAGTGATGAGCCGAGCATTTCTGGCAGCAGCAACAGTGATTTGTTTAGATTTAATAGAAGAAAAATTGTGTAGTCAGCATGAGCAGCAGAAGCCACCACAGATGACCAGAGAGAGGAGAGAGCACTTTCTGCCAAAACTTAGAGTGCAGAAACTTCAGAAAAAGAAAGATTTTGTAGATATGCTGCTTGGGTTTCTCTCTAATTGTGGGAAATGTTGTTAAAAAATAGCACAGTAATGACTTAATAGCAGAAGTGGGACCAAGCCATTGTTTTGCAAGTCTTAAGTCCTAAACAACTCACAGCTCTTCACCAAATGTAATGCCATTTCAGTCAGGAACACTGAAAGAAAGAAAGCTTATTTCCATTTGCAGTATTATATTTGGCAGTATGGGTCTGTTCTGGGGCCTCTCTGCCTTACCTAGGCCTGTGCAGAAAGCCTCTTCACGCGCCCACATGGAAAGCCTAAGACAGAAAGGGCACACCTCTCTGCCCTTCCATGTGCAAACGAGAAAAGCCTAAGGCAGAGAGAGCAAACCTTCCTGCCCTTCCACGTGCAAACGAGAAAAGCCTAAGGCAGAGAGAGCAAACCTCCCTGCCCTTCCACACACCTACATGGAAAGGCTAAGTCGGGGGGAGCAGCAGCAAAGACCCCCCTGGTACAGAGCAGAGCAGCATCAATGTCAAATATAAATGACCTTGATAAGCCATCACAACATGAAAAGGGGGAGCTGGGTTGGAGGCAGGTTGCAAAGTGGCTTGTAGAGGAAGCAGCAACAGTAGGCAGGCCAGAGCAGTTTGAATTGTCAGCTTGTTGGGAATCAAAAGCATTGTTCGGGAAATGAAGGAAAATTAATTCATTCGAGGCACACTTTTTAAACAACATACTTTTTAGTCTTTGGGCTTGGGTGGGAAGGTATCAAGTATTTTCAAGTCAAAAGGCTCGAGTCCAAGTGAGGTCATGAGTCACTGGTGTTAAAGTCCAGGTCGTTGCAATTCTTTTTAAAATTTTGTCGAGTACAGTCTAAAGCTATCATATTTGTGACTTGAGTCGGACTAAGTCATGTCACGTGTGTCCACACCTCTGCTAAATGGCACCAAACATGTCCATGAAATGGAAAGAAACTTCAGGATTAGTGGGTTAAAAATTTAAAGGATGCTGGGAAAACCAAAATTGGGCTTCTAAAGAAGTTCTGACCTTTTGCATTTCTTTTTACTGATGCACTATTGAGAAACATTTACAAACAGGGAAACTTTACTGAGCTCTCTTCCAGCATAGTGTAACATAAACAGGCATTTAGAGTAGTGATGCTGTGTTTGCCAAATTCCTACATTACCTATGATATGGAACAGTCTTTTCAGGGTCGCAGGAATGGAAATTAGTCATGTTGTGTTCTGGTTTTAGAATGATGAAGATACAAATTAGGATGGGGGCCCTACAGGATGATTTTTTTCTTGGCAACTATCATGTTTTTCCCTAACCATGTATGGATATTTAGACATTCTCTTATCTCAAATGTCTTGAAAAACAGTGCATATAGCTGCTGTAAATGGGAGAAAAAAAAAATAAAAAAATCAACCCCCTAGGTTTGGGCTGAGCCTCGAATGTCTACAACATCTGTCTCCGCCCCTGTGACAAAGAGTTTGTTTTGTGTCTGTAGGAACACGAGGATCTGTTCTTCCGGGCGCTGTGTCTGTGTCACACGGTGCAGGTGAAGGAGGAGGAGACGGTGGACGGCATCAAGAGAGGCATCCACCAGGGCAAGCCCACCTCCTTCTACATCTCCTCCTCACCGGATGAGGTGGCTTTGGTGGAGGGAATGAAAAGGTAAACACGCGATTTGCAAAATTACTTTGCAGTAAGTAAGCAGGCAGCGTGTCTCTTTTGTTGTGTTGGCTCTGCACTCTAACAAATTGGATGTAAAATACAAATTGTTCAGAGTTTCAGCTTAAATTTGAAGGTGTTTACATTCACATCAGATTAACAGCATCAGGACTGTAACTGTTATGTTTTTTAATAGTCCCCAATTTTTAGGGCACCAGGATAAATTCAACTTTAATCGTTTTGTTTGATATTTAGAAAGTAATCCTTTGCTGTCAATCACTGTCTGAAGTGTCCAACACACACACACACACACACACACACACACACACACACACACACACACACACACACACACACACACACACAAACACACATTAGCATAGACTTGATGTCTTCCTCGCAGCCTGCCAACAACACGCTACTGCTTTGAAGACTTTTTCTCTGTGTTAAGGATCATTGTGCAGTTAAAATGTCTGTCCCAACATTAGGGAGCAATCAATTCTGCTGCACGGTACTGCACGGCTCTCGCTCTTTTTTGGT
Organism: Epinephelus awoara; assembly: GCA_035609425.1. NCBI lineage: Eukaryota > Metazoa > Chordata > Actinopteri > Perciformes > Serranidae > Epinephelus > Epinephelus awoara. The sequence continues at coordinate 26,699,822 of CM069307.1, forward strand.
TTTCCGTCCAATATTTTAGCTACCGTCAAAAGCAAAAAAAAAAAAATTTTTAGAGATATTTTGGGGGGGGCATTTTCAGCCTTTAATGGATAGGACAGACAAGTGTGAAGGGGGGAGAGAGAGAGAGAGAGAGGGAGTGACATGCAGCAAAGGGCCACAGGCTGGAGACGAACCCGGGCTGCTGCGGCAACAGCCTTGTACATGGGGCACCTGCTCTACCACTAAGCCACTGACGCCCCAAAAGCAAATTTTTTATTCACTCGACCCAGAATTTTAAAAATGGCAGCCTGCAAAACTGCACCGTACACTAAGCCATGCAGATGTTCCTCTGTCTGGTTGCAGATGAAAGGACTCTGCAAGACCTATTCTTTTAAGTAACCAGCTTTGTTTTGTTCACCTGCGAATATTGAACTGACCCATGTACAACTTTTTTTGGTTCTGTTTTTCAGTCCTCTTTATTACGCTCGTTCTTCAGCTCAGGGAGTGTGTGCTGTGTGCTACTGGATAAGCTGCTAAGTGAGAGTCTGTCATTTCTTGTTGCGACTCCAGTCAACTCGTTCCTCTTTAAAGGTCTAGTGTGTAGGATTTAGTGACATCTATTGGTGAGGTTGCAGATTGCAACCAACTAAACCCCTCCTGTGTGCCAAGTGTGTAGGAGATCTATAGTGGCAGACACAAAAACAGAAATGGCCCTATGTGGAGGCATTCGGTGTGTGTCGAATCACATACTTTTTCTTTTTAATTTTAGTATGAACTGTTGCTGCCCTTAGAAAGTACGTACTGTTGCATGCATGCATGCAGTTGACATACTACTTTCTCATAATTCTACGTCCTGAACTTTGACTCTCTTGCACATATATTTTGATACCTTGGAGATAAAACACCGATCACTGAGTTTGCCAGAGACGGCGATCAACCTGGAGAGCTCTGATGTTGTTGCTACTTTGCAATGTAGTATATAATTTTAACTTTGAAGTTATAGCTGTGTACAAGGTAGATTATAACATATTCTATGCTCTGTTATTGCTATTTTCATTGTTATGTCCTTTTGATTATTTTGTTCATTTAAACACTTAATATTCCTGTTATTACTATTTGATCATCACTTACTTGAATTTCCTGTCAGACATCATTGCAATTTCTGAGAGCTGTTAATCACCTGTCAGCACGCTGTCATCTGTTTGCAGCTCAGCTGATGTGACGTATAGTCCGCTGTGCAGTGGATTGTGGGTCAGAATAGCCAGAAAAGCATGCAGGCTTACATACTGCAAAATCTGATTGGATGTAGTAGAACATCCTGGTATTTGTGGCATATTGCATTTCACCTGCTGTGTATTGGGAGGTACTAAATCTTTTTCTGGCACACTATACAATATGGTAGTATGGGTACTGGAATACTTAGTGTTTGGTTTGTCCATTCTGGGCTACTGTAGAAACAAAATGGTGTATTCCATGGAAGAGGACCTGCTCCACATGTAGATATAAACATAATTAATTACACACTGGACCTTTAAGAGTCACTCAAAATAAATAAATAAATAAATTTGTAAATCTAAGGTCACTAGCTGAAGATAATGTCACAGCAAATGATCAGCTGAGAATCCCACCTGCACTGAGGGAACACTATCTGCAGTGGATAATGAAATAGAGGAAAGGACCCGGTACCAAATTGAGTTGAGCCAAACCATGCAGTGGAGCTGAGGCTACACACTCTCAAACACCATAATTGGTGAAGTTTAGCGCTTCATCCAACACGAGGGAGAGTGTGTCACAGCTGAGAACACAACACACTGGTGAATCAAGCGTTCACATAGCCGGTAGAACACTAGGAAGTGATTGCTGCTGTGAAAACTTTACAAAGTAGTGAAACGCTGTCTCATAGCATTATAAGCTGTGCTATTTTTGGCATCACATAAGCTATAAAATGAGTGGCTATAGTGTTCAAACTGGACTCCATGGATCATATTGCTGTTGGGAGAAGTTTCTTCAGGAAAAAAATCATGGTTTGAGTGTAAAATAAATAGATTTCTGCCAGAAAGGCAAACTGCTGCCACGTGCAATCGTATTTCATCTGAAGCAGACCCTTACGTTGTTTTTAAACATGGTGCTATTTCTGGTCTGTACGTGGCCTGAGACACGTAAGACACATGATCCAACATGCCAAGTTACAGTTTGTTGCTCTCTGGTATTGCTGTCGCTGGTGTGTACTGTAGCGTGATACACGTGAATAATATTGACACTCACACATAAATGAATCCTTTCCCTCTCTCCTGTTTTCCCTCGCTGTCTTCCCCAGGCTGGGCTACACCTATCTGAGACTGAAAGACAACTACATGGAGATCCTCAACAAAGACGATGAGATTGAAAGGTTGGTCTGTTGTGTGGTTACACCACAGGAGACAGAATAGGAGTAATTCAGTTGATGGAGCTGTGGTCGTACATCAGCCGCCCGCAGAGAGAGGGCTCTCAGATTGTGTTACGTGTTCCTACAGAGGTTACAAACAACCGCAGAAGAGCGGGCAGAGGGTTGTTTTTAGAAGCTGCTCGATCAGATCAAAACGCTCCGACTGATCTGGAAGAATGAAAGGCGGCGAGATTCCATTAGAGAGTGGTTTTGTGGAAAGTGTCTAATGTTCTGATCCGTAGGAAGGACTCATGCAACCAGGCTCTCTCTCCATCACTCTCTGCAGTGGCCTGTCAATAGTGAGCTATTTTAAGGAGGCAGGGGAGCTGGAGAGGGGGAGGAGAGGAGGGGTGTGTGTGTATGTGTGTGTGTGTGTGTGTGTGTGTATGTGTGTCCAGCGGATGCTAAGGCTTTGCAGGGAATGGAAAGGCAAAAAGACTTCTTCTCACACTTGCTATTTTTCACCATTAACAGGGACTCTGAATCGTTTGGCCCTTTACAGAAACAACCAAGATGCCTTTAATTCAAATCCCAAACCGCAGACTGATAGTTTCAGTCTGTATTATGGTTCACTTCACTTGAATTACAGTTTGCATATTCAACAGTTCAAGGATCATCTACAACTCTCATAAAAACAGACACGTGGATCATTCAGTCAGAAGTGGTGAATCTGCAAAAGGCACTTGATGCAAGTGACCTTCTTTAGAAACTGTGGTATATAATTACTTAAAAACCCCAAAACATTATTAAATGTTATTGTACTGCAAGAGAATCATAAAAGTTTCTCCTAAAGTAACCTTTTGCTAAACAGCCTACACCCTTGAAAAGTAGATCAAAGCCTAAAATTCCTGTTGGCTGATCTTCTTCTTCATATCAACACATTCCATAAAAGTTACAGAACAGAGGAGATAAAAGAAAGTGTGCAAGTACTGAGCTGGTCTGAAGTGGACTAATGTTCTTTGCAATTTGCAAGAATTTGGAAAACATCATTAAAGCTTACGTCACACTAGAAGACTTTGAAAAGACTTTTGAAAGACTGAAGTCTGACGCCTCTCACATCCAAAGACGATGTGAGGTTAAGTCACAAGACTGAGGATTTTGCAGGGTCAGTCTTTACAACTGGAAAACTAGATTCCTTTTAAGATTATTATGGCAAACTCCCTTTAAGAAATATGACATTAACAAATCCTTACATGTCCCAAAAACATGTAACTCTCGAAGCAAAAGATAAAAGACGACAACACTCTTGTTTATTTGGCATCAGTATAATCCATAGAGATAAAATGTATTTGCTTACAAACTTTACAGTTTGGATTTTGTTGCCTCCATTGCTCAGCTGCACTTTTTTAGTTTGAGAAGACTGTGGGAATAAGGGGCAAACCATTTCAAAAAAGATTTCTCACCACAATAAGTCCCCATTAGGAGAGAGTTAGTGCCTCGAGCGAGGGAGTTCAAGTATCTCAGGGTCTTGTTCACGAGTGAGGGTAGATTGGAGCGTGAGATGGATCGGCAGGTTGATGCAGCTTCTGCAGTGATGCAGAGGGAGCTGAACCGGAAGGCAAAGCTTTTGACTAACTGGTCCATCTACGTCCCAACCCTCAGCTGTGGTCATGAGCTCTGGGTAGTGACCGAATGAATGAGATCGCGGATACAAGCGGCCGAAATGAGATTCCTTAGTGGGGTGGCTGGGCTCAGCCTTAGAGATAGGGTGAGGAGCTCTGACATCCGGATGGAGCTCAGAGTAGAGCTGCTGCGCCTTCGCGTTGAAAGGGGTCAGTTGAGGTGGTTCAGGCATCTGATCAGGATGCCTCCTGGGCACCTCCTGTTAGAGGTGTTCCAGGCACGTCTCAGTGGTAGGAGGCCCAGGGGCAGACCCAGTTCTTCCTGTGTCAGCGTTTTCTCCAGGTGCTCCAGCTTCCTCCCACAGTCCAAAGACATGCAGGTTAACTGGTGACTCTAAATTGTCTGTAGGTGTGAATGTGAGTGTGAATGGTTGTCTGTCGCTATGTGTCAGCCCTGTGATAGTCTGGTGACCTGTCCAGGGTGTACCCCGCCTCTCGCCCAGTGTCAGCTGGGATAGACTCCAGCACCCCTGTGACCCCCAACAGGATAAGCAGTAATGGAAAATAAAATAACTGAATAAATGACTGCAATAAGTGTCGATCAGATGCATGCTGAGAAGGTCTAAGGCCAGCTTAAAGAAGATGAATGAATATCTTAACAAATACTAGGAAGTTAAGAGAACTCTTGTCATATCAAGACTGTCTCTCCTTCAGGTTCGAGCTGCTCCATGTACTGAACTTTGACTCAGTCAGGCGGAGAATGAGCGTCATCGTCAAGTCGAGCTCAGGTAAGATGTTATACATTTTAAAAATCCATGATGGGACACTAGATTGTTTTGCATTTTGTTTTAAATGTCGTTTGTGTGTGTTTTTTGGGGATCTCAGGAGAATACCTGCTGTTCTGTAAGGGGGCAGACTCGTCCATATTTCCTCGGGTCGTGTCTGGGAAGGTGGAGCAGGTGAAGGCCAGGGTGGAGCAGAACGCTGTCGTAAGTACGCAGTTTGACCATATAGATATATAATGTGTTTGATGATACATACATAGGGTAACGGCAGAACAATGACTTGTGTGTAACATGAAAAGGGTTGTTCAGTAGCCCTGAACACTGACTCTGGATAGGGTCATTCATGTTTTTGCATCGGCCACCGTAGTTCTCCGACATGCTTGGCACGCAGGAGGAACCCGTATTTGACGGACTTTAGCAAACTCGCATTGAATCACGTGACATTACATAACATCTACTGCAGCTACATTTGAAGTCGCAGCTTCAACCTCTCTCCATCTCTCTCATCTTCTCCGTGACGCAGGAGGGGCTGCGGACTCTGTGTGTCGCTTACCGAAGGCTGTCAGAGTCCGAATACCAGGAGGCACGTCATCACCTGAACGAAGCCAAGCTGGCCCTGCAGGACAGGGAGCAGAGGCTGGCGCAGGCCTATGACATCATCGAGAGGGACTTTGTGCTTCTGGGCGCTACGGCAGTGGAGGACAGGTTTGTCACCATGCAGAGAGAGAGACAGAGAGAGAAGGGAGGGGGGAAAGATTTAAAAACAGTGCAGCAGCAGGGGAACAAAGAGGAAGATTAATGAGTCATGAAGCTCTTCAAAGTATTGTAATGACTCATGAGAAGAGAAAAGATTCAGTCTGAGCTCTGAGAGGTGACTCACTACTATCACTGCTCTGCCTTTGTTTCCATTTTTCCTTTTTATCTTCTGCTCTGTTAAAATATGAGATGTGTTTGTCTTCCTACAAGGTAGAATTCAGTATTGACCGGCATAGGGAGTTTTCCTCAGCTGATCGATTCTGCTGACAGTTTGCCTTCCTGGTAGATAAACCGGCAATGGGCAGGGACAGGGGGTGGTCGTGCATTGATAACTTATCACCAGTTGGTAATTGATGGATTGAAGTTTTGATGAATGCTTTAACCTACCCTTCTGGGGGCTGAAACACTTATTGACTTATTGACGCGCAGGCTCCAGGAAAAGGCTGCAGACACCATTGAGTCACTGCACAAGGCCGGGATGAAAGTTTGGGTCCTGACGGGGGACAAGATGGAGACGGCGGCGGCTACCTGCTACGCCAGCAAGCTGTTCCGACGCAGCACGCAGATCCTGGAGCTGACCAAGAAACGCACGGAGGAGCAGAGTCTGCACGATGTTCTGTTCGAACTGAACAGGACGGTTCTCAGACAACGCTCGATATCTGGGTATGAGATCATGCCTGTGTGAACCTGCAATGCTGATTATTTTTTTCCATTTAATCATTTGGTATTTACGACATCGGAAAATTGTAAAAAAATAAATTAAAAAAAGAGAAAAGTAGAAAGAAAATATATCGTTCTGTCCAACCAGCAGCCTAAAACCCAAAGACTTGCAATTCATTAAAATTTAAGAAAAGAAAAAACAGGAAATGATTACATTTAAGAAGCTGAAATCGTCACATTTTTGGTATTTGTCCTTGAAAAATGTCTTATGTTGTGTTGACACAAAACATGATAAGAATTTTCACATTGCCTTACTTGAGTGAGTTTGAGCGCTAGATTATTTTGTGTTGACTCGCTTCATACACCCGTGAAATCGCTGAATCAATAAATGGCTGTGTGAAAAGCTCCTTGTTGATCCATCTGTGATATTTTGTTCCAGGTTGTCAGTTGACTGCCTCGACTTTGGTCTGATCATCGACGGGGCCACTCTGTCTGCAATACTAAAGCCCAACCAGGAGGGAGTCAGTTCTGGCAACTACAGAGAGATCTTCCTGGAGATCTGTCGCAACTGTAGTGCTGTGCTCTGCTGTCGCATGGCACCACTGCAGAAAGCTCAGGTAACAGAGAGCCGGACGTCACTTTAGAAATACACTCCAGGCACATTCCTAAATGACAAACAGTGCTGGTGACTGAAGTGGGTCTTTGGTTCTGCAGATTGTGAAGCTAATCAAAGCCTCCAAGGAGCACCCCATTACCCTCGCCATCGGCGACGGGGCCAACGATGTCAGCATGATCCTGGAAGCACACGTGGGCATAGGTGAGCTCATTCACTATGATAGGTGGCTAGTGGCTAAAACCTGTACTGATATAGGTGCTGCTGCATTTTAAATCCTGGGAATGAGAACTGTTACATACTCCTACAAATTCAGCCAATAAAACGTGTATGCATTAGATTTATTTATGCACATCTGCCAACACATACAGCAGTACAATGCTTTTTATGAGGCAGTATTGGCTCACCTATGCACTGTTTATACTGTTTATTAGTTTGGCTTTAGTCTCTATATTTAGAAATCCACCTCCTCAGGTTACACTCATGGTTGTGTTGCATTTCTGATCAGCTTTTATGCCACCAACCTGTTTTTCCCTCAAGGCATCATGGGTAAAGAGGGCCGACAGGCAGCCAGGAACAGTGACTACGCCATCCCCAAGTTCAAACACCTGAAGAAGATGCTTCTGGTTCATGGCCACTACTACTACATCCGAATCGCTGAACTTGTTCAGTACTTCTTCTACAAGGTACAAGACGAATGCCTTGTGCACTCCACTGGCTCACACATTTTAATCACTTTATCGTAATTCCCAGTGAAACACTGAGTTACAAAGAACCAGATTTTTGCAGCGACTCTGACAGATTACCGGATTCATGAATCCCTGGTGCAACATTCTCTCCTGGATTCATGGCTACGATGATCAGTGTGGGCGGCTTCCACAGCAAGCGGTGCCCTGCCAACTGATTCATTTTTTCCTTTTGGCAGGCCAGCGCTGTGCGGCCCACTCAGTGAGCTTATAGCACACAATCTCTGCATAAACAGAAATGTGTAGATAGTAGCATTTTTAGATTCTTCAAATCTCTTCACGTGTACTTGTCACAAGCTTATCACTTTTTCTGTGTGTTGGTTTTTTTTCTCTTCTTAAATCTTTTCCAGAATGTATGCTTCATCTTCCCTCAGTTCCTGTACCAGTTCTTCTGTGGGTTCTCCCAGCAGGTACGTATATTTATACTCACACAGGGCTACCAGCTGCAAGTATTATACAATAAACTAGCTTCACATAGTAATTAATGCTGTTACCAATGGATCAGATGACTTTGTGTGGTGTAAAAGGTGAAGCCAGAGAATTATCACCCTAGTTTTTACCTTACCTTTTTACTTAAGTTTTTACCAATATCGGACCAAATGGATTAAATCTTGATAGTGGAACAAGTGACTTTGCGTGGGGTTGTGACAAAAATGTATCCACTGATATATAGATGTCTCCTTCCCAATGTAAGTCCATAGGTCTAGTCTATCTTTTGGGTCCCAATTGGATCATGTGAAAAAGACCTGCAACTGAAACAGAATCAACTTTTAGAGAAATGCCACGCAATGTCACGCTGCGGTCGTCAATCATGTAACTGCCGATCACGCTAGAAAAACGCCTATAGTCCATTATAATCAGTAATGCAGTCATTTCCAGATGTCTGATGCTGTCTGTGTTGTGTTTGTCCCTCTGCAGCCTCTGTACGACACCGCCTATTTGACGTTGTACAACATCAGCTTCACCTCACTCCCCATCCTCCTCTACAGCCTGGTTGAGCAGCACGTCACCATGGAGACACTCAAAAGGGAGCCCTCCCTGTACAGGTGAGGTCAAAGAAAACGTTGATGCAGGTCCTCTGAAATTTTTTTTGTTTGTATCTTTTTTGTGACTTTTATATGGATGCTCTGAGAAGCAAGTGAGGAAAAAAAATAATTCTGGGCATTTATTTTCTAATTCTGATCAATATTATATCACCTTCCTGTGATTATGGCTTAAGAGCTGGTCAAAAAATGTTTTTCACAGATAATCTTTCAAAGTTCCCAGTATGTTTTTTTCCATATATGAAATGAGTGGGGGAAGAAAATGCAAGGTGAAAAAAAAAATGCAATGATTAATTTTCTAGCATTTTTTAAATGTATTTATTTACATTTATTTATTTATTTATTTATTGTCAAAATACTTGATGACATGACAGAAAAAGAAAAAAGACATTACATTAATGTTACATAACCTGCTAGCACATGATATATGTCTTGTGTTTAGAGTATGTAAGAATTAAAACTCACCTCAAAAATATATTGGGGTAATGAAAGGATCCGGCCAGCCAGCTCCAACACCTCTCAACAGGACAGCCTCTCTCTCAAAGTGACCACGCCCTTAATTATGCTGAACCTTAAGCCTTAATAACATTTTAACAGGATCGTTATAAAGAAATCACCCCCTGTTGGGTTGTGTGTTTGCACCAGACTATAAACGTGTTTATTTGAGCTGTAAAGTTGGGCAATTTAACATGGTAGTTTTTAGGGGTTTGCTCTGTTTTGCAACCAGCCCCTAGTGGCCAGTCAATGAACTGTAGTTTTTGGCACTAATGCATTGGCTTCACTTGTCAACCCTCTTGTGGCCAAAATTCGTATTACAACAACAAAAAATTTAAAAACCTGTTTTCACGGAGAGGAACAAACAAAAAAAGGAAAATGGCTCACCTGTTGTTAAGTCATAAACACAGGAGAGAAAATAATTCAGATCAGACGTAGGAAATGAATGTCCAGATTCTTTCTCTCACTTTTATGATGCAGTGTTTGTTGTGTTTACTCATCCACCTTTTTTTCTGTTCATCTCTCGTAGGGACATAGCGAAGAACTCCCTCCTCCGCTGGCCGGTCTTTCTGTACTGGACGTGCCTGGGTGTGTTTGACGCTGTTATCTTCTTCTTTGGTGCCTACTTCCTGTTTGACAACACCACCTTCACCAGCAATGGCCAGGTGAGCCTCTGCCTCTGCGTCTCTGTGAGGCAGTGAGATCTGTCATTTGATGGAAGGAGCAGAAATAGAGCAGCTTGTGGGGCATTCGAGGTGTCCTTTAGGGAAATTAAAAGAGAATAATGGACACAAAGTTAGCGCTTTCTTTTACGAACACTCATCCATCTCCATTGGATTCTCATGAACGAGGAGTTAAGTGTTACAGGATGACTTTGTGGCCATGTTTTTGTTATTATAGCTCTGTAACAGTAAGGTTTCTGTCCCGGCCCGTCTGTAGGTCAGCAACATTGGATCTCCATTCATATCGACAACGCAATAGCATCTTTCTCTGTATTGTTAATTTGTATCATGTCAACTGTTTTCGATTGCCTTTGGTCCTGTTTTTTAAGTTGAAACATCCTGAAATTCATTTTACCCTTTGTCCTGATTCCTTTCTCTTCTCTTCCCCCCTCCTTCTCTCTGCTTCCTCTCTCTTTATTTTGCTCCTCTTCTCCTTCGTCTTCTTCTTCCTCTTCTTCCTCAGCTTATGACCACCAACACACAGATGGTAAGCCTGTCTCCCTCCCTGTCAGCTCTCTCTGTCTTTCACGCTTTTTTAGTTCCTGTCGTACCGTTTAAGCTTTCAGTTTGACCGTTTCATCCAGTTTCATCCCTTCTCACTTCACATCATCCATGCACTTTCATTTGAATGTGTAGTTTTCTAGTGCTCCATTATTCCCCCTAATCTCTGTAAAGCCCTGAATCCCACACAGTACCTGATCTTAACAACTCCACTGACATAGTAGAAACCTTAGACGCTCCCCCACATTATCCCCGTGTTTCGTTGTGGTAGCATATAGAGTAACGCTGGTATGTACTATAGATTAAGATCCAACATCTGTTTGTTGTTCTGTCTAATGTGTTTGTGCATCTGTGTTTGTGTGTGTGAGTATTTGTGGTAGCGGTTCTCAGGGTTGATTGGTTTTTTTAATTTCACTGCTCCAGCATCCAGGGGTCGGCTGGACTGTTTTCATCCGGTGCTCTTTGTGTACTGGTGACAAACAAACAAACAAAAATGAATAAAGCAGGTTTTAAATGTAAATTCTTGCTGTTTTTCGGATCCGTAAAGGAAGGGATTAATGAAAGGAGGAATTTCAGGAAAGATAGGCGCACTGGTACCAACATACAGCTGTGGTTATTACGTAAATTCCCTGGTTTCTTTTTCTCTCTCTGTCTCCCTTCACCCTCCTCCCACTTTCATTCTCTCTCATTCCATCTGTTTGCTCCTGATGTCTGCTTAAACCTCTCTAGGATTTCAGCAGGTAGAAAGATTTTTAAAATGAAGTGAAGTGAAAATATTCTCAGTTTATCGGCCCCCGAAGCTTAAAGGAATGCTTCACACCCCAAATGACTATTTGTATATCACTTACTCACCCTGTGTGATGATGAATTTGTGAAGAAAATTTAAATTTGGATTTTCTCACACGCCTCCAAGGTGTGTGAGAAAAAATTCTTGATGAATTACAGTTTAAGGGTCCACTTTTAACAACAGCAAAACTATATCAAAACTTCCATTTACAAACTCTAAAACATCTTGTGCAGTATTAAATTCAGTTCAGTGAAACTTTGTTAATCCTGGAGGAAATTCTTGTGCTAGAGAGAGCTTTAAATTCCAGTAACAGTAAACTCAGTAACCACAATTTCAAGCAATTCACAACCAGACAACTATAAAAGCGTTGTCGATCAATCAGTTGTAAAATGACAAAAAAATGATCAGACAAGACATTAATCTATCACTTCTTGGTACACATATGTACAGAAATATGAAGACAAATGGAAAATACCATAAAATCAGAAAAGAAACAAAAGAAGAAATACTAAGAAAAACTAATAATAATAATTCAATTCAATTCAATAGAAATTCTTGTGCCAAAAATGCTTCAGATAACAGTAACACTAAGTACAGTAACCACAATTTAATAGAAAGGAGTACAATCCAAGTCTCATTTATCTGGTTGAATGCTCAGTACTTAACAAACAGACAGCCCTATCTGATGATATCCCTATCTTAACTTACATATGCTCTCTTCAAAGCCAGACTCCATTGACAAAATCAGTCATTTTACCTCACTGAACACTGGAGCTGCTGGTCTACCACTCCCTCAATCAGTTAGTTTTTTTGTGTCATTGTGTGAGTTAATGTGAATGCAAACTAACCCTTTAAAAACCCCAAATCACATAATAACACAAGCTAACTACCTGGGCAAGGCAGCGGTAGATCAGCACCTCCCGTGTTCAGAGAGGTGAAATTGCCGTTTTTGTCGATGGAGTTTGGCTTTGAAGAGAGTATCTATGTTTCATCTTCAGTTTAGTTTCAAATAAGTAAAGTTTGAGGCAAAATTCATGTGTTTGGGAAGTAGTCAGCATATGAATGGATAAATGAGACTTTGCTTATACTGTACAAGTTGTGTGAGACTTTGCAAACAGATGATTCGATAAAGTTTCGCTGTTGTGAAACGTGGACCCCTGTGACTTTCATCCATCAAGAATTTTCTCAGTTTTTGGATTGTTCGTTCCCCAGAGGCGGGTGAAAGGCAAATTCAACTAAAACAGGGTGAGTGACTGATATACAAGTGGTGGTTTGGAGGTGAAGTATTCATTTAAAAGAGACAAACAGCTCCCCTCTCACTACAGTAGATATGATAGACTCTCTATATGGACTGTAAAGCCACAGGATGTTCACTAATCCATGGATGCAGGGTGATCATGGTGTGTGATTGATGTGGCCTCTAACCCTCTTCTTCCTCTCTTTCCCTTGCAGATGTTTGGGAACTGGACATTTGGGACTCTCGTCTTTACTGTGCTGGTGTTCACCGTTACTCTCAAGGTGTGTGAGCATATGTCTCCAGAAAAACCCCACTCATGTCTATTATGTTGCGTAATTCCTGCATGTAAATGAGCTCATTACTGTACAGTTACACATGTGCCTCATCGAATGCCTGCGCGAGCTTGCGGCACTTGTTAATGAGCATGTTACATAAATGATCGACTACACTGGGCGCTCAGTTTGCACAACAGTAAACCCTAAAGGCACGGGCATTGACTTCATCGACTGGTTGTGTGTTTACTATGTATATATTCTGTTTGTTTCAGCTTGCCTTGGACACACACCACTGGACCTGGATCAATCACTTTGTCATCTGGGGGTCACTACTTTTCTACGTTATTTTCTCTCTTCTCTGGGGAGGCATCATTTGGTATAATACGCTTATTGGTTTTTAAGCATGTGTAATTTTTATGTAGATTTAATGAGGGCACTTCTGACAGCCTGTTCTGTCTTCCCTGTTGCTGCTCAGGCCCTTCCTGAACTACCAGAGGATGTACTACGTGTTCATGCAAATGCTGTCTAGCGGTCCGGCCTGGCTCAGCATCATCCTGCTCATTACGGTCAGCTTGCTGCCAGATGTCATCAAGAAGGTCCTCTGCAGGGCCCTGTGTCCCACAGCCACCGAACGTGCACAGGTAACATCTTGGCAGCAGCTCCACAGTGAAACCGAAAGCTTTACTTGTCGTGTTCACAGGTCAGGTGTTAGATTTGTTCTTCCTGCAGTGCATTCTGCTTCGCTAAAATCATTAACCGATTAATGCTTTCCCATTTTTATGATAATTAAAATTGTGCCTGATACAGTGAGTAGACTCCTCTCCTATGTGTGCTAACATAGTCCAGTAAATCTGTGGTTGGGTCCAGAGAAAATTGCAATAGTAATCATTCAAGGTGTTTTTTGTGATCTCTTGGGACATCCAAATAACATATTAAAAATACACCATTATATATTTAGTGCATCAGGGTTAATTCAGGGCTTGATCTCTGCTTCTGAACGTGATATTTTCATATAATTTGTCTAAACTTTAATATTTTAGGATGTTCTTTCACATATAACCATCAGATGTGACCTGTTCTGAATGTGTATGTGCAATTATGTGGAACCCGTACCCCAAATGATCTCATCTGAATCCAAACAAAGTCAGTAAAATTAGATTATAAAGCATATTATCATTCAATTTAATTTTCAGCAAATACAAATTTGTTTTTCCATGAAAACTGTGATGCATATCAACACTCAGACTGAGACCTTAAATGAGACCAAACCTGACATACGCCGTGGTTTTGTCGTTTTTTGGTTAAACTGTTGGTGCCATTGAAGATTGATACACACCACACGATATCGAGATGCAGCTCAACACAGTGCCGTATGGTGTCGGCTCGGATTGTGAATGACAATGAGTGTCGTACGCGATAATCCATCGCTTCATCTCGTGTAGTGTGTCATAGTAGACCGCAACCAACACCACATCCGGTACTGTGTTGTTCTCGACTTCTCCCGTCACTTTGACCAATAGAAACAGAGCGATCTGCTGCCGTAGACAACTGTATGACAACAACACCCCAGGGTTTTAGATAATTCCTCTAGGGATGTTACTACAACAGAGTAGAAAAGGAAAAATGATGGTGTGACACAGGAGAGGCACTTTGTCAACCCACTAAGCTTCCATTAGCATCAAGCTAGCAGACAACGTTCTTTCTTCATAATGGAGGATATGAAGTGATTAAATTAAAAAGTGGTAGCTTTTACTTACCACAATCAAATTCATTTGAAACAGACTACATTATAAACAGGCTACTGTTTATTATTCCCTCTGTATTTCTATATTTTTACTTTTGATCTGCTTCCATTTGCCTTGATAAAGTTAATGCATTGCGCCCTCATTTCAAACTCAACACTTCCTGAATCAGTTTCAAATTAAAAGTTGAGAGAATCCGTTCATTTTTTTCAAAAGGCTTTTATTTTGAAACATTTGTAGGAACTTGTGGACGACTCAGTGACTTGCATGTTTGCGTACGGTACTTCAAATGAAGCTCCTGCCATCTGGTGTCGCTTTTTACGTTACTACAACAACATTTCGGCTGGCACGTGAACAGACACAGTGACTGAAATGATAGTAAAAATAATAAAAACAGGACAAGAATAACCCGATGACATCACACACTGCGTTAAAGATGACTGGGGATGATTGGTGTAGACCATCGTCTCTGCCAGCCAAGTCACGGCACGATTTTATGACTCCACAATCGTCTAATCTGACATAGTGACTGTCGGAGCAGACAAAAATGTTGCGTAGTGTGAACCAGGCATAAATCCATGAAGGTATATTTTTAATATATGAAGCAGGAACCAATAAAAACTATGAATCATTACTACTGCAATTTCTCCTCAGTCAAGCCCATTTTTGAGTTAGACTGACTGGACTCATACTTAATGTTTGGACTGTAAGAAGCCATATAAGTAAGCTGCGAATCTATTCCACTCAATTAATCATCCAGGAAGACCATTTGGATCCCTAATAGCTTTGAGCAACAGCGTGATTTAGAGTGACTTTCTGTTCCCTGTGGCTTAGCCTCACCTCCCTCTGAAGCAACCTTCACCATGAATGGGGAAAAATGAATGAAAGGTCTGACAGATTTCTCCCTGCTGTGCTCTTTCTTCTCTCCTCTCCCTTCTCGCTGCACCCTGATGGACAAACCATAATTCTCACCGCCCTTCATCCTTTCCTTTCTCCCTTTCCTTTCATTCACCTGCCTTATCCTCCCTTTTCTTTTCTTTTTCCTCCCTCCTCAACACCATATCCCCTCTCCTCTCCTGTTTCCTGTGTGACTCTGCACTCTACGCTCACTTGCTCTTTCGGGGTAACTGCAGTCCACTCGCCCGTGCCTTACTGTGGAGCCGTCCACCATCTTCATGCTTTCTCAGTCCTCCAGCAGAATGAGTTTCTGATTGGCCCAGAGAGACGAGAGAGGAGCAGGAAGAGGAGGTGACTCTCTCTCTCTTTTAAGCCCTCGTCTCTGTATGCATGGTGGCATGTCCCAGTGTAGACCACTTATCTCTGTCTCAACACCTCGCTCTATGTGAAACTAACCGCTAGGGTGCTATACTGCTGACAATAGAAGTGTGTATTTCCTGCCATTTTTCCCCTTCCCTTATATATTTAATGTGTTTTATGTTCCCTTTTATATTTATTATTTAAGATATTTAAATTCCATGCCATGTTTTTTTTAATGTCTTTCATGTTGTCACCTTGTTATGTATTTTTGAAATGATTTTGGAAGATGTGGGATTAATTTTTCTACTGAAGGATTTGCAGACTTTGGTCAACATAAAACCCCAGTTTGACATTTTTTGTGTATTGTAGAGCTGAAAATAATAATCGATCAATTGATTTTAAAATGAAAAAGAAAATCACTATGTTTTGATAAAAATATATATATATATATTTTTTTTTTTTTCCCATTTATCAGACATTAACATAAGCTATCACCTCTTGGTACAAATGCATACAGAATACTGAAGAAAACTGGAAATTATCAAGACAAAAAAGATAAATATATATATATATATATATATATATATATATATATATATATATATATATATATATATATATATTAAAAAATAACTAATAATAATAATTTATATAAAATTTATATTTTTAATTATTTTATTTATTATTTAATTTAGCCATACATTTTATTAAAACAAATATTTTATGATTTAAAAAAACACACACACACACATTAAGAAAACATGCATCATAGATTATTTAAGCACATATTAGGACAGACCACCTGTAGAGGTATGAGTTCATCGTTCCAGGCCAGGTAGACTGTGCACTTGGTTTATTAATAGGTCTCACATTTTATAAAAATCTCTTAATGGAGCCGTTAAGGGTGCATCTGATGTTTTTACAGCTCAATGGTCTGTCACATCTTTGATCCATTAGCTGTGTGATGGATGTGTTACTTCCTTCTATTTCAGTCGAATTGAGCATCTAGCTAATAAAGTAGAAAAGGAAATGACCTTCTGCAGGTGAAATGAGTAATAGTTTAAGTAGTTTTAAAGCAAAAATCCAAAAGCTCCAGTTTCTCCAATCTGAGGCTTTGTAGTTCTTTTCTGTCTCATATCATTATGTCATTGTAAATTGAATATTATAGAGTTTTGGACAAAAGCAAGATGTTTGAATACGTCACTTTGGGCTTTGGGAAATTTTCTCTCATTTTGGACATTTTGTACTCCAAACCATTAAGGCCCCAATCACACAGAAAGCGGCTTGCCTTTTTAAAAAAATGCCACTAGTGAAAGAGAAGTCTTGGCAACCACAGACTCACCTCCTTATTGTAGCCTTCTTGTGTAAACAATCTGCCCTTTATTTATTTAGTTATTTGACACTAATTAGTATCTAGCTCCTAAAATGTTGAGGCAGAGGGTGCTTGCTGTAGCTCTGGTTGAGGGTGAGAGGCTGTCAGTAGATAGTGTTTTGGGCACAGGGAAACAGAGATCTATATGGGTACATGAGACCCTAAAAAAGAGGGTGGATGGATCATGGGGAGTACCACCAGTTGGTCCAGGAGCTTCTCCTCCATGATGGCTGTTTCCAGGCATATTTTAGGATGACGCAGGCAGTTTCTATCGTCAGGCTGTTTAGCGCTGGGTATCCAGCATCCACTACCACCAGTTTCTCCTCCATTGTTTACCAACTGTAAACTTGTTGTGACCACCACAGAAGGCCCGCCTCTCAAATCATCTGATTGGACAGTGGAAAAAAAGATGATGTAAAAATAGATGACGTGGGGCATTTTCCACTTTGAGTTGGAAATCTTTTCAACTCGAGGCGTTCAAAGCGCTCAGGCAAGGTGCTAAGAGTGCAAAAACATGAGGGATGTGGTGGCGCAAAAACCGCGAGCAAAATGCTTCATTCTCATTAAAAACTAAAATGCTGTCTGTGTGATCAGGGCCTAACTGAGACAATAATCTATCACAAATTCGTCGAAGACAGCTATTGGATAGCCTGAATTTCATTTACACTAAAGGTTTTCAGTCCCATAAGTGCGGGTTGTGATGTGAGTGTCATCACTGCACTGAAAACCTTCCCTGTCACATTGTTAGTGTTAAGAGACAGACAAAGCTTTGATGCAAAGTTTGCTTTAGTTTATTGGTTTAAGCTAACCAACAAAAACAATTCTTTAAAGTCCATATCCGTCACAAGATACCAAAGACGGCAATCCTGTTCTGTAGCTGCATGGATCAGTAGGAATGTAGAATTTTTCAGTTTGGTGGTTCTCACATTTTCCACACAAAATCAAATGAGCTGGGAGATGAAACCTGTTTAAAAAGGGTCACTTGAAACCAGTTTTAAGCAGCGTTGAGGTGCCAGGTGTGAACCACAGTCAACTTAATCTGATACACTCAGTCGCCAGTTTATTAGGGAGCTGAAACTATCCTAAAACAATCCTGAAAGAATCCTAGTATGTATTGCAGGACTGACACATGGTCTGAACAGGTTTAGTCATCACCTCCTCTCCTTTAACGTCATCCACAGAAGGTAAGGACAGCGGGGGCCCTGGAGGGCTGTGTGGCTCCTGCTGGTGGAGGGGGAAGCAATGAGAGGAACCCGCTCCACCCTGATAGGACCCGTGAGGGAGACAGTGGAGAAAAAGCTGCTAGGACCTATGACTCCATGATGTCACACAGCCACAACACCCCCCTCAGCAAACCCTAGAGCACACCCCCGTAGGTGGGCTAGGGTCACCATGGTAACAGCACACAGAGGGCGTTGGCTGTGGGGAGTCGGGGTCTTAATGCTGCTGCCATGATGCTTCCTGCTGCTCTGCACTGCATGGGGCATGCTGTCGTGCTATGGCTCAGGCTGACAGGGGGACGGGCCTGTATAACTCAGAAATTTTCTTTCATCAAACCGATTTTCAGGAATCACAATCTCCAATTAACTCTGCAGTGCTGGGTGCAAAGCGCGTCGTGCTTCTCACTGCATGTGGGACGGGAATTAGCTTGATCTGGGTAGCAGCCAAATGAGAAATGTTATCCTCTTTTTATTAGACCCCGGCTACTTAAAGTCCGTTGCCACTTGCCATGTGGGCTCCAACAAGTAGAACAAGTAGCAGGCTGGCTGTGAGTCGTCTGTGGCTCTGGACTGTAGCTCAAGGGAGATGTGAAAGTAAAGCTAGAGGAGCTGAGACTGAAGGTTCTGGGTCAGAGAAGGTTTAGATGTAAAATTTGAGATGACTGTCAGGTTTTAGAGGTTCACACAGATTTAGTTAGTAACTGAGGTCATGTTTTATTAAGCAAGGTCACCAGTAGGTTACCAAATCCAACGCTGATGTAACAGACAAACTGATCAAAAAAAATATACAGGTTACCCAGGCTGAGTCTCTGTTGTGCTGATGACATCTGGTGTTCGAAGCGGGAATAGCAAGTTTAATTTAATTCTGCATTTCATGGGCATGCCTAATGTAACATGAACATTAATAGTAATTGGGATTTTTAGCAGGTTACTCATACATTAATCAGTAAATTCTGTCAAGTTCGCACAATTAATGGATTGTTTTGTCCAGTTTGTTCGGTAGATGTGATCCATAACAGGGTGTTTTGTTAGTTGTTTTTTGCACAAAACACCTTATGTTTTTTCCTTAATGGGAAACTTCAGTATTTTTTAACCTGTCCCCTATCTTCCTATGTTTTTGTGTCTTACTGGCTAATTTTTTAAAATTGGTCCGCTATCGAGCAACAGCGCTGCAGCAGGACGCTGCGAACGGGCTGCAACGTAATTTTATTTTGCTCTATACATAAGAGCAAGAAGAGGAGAAAACTAAAATACTTAATTGAACATTTTTTCAATTAAAAAGAGAGAAGTAAAAAAAAAAAAAAAAAATTGTCCTATTGTATAACCAGAGGCGTAGGTTTCATTTCAACATTGAGCAGAACACATATGAAACAGGGGGTTTGAAAAACAGGAAAATCCCACGAAAATTTTGAGCATCCAACACTTAATTTCCTGCATTCCAGTGCTTATTATGTACCAATTTGTGCTCCTGCTGGCCATGAATGTTGTTAGACATTAATATTTGGTTGAATGTACTGAACATTATAAGGAAACCCTAAGGAGAAGTTTTAAGGGTGTTTTGTGCAACCAATATCTGAATTTCTAAGAAATGTATTAAACCTTCTAGAGTTGTCACGATACTAGAATTTATAACTTTTATACAGCACCTTAAAGAATATCAATATTCGATACACTGGGAAAATTTGACATTGAGAGCATGGCATTTTAAAAAGATAAATATAACAAGACTCTAACGTGACGACAAGGACTTTACTTTTCTTGGCTAGTATCAGAGAACAGCAGAATGATTGTAGTAAAGAGAGCAAGAGAGCACAGCTGGTGCTGGTGTCAGTACTGCGAAAACTGTTTCAGCTATTCTGAATTGATATGCTTTGATGTATCAATATTTTTGAGATTGCTTAAAGCTTCTGACTAAAACCTTGCTGTCTGATCTTGTGCATCTCACATCTCACTCACCTCTTCTGTGATTTAATCTGCATGGTTCATTTCTGTTTTCTTTAAACCTCCTGCGTTTTGGATTTTCTCGTGACGATGCGTCCTCCATCTCTCCACAGGTTCACAAGAAGCTGTCGCGGGGTGGTGTGGCCGAGTCGACTCCACTGTCCTCTCGTCGGTCCTACAAAGGCACGAGCGCGGACTCCTCTCACCTCCACCTTGGCGCTGTGGAGACGCTGTCGCTCCGCAGGTCTGACCCCCTCCCCCAGAAACTGCTGGTCCACTTGGCAGAAGGCGGAGGGGCAGACTTGTGCTCTCTCAGCCCCTACATGCTCCGTCTCTCAGGGGCAGGATTTGCCTACTGCGCTCCGGGGCCGGAGACCTCCGTGTGAACGCAAGGCTCTGAAACTATGAGTGTGTGTGTGTGGATCTCTTGGGCTGAAACATAAAGTGCATCTCGAGATGTGCAACACAAGATCTGCATCTCAAGGAGGATTTATACAGCAAAATACACACGTTCACACACATCAACCTCCATGCTGAGTTCACCATGTGCATTCTGTGGGCTACACCTGAATGAACAACCCTTTAGATATTACAGCCCCGACGCCTCATCTTCATACTTTAACATCTTTCTGTTTCAGTGTAGTCCTCCGTCTCAGTCTCATCGAAGTTCCTACTTGACTTGACAAAGTCCAAGAACAAAATGGGAACCGTGTGAAGGTGCATTGTTTCATGCACTGTGGAACTGTCCTGTTTCAGGCCTTTTTGTACTCCTGTCCTCATTTCTAGTCTCCCATTTTTGCCTGTTCCTCCACTTCCGTGTCCTCTTCGCTTCTTTGTTAATGTTCGTCCACAACATTTAATGTACAGTACGTGGTCTGGCCAAGTTAAGGGGCAGCCGTCAGCCCTTTAGGTGTGCGTGCGTGTGCATGTGCGCGAGTGTATGCATGAAATTTGCCTGTTAACGTATGTTTGTATGTGACACACCTTTGCCTTACAGGTAGCCACACAGCAGCAGGCTTGGAGCCAAAGGAGAAAGGTGTTAAAAAATTATATTAATAATAATAAGAAAAAGCAGAAGTGGTGTATTACAAAGCCTTACACACACACACACACACACACACACACACACACACACACATACATACATACACATACATCAGCTAAAAGAGAAAATCTGAAGAGGGATGTGCAGTATTCTCGCCACCCTGCCTTAATTCATACATTTTAGTATTTCTAGGTCAGTTTCAACATGTTTGTGAGCGGACAGGGAGGTTCAGAGGGCATACATGTATGGTACAGTGTGTCTATTACTCCTCTTCTTTTACCCTCACGACTGTGTCGACTTTTGTTTTTCTTACCTGCCGGTTGTAGCATGTCGGATCTCCCTGCTGCACGTTGATCTGCTCTTCTCTCCATTCACCCCAGACCTCATTCATCTTGAACCACGTCACGACACCTTTTCTTTACCCCCAACACTGTCCCGCCCCCCGTGTGGCCGTGTCGGCTCACAGCAGCAGCCCGAGACTCGCGGAGTCTTTATTTATGGATGTCCTAAATGCTATCCCTCACTGTTTGCATTGTGCTTGTGTGTTTGCTGCCATGCTCTGTGTTATGCAAAAGTTAATGTAAGAATGTCATGTCGAGGTTTTTTTTCTCTGTGTTGCATTTATCAATGAGTTTTTCTGTATTGTTCTAAAATTATTGATGGCAGTCACTGTTGATGTATGGATGTAACTTAAAGAAAACTTTTGATATATATTGTAGTGAGCAGGGGTGTTGATGTAGTCTGTCGTACGTAGGAGGGAGACTTGAATCGGCGATGTCACAATCAAATCGATAGAATGTTGAACTGATTTGTCCATCATGTCCTCCAGCTGACGATTGTAGCTCATTATGGATGAACGTCTTTTCTGCATCTCTAACATCCGACGTCCTCTTTGTCCAAAGCATATCTGTCTAGTTGCACAGCAAGTGACTGACTCGGGAAGTCTTGAATGTCCGATTCCGAAGCATTTTTGTATGTTTATACAGTTTATTTTCATACACATCGCCATCTGCCAACATGTATAGATTTAATAACAGGTGTTCGGTATTTTTTTACTGGGGCACAGATGATTTATTCGGTTGGAGGTCTGGATTTTTTTTTTCACTCAAAGCCTCCACAAGTGTTTGAACTTTCGGGGGGCTCAACGTCCTGACCTCAGTAGATTAATAGAAGGGCCTTGGTGCTTGTTATGCAGTGTCCCACCTCACTGTGCTGTTGCCATAATCTATCCAGACATATTCTACATGTCACACACCAGTCCTACCACAGGAAGGTCTATTTTACTTTACGGGATGGGGAATTCTTTGGAGTCATTCTTCAAACGCAGCTCCGTTTTTTCACGTCTACTCGTCATTTCTGTGTTGTCCATTGTGAATATTTCTTTTGCTACTTTTGTATCCCAGAGAGAAGATTATATTTTAACTGTTAGAATGTGTGTTCAAGTTTGTAACCAAAATTAGAGCAGCATATACATTATATGATTCATTAGAGATTTACCAATAGGTCTACACACTGCACTTTGTTCTACAGCAGATCAGTTTTTCCCCTAAAAAACAAGGTCTATTGTCTGTCGACTAGGGTTTATAAGTGTTCACTCTTCCTCACAAGTTATTTTTCTAAGAATGTAGTGGGTGAGAAAAAAAAAAGTGACCAAATAACTTGACTAGGAACGGACTGTCTGTAGCCTCTGTCTCAAACTGGGTTTCTTGCACCAGCCTTCTACTGCTGATCAGAATGTCAAACTGCTTTTTCTAAGTCCATCAGCAGAACAGCAGGTGCTCGTCCCGTCACTCCTGAGCTTGGCAAAGGTCTGAAATGTCGACTTCTGTGCTCTGAGCGGCACGCCTCATATCATACCTTCAGTACAGCACTGTTTGTATTACTAAACAGGTTTTGAGAATTTACTTTTTGTTTTTGGATAAAGATTTTAAAAGTTCACCTGTTGACTTTTTTGCCAGCCTGTCTGTAGCAAATGAGGGCAAAGCACTGTATTGTCATTCTGCTTGTAATAAAGAAAGAGTGAAAACACTTGTCCTCTTTGTTAATGCTGTGCGTTATTAATGTCATGTAATATCTGTTCAGATTTAGCATTTCTCTGCTGTTACCCATGCCTGCCAGTATTTCTGTCATTTCAGACCCTGCATGCCCTGCCTGTCCAGAAGATTGACCCTGCAGTCATGTTACTTCTCGGCTGGGAAAATTAACCTGAATGCCTCGAGTCGGAACAACCACAGTAAGTCAGCAAAAACTTTGGTACATGAGATGGCGTAAAATCATGGTGGAGGAAAGTAGCCTAAATGTTTGATGTTTGACGATAATAAACCATTTATTTATTCACGTATCAGACAATTTTTGTTTGGATCTATTTTGTAGTATTAATAAACTTTATTTGGATAGCACTTTTCAAAACACAGTTACAAAGTGCTTTTTGGGACAGAAAGTGGTATACACCAAGATAAAAACCACAATAACATACATAAATAAACACTGAATATAGGGTAAGACCAGATAACATTTTGGTCATTTTGTTGATAAAGTTATTTATTAACATTGGTCAGATAAAGCAATATTTTGGGACCAAATAACTTTGTAATATAAGGCTTCAAACTGTCAACGTGCTGTTTAAATGATCTGAGCAATAAAATAAAGCATATTTGTTGTTTACACATTGCGACTTAAAGCTCATGAACACACCAGAGGGTTTTTTTTGCCTCAAACTTGAATACATTCAGTACATGAAATATGTGTATTTCAGATTTTCTGACTTAAGCATTGTGTGTAAAAATGCATCTATTATACATCTACATCTACTACTATGTATTTCAACACTAACACTCGTTAAAGGAAAATGTCACAAGATGAGATGTGTGTCTTTGTGTTCTTGCACATGCGTCACAGTGAGGACCATGTATTTTAGCAACAAAGCGAGGGCATTTTGCAAAGTGAGGACATTTTGGCCAGTCCTTATTTTTTCAAAGGCCTGTTTTAGGGTTAAGACTTGGCAATGAGGGTCCTCACAAAGAGAGGTATAAGAATGTGTGTGTGTGTTGGGGGGTGTTATTGGTTTGGCTATTGTTATTACCACTTGTCATGGTTTTGTGCATTGACAGCACTGAAAACTTTCTTATTCAGTTTCTGCCTTATGTGATGTGCCGGGTCAGATATATGACTTAAATATATTTTTTAATTCAAATGTGAAGCAATAAAGTAGCTTCCATTTAACAAGCTAATTTAAATCACTGTTTACATTTTGTAAGTTTAACAGGTTGTCTCCAAACGACAAGCGTTTGCTGGGCCAAACGATGATTGGTTGGACCTGAAGTATCCAATGAGATGCTTGGACTCATCACCCAATCGATTGAGGAAGCAAACAATCAACAATCATAAGTGATATATCGTAGGCAACTGGACTTGCTTGAGTTTCTTGAAGATGTTTCGCTTCTCATCCAAGAAGCTTCTAACAGACTGGTGCAGAGTCGCAGGCTGTGTGACCCATGTGACCCGCCAGGCTTTCATGTGTGTCGTTAGGGTTAGATGGGTCCAGGTGTGAATGGGTGTTAAGTCGTCTGGGGAGGGATCCCAAGACTGCATTGTAGGTGGATGATAAGTGGTGTAATAGGCCACCTCCTCTGTTTAACGATGGTCGCTCCAGTTAACTGGAATGTTAACGTCATTGGACCTTGATCCATCTTACCCTAACAACACACATGATAGCCAGGTGGGTCAATGACTGACATGTGACCCAGCTGATTCTGAAACTCAGAGCTCACAGGTTACCTTAACGACTCTGTAGGATTCACACACACACAGAGTTTAGAGCCTGCAACTCTGCACCAGTCTGTTAGAACTGAAGAACTTCTTGGATGAGAGGTGAGACTTCATCAAGAAACTCAAGCAAGTTCAGTTGCCTACTTAAGATTACCATGACCTGGATGACTGAGAATCTTCACAGACAGCAATCAACAGCAACAGCAACCCGGTAAATTTGCTCATCAAATGGAATACCCTATCATCACATACAGCAGACCGCAGACCTCCTGTACTGTGTCAGCAGATCTGATTATTATAAGTGACACTAGGCTTGTTTTTTTGGAAAGTTGCTTACAAATATCAGTAGTCATGGGTTATGTTTTTGGGTCTAATTGTTTAAGTGCAGTAAATTTATGTGTCTGCTCCCTACATGTCTTTAGTTACATAAAGTTTGGCTTAACTCCATCTAAATGGGCTTTTTTATGTTATCATCAGCCAGCCAACATTTGTATGTGAGTCCCATGTGGGTAGTAAATGAGCTGAAAAATGTGCCCTATATAGGACTGTCCATGGATTCCATGATGGCCAATTATTTACCCAAGTGGGCTATGCATGGGTTATGTTAGGGCTACTTGGGTACCAAATGGGTATAGGCCCAAAATGGACATCTTACCTGGGGCCCACTTGGCTAAAACCACCCATGTGGGCAATTGGCATGGGGCCATTGTGTTGCCTGAGGACAGTCCCATATAGGGCCCATTTTCAGCTCATTTACTACCCACATGGGCCCCACATACAAATGCTGGCTGGGCTGATGTCCAGATCCAACCCCTGCGGCCCTGCCTATTCCCATTGATACAGGTTACAGTAAGAACGTCCAGATTCTGTAAGTGAAAAATCAAAAGGGGTTCAACTCTTAGATGTTCAATATCTAACAAAGTTATGGTTCAACACGTGATCACTGATAGAGATATTAAACTCAGCACCATCAATGTTCTCGTCAATAGCATTTCTGTGTGTCTTGCCTGTTAAGGGCATTTTAATAGCTCGGCCATTTGTTTTGGCGACACTGCTCTCCTGTTGTGTTGTTAAATTTCTACAACACATTTTTGTTAAAGGATGGTCAAAATATCACCTCTAGGATTCATTAGTCATAAGGTTAGATACCATTGATATCATGGTAACTTCTCTACAGACATATTTATGAATCCATTTTTGGGTGTCAGTGTAGTTTCACACTTGAGAATAATGTTTAATGTCTTTCTCAGAGTAAAATCTTAAATCTTATATTTTGCACTGCCTTTTACAGATGGTGCAGTCTTTCATCTAGGGGTCACTACACAGACCTAACAGTTATCTCAGTTATCTATAGATGAGGTAGAGGTGATTATGCCTCTACTCTGGATATTTTTCAGTTCCCACAGCTATGTGGAATATCTTCCTTTTGTGTCAAGTTGTGTGTTTTTAGAAAAAATAGTCTTGAAAAGATGAATCAGTTTATGATTAATGGAGTACAAGTGAAGCTCTAACATGTTTAACATGTCAGTTCATTTCAAGGTTTAAACCTTGTATAGAAATGGTGATTACCAAAAGGAGTATAAACCTGAAAGTTTTGCAGTCTTATTGTAGTAACCAAACCATTTTTGTCATAACCAAGTGTCGTCACATGGTGGCAATGCAGCATAACCAGTGGTGCATGACCAGAAAAGATTTACTGTGCATCTTTCTGCTGATGACAATATACCATGACGCAGCTGTTATGCCCCTCCTTCCACACTGGGTGTCGCTATTGGATCAGCCGTTTGCGTGAAGCTGCAACGCTGACCTTCACTTCCCTTCCCCCTCTCTGTCTCACAGGTCTGCACAGGTTTGCACCATCATGTGTGCTGAGGCTGAAGCATGCATGTGTGAATGAGGCTGCCTCCCGCTCCACCTCCTCCCCATCTCCATCATCGCCGGCGTCCTGCGCTCTGCATCCTCCTGCAGAAGACTCGCCACTGCAGCTGGGGCTTTCACGGCTGAAGCAGCTTCAGCATCACTCCCTCATCCGTCCCTGCAGCATCCTCTCCATCCTCGAAAGCATCCATCTCTCACAAGCATCCCAGCACCTCCGAGCTGCACACACCCCCTCGCTCTCGGCTCTCTTTCGCACAAGACAAGAGCCAGGCTGTCACATCCAGGGTTAGTGTATCCTGCTGCATCCCCCTCTTCCCTTCTGCTTGGTCAGGCTTGCCACCGCCAACAGTCCCCCTTTCCCGTCCTCCTCATCATCACCCACTCTCCGAAGCGCCGTTCAGGAACAAGCAGGCAAGCTGTCTCTTTTTCCCGCAGAAGTGTCTGTTGGCTGGGCAGCTGGTCTCCCGCTGTCCCTTTGGAGGATGATCCTGTGGATGAAGACGGAGGAGATGGCCCTGGGGGAGCTGCTGGAGAGACTGAGGACAGTCACTCAAAGCATAGGTGGGTGACAGCAACACACTCAACACCAACCGTAGCCTCTGGTCGTTGTATTGATTGTAGAAGCTTATGCATGTTTGTCTGAAATATATGTGAAATATTAATCAGCATGCGGCCACAAGAAGAGACAATACTGTGTCTCTTGCTTTGTTAAATTTGGATAAAATAAAAGATGAAACAAGGGTTGATAAAGAAAAAAGCAGGATCGACATGTCAGTGAGATACAGATCTTTGTTTCTGCAGGAAGCCAGGTTTAATGTGTTGCTGTTCAAGCTGTTTCTGCCTCGAGCTAGGGAGGTGTTTCGCCAGTACGCTGTGTTTATGTTACAAGACCTGCTTACACAGTTTTTGCTTACGGTGGAAAATACAATATTGGGTCATAGTATCTGATCCATTACGAGGAAAAAGTAGTGCCTGGTGTTGTGACATAAGAGCTAATCTAATTTGCAAGGCAGTCAGATAATCACAGAAAAGCTCCCTGTGTTATAATTTCATATTTATAATATTAAATTGTATTAAAACTGATGTCGTCTGGATGCTGATGTCTAAAATTTGTGAAGCGCAGGCTGCAGACAAGCTGATGTGTTGTAGTACTGTACCTCACTGCCCTATTTTCTCAGTGCTCCACCCTTACAGTGTTGTTTGATCGGTAAAGGTGTTGCGCGCAGAAATGGGAGACAGTGACCTATATATTATTCTACAGCCACTGTAACCCTGAACTGATTACATGACATGGACATGCCACCTCAGGTAGTTACATCACAACTTGGATGTTGCTGTCAGGGCTGTGCTATTGTGTTTGTGCAAAACTCTGATGTGTGTGTGTGCGTTGGCTTTTATATTTGCTCTTAGCAGTCAAAGCGGTTGCAGGGAAACATTTGCGGCCCTTCATTTATGACTTCAGTCGTCAAAAGAAAGCTATTTCAGGGCCGTCTTTAGCTGACATGAGAATCCTTTTCCAGACTGAAGATGTGACGTCCTGCCTCATGATTTATTGCCACTGACTGAAGGACAGAAATTTCTCCTTGATCAAACTAATGCCACTTATTTGTATGAGTGATATCTCTGATGTTTGCCTCTCTTCTCTTTTGATCCATTTATAGAGATCTCCTTTAATCCACTCACTGCCGGCACATAGCCAGTCTCATAGGCACACACACAAACACACACACACACAGAGTTGGGCACAGTACACCTTTCATTATGTTGTGTTGATCTTGTTTCATCGGAGGTCAGTGATGCTGGTCACGTATAGAGAAGCCACAGCTGCTCATTTACAGACAACTGAGTCATATGGTGTTTCAGTTTTCAGCTCATGATTATTTTCAGATGCATTTGTAGAAACTGTGTACGTACAGCTACAGTATGTGTGCAGAGGGAAGAAGAATGATGTCTAGTATATTTTTTGCATGATTTTTTAATCTTCTATCATGGCGAAGCTCTTGCTGCAATCATTAATCCAGCACAGTGGGCTGTAGTTGCATCTCCTCCTCCTTAGCACCAGAGATGGTGAGAGTATGGCGGCAGTGAGTGAGTGAGTGGGTGGACGTGAGCGAGGAGGGGGGCCGTGGATATGCAGACACTAGAGGAATAAAACGGAGCAAAACTAGTACAGGTCTGAAGGAGAATTAGGAGCTGCATCACGCTATGGCAGACATGATAAAAACAAAACTAAATGAAAATTATATTTAAAAAAAAAAGGGAATAATTTTCTTTTTCCATACCCTCCTGAGACCCTGTGTCCTCATATGAGCACCTAACATTTAAGGTTTACTTGACCTTTCACTTCATTCTACTTAACTTAGACCTGTTGTCCTCATTTGTGGACACTTTTTTGTGCAATCATAGTAAGACCACGATACACTAATCCATGTGAAAACAAGATGGCAGCCATCTCTGTCAAGTCAGTCTGCAGCTGCTCCCGACACAAAAGTGGACAAGGTCCAAAACCTGATCACATTTATGGTTGAAACTTGATTATTTTACTGTCCAGTTTTGAGGACATTTGGAAAATGAACATCCGAGGACACTCTGACTTATTTATTGTTGACAATTATACTTATCGGGTCCTACTGATCCCAAATATCTGGGAGAAATGAAAAATACATACCAAACAAAAGGCTTGAAGTGCGTGACATTATATTAAAACATTTGCAGACAAAGCAGCCTGATAGCACTCTGTCTGTTAGGAAATGTGACAGGAATGTGCTGTGGCAGGAGGATGAGAGCAGTAATCGGCTCAGAGAGGAGACTAACGCTGATCGCAGAGGACAGCAGAGAGGAAGGGAGAGTGAGGAAAAGAGCGACTCAGGGAAATAAAGTCAACTGAGGATGAAAAGTATTCAGCATCGTTTAACCTGGTGAACTGTTCGCTTATCCCAAGCTGAAAAGGAGGTGCAACGTTATATAAAAGGAGAACCCAAACACACCTCGTCTCTGTTTCAGCTCCTGGTTCCTTGACTGACTGTGAATGTAATTGAACATGCCGTATCCACAAACTGATATAAAATCAGTAAGATCTATTTGCAGGTCACACTGTTTTTTTTTGTGGTGAATATAGTCACTGGCAGTGATCCAATCCATCCATCTCTCAGTGTGGTCACTCAGTCAGCAGTGCGTGGGCAGAGCTGTGAAGCACAATTATCGGTGCTCAGTAGACAGCACAAAAATAAGTCTGTGAAATGGAGAAACGTGCATTGCTTCATATCATAAACAAATGTAAACAACAGTTTAGAGCTCTATGCCAAATTTCAGCCTCCCAGGGCAAAAACTTGCTCCCAAAGGGTTTTTGTGTACCAACCGACAGACCAACTGACAGAAGGGCTGTAGAGCTGCTGATCGAAGCTAATAAATAACTTTGGTTTAGGATTGCTGGTCAGACAGAACAGCCAGTATAACATTTACCATCTTCACCATCTTAATTTAGCAAATGTTAGTATCACAAGTTTTCATTCATTTTTCCATAACTGCATATCCTGTTGGGGGTCGCGGGGGGGGGCTGGAGCCTATCCCAGCTGACAACTTAGAGTCACCAATTAACCTGCATGCCTTTGGACTGTGGGAGGAAGCTGGAGTACCCAGAGAAAACCCATGCTGACACGGGGAGAACATGCAAACTCCGCACCACACTTGGTACACATATTAACAATCCCCTAAGGATAAAGTGTAATCACTTTGGTGACCCCTTAACTTTTCAGATCAACACTAAACATGAAGTACAGTTGAAGGGAATGACATTTTTTGCAAGTATTTCGGCAGCGAAGGTTTAGGACAAAGCCATATTTTGACTTGATGATGGTCCCAAATGACAAGTTACAATTTATCCTTGGGGGATTGTCAATCTGTTTACCAAATTTCATGGCAATCCATTCAGTAGTTGATGAAATATTTAAGTCAAAACCATAAATGTCACCATCATGGTGGCACTTTTCTGAAGTGCGGTTGTATGAGGTGCTCATCCATAGTCAATGTATTACCTACCGTAGATGACGGTTGGCATGCTCCCAGTTTGGAGCCACGGAAGCCCATGTTTGCACTGCTTAGGATGGGGGTTTGCACCAAAATGTATTTTTGCCACTCAAGTAAAAGCCTAAAACCTGCGGTGTAATACAGTGAGCTGCACTGTTTGGCTTTGGTGTAAGAATACAGAAGTTCTATGCTTGAGAAAATGAAGCGCCATAACAAAGGGCAGTCTGACAGCAAGGTTAAGCAGTGAAAATATACTCAATATAGCATCCACTGACTGACTGATTTCTTAGGTAAGCCTTTTTTAAGTGGCTAAAATACGTTTTTCTGTTGTAAGGTTTACAGGTTAAGTTACTTCATGTGTTTTAGTAATTTACTAAAAATACATTTAGAGCGCTTGTACAGTTAAATGTTCACATATTTATGTTTACAATTATTATTTACATGTTAAAATATTTGCTGCAGCAGCAGTAGTAGTGTTAAAACAGTTAAATTTGCCAGATTTGCCTCAATAATTCTCACACACACATTTACCTCAGTCAAAGTCCTTCCAGCTTCTCATTGGCTAATTAGGAGACATGTGATCTATGACAAGGACGTATAACCTGGAAATGTGGTCGTTGTGAAGCTGCTGAGTAAAGCGCTGCTTTGGAGAATATCCGTCTCCACCGTGCTGTGTGACCCAACCATCACACATCGAACCCTCACGTTACACTGTTAAGCCCCGTCCACAGCAGTACATCACTCAGCTATGGTGGTACTCCTGTCTGCTTCTCCAAAATGGGAGCTTGCTGACCGTCATCTAATACAATGACTACGAAATAGCACTCCATGCAGCCCCACTCCAAAATATCCGAACTTAAGGAAAACTCAGATAATCACGTAAGTCATTAGGAGACATTGTCAGAGACTTGTAAATGTCTGTATAAAATTTTGCTAAAATAATTCCCTTTAACCTGCCGTGAGCGCTACAGTAAAAGTCAGAGGATCCCCAATATCGGTATGCTTCATTCTCTGGGTAACATGAATACAGGTACAAAAATGTCACAGTATTTGATCCAATAATTACTAAGTTATTTCAAAGTGGTGGACCGAATGTCGCGTGACATTGCCACCCACAGAGCCACGCTGCTGGCATGGCTAAAAAAATATGGTGCAAGTTGAGCTCTGGTGTTAAAAAACAAAAGATTTCTTTTAGCTTGGATAAATCAGTGAGATGAAAATAATTGTTACTTGCAGCCCTAATCTCAAACAGCCTCTCCTCCACTCTCTAACTGGGCATTTGACCTACTTCCAGTTGATTTAAAGGGACAGATCAAGTTCAGTGAATCACAGGTCTCAGCTTTTCCAGCAGGAATCTGTTCACTTGCAGCCGCTGATGCTTCAGGGCGACTGTTTTATTTAGCATGCAATACTAGGGACATATTATATAGTGTGGTTGGTGTTTTCTGTATGCTGAGTATAGCTAGTATATATTCACACCTCTGCTTGTGTGTGTGAGACTGTCTGGTGGTGTGTTTGCTGCTGAGCCAAGCAGGAGCTGAGGTGCCTGAAAGTGTTTGAGCTCCCGGGAGCCCAGCTGTCTGATGACTTCATGGCTTCTGTCAGTCTCAGTCGTTTGGTATTGATCAAACTGTCCTCTGTTGCATTGTTTCAGGTTTAAATGAAATCAGAGACAGTTGTTTTAAATCAGATATACATATGTGAGTGTGAGGTTCCTTCTGAGCTTGAGGTCAGAGGTTCATTCGATGTGCGTAGATGAGCTGTGTTGTTCATCCCTAAAGGCAGAGCAGGTGCGTCGCCAGATGGATCCAGCAGGTCACTATTAGTCTCCTGCTAGTCAGCTGTGCTCGGAAAGACACAAGTCACATGAGCCAGGGAGAGTGCTGCCATTAAAAGGCATTGTCACTTTATCTCACTGTATTTTAGGAAAGGTAGTCACATCTTACTGTAGGTGGTTATGTGTTTGATGTTTCCTATCTCACAAAATACAATTTAAACTGTCTGCAAAGAAACCCTTTTATTAAATGCCTCCAGTAATATCCTGCTGTAGAGACATATCAACAGTATATTTAGATTCGCTGTTATCATGTATAGATAGCAACAATAGAAACAGTGTGTTCATGTAGTGGCAATACTCATGAATTAATAATGTCAGGGTTTTAGCCACGCTAATTGCGTGGCTCTGTGGGCAGCAGCATCACTCTGTCAGTCCAAGGTTTGTCCATCACTTTGGTCCAGACTGAAATATCTCAACAACTACTTGGTGAATTGCCAGGAAATTTGGCAGCAACATCTACAGTGCCCAGAGGATGAATCTTACTGAGTGTAGTGATCCCCTGATTTTTCCTGTAGCGCCACCATGAGTATGAATTACAGATTTCTTTGAAATTGTCACAGTCATGTCCACCATCAGGAGGAATTTTGACAACTTGGTGATCCCTTGACTTTCCATGTAGCACCAACATCAGGTTAAACATTTGATTTGTCCAATACTGACTCTCAGCATCACTAGCACAGCTGCAGTCTTGTTCTGTGATTTGTGGTGCTCTTGTTTTTAGCTTTGTTAGTAACAGTAACTCGTGGGGAAGAGGACAGGCAGGTCGTATGGGCTTTTGTCTCTATGTCTATATGTTTGTCTTCATATAGGCAGGTAAATGTCAGAGTGAAGGCAGTGTGGGAGCAAACAGTGGTGAACAGCTATAAAGGAGAAACACACAGGAGGTGGGTGATGCCATAAAGGAGGGATCAGACCTGATTAACAGGGGGGCAGAGAGATGAAGGGTTACGGGTTGATAGCTGTTGTCGTGTGTCTTTCGTCCTCCTGCAGTCGCCTCATCAGTATGTGTGAGAGTGCAGCTCCTCTCTCATCTCTATTCTAAGCCTATAAACTGCAAGCTGCCTTTTGCTTGCCAGCTTTAACCACACAAACACAACCAAACACACACTCACACACACAACACAAACACACGTACTTTAAGAGCCTGCTAGCGACCTCCTTCTCTCTGCCATCAAAGAGGACCCTCTGTGTGCTGCTCCACCTCAGTGAAGGAGCTCACACACCCCGAGCTGTTCGTGTCCACCTCAAAGTTATAGTGCTGAAGTTTTTAAATTTTCATGCCATTCCCGGCTCACCAGGAATAAATGCATGAAAGAATCTGGGGAGGTGGAAAGAGGCAAAGAAAAGGCAGATTAGTTAAGGAGTAGGGGAATATAATTAGCCTGAGCAGCAGAAGGGGATTTGTGCTCCACCGGCTGCCCTCTGCTCCAGCCCCCCCTCCACCCTCCTCCCCTCTCATCCTCCCTTTGAAACCTATGCTGCTCTGAGCCGGCAATAGTTGCACTTGTGACAAGGCATGCGTGTGCATCAGCGAGAGTGTGAGTGTGTGCAGAGCAGAGCCGGGCCCATTCTCACCTTCAGTGTGAACACCGTTTGTTTCAGAAGGTTGTGCAGACAGTGACTCAGCTGTTTTTACTCCTGCACTGCTGTTTCCTCGAGTCCCCAATGTGGCTCTGCAGAGGACACTGGGCTCCATTTGTATGTAGCCAATGCAGAAATCTCCTCAGAGGATGCATGTGAGAGCACGTCAGCTTGGTTCAGAGTGACCTGGCTCGTTACAACAAAAGAAGGTCCTTCCCATGCCTGCATTTGGGGACAGCAGTTTGGCGTCTATTAGAGTGTGCAGCGGAGCTTTGCAGGTGCAGCGAGGGGGTCTCTCTGGATGAGAGAGTTTGTTTGAGTGTGTGAGACCAGCAGGCTGCTCTCATGTCTCTGCATGAGTTTCTGCGGGAGGGAGGTGAGGCGTCGTACCGGATCGTGAACCGGCTCAGTAATCTGATCCAGAACCTGGACATCTCTGGACTGGGCTCTACTTTCCCTTTCAGCCCCGCCAGCCGCAGGAACTCCTGGAGAGGCTGGGATGGTAAGAGGAAGGGAGAATGTATGTGTGTGTGTGTGTGTTAGTGTGCTTACATACAGCTTTCCAGTGCTCATAGGACTACATGCCTGTGTGTGTGTGTGTGTGTGTGTAATATATTCCTGCCCTGGCCAGAGTTCTGCAGGGCATCACGCCCAGACCCTCACACACACAGTGTTTCCTGTGGGCTTCCCTTGCTCCCCACTGGGTTGTCTCTGTGTCTTTGTGTGTGTAACAGTTTGTGTCTGTGTGTGTGTGTGACTACGCAGCTTAAACAGCCGCCTCAGTTTCCAACATACAAATCTCTGCAGCTGCATTGATAGTTTTTTCCGTAGCAGTAACAGATTCTTCAGCAAATGCAGAAATTGCAGCACACAGCATCTTCCCGGCAGACGCGCTGGTGCAAAGGAGTGGGAACTGCTGATTAAAGCTGCTGAGTTTTCAAGTTGGTGTCCTGTCGACCAGACTGTTGCCACTTTGAGACCTTGGTTTTTTCCACTGCATAGAAAAGGACTTTCACAGGTCTCAGTAACACGCAGGGAGGAAAGCATGGTGAGGAAAGCCAAGAGGAGTGCTACTCAGTGGGATAGTGGGATGCCAATGGTCCCGCTAAAGCCTCGTGAGTCAGGAGACGTATGGATGGTATTTTTTTGTGTCTCTCTGTGTCGTCAGGATGCTTGTGTATTTTCTTTGTGTCGAAAATCTGATCTATCTTTGTCTCTCGCTGAGGTTGTCGTCAGATATTTCTGTTTGCTCTGTCCCTGGATGAAGGTCATGTTCAAAGCTAAGCTGTGCCCGGCACTTATGGATTGTATATGTGTGTGTCTGCACGTGTGTTGGCATGCCGGGACTCCACATAATGCATGTGCGTGTTTTTCTTGTCTGCTTTGCCTGTCTGTACCACACGCTGTGTAGCTTCGGGGAAGGTTTTCATTCCTCCCCAGCTCTGTTTAAGTCATTAGCCATGAGGTGAATTCATACAAGAGAGGAACTATGTTGTTGATCCAGCAGTTGTTTGGTTTTACAGGCTGAGGTCTGCCTGATAGCGTACAAAATTCTGGGGAAGCAGGGAGCTTTTGTTGATATTTTAAGTCTTTTCAGAATATTTTTTGTGTGCTTGCCTGCAGTTGTGAGATACTCACATGAAAACATAAATCTGCAAGTTTTTCCACCTACAGCTGATTTTTAAAATGATCACAGAAGAGGCACAAACGAAACTGTGCTGTTTCCAGAGCAACCTAATCGTCTCCAAAAAGTGTTAATATATCAACTTGTTTCATGATGCAGCTTATTTGTGAAACTGAATCAGAAACAGTTGTGTCACGTCGTTTTGTTTAGACTATAATCCCATATTACAACTGCTACTTTTGTGCAATCTTTATGACATCTGTGAATATAAACATAGAAAGTACTGTATGTTCTACAAATTGTAAAGTGAGTGAACTTGTAACTTGGGGCCATACAAACAAAACTGACTTGACTTGAGGACATGTAATGAGTGATTTAAACACACATTTGACAGTGTTTGTGGAAAACCAGTTGCTACGTCTGATGTCTGGTAGTGATGCGCCTTTATGCTGCTTCACTGCCAGCAACTAAACTTAAACCCTTCCACTATTGAGGTGGGCAGATATAAAGCTATGCCGGAGGAGCAACGTTTATGTGTTCTGTGTGATCCTGATGTTGTTGAAGATGAATATCACTTTCTGTTTCATCGCCCTCTATACTGTGATTTAAGAAACCACCTGTTTAAAAAGATTCATTGGAAAATCCAGATTTGTTTTGGTTGTCCGAAGGTGAGATGTTGCGTTGGCTTTTTGATGAGGAGACCTTTGCCGTGGTAAGATTTATAGAAAGTGCTTGGCACTTAAGACAGAGAACGTTGTACCCAACATAATAAGATGTTTCTGTTATGGAATTTGGCTGTTCTGAAATGTTTGCTTTTCCATTTGTGGACTTTTTGTTATTGATCTGTCATGTGGCCATCCAGGCTGTTGTTCTGTTTAGTGTCTTGTAAGCCCATATGGGCTGGGCACCACTTGGTGTACGACACCTAAATAAATAAAATCAATCAATCAAAAAAATAAACATAACTATGACTGCCCCCTGACTAAGAAATTTTCTAGTTGACCAGTAGTTGTCATTTAGGGCCATTAGTCGACTAGTCGGCCGCATATTTACCATAGTAATTTAATTATTTAATTATATATTTTGGGCGGGGCAACACAATGGTTTGAGTTGAAGGTGTGAGAAAGAATAGTATCATCGTCTTTAACCACCAGGAAAACAAGAGGTCAGGCGCTGGGCACTACTCTTGTCCCTTTTTTGTGCCAGCTTTAAAGAGCATGGCGATAGGTTGCATCTGAGATTGCCAAGCAACCTTAACAAACATCATATCATAGCCCGTTTACCTGAAATCCTGAGTGCAGAGCTGATCTTCTTCCAGGTGCTGTTATCAGACTAATGACCTTTCTGGTCGACTATTAGGGTCCAGCCCTAACATTACAAATTACCAAAGAACAATAGTCTTGAAGCTTCTCAGAAGCTAACTATTTTGAGCATTGTCCATTTTGGGTCATGGCAGCAGAGCACAGAATGTAAGCACACAGTAATGCATCATCAAACATAACTGCCGCAGCTTTGTCATCGTTAGGAGACGGTTAGGAATTTGAAAATGCCAGCTATGTTAGAATTAATTAAGGTTACATGAATGCAAGTAGCAGCACTGTTTGTCCAGGAGCTTACTGATAATTCTGTGCAGATCAGTCAGGAGCTGGGACCAATTTAGTACCAGTTCTCCATGCCTGTCCCTCAGTACAATGCTTTACTGTTGGACAGTTTTATGTTTTTTGTTCCCAACATTACTTTCCCAAACCTGGTTACCCACAATATAACTGATTCAGGTGTGTTATGTTAGCGGCTAATGTAGCCTTGAGCTGTTAGCCTCAAGCAGAGATGAGGAGCAGGCTAAAGGGCTCTAGTAAACTCTTTGCTTTCTGCACCCCTAAGGTTTTTTTTATTTTTACACTTGCTGTCTTCAGACCAAATCGAAGCTTTCTCAAGTAATTAAATCTGATTTCTTGCTGGACCCACAAAAGGCTTCACTGAGCAGAAAAAAAGAAAACCATGAAAGGGTCATGTCTTGCAATGTGTCTTTCCTTCAGGGTTCTTTATGTTAAACATATCTTTTTCTGGCATTTTGTGCTGACTAAGAATTTTTGATGGACGCATCTCCGACTAGTTGCTTTCAGTGTTGGTGCTCACTCAGTGGTTTTATGTGATAGCATAATGAATCAGTGTCTCTAAATGAGACTGTGAGTTGATCAGCGATCTGTCCCTTTGTTTGACCCTCTTCTTCACTTTGAGTTGTGCAGCTCTGCAACCTAATGGCTCTCATGTTTATCTCTCTAGGTTTATGACACTGATAACCTCATGCTTGCCCTTGGTCATAGAGCAAAGACGTGCTAAACTCAATGCCCCACACACACACACAGGACACACACACACATGTGCACACACTTAACACAACCAACATCTCTGCTTGTATATGTAGATAACGGCAGAATTAGGACACAGAATGGTGTCTATTAGCTCGTTTGGCTGAAATATATCTTTTATACAGCTCATTGAAATGGAATCTAAATTGCCACATTCTGTTAAGAAACAGTGTCTGTCTTTGAGAGGTCTCATTAGAATTAAGTCTTTCAGTAAGTTTGTAAGAATGGGGTCTTTTGTAAACAAGAATAGGGGCTTTGAATGGATACAGTCTGTGAATGGTTAAATGGGGATGCAGGCAGTGTTTGAATGGGCTGGTCAGAATGGAGGCTTTGTACTTTTAGTCCACATCTCCTGAGATAAGGCAGACGAAGAGCGAGAGCTTTGTTGGCCTAGGTAAATGAACGCTGGGCACAGGGGTGATAGCTGGAGTCTCTACCTAACCCATGTGACACAACAGGGCATGACATAACTTAGCATGCGTGGCTTTTTCCTGTGTCTGACTACAGTGTCATAACTGGATCTGTTTTTAGAGGTCAGTCTTTTATTAGCAGGTTGGAGGCATTGCTGTTCAACCAGGTGGGGTCAGGTAATTGTCTTTTTAAAGGGGAGGGAAAAGGGTAGATGGGTGAGCAGGGAGGGTGGGGTCGAGTGCTACACTGTGGCTTTTGTCTACAGGGAAGGTAACCTGAGGTTGCAGGAGGAAGTCCCCACAGTTACTGAGTGACGTCCTGCAGGCTGTAGAGCACCTGCAGCCTGACAGGGAGCGAGAGGCTGAATGTGGCGTCTGGTGAAAGGTGGAGTCAGAATGAGAGGGGAATTGTTAAGGTGATACCTTTTTGCAAAGCTGCATGGAGCAAGTGTTGCAGAAGAGGATCGAAGAGGACATAGACCAGGAGAGCAGGATGGGGGGCGAGGAGATGGGTGATTCAGGGTTCTTGACGGAGGAGGATGTTGAGTTAGACTCCGGGTTTTGCATGGAAGTGGACTCGGACCAGAGTCTAGCAGGACAGGTGAGCTTAGACTCAGACGGACACCTAGAGATAGAGGGGTTGGACTGGTTTGTGATTACAGGACACTCAGATTCTCTAAGCGAGGGAAGTCCAGGAGGAGATGGAAGTAGTGAAACTCAGGAGAAAGCTGAGATTGAGGAAGATTCAGGGTCGATGGAGAGCGGAGAGACGAAAGCGGAGAGAGGGGAAGAGATGGATGGTCAAACTGAAGAGGTCAAAGAGGAAGAGGGAGTCTTGGATGTGTGTTTGTGCCCCGTGGAGGAGAGTGGGGGTCAAGTACGCATCTCTCTGGAGGAGGTGGAAAGATACTACAGATTTTCGCGCTGCTGCCACTGGCTGTGTGGTAGGTGTCAGATGTTTTATTATGTACTCTCAGCTTTTTGTTGTATGTTTTATGTGACAGTCTTTCTTTCACCATGCTGTATTTACAGTGTTTCTGTGGGCAGTTTTACCCCAGTGTTACTTTGGTAACACCACAAATTGGTTCGTCCACCTGCCCTCTAGCTTTGCTCTCACCTAGATCCCTTCCCTTCTTTGTTGTCATTGAAATCTTGAGTCCATTTCGCTACAAAGTTTCATTTGATGTCTATTTTAAGTCTACCACAAATAGAAGAAACTACAAACTATGAATCATAGACGCTCCGTGGCCATCTGCGTTGGTTGTATGTACATATGTGGGATCTGGCATAGATACAATGTGATAATGATCAACAGTGATGCACTGCAGCACTATATTTAGACAGGACCACTGGCAAATGCGTTTCTGTTCATGAACAGGCCTTGTTGAGCTGGTGCAGAACAGAAGAGACAACTGTTTGTCTATTCAATATACAGTATCTTTTGCAGAGATTTAGATTTTTTTTTAGCATTTTCCATAATTCATTTCCAACTTTTTCCTAGTTTATGTTTTTGTTGATCAGAGGTCCCATTTGTAGAGCTGTCTAGAATACAATTAATGGGGCTTTGAAGTTTGCTAGGGGGGGAAAGATAAGCTAATACACTTTACTCAAACTTGCAGTCATAATTTATGTACTTTGCTATCATTGTAATTATGAGTCTAATGAGAGACGAGGACAAAAATCGCACTTGAAGCAAAAACAGCTTCAAAATGTGCAATAATCTCATCAAATAAATTACAGCTAAACCCCATATAAACACATTAGCTCATATGTAGCCCTATAAACAAATGAACAAATAAATAAATAAACTGTAGCCTATGCCAGTATTAAATAGTATTGGGTTACTATTTCTCATTTCATGGGCTGTTTGGATTTAAAATAAAACAAAACATTCAAAGACTGATTTGGACATTGGTAACCATGGCACTGGTCAAAGCTTCAAAGCGTTTGGGGAAACGCTTCTTATTTTTTTATTGGGTGATTGAAGACCCAGCAGAGCAACATAATTGTTCATCGTCACCTGAAACATGCCTTTTTTAACCCTCGTCTGAACCCTCTCACCCCTGATATCATATGGACTCATCTGTCACTGCTCAGCCCTGGTTAGTGCTTTGCTTTGTTATTGT
Source organism: Epinephelus awoara (assembly GCA_035609425.1). NCBI lineage: Eukaryota > Metazoa > Chordata > Actinopteri > Perciformes > Serranidae > Epinephelus > Epinephelus awoara. The sequence continues at coordinate 26,740,604 of CM069307.1, forward strand.
CACTCCCCCTCCATGACCATGACTGTAAGCCCCTTATTCCCACTTGTTGCCCTCCCCCATCTCTCTGTTTGTGGGTGCCAGCTCTGTTCCCGCCTTCTTTACCCCCAACCCTGACCTGTCCAATACTCTGAACACAAACTATAACCAGAATAATTTAAGGTTTCTTGTAAGAGGGCAACTTAAAATAGGAGATAAACTCCTATTATATGCTTTTATTATTTCTAAACCATTAAGTCAATAACTAGCATGTTTCATAGTTTATACATTTTGTTTTGGTCCACTGTTTCTGGCCTGATGAACTCGGGCTTCAGGCTTCTGCTCTAGTCCGGTTTAATCTGTGTCAGTAGAGGCAAGCAGTCCAGGTGTGTGACTGTGACCCACTAATGTTTGACTCGTCACCCACAAACGTGAGCATGAGTGGACAGTAATCCCCATCGTTAAGCCTTCTAAAGAACATTAGCGTCTCAACCAGCAGGTGGTGTGTATATGTGTCTGTGTGTGTGTGTGTGTGTGTGTGTGTGTGTGTGTGTGTGTGTGTGTGTGTGTGTGTGTGTGTGTGTGTGTGTGTGTGTGTGTGTTTAAGGAACGTTGGAGTAACGTTGTGTTTGTTCAGGGAGTGTATTTTCTCATTAGCAAAGTCAGTAACTCTTGCTAAATGTTCTTTAATTCAGTTGTTGTAGTAGCAGGGAAAGGTAGGATGTTCATTAGTAATGTTTATGGGAACGTTAAAACAGCAAATACTTAAGTGTCTTCCAATCATTGACCATGTATTACGATACAAAAGTAATTTGAGCCCTTTTTGTCAGTGAGCTTTGTAATTCTTGTTTTCCTGTTGGGAGGATGTATACTATGTGCGTCAATATACAAAGACTGAGTTTCATTTAGACCACCTCCTGGACAGTAGTGCATTTCAATAAGATAGTTCTAAAGGTACAAGGGGGTCCAACACCCAGTGCTAGCCAAGTATACCCAATAGGATGGCTGGTACCAGCACTTTCTGAGGTACACCTTGCTAGTACCAGGCTGGACTCCATTTTGTCTTCAGACCTGCCTTAATTCTTGGTGGCATAGATTCAACAAGGTGCTGGACACATTTCTCAGAGATTTTGGTCCATATTGACATGATGACATCACACAGTTGCTGCTGATTTGTCGGCTGCGCATCCATGATGAGAATCTCCCGTTCCACCACATCCCAAAGGTGCTCTATTGGACTGAGATCTGGTGACTATGGAGGCCATTGGAGTACAGTGAACTCATTGTCAGTGTGAGATGATCTGAGCTTTGTGACATGGTGCGTTATCCTGCTGGAAGTAGCCATCAGAAGATGGGTACACTGTGGTCATAAAGGGATGGACACGGTCAGCAACAACACTCAGGTAGGCTGTGGTGTTTAAATCATGCTCAGTTGGTACTAAGGGGCCCAAAGTGTGCCAAGAAAATCTTCCCCACACCATTACACCACCACCACCAGCCTGAACCCTTGATACAAGGCAGGATGGATCCATGATTTCATGTTGTTTACACCAAGAACAGGTGAACCTAATAGCATAGCTGATACACACAGATTTTTTAACATGTACCTGTCCTTTTATAAGATCATTGTGACATCACCGATACCTGCTGATTGGAAAGGACACTTGAGTGGTTTCACTGCCTGTCTTGTGAGAAATACAGTAGTATCTGAAACTGTCTCATCTTCTCTGTCCAGTAGCCAGAGGGGTGTTAATGATTGTATAATACTGTGTAAACAGTGCCTGGAAGTGTTTGGAAGGAGGTCAAGAAAAGAGGAGAAGCAGGAAAGGAGTAAGTGACCAAAAAGTGACTGAAACTCAAATCTGGCATCATCCAGGAGGGGGTTTTCAGTAACAGAATACCCCATACTAGCTATAGCTGATCTGGGTGGGGGGTTGGTTTTGATATGTGTGGGAGTTGCCGGGGGCAAGGTGTGGCCGGATGAATAAGTGAGGCTCGGTCAAAAAGTGGGAACCGATTGAGGTTTCTGTGTGAACTTGATTCCATGAGGAGCGTGTGAGTGCCTGTGAGTGCTTTGTGTCCTTGGGCAGTGAGTGGCCATTAATACATCAAAGATACGGTCATTTATCTGGTCTCATTTTTACTTGCCAGATGGTTGCTTCACACACCCTTGCTTGAGGTTAAATTGATATCAAAGAGAAGAGTAAAAGGAAGCTGTGTTTCAAATAACATATGTAGATATCTGTCAGTCAGCTGTCCCTAATCAATATCTGTTAGTCACAGATGTTATCAGAAATAGTATCCAATCAATAGAGGAGAAGGCGGATACTCTGTATAGGTTTGATATGATTAAACGATTTGATTCTGAGGTCAGATCATTTTTCCTGGAGAAATAACAATGAAAACAGAACTTGGCACAGTTCACAAGGCTGTGCGATCAATAATGTTTGTCTAGCTGCAGGTAGGCTTTTAATTTATAATAGATGAACTCATGCAACCTTTGCCATATTACAAACAGATGCATTTCTTGAAGAGGGAGTGTAATTGATTTGCACTTCAGGTCATGACAGGTGGCGTCAGTTCCAGTTTTGCACCTGCCAACTGTGTTATCAACCTGTGTATGAAAGGCACAGTTTACAAGATATTCTTCACATGCCTATGTGACCATCTCTTTGTCTTTGTGTTCATGGACGTGGTAGAACAGTGTAATCTGTGCGTCAGCCTCAGAGGTCTCCTGCTGTCACACAAGATTTAAAACCACCTGCTTCAGTGAACAGAAGCTGCAGAGGAGCATTTGTGATGTCATAAACTTGGCAAAGGTGTCGTGATGTCCTTGAGCTCCTCTCTGTCAGGGATTGTCAGGTCTTCTGGTAGTGCGTTCATAAACTTAAAGGCCCTGAAAAAACCCTATGATGCTGTATCACCTCCTTTATACCCAACAATGCAACAACAAGATTAGATTAAGATCTAATCAGAACATACTATTAATCAACATTGATTCCACTCCAGTTGTACTCGTCACAGCTGGCACTATTGTTGGTGGAGTCTGTGCTAATGTTTGCATCTGCAGAACAACGCTTCATAAAAGGCTTGGTTGCAATATAAATTGCCAGGTTTTGCTTGAGTACTTTGATCGGACCAAATTTAAAGCAGACACTTGATCTTGTTTTGACTCAATCCACGAGTGTCTTGAACATCCATAAGCTCTCTTGCTGCTGTCTTACTGGTGCCGTAGCTCGCTAACTGGCTAATGGCTGCTGCTTCTCAGGTTTACAGTTGCAATCACATACATACCGTAAAGCTTCAATGAAAAGTCTAGTCTTAATTAAACGTCCAGACCCTTTTACTAGCCAGGTGTGGCTACACATTTCAACAAATAAAGGCCTCTCACAATTAGACACTTTTGTCAGTATGGAGATGCTACCGATTGTCAATTAACCAGTAAGTCATTAATTTATCTTTAGTCCACAAGGGTCCTCAGATTAAAATAATCAAAGGTTTTTCATAAAAATCAATCCAAGTTATGAGCATTGTTTTAACAGGATGAAGTGGTGTTGTGTCGGTATGCTGGGTGCTGTAATCTTCTCTGATGCCATGTAGATCAAATGAAAAATCATATTTGATATGTTCAAAGCCTAATTTCTATACACGCAATATTCATACTGGTTCAAATAAACAATTTGATCATATTTCCCAACTTTGTTGAGCAACAGTTTTGTGTAAAAGGAATTAAAGGCCTGTTCCATATAGAAGCCTGTCCCAAATTTAGGCCTCTTAAGGTTGATGATTTAAGCAAATAACAGCCTGGGCTACTAATTGAAGTTTTATGGTAGTTGTTGAATGTGGATTGAAAACATAGGTGTATTTTAGCTTGTGTTCAGTGAGGTCAGGAAATGTCCCTGACCACCTCTGAAGGTGGTTTGGCCATCGGATCAGAATCTGTGCCTTTGGGTGTATTTACACTTGTACTTTGATGTGGTCAAGCTCTTTCTGATTCTGAAGTCGATCACCTGAAACAACTTTGAATGCAAGGTGTTAAGGGGTTCTGTGCATCTGCCATATAGCATCCCTGTTCTCCAGTAACTTCCTATCATCTACCTGTGGTCCTCGACTCAGACTTCTTCAGCAGCTACTTTTTAATGATATATCAAGTATGAGGTCATTTGTGTCTTAGCAACGACTCAAAACTGCTATAGATGCACTTATAAATTGCTTCGGACAGAAGTGTTTCCTAAATGAATGTAATGTATTTAATTACCATTCCAGTCAAGGTGGCACATGAAGGTGTTTTAAATGTTTACTGGTTGGTAGGAATGTGGTCTAAAATCTTAAGGTTTGGCCTGTAAAATGGTTTAAAGTAATGTTAAATGTAAGAGTAGTAGTCCATGCAAAAACAGTGTATGATCCTTTCAGTCACCTGAGTATCTAAAACCTTTGATTGACGTTGTTTAGACACAACAGGCATGGCACCAGCTGGTCTCAGAGGAAAAAGGTTTAAAAGAGGCAAGAGACTGAAAATGCCAGAGCAAGAAGACACACTTGAATGAACCCTGTCCTCAAACAGTTTGTGTGTGTGAGAGAGAGAGAGAGAGAGAGAGAGAGAGAGAGAGAGAGAGAGAGAGAGAGAGAGAGAGAGAGAGAGAGAGAGCAAGCAATGAACGTCAGTGTACTGATACCCTAAGGCCAAGTCACCTGATAGTTCCCATTGCCAAACAAAGAGTTAACAGCGAGACTTCTTGGTTTGTTTGAACTGGAGTTGGAGGAGGGTTCAAAGTAAAAGGGCTGTGCCTGTAAAAAGACAGACAGTCAGATAACATACAGAACAAAGAGGGGAACGACATCCAAAACAATGATGGATATTTCATGATACTCTGGGATGGACTGAGCTCCAGTGAATTTGAAGCAAGACTAGGTGGATGTGCTTTGACCTGAGCCTGATGTCACAGGGCAGGTAGGATGCCATACAGGGAAAGTTGTTGGGACAGAAAGAGTATTCATCCACGTACTTTGTCAGTATAGTTCATGATATCTGATATCTGATCTGACTGATAGACCATGTGTGTTTTTGGTATGAATGATGACAGAGAATTGTCAGACAAATAAAAAGAAGGCATAGACTCTACTTGTTATCTATAAACTGTATGTAAACTGTACACTGTCTTTTAAAGTTGAGTAGCCATGAGCAAAAGTCCTCTGATTTCATTTAATGTTTAGGGACAGAAGAGCCCGGTTGTAGGAGCCAAATATGTTTGTAAAATAATCCAGGGTTTAATTTGTAGTTCACTGTTTTGAACACAGGGTGTCGCTGTGATGTGCTCATGCTCAGGTGTAAAGGTAGGAGGGTCGCTGTTGTTGTCGGGTGTTTGACCTGGAAGGGCAAAGGGTTTTTTTTATCGCTACAGTGCTAGAACGTTTGTCACACTTAGTAATAGGCTAGCTTCTACATCGGTCTCAATCCGGCAGCGTAGTGGATAGTGCTGGCGCCCCATGTGTAGAGGCGATGCCTGGCTGCAGTGGTCGCAGGCTCGACTCCGGCTTGCAACCCTTTGCTGCATGTCATCCCCCACTCTCTCTCTCTCTCCCCATTTCACTCTGTCCTGTTCATTAAAGGCAAAAAGCACCTTTCACATTGTATGTAGACGTGGAAAGTCCATGACCAAACGTCAGTATGTGATGAGGACGGAGTGAGAATGTGTTGGACAGAAATGTCTTTGTTTCCTAAACTTAAATACGATACGATACGATACAGTGCAATGCGATACGATATGATATTTTACGGTACACTATAATGAGATGTGACGCGATACAATATGATATGATACTTTACTTTTATATACTTTATGGTAATTTTTGAATCCTTAATGGTTATGAGCTTTACAAATATAAATCAACATACCATTTTGAAAACCCAAGAGACATTGACCTGCATAGAAACATGATGTGGTGTTTCTGTATGATTTGCTTCAGGACTACAGAGCAAACACAGCCACGGCTAAGATTAAAAGTCAATATTGCTCTCTACTCTTACTCTGACTGCTGTATGTTTGCACCCACGTTTACAGGTTCTGTCACTAGACACTCCCCTCCTGTAATCTCCTGACTTTTCTGGTCTCTATGGTGTCCCCTTGCATTGTTTCTTGACAATTTCTCCACTTGTATTTTCGTGGCTCCAGCCTGTTCTAACTTAGAACGAGTTAAAAATTTAGTTTGTGGATGCAGAAGAGCTACAGCTCTCTAGCTCTGGGCATCTGGGTTGACTGAGAGTGCTTTCATACACGAAAAGTAAAAATAGCAAAGACCTGAAGAGGCCAGCGCTTTGTGTTTTTCATGAACTGTATGTGGTCTTTTAGCTTTAATGACATAGACGCCCACAGAGCCCCATTTGGCTGGAACTAGATATAAAATATGCACCTATCTTTAAACATCCGCTCAGCAGATGTGGTCTGTAACTGAGCAACTGGCATCAAATTCTGATGTTCCAGTTCATGGAAAGCATCCTAACACAAATGTTTGCACACCAAAAATGCCCCGAGGATCGATACTGGAAATGACTTTACCTTACTGCAACTTCTCACAGCATTATCTGACCACAATGTTATTGTATTATCTTCAGGCGTCTCACTATGATGTCTTCGTTTAAAGAAACTGATCACAGACAGCTGTTTAGTTCAATGAGACATGAAGCTGATGAAACAGCACCGACCTCATACATCGTCTTTCCTTCTGGGGTATAAAAAAAGGAGAGGATGTTTGTGTGTTGTGTTTATGAATGTTCAAGGTGGCTGCATGAATCCAGAGAAACAAATGTGAGTGATGTGAATGTTTACTTTATGTTTTAAGGATGAGTAACCTATATAGAAGCCACAGGTGTAAACAGAGAGACACATAGCAAAGCAGCAGCTTTATAGTCCTGTAGCAAATAACTGTACTTGTGCCAGTTTTCTGTATTGATCTGTTTTGCCTCTGCGCTGCACAGCTCTCATTTTCAAGTTGAACCATGGCCAGTTTTCATTCAGCAAGCAACACTGAAAAGTTTCTCAAATACAGATCAATGCATAGGCTGCATATTGTACGGGTGCTGTTAATGTTGAACGCATATTCATGAGGTCTAGCAGCTGGCTCACACAGCTGCTTCTCAGTGTAACCTACATCTTTTACACAGTCATTTTGATGCAGTAAATATCTCTAATTATGCTTTGTCACACTACTTACACCAAAATGCCCTGGTATTCACATTATTGTAACAATTACCAACTTGTATTGGTATTCAGTTTAGACAACTTTATTTATCCCAGAAGGGCAATTCAATTTTACAGTCTGCCCAGACCATACACAAACTCTGACAGATCAATCAGTAGTAGTATGTCAAAGAGATCAATACATGGACAAAAGATGCACATTGGCACCTTGTGTGGTCTAGTGCACACTGACTCACACATTTTGATGATTAACAAAGGTAAACAGTCCGTCACCTGGCAAAAAAGTCACTGGATATAAGGCTGGGTATTGGTACTATTGGATAGGAATGATAAACTAATACCAAGTTGACAGTGTATGGTTTTGCTCACAGCCAATCACAGCAAGCGTTCTTCGATTTAAAGCAGCGTGTGATTGGCCCACTACTGCTCCAGCTATAACCCCTACAGTCCTTCATGTGGTAAAGTGCCGTGCCGAGATGCCACCAAAACATTCCAAAGTATGACTACTCAACACGTTCTCACTCCGACCTCATCGCATATTGAGGTCATGGACTTTCCATGTCTACATATACGACGTGCAAGGTTCCCTGGGTGCGTTGGTTGTTGAAGTTCTGGGATGCATGGTTGCATGCATTGTCTTCTTTCAAAATACACAACGTTTACATACAGTCTCTTTTAAAATCAACGAGCTATGCTGGTACAACACGGCAAATTTTTTTTCCTTCAACAACAAACACACATGGTTAGGTTTATGCAGCAAAAAAAATGTGGTTAGGTTTCGGAATAAAGAACAGGGTTCAGCTTTAGGATTTTACATGACATGAACACCACCCTCTCGGTCAAAGGTTGATGTTTGTTGGACCGTCCACCACCCCTGCTGCCTCCCCCACTTGGACTTCGACTTTTGCTTTTGTCCTTATCCTGCTGGGTTTCCCCCTGATGCTGCCGGACACGATTTAACTATAACAGCAACTGGCTGCGTTGGTCTCTGATGCCGCAAGTCACTGCCCAAGCGCTGGATTTCGACGGCTTAGGAGTGGGACCAGGCCTGGCTATACTACATGCCTGTGGTGTCTGATGGCATTTTACACAAGTGAACGCTTTTATATAAATGATGAATGAAGTTAGAAAAAAAAGGTATCAACTGACATACTCTATTGGTATCAATATCACTTTGAAGGTACTGGTTTTCGTACTGTTATCTTAACTTTTTTGAAACAATTCCAAACCCTATAGGCTAGACTATGAATGTCCCTCTTTGCCCTGTGAGTGTCTGCTGCCTCCAGTTTGATCCCTGGTATAACCAAAACCTCCATCTCCTCCTGCAGTAATGAACCTTAAATCTGATTATTTTAATCCTTAGGAGGGAAGTCCAGTTGGGGGATGGAGTGAGGGGACCAACAGAGACTGTTAATTTATCACTGTGTGTTATCTACAACAGAACAGATCTGTGGGATCAGACTGCAAGTTTCCTCTAACCTTAATGTACAGGAACATTACTGTTGTAGTTATATTTCCCAGAAAATGTATGCTGAAAGCTTAGATGAAATGGCGTTTTGAGAGAATCTTTTTAAGGTTTTTTTGGACATTTTACCTTTATTTGTTTGGTGATGTAATGCATGATTAGACATTTTTTCCACTGGAAACAATATGGCGGCAGATCACAGTGTAAAAGTGAACCACCGCATCACTGCTGATCGCCACACAAGACAATGAATATAAAGGGAAACTTTGCTGACATTCAACCAGCTGTGTGGCATCACAGTGTGTGCAGATGAACGGCAAGCTATGTCATAATTGGCTGCTCTGCATTGGGGGGCGGGGCTTGTTGAAGAGTTAATTGGGTTGTATTACATAAGTACAGCCCATGTTTTGTTTTTAAGAAAGAAAACATTTGTGGCACATATTGTTAAACAGGTGCACAGCTTGATTGGGGATGTGATCTTAAAGGCTTAAAAGAGCATTTTTCATTTAATCGACTTTAAGTTTGAATCCTGCCTCTCTGTAACAAGTGTGGGAAAGCAGCTTGTTATATTGCCTACAGTGTATTAGCTGGTGGTGTGTGTGAAAGGTGCCAGATGAATCCAAACAAACAGACTCGTGGTTAAACAGACCTGAGAAACTGCCTCCAGGCTCCCTCCTCATCTTCAGCTCTGACGTCACTGATGTTTGCCTTTCTCTGTTTTCTCCAGATGAGATCATGCAGCTGGACAGCAGTCCCCTCCGTGCTGCTGACATCACCCCTGACCTCAAGAAGCAGTTTGCCTTCCTCTCAGGTGACTCTTGTAAATCTTTCTCTGTCTGTCTGTGTGCGGGGGGGCGTACGGGGATTTCAACTTATTCACTGTCTGTCAGTTTATTTCTTAATTAGCACAGCACTAATCATCTGTTTCGCCCCTGCCACCGGAGGAATCATTTATATTTAACTACACCACTTGATATTTGCATAGTTAACGTGAACTGTTTTCTCCCGGCAGTTAGGATTTGCTATTCAAATGTCACCTCCCTCATTTTCCTCTTCGCTGTTTGTCAGGTCTTAGTCCAAATACCCACTGCCTTCCTGCCACTGTTATCTTATCTGTATTTCACTCACTCCCTCTGTGTGTCTAGTTTATCGTAAAATTCATGTTTTATGTCTTTTTATGACATTTGAGGCACCTCTCCCAGAGATTACCAGATATCTGTGACACCTATTATATCCTCTCTGACAGTACTGTAAATATTTCCAGTGTGTCAGAGGTGACCTTGTGGCGGCAGCAGCGGTCGGGAACCATTTTGCAGACAAATATCTAAGCAGACGTTGAAAGCATGACCATGCACTTGCTGTTGCTATAGTGATGGGAGAAGAAAAGGCAGACAGATTGATATTCCAATCACATGCACTGACAGAGCAGCTGTTGTTGTGTGTGTATGTAAGATGTGATGAGAGCACTAGTCACTGTGTATAAATGTGTTTCACCTCTTTTTCCTCACATCGTTTTTAAAATTTTACTTTTTTATTCCATCTTCATTAGCTGTGTCATCTACTATTGAGTCTTTTTTTCTTAAAAGCACCTTAAAACATATTTTCTCTATCTGCTCCTTATCATGAACGATGGGGTCTGACATACATGAACACACACCTTTCTGCTGACATTAAAACAGTTTTGGTTTATTCTACAGGAGAATTTTAATTTATTCATGTTTTTTCATGTGTCCTCTTCACTAGTTTGAGGTGGGTGGAGCTATAATGAAAGAGATGTCACATGCCTCTGTGCACCAGTCAGGGTCATTCTGTGTCAAATCAGATAAGGGTTGTTATTTATATTTTACATTTTGCATATTTTCCTTTGAACCTTAAGGCCCAGACACACCAAAGCGACATTAACTGTTGCATTACCTCCCCTTGCTTGTGAATAGACACTTTAAGAGCCAACATCACAGTGATGTCAGTTTGTTAGCTGGAGGCAAAACACGACTCTCCACCACAGGGCTGTAGGCTACAGTGGAGTCTTAAAATGTTGTCTTGTTGTGTTATTGGGAGCCAGAATAGAAGGAGTCATGGCTCAAAACCAGCCGCCACTGCCCATCGACAAAAAGAAAGACAACTATGGTTAAATGTAATAAGACGGACTGGACAGAGGCAATCATCAAAAATGCTCTTATGTCATATCAGGTTAGGGAAAAAGTATTTCCTGTTGTAGGGTTGAATAACGTTATGTGTATTAAAGGTTATCATGTCCACCTCATCAGAAACTGGGGAGGTTTTAAGAGGAATACTGGATTTCTCCACAATGCTAACTTTTTAGCGCATTAGCTAATGTTAGCTTCGATAGCAAAACTAACCGGAGGAAACCGTTAAAGTGTCGTCCACCTTTGTAAGATTGGCATAGTAATCAACCACAAAGCTTCCTATGACATCATCCATCCACTGAGTGAGAGCATACGGGTCGGCCAGTCTGGTCCTGTTGGTCAGTGTTTACTTGTTCAAGTAACACTCAGGGTCCTGGAGAGTGAGTGACCTGACATGTTGTGTTCGTAAATTCAGTCTGATGCTCTACACGAAAATGAGAGTTCTGTTGGTCGAAAAAACTGAGCGTTATATTTTTATATGAATTAACGAATGGTTAAGGAGTTCTGCTGCTCCGTCTCCCCAGACAGAGTGCCTAGAGAGGGAACTGATGGTACTTTCTGACGGCGTTACAAATTTACGAACAGTCCAGTTTGTGCCGGAATATTTCTGAATGCACCACTTGCATCATCTTCCTCCATTGTCTAAGACAAGTCAACAGAACTTGCTATCTAGGCTTGGCAAATGTCTGTGGAGAATTGTTTTGCCTCCAGCTAAGCCCCGCCCACCAAAAAAAGGCCTTACTGTTTACTCACAGTAAAAGGGCCTGTACACCACAAAGACTACAGCCAATGGCCAACTGGCACCTACGTTAAAAGAAATAACTCTCCATGCCATCAGGCGGCAGTAATCTGTATTCATCGTTCAAAAAGCAAACCTGGAAAACAGACAGGACTCAAGGATTCAAGATGCTACTTAGCAAATTAGCATATTACAACACAACCTGATGTTGAAAGAGCAAATTAAATATTTGCCATGCGCAATTACGAATTGTTTGTGCTGCAGAGCCCAGTGGCTAAAAACATAATCTCATGTAATATAACAAATTTGTTTTGATCTCCGCCCTCTTGACTTTAGCAGTTTGGTTGCTTCCCTAACTTCCATTTCTCTTCTTTTGCACTGAGCTGAAATCCCCAATCAGAGGGATTTTATCCATCGTCAGACTCCGCCAACAATTCAGCTGCTGAATCGGCTAACAAAAAATCGAAAAGGGTCAGAGTAGTGACAACGGTGCGGGACACACCACTAAAACTAAGGCGACCAGACATTGACCAACCGCCAACCTTTTGCTTAGTGTGTCAGGTTCCTTATGTCTTTTTTGTTTTGTTTTGTTTTTTGGCAGAATTTTGAGAATTACATAGTTTTTTGCCACTAGAATTATTTATTTATTTATTTTTTTTATCATTTTTACACCCTTAATAATGTCATAGTTAGGAAGCTATTTGTAGGGTTCCACACAAAATACCTACCCATAAATGCCCTTTGAAATAAATGGTCAGGGTCTAAGGAATAAGTTCACATCGCCATTTTGGTCTAAAAATGGCAACGAATTGCAACCTTGGCTCGCCACATCTCAGATTCTGGCGACGTTAGGGCCATTGAAATTTGGTATAACATCAACCAAACACTGTAGTTTTAGCAGCAAATATAAAATTGTCCGTATTTATATACTTTGAGCAAACAGCTGGGGCCCCAGCAATTTTGCACTTTCTTCATTTTCAAGAGCCATTAATTAAAAATCTGACATCTCCTTTATGTTTGATTGTTGCTTATTTATTTGCAAATTAAAAGGAGATGCTTGAAAAAAGATATAAAACCAGGGGTTTTAACGTAAAAATTGGTGGAAAGATGGGGCATGAGAGGGCAAGATGAGTTCAAAACACTTTATTTTTTAGCATTTATTATTAAATTGACTGATGACTTTTGTGAGGCATCTTGTTCGTCCCTTTTTCATACATTTACTATTTTAGAATCCTAGTTATCTTAAAGTCAACAGTATAACTGGAAGGTTGTTGGTTGTTTTAACATGGAGGCGTATAAGATTAAATCATTTATTAAAATGTATAATTTGTGTTTCTGTGCAGCCTCCAGTCATCAGCGATAAAGCTGTAGCGTCAGTGCCCCCATGTGGTCACAGTTTCCTCTTCATCAGTGCTCTCTTCCTTTTAATCTAGCTGTAATACAGAAGACTTGTCCTTGTCAAATTGATTGACAGAACCTCCAATTAAGAGGCTGACAGCATGGCATTTATGATCAGTTTAAATGGTTTTGTCTTTGCCACATATATTATGTATATATATTATCTTAAATGCTATGCTAGCATGCAGCATTCCCAAAGAGATACACATGGAATTCCTCTGTTCATGCAGGGAATATTGATGCTCCTCTGTTTTTGTGCTTTCTAGGAGGTAGAGGAGATAATGGCAGCCCCATCATTGTGTTCCCAGAATTCCCTGCATTCGGAGAGATCACCGATGGAGAGTTTCACAACGTGCTGACCTATCTGACGAGTGTGCCCAGGTAAAGTCCCTCACTGACACATACAAATCAGAGATCGTTGTATGTGATTTAACAATAGTCACGCCCCCTTTCTTACTTCTTGTATCACCACTGATTTTCCTCTATCTCAATATCCTTCATCAGAACTTTGTAAACACCATCCTGTTGTCACCAGCAACACGTTTTCTTCCTCTTGATGCAGCAGCACAAGGCTGATAAAGAGTCTATGTGGGGGAGGATCGCTGTAATGAAGTATAATAGGCAGATGAAAGTTTAGTTTATGAAGACACCAGTAGGTGGCAGTGGATACTTCAACACTGCTTTAAGATGCAGGCTCCAGAGGATTTGTGCAGTGGATGATACAGCCACTGTAATCTGTTGGGGCAAAGTGATTCGTTTATTAATAACATGGCCAATTAATAATCCAGGGTCTTTATCAGCCCTCTGCAGACTGTCTTTGTCCACACGGATAGACCAGACCAGACAAGGGGGGGGAGGGGAAATACACAAAGCCGTCCTTTTCTCCAACTGTTCCTCCCAAAAAACATCCCATCTCCCATTTTTATGTATATTTTTATGTTGTTGTTTTTTATATTTCCTCACTGTTAAGTCTTGTTACCTCTCGATTTAGCTCTCCCCCTTAGCTGTCCCACGCTTCCATCATCGTGCCCCATGACTGGCAAAGTGCATAAAAATAGAAACTGCAGCGATTCTGACTGTTTGAATCTGAATAATGCATACGGACAGCTGAGCAGAGCTGTGTCCTGGAGTGTTTATGCTTGTGTGTGTGATGAATTCACATGAACACCTGTTCAAACAGGCATGTGTCTGCGTTAAGACACACATGTGCTTATGTTTAATATGTCAGAAATGCCTTTTTTGTGTCAATAAGTTAAGAATAAATTAATATTTGCTATTTCTATATCCTATTTTAATGTTTTTTTCTATGTTTAAAAACCTGCACATGCTAATTTTGGTGCAATAAGGGTATAAATTAACCTTTATGGTCTGACTGTTGAGGTTTCCAGTTATCTGAAGGAGGGTCATCCACAGAGGTGAGCCTCAAGCTGTTCTGAATACAGAGGCAGATGGCTGGAGCTACCTGAGGGACTGACACCCCCGACGGGGCGCACAGTCCACAGCCAGGTTCCAGTGTCCTACAACTTTGTATCGTGCCCTTCAGCAGCTGCTGCCAGTTTGAAACAAATACCTCTGGATCAATATTAAAGGCAGACATAATTTCTAATGTTGATTTCATCGTACCATATCTGTGCATGCTGGTTATCATATTATATATTGGCTGTAAAGCTAAGACGTCTTCAGTACTTAATTAATTTCAATCATTTCTGGATCCTAATTTGTTTACTTAAGGCTTTGCATTTATAAACTTTTATCAGACCATGTTCCCATCTCTCTTCCTTCTCACTGGCTTTGCAAATGCGTGCACGCATGGATCTGGCATTGCTGATTTGTTTTATGTTAAAAAGATGCAGTCAACATGCACATATCCCAGAGCTGAAACACACTCTGCCCTCATGGCTTATTTAATCTGTTTTTAATTTAATATACCAGCGCTCTAATGTTCAAGCATTCACCCTCTCTGCTCTCTTTAGTTCAACAGAAGACGGGGAGGGTGTTGCAGTGTGTGTGTGTGTGTGTGTGTGTGTGTGTGTGTGTGTGTATGTGTGTGTTGCCACGTCTGCATATGCTTTCATGCAGTAAATTTCCCTCCTCACTGGATCGCCTGTGGGAAGAGCTTTTTCACAAGTCACAGCTTAACACTTAACACTGTCCTGAGAAATCCAATTATTATTAGGACACTCATGCATGTGCGGCAGCAGCATCACCAGGCAGTGTCTATGAATATTTGAATATTAGTTTATATGTGAGACGGCGTCTGTTTATGATACAAAATGATAACTATACAAGACATTACATCATTTAAAATATCCATGTGTCCATTTCTATCCTTTTATACATTTTAAATTATCTGTCTTTTAGAACCAAAATTCTGGATTTTTTGTTTGTTTATTTTTAGGGTATAGTGTACTTCATCAAAATTAACATTTTTTAAAAGCTAAAATAAAATGTGCTATAGCCTAATTTAGTAATTTACAGTCCCAGTATGATTAAAATAGGCAATGAAACACACAGAGCAGATAAAATCAAATACTGTATTATTTGTACGGCTGCATAATTTATTGAAATATTATCCAAATCATACCAAAAAATTAAGAGCAAAAAATACCGTTCCCATTAAAATTGTAATTCATATAGCAATAACACTGTCTCTTAAAGTAATTGCAATATCACTATTTTTATTATTGTTATTTTATTTTCATTTTATTTAATTATTTTATTTTTTTTAATTTCATTTAATGTTTTATTTTATTTTTTTTAATTCAATTTAATTTAATTCAATTTTATCTTTTTAATTTAATTTCATTTCATTTCATTTTTGATTTTATGTATTTTTAATTTTATTTTAATTTCATTTAATGTTTTTATTTTATTTTTTAATTTAATCTAATTTAATTGTATTTTTTTATTTAATTTAATTTAATTTTTATTTTTATTTTTATTTGATTTGATTTAATTTTTAATTTATTTTAATTTAACTTACTTCAATTTAATTTTAATTGTAATTTTAATTTGACTTTATTTTAATTTAATTTAATGTTTTTATTTCATTTTTATCTTTTTAATTTCATTTCATTTTAAGTTTAATTTAATTTAATGTTTTTATTTCATTTTTATCTTTTTAATTTCATTTCATTTTAAGTTTAATTTAATTTATTTTTATTTAATTTAACTTTATTTTTATTCTTATTTTTATTTTTTTATTTAGTGCATATCGTGCAGCCCTAATTATTTAACATTTATTGAAAATCAAATAGGGGACTAGTCGTGTGACACACACAACACACAGTTTGAGACGTTATCTTTCAGCGGTGACAGCAGAGTGCCATTTCATCCTGTACTTCACATTTTCTTTTTTCAGCCTCAGGTGCTCCATGTTCACCATAAACCACCCTCTCATCTCAGCAGCCATAAATGTCTTTGAGGCAGTAAAAGCTCTTGTCCGCTGTCTTTCTCCTCCTCCTCCTCCTCCTCCTCCTGCTCTGCGGCTGAGATGTAAAGCAGTTTGTGCTCCGAAAGCCCGAGTGGCTGTGGATGATTGAGCCCGGAGCAGAAAAGTGGGGATGATGGAGGAAGCACACAGGAAAAGATGAAAGAGGGAAAGTGCAGAGAAAAAGGACGAGATCGCTGCTGTGAATATAAATATTACAGTGAGGTAAAGCGGAGACGCACACATGATTAGCATTCTGTACTTTCCTAATAAATGAAATCCTCATGCTTACAGTAGCATCCTCTGTAGTCCTGCCCCTCCCCCCACATCTGTAAAGATCTGCTGACTGGCGACTAGAGCTGCTCATCACTGTGCAGTCATCCTGTGATAGGCTCGTTTCTCTGCGGCTCCAAGTGTCTCATTGGATGGCAGACAGATGCAGTGTGGAGGGAAGGAGGGGGGGGGGGACTGGCTGGATGCTGTGGTGGTCTGAAGCATTTGGCTCCCTCCCCTTCAAACAGTGCAGCACGCTGGGATCTACCTCTGAGACACATCCCCTTCTCCTGTGTTTTCATTTTGGCTTTATCATCCCAAGGACCGCTCTTTTTATCTGCTGCCACCCTGGTTATACAGAATGGTGGACGTGAAGGAGGATACCTGAGGATTACTGGGATGTTTCTGCAGGAGAGGTTCTGGCAGTGCTGAGGTACTCAGGCACCTTCGCTGTAGGTGCATCATGTTTAAGTACCCACAGGGGAGTCTGCCGGTGAGCGGCGGCTGTCATTGATTGTTGGCGGTGTGTAAACCACACAGCCCTCCTCTCTCCTGGGACCAGAGAGGACAGCAGGGGGAAGAAGGGGGTGCAGTGGGAGAACTGGGGGCTGATGGCCAAGAAATCTGGAGGTGCTCCACAGCATCTCCTTATATAGACTGCACCAGCTGTCTGAGAAGATAAAGAGCTGCATAACAAAACATTGAGCTGGGAACAAGCTCTTAAGTTCCTCCACTGTCTCAGTGTGCACAAGGCGACGGAAAACTACATGTATGTTTTATGTCTTTGTGTTTGCTCTTCTGTGGCCCAGAGTTTCTCTGTGGCCCCTCATATTATATAGGCAGTGTGAGGACAAAGTTGATGTGATCTCTTCTCACCATTCATTGTGCTGTTAAATCAAGCTTCATCTATTCAGTGTACCACAGTTTCATTTGAGTTTAACATGTCGCCTCTCTGTGTTTTCCAGTTTGTCTTCAACAGAGGTGGGATTCATCCTGGTCATCGATCGCCGGCAAGACCGATGGGCGGCAGTCAAGGGGACCCTGCTTCGCATCGCAGTAAGTTGCTCTTTGTGTGAGCATATGTGACCATGCACTTAATTTAAGGGTATGCAGGATTGTAAACATGCTTGCCAGCGAGACAGACAGTTAAAACCAAATCCCAGATGCACTCTCATTTGGCGTTTTGGCTCTCTATATTTGTGTCTTTTCAGCTGTGTCTCTTGGGTGCCTGCAGCTCACTGTCTGGCACCTGGTGGTTGCCTTTTAAGAAAGCCCCAATCTCACCTGAGTCCTCTGGGACACTTAAATGTTCCGCACACAGAAATTAAGATAATAGAGGCAGATTGCAGAGTCTCTGCAGTGATGATTAAGAGGGATAACCTCTGTATGAGTCTATACTTTGTTGTTTTTTTTGTGTGTTTGTTTTTTTCGGAAAAACCTGCGTAGTATACCTTTAATGTCTTTGTGTCTGTGTGGGGGTGAAATGAGAGGTCCCAGTTTTAAAGGCAGTGGCCTTACACCCAAAGAAAGGGAGGCCAGAGAGAGCTGTTTGAGCGTCCCCGTCTCTCTTTCTCAGCTCACAGCACCAATATCACCTCCACCCTGGGGGGGAGGTTGATATGAGCCAGCCTCATCCTTGAACTCTATCCCATCACATCACAGCCTGCCATGTGTTTCCATAGCTACGGGGACAAATAAACAGTCACATGCCAAAAAAAAAAAAAAAAGACAGAAGGAGAGGTGTCTTTTGTTCAGTCGTTCATTTCAGTGTGATCACATCTGCATCACATTGTTTACTATTGAGAGACAACATGGATTTACACTATGAGAAAAAAGCCAGAACAAAATTAAGATACTGAGTCTGCTTCATTAACGGATAACTAAAATTCAGTCTGGTTTTATGGACTCGTGTTGTGTTTCAGGCAACACATTCTCACTCCAACCTTGTCACATATTGATGTTTAGTCATGGACTTTCCACGTCCACATACGATGTGCAAGGTACCCTGGGTGCGCTGGTTGTTGACGTTCTGGGACACTGTGTCGAGTTCGGCCTGTTACATGCATTGTCTTCTTTCAAGATACTAAAATTTAACGTTTACATACAGTCTCTTTTTCAAAATAAACGCACTACGTCGGTACAACACCGATGATTTACGCTTTTTTCCTACAACAACAAAAGCACATGGTTAGGTTTAGGCAACTAATGCAAGTGGTTAGGTTTAGGAAAAAAGAACAGGGATTGGCTTTAGAATCTTACGGGACACAAACACCGCTCTCTTGGGTGAAAGTCTGTGTTTGTTGGACCCATCCACCGCCTCTTCCGCCTTAACTTTTGTCCTTGTCCTGCCGCGTTTCCCCCTGATGCCGCCAAGTGCCATTAAACTATTACAGCAACCAGCCACGTATCATGCAGGCGTTTCTGAGACCGCAGGTCACTGCCCGAGCACAATTTTCCGACGACTTCGGAGTGTTATATGTTATGTGCAATACATGAATGGCTGGTGTGCAATGCTGCTGTGTAGTATCTATTTTTATAGTGTTTGCTTTTCAATTCTCCTGGACTATTATTGTAAGGCAGCAATGCCTGTGCAGCTCCTGAGTCCGAGACGAATTTACCTATGGGGATAATAAAGTGTATCGTACCGCATTGTACCGTACCTTACCATGCTGTGATGTATCGTACCGTACCGTATCGTATCGTATCATACCGTACCGTATCGCATTGTACCGTATCATATCGTATTGTGCGTTTCCGTGCCGTGCCTTGCCGTGCCGTACCGTACCATATCGTATTGTACCGTATCACATCGCATCGTATCGCATCATACCGTGTCATACCATACTGTACCAAATCGCATTGTACTGTATCGCACCATATCGTACTGTACCATATCACATCATATCGTATCGTATCATACCTTACCGTGCCGTCCAGTATCGCATCGCATCGCATCGCATTGTACCATATCACATCGTATCGCATCATATCATATTGTATCGTAACACCTCTTTCATTACCACTTAGTGCTTCATCGTACCTTTTTTTTTTTTTTTTTAAGACAGAACTAACACTAGTCATTTCATTTATGTGGCTGAACACAATGCAGTGGTGGAAGTAATAACATCAGTAGTAACATCAGAAGTAATCAGGGCTCTGCTTTTTTTTTTCTCATTTCAAATCTTCCAGTCTTCTCCTCTGGGAGTCGGTACGTTTATCTCTTCATCTGTGTTTTCTCCTAGAGGTGATAAAGAGCTGGCAGCTGTGTGTGGGGGGAGAATCACCCCAATCATCACACAATCTCACAGCATATTGTTTTTTGGTGCTGAAACAATTTGCAGTTGACTAACACCATGATTCATGTTTTGTTGTTTGTAATGTTTTGCCAGCTTTATTTATATCAACATTTAGCTTCTATTCCAGTGTTGTACAGAAATGTTTATTGTTGATATACAGGAAACAGATTTTGGGTTGAACAGGTCTATGATTAACACTGATATACAAAAAGATGAAATGTCTGAGAGAGAATGGGAGATGTATACCATCATGCGTGGTCCCAAGAGACGTGGTAGACTACATCGCTCATTTCAAATTAAATCACGCTTTAATAATCCCACAAGGGGGACTTTTACGGACTGACAGGCTGGTAATAGGGGGCATTCGTCCTCTTTGGAGTGATTCAGCCGGGCTGCTAAATGGATGATGATGAAACCTGGCACTTTTCAAGCTGCTGCTACTGTGTGTATTTGTAGCTGAGAATAGTTCATGAGCTTGTATTCAGAGATACTGTGATGTATTCACTCAGCGAGGGTATTCAGTCAGAGTGTATGTTATGAGGGTGTGTGTCTGTGTGTGTGAGAGGATAAGTGAGGATTGAATGTTTTCGCTGTCAAAGGATTCCCTTTGTCTTTTTGTGCGTTAATGACACGTGAGCACACTTGTGTAAACATGTGGTTGTGTGAATGTGGGTCAGTGTGTTTTAAGGAAAAGCTGCCCGCCGCCGTGCTTGGCTGAGTTTGATCTGATGACAGACGGAAAGTGTGTTTGTAGACTGCTCCTAATTAAGTCTGCAGAGTTACTGTCGATCCCTAAAGCATACCCTCCTCCCTTGTCATGTATCTGGCTCTTCTTCGAGGCTTTGTGTGTGTAAGTGTGTGTGTGTGTGTATGTGCATCTCTCAGCCTACCATTGACAAAGAACAAGTAGACCATGACCATGACTGCCAGCAACCACAGATCCAGGCAGCACGGTTGAATGGTTAGAGGCTACAGTATAAATTTAAAGGGAGAGGCTGGAGACATTTTGTTGTGTTTCAAAGGCCATGAAAAGACAAAAACCAACAAAGCCTTGGAGCATCTCTTAATAATTTCTGTCTCCTCTACCCGGTCTGTGGCCCTTCCCCCCTAAGCCCATTCATTCTTACTGAAGACGTAAATCTTTAATCATGAATACACAGTTTAATTTTTTTAAAGAGGCTACATAATTTTCCCAAACTGCTCATTCAAACAACTTCAAACACACTCAACACTGCTGCTCTTTGGATCCTGAGCAATACACTTGAAGTCCATGTCTTGCGATGCCGTTCTCGCCTTTTGCTAACAGCTAGCTATTTGGTACCAGACTTTTTCAGGAGCAAAAGCGTTCATTCTGAGAGTTAGATCACTGCTGCGTATATGTAAACTTATTAACTGTTGACTGATCTGCTTCCTGCCTGTCTGTGACCATCACATTCCCCTCACTTGCGATGGTGGGCTGGGACATCTAATCAATTAATCAATAAATACAAACACTGCTGATTTCTTCCAGTGGAGCTGACATGAAAAATATCTTGGTTCAGTAAATGTCTGCTGTCAGTCAGCCTGGTGAAGGCAGTTTGGTCGGATGCTGTCCTCCCATCTCCACAGGACGGGACGAGAACAGACAGGTGCTTCTGTGGACAGAGTCGCTAAATGCAGGTCACTGTGGATTGAAAACTATCTCCATGGCAACATTAGCAGCACTACCAATCACATTGTGACAAAATATGATTCTGTCTGAGACATGAAATAAAATTCATGCGGCCTGCCATAAATCAGGCTTAACACCTCTGGTTTCTCTTTCTTCATCTGTTCTCGAATGTACTGTGAGTGATGGAGAGTGAGCCGTGCCCAAAAAAAAATGCAACACAGTGTGCAGGCTACATAACCCATATGTCCTGCAAATCTCAAGAGTTAGCCCTTGATCCTCAGCATGGACTGTAAAAATAATAGACGTAGCTACTGTGACATCAACCATTGTTTTGTGGAATCCCATTTTGTTATAAAAGTTGAAATTAGCTATAGAGACCAAAAGTGCTTTTCTACCAGGCTGCAAACATGTTTTTTTCTGCTGTCAAGTTTGGCATTTTAACATCGGGGTCTATGTCAATCGGATGAACTGTTGTCGAGACTCCTCCCATTTTGGTTGGATAAACTACAGAGCCCATGTTCATTGTAAAAAAAATAAAAAATAAAAAAAAGGACAACAGAGCAGTGTGGTTAATGTGTTTTTGGACAACAGCAGAGCTATATGGCACAGAAAAATAAGTTTATCGAGCTTTGGCTACACAAGAAATACTTGTCAATAGAATCAAATAGGTTTTTAATTTGGATGCTTTCATGGGATTGTTGGCAATAAGGATAATATATAGTGCCTCTTGCACAGATTTATCCTTCGGGAAGCCAGTTTCTGAGCATGCACACCATATTCAAAACAGTTAACCATAAATATACTGAATATAATAGCTTTTTTTGTGTGGTAGCACCTATTACTGCCATGTTGTAAAAACAACAGTATGCCCCACAATAATTTTCCTTCCTCCAGATGGTGAGTGACAGTTTTCACAGAGTTCCTCCTGGTTTTGGCAGGTCAACAAGGACAAACACTGGACTGATTTATTAATTCCATTAACCGTGCCTGTCCCAAGTGGTTTTTATTAACGATGTATTCATTGTCATTTCTGCTTAGAGCAGCATTCCCCAACTCACTCGGGAAGGGCGGGCCAATCAGGCGAAGCAGCCGTTTAGGTCATTAGCTAATTAAAGTGGCATTAACAATTGCATTGCCTCAAGAGGGGAGATCAGTGTCCACCCTCAACCATCATCCAACTGCTTTCCCAGCAGTACTTAGTCCATCAGTGGGTGTCAGTCATGACTATTGAAGTGGCATTTTATTGGTGCTATTGGCGGAGCTGAGCGTGTGGTCGCTACATAGCATGATAAATATGAGGAAAATTTACTGAAAGCATTTAGAAAAACATTTCTACCCAGTTAGGATGTCTTTGCTTTATGCTGAGTGTGCTTTTTTAGCAAGGAAGATTTTTCCCTATGCATCAATCCATTCTAACTAATGCATCAAAGCTACGACAGCTGAAGTCTCAACGATTCCAGTGTGGCAAAGAAGACCCTGAGTACATGTCTGCGCACATATATGAGTTGGTTGTGACTTCCTCTACCTCATTATTCATGCAGAAGCAGCTTGAGGACATGAAGATTAATGTCCCTGCCACAGGACGGTGCCCAACATCCCCCACGTCTTTCCCATTCTCTTGTACACACTCCATGTACATGCTTTAATGTGTTTGAGTGAGAGTTTTCACATGGGATACAAAGGCAGGGATTAATTTACAGGCAGCAGCAAGAGGAGAACATGTCCTGCTGAAGTGTGATGTATAATGGACTCAGGGTGGAGGAGGGTACTCGCTGCTGTATGGTATAAGTGACGGTCTCCATCTACTCTCTCATTTCAGGGCTCTTTCCCAGGGAACCTCCAGCTGGTTCTGGTTCTGAGGCCCACCACCCTCCTGCAGCGCACACTCTCTGACATCCTCTTCAAGTTCAACAAGGATGAGTTCAAGATGAAGGTGCCGGTGCGTACAGTAGAGCATTCACAGCTGCTGCATTTTGCTAAACTAGTAGACTACTCAACTACTACCAAAAGTAGTTGAGTAGTCTACTAGTTGTGGGAGATACAGCATGTTTTTCACCCAATAACAAGTACATAGTGAGGGGGATGATGTAGCCTGGTTTAAGAAATAAGTTAATGACCTTCGTTCGGATGTCTAAGCTCCTTACCCTGTCTCTGAGGCTGAGCCCAGCCACCCCACGGAGGATGCTCATTTTGGCCACTTGTATCTGCGGTCTTGTTCTTTCACAGTCTCTTCCCTCTGTGGGCCCAATCTAACTTATACAAGGACAATTTTAACAGAATCCTTATAAAAGTACATAAAATACAGGTTAACATGATTATTATCAAATGATATGTATGTAATAGTTTTGGGTGTGTCTGTTTCAGGTGATCATGCTGAGCTCAATCACTGAGCTGCACTCCTACATCGACCGCTCCCAGCTGACCCAGGAACTCGGAGGAACACAGGAGTACTGCCATGACAAGTGGATCTCTCACCGCACTGTATGTACACCGCATACACCGCCTTAGTGTTCAGCATGGACAACATAATACTGTCCCACATTACAAGGCACTCTGGGAGTGAGATAAATAAATACAACAAGTACATGTAAAAGGTAAAGACAAGTAACTTTAATTTGAGATGCTCAAGCTACCCTTAGCTGGTTGTGTCTTACATATTTGTCAACATAGTTCATATGAAAGTTGATATGAAATGAGAATGACATCATTAAAACATGGCCACTACTTTAGGATGAAACCCTCCATTAAAGCAAAACAGCAATAAAAACACAACTGTAAAGTCTCATAAGTGCTACATCGTATATCTGTAAAAACTCCTATACAGTATATTTTTGTCGGCACCACCTAAATCTAAAAAATGAAGTCACTGCAAATGTTGAATTTTCTTGATTCACATCATGAGCGTTGCATGCTGACGATGTTTGTTTGGTCCTGTGTGCATCAGGCTATCGAAGGCTTTGCGTTGATGGTGAAGAAAACGGCACAGACTCTGCAGTCGTTTGGAACTGAACTGGCTGAAACTGAACTCCCCAATGAGATCCAGGCCACAAACGTCCTGCTGACCACACACACCACCAAGAAAGACAAAATGAAGGTAACACCGTTAACACACATGCATTATTAACATAAACATTCTTGTTATGAATACAGCATATTAGTTATGTATTTGGATTACATCTCTCCACCTGTCTGTGTGTGTCTGTCCTGTAGGAGGATCTGCTGGTGGCTTTAGGTCAGGGCAGCCGGCTGCTGGAAAGCATCAATGAACCTGTGGTGCGAGACCCTGATCACAACATGAACCAGGATGAACTGGAGAACCTGGCTACAGTGCAAAGGTCAGAACCACAAGAGCTCATAAAGCTGCAGAACGGCTGCTAAAAAACAGACTTTGGTTTCTTTATGATCTGCTACGTAATCATGTGAAACATGATCACGTACTTTCACATAATATTTACAAAGACATTTTTGATAAATAATCATCAGTAATGTGGATACAATGACTAAGTGGGTAAAGGCAAACAATAGAACAGCTACAACAGTCTGGTAGGTCCAGCAAATTACATCACTTTACTGTAGCACAGCCTTTAAAACCAGGAAAAGACCCAACCGGCCATCTTGGGTGTTATTAGGTAGATGGGACCAGGTGAGAATGGGTGTTAAGTCGTCTGGGGAGGGATCCCGAGACTGCATTGTAAGTGGGTGATAAATGGTGTCGTAGGCCACCTCCTCTGTTCAACGATGGTTGTTCCAATTTGTCGTCGTCTTTCTTTCTTCTCTGGCCCAAACGTTGAGGATTGATATAGCACTTATGATTACCATGACCTGAATGACTGAAAATCTCCCCGACAACACCTAAAATATTCCGATAGCCAAACTCTAAGACTGTATCTAGTCTCAAATCACAGTATTGATATGATATCAATATATTGCCCATTTCTCAATACGATACGATATGATGAGAGACAATTCGATTATTGTCTCCGTAGGAAATTTGTCTTGGATTCAGGAGCTGCAGAAGCATTGCTGCCTTACAGTAATAGTACAGAAGAAATGAAAAGCATACGTCATAAAATGTATTGCACATAACACCAGCACACAATAGAGCACTATAAGCAAAACACAACACAACCCCTAAATCATCAAGTGACATTATTTATATCGATTTTAAGACATACTTTTGTACGATGGTAATTTGCGATGGATCTCTGTCATTACAGACAGATTTATTGGTAGATCTCCCCTATCTCGAACCATTACGTAGCATAACTAGACGTTTAAGATACACACTGTGGTCATTCTCAGTGCTGGACTGAAGATATAGCACAATCCTTGTTGTTTATCACATTTCACTGCATCTAAATTTATTGATGTGATCCATGTAACAAAGTCTAAAGCCAGCAGACCTTTGTTTTGTGTATTGTTGTTGATGGCGGGTGGTTTGCTCACAGCTGCTTCTGCTCAGCTGTCAGAAGGGTTTTAATAATAGTTGGCGAGGCAGTGTGCTTTGAGGTCAGTCAGTGCGGTATTTTGAGCAACACTAAGGGCACTGATTCCCATGTCAACAGGCATTCGCTCTACGTAACTTCCACACACACACAGGAAAGATATTCAGATACCTCAGTCATTATCTCCACTGCATTTTCTACTCTACTTCTTCCTACCCTCACTGCATTTGGTCCACTCTCCTGCCTGTCTTTAACAATCTACCTCTTCCTGTCCTCATCTCCTTCCCCTGCTCCTCCTTCAGACTGCTCTCTCAGCTGGACGAGACAGAAAGGGCTTTCGATGAGTTCTGGGTGAGGCATCACACCAAACTGCAACAGTGTCTCAAACTGCGCCACTTTGAGCACAACTACAGAGAGGTGAGCTGGAGCCACTTAGCTCAGGTTAAACAGCAGATACATCCTGGACTCCAACAGAGACCACGTGACTCCTTTTAAACCCTGGAAACTGACTGTGGTGTTTCTGCTGCAGGTGAGGGCTCTGCTGGATCAGGTGTCTGAGAAACTCGCAACCTTCTCTGAGGTGGGGATCAGCCCAGCCCACGCTGACCATATCTTCTGTGAACTCACCACCTATGAGGAGAGAGTCTGTGTAAGTGATACCCAACCACTCACAGTTAAAGCTTTGTCTGAAGCTTGGCATGAAGACATGAGTAACAGCGGGGGGTTTTTTTGTATTGATTTTGATTGTTTCTGAATAACAAGTTAAGTGTTATGTACGGTTATGGTCCTTTACTTTTTACTCTTATTATTCCTGGATTCTTTATTTTTTAATATTCTGTACATCCTTTTATGCGAGCGGATATCTCAGGAACACCTTTACACATTTATTTATAAAGCTTATTTAAAAACAACCAAGTGTGGTACAAAAGGAATAAGATGCTGAAGACATCACACATTTAGAGACACAACACACACAGACACACATCAGAGAAAACCACATCAGGGGGACCTAGACACTAATAAATAAAAGCAGGTTTTGAGCCTGGACTTAAAGGATTCAATGGAGGGGACAGATCTGATTGGGGGAGGATGCTGTTCCACAGTTTGAGGGCAGACACAGCAAAGGTACGATCACCCCTGAGCTTCAGTCTGGAGCGTGGGAGCCCCAGGTCAGCTGACCTGAGGGACCTGGGCGTAGAACAGGGGGTTAGAAGGTCTGCGATGAAGGATGAGACCAGAACATTAAGGGCTTTGTAATAAACAGGAGAACCTTGAAGTCAATTCTGATCTTTGCAGGTGGTGTTTTAGCCTCTCTCCACTCTCTGATGTTTTAGACTCAAGGATGAACTGATAAGAATTTGGTGGTCAAAGGTCACAGTGACCTCACAAAACAACGTTTTTGGCCATAATTGAAGAATTCATGTGCTAATTATGACATAATCTCACACAAATATTTAATATGATCAAAACAAGAAGTGAAGACATTTTATATCCAAAATGTCAAAGGTCAATGTCACTGTGACATCATCATGCTCTGCAAAAACACTTTTTTAGCTTTACTAAACATCAAAACGCAGGAACAGAAGGGACACAGAAACATTTCATCAGATACTGAATTGGTGACACTGATCTTCACCATGAACCTTCTGGCTACACATCGGATCCCCTCACTGTTTGACTGTCAGCATACCCTTCAGGGTCCTTATTTTTGAGGTGTTTAAAAAAGGTTTGTTGTGTTGCCATCCAGTGTGTGAACCTTGTCTTTGCAAACTTTGATGACAACTGTTTTTAGCACTGTGTGGCTTTTGGAAAAACCAAACCAGTTCCATATTACCAATGTCAAGTTTTGTTAAGGGACCAACTCCTCCTTGTTGTCAACCATGCTACATTTCCAAATACAAAGGAGGAGGGACTGCCGGATGTGTGTATGAGCCGTACAACTGTTTTGATATAAACTGCATTGTAGCACGATAGTAACGGTCTCTCTGTAAAGCAGATCATGGACACATTTTAACTGTTCACGATCTAGTATCGTCACCTACCCCTAGTTCTCTGAACCAATTTATTTTTTGTTGGAATGCCCCAAACCAGGGGTGTCAAACAGACGGCTCAGGGGCCAAAACCGGCCCACCAAAGGGTCCAATCTGGCCCCCTTGATGACTTTGCACACCTGATATTGATGCACCTGTGAAGGCTGAAATGCTGCCTCAGAGGCTTTTCCACCCTGACCAGAATACATCTCTTACTGTGGTCATATTCAAAGATATTAAACATCGTGTACAATATTGTCAGCCAGCAGCTTCAGTACAAAATAATCTGCATCAGACTTCTATGGGTGGAACCCTGCTGCTGAGGCACTGACAAAACCTCAGGCTGTAAATGATTTATAAGGCAGCGGATGACTTCACCTGCTTCTGCAACAGCTTCAACTTTAGTGGGAGAATCGTGGAAAAAAAGTCACATGTAATGAAAAAGAGTAGTTGACTGACTGAATGTGGAAAAACTGAGACATACTGTTGAATTTGCACAAATTTTTCTGATGATATTGCAGGCTGTTACAGCATGTGTTTTGTAAATGGAAGAACATTTTCAGAATCTTCACGCTAAAAAAAGGGGAAAATCTGAAGGTGTTGTTATGTAATGGTTTTACTGGTCCAGCCCACTGGAGATTGAACTGGGTTGTATCTGGCCCCTGGGCTAAAATAATTTGAAAAGCCCTGCTCCAAACCGTTCAAAATTATGCACGCAAACTGAAACAGAAGTGGTTCTCTGTTTATGGTAAAGAAAAATCAGACATCTTGGTTGCAGCTGGACACTGCACTCAAGAGCTAAGGCTGTTGATGTTAAGTACTTTACAGCTACAAAAACGCACAATCAGTGCTGGAAGACTGTGTGAAAAATAAGTCAAAACAAACAGTTTTACAGACATCAGGCTCATCCACATATGAAGGATTTAGTGAAGTGATTAATAGTTTGAAGGACGACTTAATGACGTGGCTGTGTCCTGATCCACAGGAGGTGCTGGACAGATCTTCGTCACTGGCTCGTGAGGGTGATGACCTGATCCAGAACTCCCACTATGCTGAAGACTCCATTCAGCCCAAATGCACAGAGCTCCGATCGGTCAGTGAGAATGTGAGCAGCAGCCTGAGGGCCAAGAAAGACCACCTCCTCAAAGCCATGGAGCTGCACCACTGTTTGGAGAGGGTGAGAACAGAAGACCACACACTCCCGCTGTAGTTCCTTTATCTCGTTATCTGTTTTTTATACTGATTCCCTCTCTGCTGCTCTTCTCAGGCTTCTAAATGGGTTGATGATGGTATATACCTGCTGGCGTCTCAGCCGGTGGACAAGTGTCAGTCACACGAGGGGGCGGAGTTAGCCCTGAAGGAGCTGGAGCGCTACCTGGAAAACGCAGGCCAGAACCAACTGACAGACCTCAGTACCATCTGGAGGGAATATGAGGCAGTGCTCAACCAGCAGTTCAGGGTAAGACGACCAAACAAAGAATAAATGAGTTACATAGACAATATAAAATAAATAAAATGCTGACAGAAAAAATCCTTAACGTAACTTCTGTGCGTCAGGACCAAGTGGAGAAGGTTTTCCAGAAGCAGGTGTCCATGCAGGAGATGTTTGACAAGAGGAGGATCAGCCTGAAGAAGCTCGCAGCCAAACAGACCAGGCCGGTGCAGCCGGTGGCCCCCAGACCTGAAGCCTTCATCAAATCCCCCCTCAGCTCACCTGGTCAGTCTCCACACAGCCACACCTGGAATATTTATTTCACACAGTTGAGAGCCTTTTAGAGGCCTGTACGCTCTTAATTCTTTGCATGACCTTAATGTTATTCACATTACGAATAGCACTTAAATGTACATTATAAGACATCTACATTTTGCTCTATGTTGTTCATGACTGGACTTTTAACGTTATTAACTAAGGCTTTAGCACAACAAATTAGAAAATAATAACAGTAAACATAATTAATTGGCTCTGAAATATGCCTTTTAAATAAACTTGCCTTGCCCAAAACAGACAAAAAAAGAAACCATTTCACCGCCGACTTCCTTATCTGCTTCTACTGATGTCAGTAGATGGATGCAACATTTGATTTTTCCCTTAAATTTATCTTGACTCTCTTCCTCCTCCTCTTCCACAGCACACAGAGCACAGCACGAGAGAAAGAGCTCCGAGACAGACTCTGGAAACAACTGTGAGAAAGTGAGCGGAGTATTCTGTTTGTACCTTCACGCTGTCTGTCCCTCAGATTTGTATTGTCTGCCTCTTATCTTATTGACCTGCTGTCTGTTTTTTCCAGGGAAATGGCCAACTGCAGAATGGTGACAGTAACAGCAGACATGCCTCCCTGTCAGAGGAGGAGGAGAACCTGGCGGTGCTCAGGAGGTGAGGGATCAGCCGCTGCTCTTTCATCTGTAATCAAATTACGCAGCAGATGGACTGTGTGAAAAGGGTTATCTCATTATCTACAGAGCTGTGCATGTTTTCTGAGTGCGCCTGCAACAAATCCTTAATTTGATCTCGTTTCTACCTGTCTCACTCTCTCCTCGTCTGCAGGCACGTTATGAACGAGCTGCTGGAAACTGAGAGAGCCTACGTGGAGGAGCTGCTCTGTGTATTACAGGTGTTTACTCACTCCATACAATGTTTACTCCTCTCTGTCTGTTAATGTGATTAGAATTTCATGTTTCATTTTGTGTGTTGCAGGGATATGCCTCTGAGATGGACAATGCAGCCATGGCTCACCTCATCCCCGCTCCTTTGCAGAACAAAAAGGAGGTTCTGTTTGGCAACATGCCGGAAATCTACCACTTCCACAAGAGGTGAAGGAGCGCCATCTGCCTGTCACTGATGGTACTGACATGTTGTCAGCCATCAAAGCTCCATCTCTTTCATCAATAACATGATTTTGTTGTTTCCAGGACGTTCCTGAGGGAGCTGGAGCAGTACACAGACTGCCCAGAGCTGGTTGGAAGGTGTTTTCTAGAGAGGGTGAGTGAATTATGAGACTTGAAGCGCAGAAGATGTGCAAAGAAGTTCATTGAATATAAATAGTTTTCTTCGTCTTCCTCTAGATGACAGACCTGCAGATCTATGAGAAGTACTGTCACAACAAGCCTCGCTCTGAAAGCCTGTGGAGGCAGTGCTCAGACTGTGCCTTCTTCCAGGTACACACAGTCAGCACCGTCAGGTTTTTGAATACATATTCTCCTCTGTGTTGTTTGACACAATTCTTTTCTTGTTTCTCCATCAGGAGTGTCAGAAGAAGCTGGAGCATAAACTGGGCTTAGATTCCTACCTGCTGAAGCCTGTTCAGAGGATTACCAAATATCAGCTGCTACTGAAGGTATTAGGCCAGGAGCCAGCTCCCTTTTTTCCATTATTATTTCCTGTTAGCCTATAAAGCCTTGGGCCATCACAAGTTGATGACGAGCACCCCCAGCTCAAGGCTATTTGGTCTCAGGGGGCCCAAACGCCCATTCTTGGGGACATGTTTCTGCCGCAGTGATGTAAATGCAAATATTAGGGCACTAGTAGGACATGCTCCTGGATCAACATCCTACACTGCGTTCCTGGATCAACATTTTGATCAACCCAACACGGCCCTCTGACATCATCAGTGTGCTGCTCCTGCGCTTTTGTCAAAATTCATTTGTGCTTCTTCAGAGCTAAGCTAGTTATCCAAATTTAAAAGTTAATACAATTGAACAAAATCCTTGTAAGCTACTGCAGAGTTAGCGAGTTAGCTTGCAGGTAGTGTTAGCTATGCTAATTTGCAGATTTCCGCAATTAACACAGTTTCCCTCCTTTTTTCCATCTTGATTCAGGATAGATTTGATTAGGTTCATCCAGAACCATCATCATCATCAGCTGGCTCTGGGTAATATGTTTATGTCCACATCAACAAGTGATGGTCCTGATCAACATAAGCAATTCTATGCAGGATCAACCTGTTGATGATGGTCCTGTATCAATATAAACAAATCATCCAGGGTCAACATGGCGATGATGGCTTTGGATCATCTTGAATAAGTTATCCAGGACAAACATGTCAAAGATGATTCTGTATCAAACAAATTATGCACGATAAAGCGGATGATGATGGTTCTGGATCAACAGACAAATTATCTCGGGTCGACATGGCAGCGATGGTCCTGGATCAACACAAGCTCTGCAATCTTGCAAAAAAATACTTTGGAATAGGCGGGAACATGGAGGGAAAATGTGTCCTTTGCAGGTCTTTGCAACTGCAAAATTATCTTTACTCTTAATGTTAATGAACAATATTTCTGCCATTTGTCAAGCTGACCTGTTAGCATAGCATACCTAGTTAGCAAGCTAACTTGCTAACCCTGCCATTTTGTTCAGTGTTACTGAGGATTTTGTTCAGTTGTATTAATTGTGAAAGAAGCACAGGAGCAGCACACTGATGATGTCAGAGGGCTGTGATTGGTTGATTGCAATGTTGGTCCTGGAATGCAATGTGGGATGTTGATCCAGGAGCATGTCCTACTTGACAAAATCACGTCTTGCGATGGCACAAATAGTCATGCAAGTATGAAATTTGGCAAGATGTATCCTGACACAAAGTGGAAAGTAGCAAAATAAGATTCTCGGGCTTGCTGCCATTTTATTTGACAATATCACATGCAACATCCCCCAAAAACAAACCAAAAAAAACAGTTTGTTTGACAAATTCTCATCAAAAGTTGAAGAGTTGCATGCTCACTGTGTTTCTCACTACAGGAAATGCTGAAGTACAGCAAGAGCTGTGAGGGGGCCGCTGACCTGCAGGAGGCACTGACCGCCATCTTGGGCATCCTCAAGGCTGTCAATGACTCCATGCACCTCATCGCCATCACAGGATATGAGGTGAGACTTTAACAGGGCACAGGCTTTGTGAATCACATAACAGACGCTTTAAACGGGCCGAAATGAAGACAGAGAGACATGCTGAGCGTAGTGTTAGAATAAGATAGGAATATTATTACAGTAAGACTCAAATATCACCAGCTCTATCTTACAGCATCTCCATATCCTTCTTTTCTCAGGGTAATATGAGTGAGCTCGGTAAGCTGCTGATGCAGGGGTCATTCAGCGTGTGGACGGAGCACAAGAAAGGTCACGCCAAGGTGAAGGACCTGGCCCGTTTTAAGCCCATGCAGAGGCACCTCTTCCTCCATGAGAAGGCTCTGCTGTTCTGCAAGAGGAGGGAGGAGAACGGGGAAGGCTACGAGAAGGCTCCCTCGTACAGCTTCAAACAGTCTCTGAGTGTGAGCAGCTGTTAAGAAAGATGCTGCATTTATGTCAATTTGTATTCATATTTAGAAAATTAATTTTTACCTTGCTTATTTTTTTCAGATGAGTGCTGTGGGCATTACTGAGAATGCAAAGGGAGACAACAAGAAGTTTGAAATCTGGTGCAACTCCAGGGAAGAGGTCTATATTGTTCAGGTATGTTAACACATAAACAAATCCCCAAAAATGTACCCAACCAATGGCCATGTGCACCTGGACAAGTGGACAGCTTCAAGTACAGACATCTGAATGTCTCCCTCCAGTTATCAGTGGTAAGCATACAGTAGTTTACACATTAAGATTTGTTTAAATGTCTCGTTTCAGGCGCCCTCGGCTGAAGTAAAGACCACTTGGGTGAATGAGATCAGGAAGGTTTTGACAACCCAACTTGAAGCCTGCAGAGGTACAAAGAGTGTGTACTCTAAAACCTATTTGTAAATTTGATGTTCACACTTATATCCATGTTTAACCAGAAACACTAATATTTAATCAGTGATAATGAAAGACAAATCTTCTCCCTCTCTGTGCTTCTATAGCCAGCCAGCAGAGGGCACCAGACCAGGTTTTCCAGTTCCCCCCTGTGCCCAGTGGGACCGTAAGTCTCAGGT
Organism: Epinephelus awoara; assembly: GCA_035609425.1. Taxonomy (NCBI): domain Eukaryota; kingdom Metazoa; phylum Chordata; class Actinopteri; order Perciformes; family Serranidae; genus Epinephelus; species Epinephelus awoara. The sequence goes on from CM069307.1 coordinate 26,774,548, forward strand.
GAGTCTGTATTCCCCACTTCATCTAATTCAATCTCAGAATTCAAAGGCACAGTTTGGTTTGTGGGATAATGTCCAGAGGCTGTTGAAGCTTATTATGCTCCACCTTTGGTCATCTACAGTCCTTTCAAGTCCGGTCAGAAGACCTTGAAGAAGGGAGAGGAGAAGAAAGCTGAGCCCTGCAGCCCTGATGCTAACTCCTCTTCTTCACCAAAGCCCACGGGAAAAGGTGAGTAGAGGAACTGAGCCTTTAGAGCATGTTATTATACAAACTGCATTTATTGTGTACCTCTTTGTGACTAACCTATGCCTTAAAGGAATACTTCACCCCCCAAATGACGATCTGTATATCAAGTACTCACCTTGTGTTATTGTATTTAACACAACACGGGTTGAGTAATCGATGTACAAATGGTCGTTTTAGGGGTGTGTCATTGCTTTAACTTCCGTCTTTCCCGCTGAATCATATAACTTCCCTTTTTATTCCTTTTCTCCCTTTACACTTACTGAACTCAACCTTCCTTCCTTCTGTTTGTCTGTCTGTCCTGTCTCTTCCTCTGGGTCAGATGAGGCTGTGACAAGCCCTACCTCAGACAGAGCTGCTGTGGCAAAAAAGCGCTTTACTTTACAGGGCTTCAGTAACCTCAAAGCTCAGAAAGGTAACTGCAAGACATTCAGTCAATGCCATCTTGTCCAAAATATCATCATCCCCTGCATTTATGAGAATAAAATGTTTGTTTCTATTAAGAAGAAGTCAAAGAATTTTGTTGCTTCTTTTAAAGAATACACTTCTTTGCCTTCTTGCCAAGAGTTAGATGAGAAGTTAGAGATCGCTCTCATGTCCTAGAGTGGTATTGATCTTCTCATCTAACTTACAACAGTTAAGTTAACCCAAGTCTCTTAAGGACAAAATGAATACAGATGGCATTCACTTCAAGGATGTTTGGTCAGCAGGTCAAACGCTGCATGCTTCCCTCCACAGAGTCCCCAACTACTGATGATAAAAGTTTTACATTACCATCCATGACCATCTTCCTGTCAGCAGGTATCACACAGCTCTAGACCCTGATTTTATCCAGTCAGACACAATGCCTCTTTCAAAGCTTTGACGCCTCATAGTTGGAAAAGCACAGGTGTTCTGTTGAAGTGTCCCGGTAAGACTGGACTTTTAAAAAGACAATCACATCAAACCAATTTTAGGCGCTTTGAATTGGCTCCCTGTATGATTTGGGATTGACAGATATTCTTGAGTACATCCATCCATCCATCCATTTTCATCTACTCATCCGGGGCTGGGTCGTGGGGGCAGCAGGCGAGGCAGAGCACCCCAGACATCCCTCTCCCCAACAACGCTTTCCAGCTCCTCCTGGGGGACCCCAAGGTGTTCCCAGGCTAGATGAGATATGTAATCCCTCCAGTGTGTTCTGGGTCTGCCCCGGGCCTCCTACCAGTGGGGCGTGCAGGAAACACCTCAAACAGGAGGCGCCCAGGAGGCATCCTGATCAGATACCCGGACCACCTCAGCTGACCCCTCAAACTCAATTCGACAACTTGTATTCGCAATCTCATTGTTTCAGTCACTACCCCGAGCTCATGACCATAGGTGAGGGTTGGGACGTAGATGGACCAGTAAATCGAAAGCTTTGCCTTCTGGCTCAGCTCCCTCTGCCCCACGATGATCCGGCACAACGCCGGCATCACTGCAGACACTGCGCCAAACTGCCGATCCATCTCATGCTCCATTCTATCCTCACTCATGAACAAAACATATACTATGCAGGATTGTACTAAAAAAATAAACTCAGTACAGACTCATACAGTAGGAATCCCTCTCAGTCATCACTTATGACCCACTAGAAGTGTGTAGCAGACGGTGTGTTTTTCCGTAAACACAGTTTCTGTGTTTGACATTTACGGGCGTGTACACCCAGAGTGCTCAGGTTAGGGCTTTGTGAAAAGGTAGCGACCAGGTGCCAGACTGTAAGCAGCAGGCAACCAAGAGACACAGTGCAGGGAAAAAAATGCAAATATAGTGAGCTGAATTGCAAATGAGAGTGACTTCAGGGTTGGCGTGTTACTGTCAATTTCACTGGTGAGCGTGTTTACAAGGGTTGCAAAGCTAAGAGATTTTCAGGGTACGATAACCGTCTCAGAAAATATCATGGCTTCACGATATTACAGAATTGATTTTATTGTCAGTCAGAATGACCCCTAAAGGAATGAAAACAGAAGGGTTATTTTTGGTGAATGAATGATTTTTTTTATTTTTTTAACTATAATTGAAACTTCAAACATCTTTGTTAATGGAGGTATGTGTAAAAAGTCTCCCCTCTCTGACTAGCTGCATTTTTTTTTGTATCGTAGAAAGGCAAATGTACATGGTATGATAACTTTTATACCAAAGTATACCTTAAAGCCAGTATATTGCTCCATTCCTAGTGTTTACAGACTGTAACTGACAATTCTGCATAGTATACCCTTAAGGCTCTTCATGTCCTGGCGCCAGATTATAATTTAGACCTTTTAATCCCTTATGAACCTTTGCATACTTTGAGATCCTCAGGCAGTGGTTTCCTGTCTCTTCCAGAGTATAGGCTGAAAACTAAAGGGGACAGAGCTTTTGCAATCCAGGCCCTGAGGCTGACATGTGTTTAGTATTGTCACCTCACAGCAAGAGGGTTGCTGGTTTGAACCTAGGTGGCTCTGTGCAGAGTTTGCATGTTCCCCCGCAACGACCCCCAACAGGAGCGGTTACTGAAAATGAATGAATTATTTTAAGTCGTAAAAGGACCCTGAAGCAACAAAATGGAATTGAGTCATCATTTGTTTTATTATTTGCAACTGTGCTTTTCCTACTATGAAGTGTCAAAATGTCTTCTCTGAAAAAGGCCTGTAGCAACACATTAGAATCAGGTTTCTCCCTCTGTATTAGTCGTCTTTCCTCCACCTTTCTGATCCAGGTGTTGGTTTACGGTGTTGTTTTAGTCAGAGTTCATGATTTCCTGTTTGCCATGTGACCTTTGTGCTTATCTTATCAGAACGTACCTTTTTAAATGTAATTTTATTTCCTTCTTGATTCAACAACCATCCTTGTCCCTCTCTTTTCTTCCTCATGACAGGATCTCCCACGAGCCCCGATCACAAGACGAAACGCCAGAGCGACCCAACGCCATTCGGCTTCAAAGGTAGTTAAACAATAACTGCACACTCTCCCTGTCTGGTTACTTGTTCATCCATTAACCCTGAGCACAGCCTCAGTCTGACAGTGATGCTGTAGCTGCTGCAGAGGGAGTGACTAGCTGTGTTTCTATTGCCTCCTGTCCCTCAGATGCAGGTCCTCCCCCGCTCCAACTGAGCAGGGCCAGGTGGTTCAGCACCTCTAATCTCTTACAGACAAAGTGGAGAGGTACACTGTGTTGGGCCCACTGTTTCACTCCACTGTTTCACTACTGTGAACCCTTTATAGACTGTCTCTCTCGGTCTTTGCTTTGCCGCCCCACATAGAAACACACGCTGATAAAGAGGAATATCTGCCTGCCACTTTTCATTTGTCTGAGTGTAAAACATGGAGGTGCATGCCTGTCTCCCAGGTCTTAGAGTTTTCTGGCAGTAGTTTGCATCACGCTGGGATTCCTGACTGATTTTCCTTCTCTGTTCAAAAGAGCCTTTCGTGGTTCTTCCTCTCACTCCTTCACTCTTGTAGAGCTGTCACCGCAGGTCACGCACGTGTTTGACAGCAGCTGAAGATGAATGTAGCTGCAAACTAAACACCTGTGTGTCCCTCCTCCCCCTCAGGCTGGAACAAGACCTCCCTGTCGCTGGATGCCTCAGAGGAGCACGATGGCTACTCCAGTGCTGAGGATCCTCTTAACTCCGACCCAGAGGACGACAACGGCAAGAAGCTGGTGAGTCACTGCGTGTCACAAACATGTGTCGGCCTGTCTTTGCTTGTATTCGTCAATTCGTCACACTGTGGGGACAAAAATCTGTTTGCACAATCAAATTATGTGACATAGAAACATATATAGGAGCTGATGGTTTTAATAATTGAAGAAGAAGACTGCAGGAGGCCTCGATGAATGACAGTATTCAATTAATTTAATTAAAGTATTTCATTAAAGCTCAGTCGAGGAGAATCACAGTCCAACATATCTCTGAAGTGCAACACAGTGTACGCCACCCAGAGATTCTGAGGTGGGGCTGTTGCATTAATCCCAGTATTACAGTACTGGTTCTTCTTCTTTTTATGTGAGCGCCATGTTTGTAGTGTTCTCTGCTCCATTTGTCCACACTGGCTCTAAAAGAAGCTTTATAAAACCGCAGGCAGCTTGTGTTAATAGTTCACTGTATTATTAATCAGTATGATGTTTACTATGTACAGAGGTGTATCATTTCTTCAAAGCATACCATAATGTTATCACTTTGGATTATGTGTCTATGCTTGGTCCCGATTTGCTGAAATCCATATTACACTGCTGGTATATGACAGCAAATAAAACACCAATTATGAAAGTGATTAGTCTATTGGTATTTATCACAGATAATATTTAGTCAGTATAATTCATTTCACTTTGGTTTGGCCAAAAACTAAAATTATTTCCACGTCTACTTCATAATGGCAGTGTCAGTGTATCTAAATGCTGTTTAAGTGCCACCTGCTACTGCGTAACCATTCGCACGCCTATAGAAAGGCCATCCGGAGCAATTTGGGGTTCAGTATTTTGCCCAAGGATACTTCGACATGCAGATTTGAGGAGCCAGGGATTGAGCTGCTGATCTTCCATTTGGTAGACGACCCACTCTACCTCTGAGCCACAGCTGCCCTCCAAGTAGCTACGATCAATCAATTTAAGAGTCACCTATCGCGTGGCTGTGTCATTTGACATGTTTTATGGGAACGCACACAGAGCCTTAAGAAGAAAGCCTGGGTTTACAGAGCAAACTCAAAACCAGTTATACCAGTTATCTCTGAATGAGATTTTAGGGTGTGTTGAGCCATCTCATGCAAAGAAAGTCTGGTCCTGCTGGTCTTTCTTCATGGTACACCCCCAGGTCACCCTAGTTGTGTTTCAGGACACAAGGACTCCCTTGCTGTGAGGCGACAGCGCTAACCACTGCACCACTGTGCTGCTCAGACAAAAACTATCATACATGTTGAATTAACTCTTGGTCAATTTGATTTCACTTAATTCTCTAATTTTAGTGTGTATCCTTCTCTGTTTCCTTATCTCATCTACAAACAGTCTGCTGGCAAATATACAGTGATGGCTGACTATGAGAAAGGCGGCGCCCAAGACCTCTCAGTGAAGAGCGGTGACATGGTGCAGCTCGTGAAGGAGGGGGACGACGGACAGTGGTGAGAATACAGCCTTACTGATGCCCATGGGAAATTTAAATAAAACACTATGGCAGCACGATAGCAGTACTTTTGTGTGTGTGTGGTTGTGGTCTTGCAGGTTTGTGCGTAACCTGAGCAATTCTAAGGAGGGCTGGATCGCAGCTGCTAATCTCATCACACTCATTGGAAAGTCCAAGTCTTGCCAGTCTCTCACCAGCTCAGGTATTCAAACAAGCCCGAATAACACATGAACAATGACACATGAACAGATATTCATCAAACAAGAGCACTACACCTGACACTAATCCTCAATATATATCCATACTTCTACCAGAAGGCAGCGGCTCTGGAAACCTCAGCACATCGTCCAGCTGCAGTGAGACCTACACAAGCTTCTCCGACATCAAGCCCTGAACTCAGCACTTCCTCCATCACCAAACTGCCCTCGCGAATGCTAGCATTGTGTGGCTATCTGTCCTGTAATGCCAACAGTGGTACTCTTTATTTGAATTTCAACAGGTTTCCACAGAGAGCTGTTTTTCTTTTTAATTTTTTTAGACCATGCACAGTCACCTATAATTTAAGTCATAATCTCAAAGATTTTCATTTTAATAAATGTCTGTTAAGTCACTATCTATCACCGAACGAGGTAACACAATGGTGATTGAGCCTATGAAAGCCTTTGCATTTGCAGTTTCACACACTGGGTGTCGAAGGCAACGTTGCTGCAAGAAAATCACAAGCGCACAGTCATTAGTAGTCCACTCTCACACACACATGGTCTATGTAGTGGTAACCCTCTCATCTTGCCAGCTGCAGTGTCATAAAGTGAGCTGATATAAATGTTCTTATAGCTGATCTGCACCACCCAACTCGCGAAATATGCATTAATCAACCACCTGAACCCGACCTGCAAACCACCAACTTTATGCATTATAGTAGCAGAATTGTCAGGACTGAGGACTGAGACAAGGACTGAGCACTGCTGTGATGGGAAGAGAAGGTGGAACGTGGACTGTTGCACGCAATGTTTTTGTAAGTTATTAATAACTTACTGGAAACGCTGCTTTGTCACTTTTTGATCTGCTTACCAGAACTTGTGAAATTGTCTATCAAGCTCACCCAAACCCTCCCAAAGTGCTTGTTGTGGGCTAACCTGCACATCACTATTAGCCTGGTTTCAAGCCTCAAGGCCTTTGCACACCGAGTCTCTATTTTTCGTTTTTTTTTTTTTGCAAATACGCATTTGGCACAGCAGCTACCTGAGTTGCAAAATTATACTGTCCGACTATTAAATTGCACTCTACTGTAAGCAACATCATTGCTCTTGTGCATATTGTGAATAGGCTAATGTTAGCTCCTTTTTATCATGGCAAATTTCAAGAAGGACATAGCTTCCATACCCAGTGATGGCAGTGTCGGAAGCCAGAATCAGGCCACCTGATTTGGCCCAATTCTGGGGCGTCATTCATGCCAAGTCTCAGCCGAGTCAGGCAATCGGATGCGGCCGGCTAATTTCATCCAGTATGCCAAGTTTGGGCCGATCATTTTGGCTACCAGGGTATAGTTCCTCTTACTTTTCTTGTTGGCCCTGTGTCCACTTCTGCTCTGTTCCTCTCTCATGTTGCAGATTTTTATGAGTTTTGCAGGTTATGCCACATTGTCCTGACTGTTTTTTGGTCAAACAACGCGTTAAAGGCTTTTAACAGATGTGAAAATCACAGAAAAATGAACCTGCTCCGAAATCTTTAATAACTGAGTCAGTGTGAAAAAATGATTGACGCAACATGGTGTATTTATTTTTAAATGTGCGTCAATATTGCACAAAAATACAGACTTGGTTTGCAAAGGCCAGAGTCTGCCAACACAACTGCAATTACCGCTTATTGCCGTAGGTGCCACCAAAGAGAATTCAACAGAGATCTTTGAGATTGTCACTTTAAGGTAATATGTTATACATGCGCACATGTTATAGACTTGACTGTGGTGCAGTTGTGCGGTGAAGATACTGAATAATGGATGAAGACATCACAGACACAGTATAGTAAAGTGATCTTCCTCTAGTCACACACTCGTCTGTATAATTTCTTTTTTAATGAAGGACAGAGGATCCCTGTATTATAATGTAATAGATGTATGAATGGGCCAGCAGGACTGATCTCAGTTGATGCATCTATTTGTGTTCACGTTAAAAGTGGAGGGAGATTAGAGCTCGTATGTCGATGACAGTTGTTTTTGTGTTCATCTGCACTAATTCACCCAGGCAGGAGTTTATAATTCCACTGTTACTGTAAATAAACGGAGGGAGAGATAAATGTGTGCGGCTTGTTTAGTGTGAATGAATGTTTCATAGTCTAATCACCTCCGTCCTCTGCTCTCCCTTTTACATGTGTTTATTTATTTGTAAGAAACGAAAGAGCCCACAAACGTTTAGTCACTTTAATTTACCGTCTTCCTGTCTGTCATTTGTCTCTCTGTCGTCATTAGAAACCTGTTCTGCCACCAGCTGCCCCAAATTTGTGTATGAGCTTTTTGTCTTGTGGGGTCTCTGACGGCCTCTTGGTCTAACTCTGTGAGTTCTCACGTACGCTACAGTTTAAAAAATGTTCCTCCATGTGAATAATCAGAGATCACTGTATAGCGCTAACTTATTCCCCGTGGAGGGATCATGTTCTGAATGTAGATATTGTTCATTAATATCTGTCCGTCCTGAAATGTTTGTTATCTGAGATGCTATATTGTACATGAAGTATGGTGACGTCACTACTTTGTGACTTGTCTAATTTTTTTTTACATAAACGACTTGTGATAATTCAGTCGCTGTCTCTTCTTTTGTCCTGATGAAGACTGAGCTGAGACAAGTATTGTGCTTATGTAAAAATCTGGAATACTTGCACTTTATACGTTTATTCTTTTCCTGACACTTTCTGCTTTTACGTCACTACATTTCAGAGGGAAACATACTTTTTACTTCACTTATTTGATTGATTTAGTTAGAAATTTTTGCATATAAAACACGTGAAGGGCTTATTAAGATGTTTTGTAATAGATTAAACTACACAAAATATACTATAGCAGTGGTTTACAAACTTTCTGTGCCTAAGTTACACCAAAGGGCAAGCCAAACTCAAGGCACACCTGTATTTATATCTGTGCACAATAGCTTCCAGAAGGCGTGTCACTGTCACTTTTGTCACGACATAAGAAAATAAAAATAAGGGAAAAAGTAGGACTGGTAGCTTTCCTGATACTGTCTACTGTTTCAGTGGTAGTTGAATATTGCTATAATAACGTATGGTTATCAGGTCCTGTGTGATTGTGTTGAGCACTTCTCACTTTTTTTTTTTTGTATTTTTACAAACACAACAGTTGATTCATTAAAAAAATAGCAGATAAATCCATAATGAAAATAACCAACCAACTTAAATTCTGCTTTTATAATAATCTAATTATATTTTGTAGTTACAAGGGACAATTTCTGCACTGAGTACTTTTATTTTAAATACTTTTACGTTCATTTTGCTGATTATACTTACGTAGTTAAGTAATGTCTTCAATGCAGGACTTTCACTTGTAACAGTAAACAGATTTTTTTAATAGTACTTAAGTAATTTTTTTTAAGCATACATGCACTGTATTAGTTTTTTCTTTTCCTGCTTTCTGCTTCTACTTCACTACATTTCAGAGGGAAACATGTTTGTATTTTAAGAGTTTATTTCCTGATTATTAATTAAATATTTTTGTATATAAAACACACGAAGAGCTTATTAAAATGTTTTGTTGTATTTTTTTTATTATATATTTTTTTGTTTATATTTTCCTTTTTATAATTTTAATTATTTTTTAATTGTTTTGAGGTTTGCACTGTTGGGAGGACAAAACAAGTGTAGTAAAGGTGTCACTCTGGGTCCTGGGTGATTGTGACGGGCACTTCTCACTTTTTTTTGTATTTTTACAAACAAAACAACTGATTCATTTAAAAAAATATTAACAGATCAATCCATGATAAAAATAATCATCACTTGCAGTCCTGTGCAAAGTGGTCAAACATTACTTTAAATTCAACCAACTTCAATTCTGCTTTTAATAATCTAATTAGATTTTATAGTAATGGGGGGCAGTACTTTAACTTTAGATACTTTAAAGTACATTTTCATGATTATACTTACATACTTAAGTAACATCTTCAATGCAGGACTTTTACTGGTAACAGAGTCTTTCTTTACAGTGTGGTATTAGTACTTCAGTAAAGGATCTCAACACTTCTCACCACTGATGTCTCACTGTCACTCTTTGAAGTGTAATAATGATCATTTCCTCTTGCGTCGGTGCATTTCTGAAACATCTGGAGCGAGTTAGTGCAGATATCAAACACATGGTGTCAGAGAGCTCAAGGAGAAAAGTCTGTGGGACCAGAAATGAAAGTGTAAGTGAACAACTGGGTTGCCAGTTGTCAAACCCATCATTTAGGCTATGCTCCTTAAAGACAAAAGCATTGCCATGAAAAACACTATACGATTTTTCTTTTAATTTTATTTTTAAAATGTGTTTATAAAGCCACAAATCTCAGCAACAGAAAAAAATCTTTGACTTAAGCCTGACATGAAACTTTCTATGGAAGAAATTGATTTTAAAATGTATTAAACATGTTTGTGTTACAATGAAATTAACATAGTGCAAACTAATATTACAGAGGATAGCTGTTTATGGTTATGATTATCTGAATGGGAGCCACCAAATCTAAAGAAAACCAGAACAACACATTAAAACCTCACATTTATGCATTTATGTGAGATCACTGATTGTTGTGTTTTCCTTATCATATAAAGATGTTATTTTATTTCTGGAGGTGGAATATACAGCTCCCGATGAAGACACCAAGTCGACAGTGATATTTTTGAAAACTTTGAGGGCTTATAAAGGCTTAAAGTATTCAATAATTACACATAGCCTACGGTATAATAAACATGCTGTTTAAGGCTGGTTCTCATACTTTGTGTGACAAAATCTGACTCTTTGGGGGCAGAAAACGAAATAAATAGATAAATGTTATTTTAGATTGCAACTTAGTATTACTCCATCGTGTCGATAAATATTACAATTATTTTAAAAAACAAATAACTTGGTTGTACAACGACTGAACTGGGTCTGTGGGATCTTGAGAAGTCGACGGGGGATATTTCAGAACCTGGCAACCGCCACTCAAAATTAACGGGCGGGGAAACGTAGGGCGGAAGTTGATGAGCAGACTGTAACTGTAACTGTACGAGGAAACAATTTAACACTTTGTTTCAGATAAAAACAGTGAACCTGCTGTTAGTCAGTGGACGGAAATGGACAATAGCACAAACGTGTTCTGTGTACTTTGTCGTCTGTCAGAGGAGACGAAGATAACCGGACCATTGTCGACTAAAGATGAAGTCACAGCTCACCAGAACTGTTTGGTAAATATCAGCATGTTTGTTCTTTGATATGTTATTTATCTCTAACTACAGATATAAACTCGTCTTTACTGTGCTGAGCTCTACGGTACGGGTTGAAATATGACCCCAGAGGAGCTACAAGCAGACACAGGCAGTAGGAAATGATCAGGTTACGTTACTATTTTGTTGATTGACTTGTTCAAAGATGGAGGGAGGTGAGAGGACAAAAACGCCAGTAGAAACTTAATGCTAGTGTTGCACGGTTTACCGGTACTAAAATAGTACCGCGGTACTAGAGTATTCCAAACGGTACTATACTACATTTAGAAAATACTGGTATTTTGAAATTGATTCAATTCATTAATTTAGTTGATTTATTTTACTCATTTATGCACACAAACGCCTTTCTTGTTCCTACTGGAGCACAGATTGCACAAGTGGTGTGTAAGACAACACCTGTATCAACATTTGCAGCTGGCGCACGTGAAAAAAGACAAGAGAAAGTCTGCCTCGCAAAGGGAGACAACACGAGACAACACCAACTTGGTGAAACATTTGAGCAACCAAACCGTGACGTCCGTACTGAGGTACTTTCGAACCACGATTTTTTGGTACTGTTACACCCCTACTATTTATTGTTCTCAAGGTTTGTAGCCAAAAGGACTTTCCCTTAGGAAAAGTATCGAAAAGTATTGAAATTCACATTGGTATGAGCACCGAAACAAAGATTTTGGTATTGTGACAACACGACTTCATGCAGAGAGTGTGGCTCCTTCAGTCAGTATATAACGTTACAGGATGTGGTCATGATAATGAAGGACACGTTCTGTATTTAGAGGGGGATTCTTCTGACTAATGGATGCCAGCTGCTTTGCATCTTTATGAGAATCTGATGTGGTGATATTTTGTGGTACACGCACAATCTGCTATTTCAAACCTCTACTCATCTACACTTTAAAGCAGGGATGTCAAACATGTGGCCTGTGGGCTAGAACCGGCCCGCCAAAGGGTTCAATATGGCCCACATAGCATCCTTCCTGTGGGCTATGGCAACACCAAACCAATGAGTTTGCCTCATAAGGACCAAATGCACAAACCCACTATTTTTGAATATCCCATGGAGAGAGACTCTCACTGCAGCCTGTTTTATTTTGTCCTGAAAATGTTGGCGTGCAGCCTCGTGCTGTGGCCGATGAACGAGGTGCAGACTTCCATCTGTGTCATCAGAGGAAATGCAGTGCGTGCTAGACGGAGCAGTGAGTGACGACAACCCTGCCCACATGAAAGAGTACTGTTTGCAGTGGAAACCCTAGGTACCATCTCTGAAGGGTTACTTTGGAACCATACTGAAGGTGTTTGGTGGAAACTCTTTGGTGGCTTAAGAGTAAACATTGCAGACAAGTCATTAATTACACTTTTTTAATTAAATGCTCTGCTATTCCTATAAAATCGGAAGCCACTATGGAAGATAAATCAGTTGTTGGCTGGTTTGAGCTAAAAAACAATTGTTGAAATTGCACTTATTTTTATTTCATCCTTCAACCTTCATCTAAGACTGTTCATCATTTGTTTTGTAAATGGATTCTTCATTAATTGCAAATGATTTCAGAATATTAGCAACTTGTCACATCACTTCTTTACAGTAGAAGAGAGGGAAACGGGTTATTATGCAATGGTTTTACTGGTGTGGCCCACTTGAGATCGAAGTGGGCGTGTGTGGCCTATGGACATAAACGAGATTGACACCCCTGCTTTTTGCACACTTCATACTTGGCCAGTAAAGCTGATTTTATCATGATGGCCCACCAGCCAATGACGACAGGAAGTACAATGCTTTTCATTGTATGCAATATTCATTCAATGTACAAACTAAGAAAAAACATACTGGCCGATTCTGATAGTTCATTTTAAAGCCGATATCGGCCGATACCGATGATGTGCCGATCTTATCGTGCATCCCTACTGTTTCTAAATCACATACTGCATATTTTTGGTCTCTGTACTGCAGTTACTTGTTATGAATCAGCTGACATATTCCCTAATACTGATACATCAGATATCAACCAATTCTGTACATCGGCCTGGCTCATTTATCAGTCAATATTACTTCAGCTTCAGACTTCATACCTAGATTGACTTTACACAGCTTTGTTGACTTGGACTAGGTCAAAATTTAAGTTTACAAATTTCTATGTCACATTGTATAAACTAGTATTGTCCTTCATTTATGATTTGGTGTATGGATATCCAGCAAGGTCTTCACATACAGCTGATGTTTGTTCCTGCTCCTACAGTGAAACAGTTGATTGTGTATCTTTGAATTACAGTGTCACTGTCCAAGACATTTTGTACTCACTCATTGTTTCTGCTTTTGTTTTTCTAGTTATTTTCCTCCGGTATCATTTGCCAGAGTACCCCACAGCATGATGATTTGTTTGGCTTCTCTGTGGGGGATGTGCTGAGTGAGGTGAAACGAGGAAAATTTCTGGTAAAGACTGCTGACATTTGCAGATAGCATTGGTGTAATCCATGAACTGTGTACTGGACGCTGTTTCTAGTTGTCTTACGCTTTTGTTTGCATCAGGTTTGTAACAGATGTACCAGAAGAGGTGCCACTGCTGGATGTGAGGTCAAACGCTGCAAGAAGTCCTACCACTACCCGTGTGCTGTTAAAGACAAAGCTAACATCATTGAGGATACAAAGGAGGAGAGATATGTGTGAGTACAACATAAACATTTGCCTGTTGGTCCAGAAATTGGTCTTGCATTTTAAAACATCCTGCACTACTGTACGAAGAACGAATTTTTTTGTTTTGGTTTGTGTTTCATGCTTCAGGCTGTACTGTCCCAAACACGATCCAGAAGCTCAAGGTAGGTGGAAATTTTGCCTTCTTCCTGCTATCACTTTTTTTTTACTGTTTGACTTCTTGTGGGTTTAATTTTCTTTTTCATGTACAGAAAACAATGGCTCTGTAAATGGACGCCCATCTTCCCATACGAAGTCCTGGTCTTCCAAAACTTCCAGTGAACCCAGATCAGCTAAGGTTTTACTTGATCTACTGTATTCACTTAAGACAAACCACTGAAAGGGACAGTTCACCCCAAAATCAAAAACAAATATTTTAACTGTCGTGTTACTTATCAATCCAAATTATTCTGGTGTGAGTTGCAGAGTGTTGGAGATAAAGGCTGTAGAGATGTCTGCCGTCTCTCCAATATAATGGAACTAGATGGCACAAAAATTAATTGGAAAAAGTCAACAGCAGTGTCTCTTTCCAGAAATCACGACCCAGTTCCTCAAGATAATCCACAGACCTTGTTGTGAGCAAATCATCTGATTGGACAATGGGAAAAAAAAGATGACATAGGGGGCTTTTCCGCTCTGAGTTGAAGCTTATTATAAAGATTGTAAAGTCATTAAGTAACCTATGTAAACACTGATAGTCTGATTTTACTGTGGCCACTACCCTGTGCAACTCATATTATTTTCATAATGATATGTTTAGGAAGAGATGCTATCTGTTGCCTCTTTAAAAGATATTTTTTGGGCATTTTGCGTTTAATCAATAGGACGGTATTAGCAGAAAATGGGAGGGAGGGAGTCCGAGATGAACCCTTGGCCACTGCGGCAAGGACAAAGCCTTTGTGCATGGGACGCCTGCTCTACCAGGTGAACTACTGGGCACCCTGACATTTAGCAACTTCCATCAAAACAATCTAGATTGATAAACAGTACTAAAGGTAAGAGGGGAAATAAGTATGTTTTTATTTTGGGGTGAACTGTCCTTTTGAAAAGTCGAAATCTTAAATGGGCCTGTAATCTCTTTTTTCTTTTTAAAATTCTGTTTTCATTTCTGGGAGTAGAAAATTCAGAATACACAGAAGGGTTTTATCTGACCCCAAAAATGCTTTGGCAAGTAATGATATCCGTTTTCTTGAGGTTTATTGCCTTACGTGTGAGGAGACAGAAGGAAGCATCAGCTTGGATAGTTTGTCTGATAACGTTGTGAGGTAAGTATGCTCCCATCTTTCTCGATAATTAAACATTTCTATGTTTCTAATCTGCTCTTTAACCACACGCCATGCCTGTTTGTAGGTTATATTGTGACAAACATGCTCCTTCATCACACAAGAGCTCTAATGGTAAGTCCTGCTCAGAGCGCACGTGTGTTTTAAATTAGTTTCTGTTTTAATTTTACACATTAAATATCTGTTCTTGACAGGTTGCACTAAAGCCCCGAGACCATTGTCTGCATGCAGCAGTGACTCCAGCTCATTGAACAATGCAACACCTTCATCTTCCAAGGTGCACATATTATTCAAAGTCACTTTAAATAGAACTTTTAATACTATTTCATTTATATCAAAAATGATTCAGTCATTAATAACGCTGCTTTTGTTTTTTGAAACAGAGACGGTGTGAACCCAGTGATAGGTAAGTGTGTGATAATTCTGCTGTTCTTTAAGATATAGACTCTTTTCTAAGAAGATCTCTCTAAGTTTTAGTGACAACGTAGCCTGATGAAGGTCTGAGGAATAAAGTGACTACAACTGGGCAGTATTGGTTTTTTTGTCTTTTCTCCAATGCACCTCTGTTTTCAGTGGTGGACAATTTAAAGTTGAAATATTTTTTGATTTTCCAATCATTTCTGTAGTCTTTACAATTACCTCCCTCCTTCTGTTTCATTCAGCCCGTCACTTTTTGCTTTCCATAAATTGTTCAGCTGTAATAATTGTTATAATGACTGATCTCTCCTCTCTGTCACAGACACAGACAGGACGAAACGCCCTCTAAACGTAAATTTAAAAGCCACAGAGTCATACTAACAGATGATTCTTCAGATTCAGGTGAACCCACATGCAAGACATGAGAGAAATGTATTGTATACGTTTGTATGAAGCGGTTACACAGATTATTTTATTTTCCCTTCTTCTACAGATGACAGTATACCTGATTCTGACATGGCAATATTTGCCCCTTTAGAGACAGATTTAGAAAGCTGTGTAAACTCTCTTCAAGAGCCCGAAGTAAGTCTAATCTGTGATTATTCCTCAGTATGTAACACAATCATTAGAGATGTTCAGTGATTATAATGATAAATTTTCTTCTCTTTCATTTGTTTTTTGCCTCTCCCTCTCTCTCTCTCTCTCTCTGCAGTTGATCAGGTGAGATCAAACTTATGTGATAAACTGGAAACAAGTGTGCACTAAATTTATTTTAGGATATTTACAGTGTGCAGTGGTGTTTGTTTTTTACATTGTGTGACCTTGTTGAAGCTAATCATTTTCTGTTGACTCATTTCTGTGGTGTGTTCTGTAGTTTGTGGTGTTGTGATGTATTGCAGTAGATTGAAAGGTGTTACATTAAAATACAATCCAGTATAACAAAGTTACAAGCTAAAGCTTGTAAAGGCCATTGTAACTTTTTTAATACCTTAAATGAGTTTTGTATTGGACTGCATTGAGATGTTCAGTTTCTCTTTTGTCTGTTCAGTCCGTAAAAAAATAAATTAGAGGATAATTGTTTGATGATGTTCTACACTTACAGAAAAGACACTGAGAGTCCCGCTCTGTACGCCACAGGTAGGCTGTCACTGCAGATTGAGTGTATATGAAGTACAGAGCCAAGATGTGTAATGTACAAATGGTGTGTAAACTCCTGCTGTCTCTCACAGAAAGCCAACCAAGAGGAGATGAAACTGAAGATGAAACAATGATACATTCAGTGAGTCGTCCATATTGTCTTGTCTTCAGAGTGTATGTCTGTTTTTCTGAAACTCTGATCATTTTGTTATACTTTAATGAACATTCTAACATGTTTCCTAATTTCTAAGAGGAAGCAGTAGGAGTGGGAGGAAGAGAATTGTGAATGGATGAGCACAAAGAAAGTCTTCCTGATTGAACTTACACTGAGCTTCAATATTGAGTCACCTAACATGAGATGTGTTTGCCTCCTCTCAGGATGCTGAGTCGGAGAGTCTACTGGCTCCTGTGTCTCAGCGACGTCCATCAGTAGTTACAGTCTCAACTCAGACCTCCCCACCTGCACCTCCAGATGAGGATTTGGTTAAGACAGAAGGTAGGTGACAGGGAGAGGGGGATAGAGCATTTTCATGGGTAAACAAGGCCTTGAAATCAATAATGTATTGTAAATAGGATACAGCAAATGTCTAGTGATCTTAAGAGGGCTCTGTTGTTGCAGGATGTTTGCAAATTATGTCACTGTATGCTAGTGAGGTTATGTAAGATGGGATAACACATGGAGCCATCACTGTTCTTCAGGATCCACTCCTGAGCAGGCTCCTGTCCAGAGTCCCCATCAAAACTCCGCTGGACCCTCTGTCCCACAGCAGAGCCCTGCTGGACCCCCTCCCTCCTGTGACCCTTCCGAACCTCGCAGTGTTACTGCCTCACCTCCATGCACCACCTCGACAACTTCCCCAGCTCCACCTGAGATCGTTCATGTAACTGTGATGCCTCCTCCTTCCCCTTCCCCTTCCATGGGACCTCCATCAGACCCAGAGCCCACCGTCAACGCCACCAGCTTCTGGAGAAGCTGCAACGCGGCAGGATGCACACAGGCCATATTCGCTGGTTTCATTAATGAGATGAACGATATCTCCAGCAGGATTGAGTCAGACCAGGCCAGCCAGGAGGGTGAGGGAGGATCACTGTGACAACATCTCTGTCTCACCCTTATTCATGTTTTAAACACAGTGGAACATAATGTCTCTGTCTTGTTTCCATAGATTATGATCTTGCACTTACAGTGATGACGGCCTCTGGAAAACTGGCAGCGCTTGTGGCCAGACAGCAGGAAGGTGAAGTAAACTCTTTTTTTTTTCAACATGCAATACTATGACTTTTTTCGACATACTATACTGTGACCTTTTTTGAAATACTATACTATGCCTTTTTTTCCCAACAATTGTTTAAACATACTATACTATGCCTTTTTGACATGTTGATTATCTTTAAAAAAAATTTCACATACTATACTATGACATTTTTGAAATACTATACAATGACTTTTTTTTAACATATTATACTAAGGCCCCCCCCAACAAATTTTTCGACGTACTATGCCTGTTTTTAAACATACTATACTGTGTCCTTTTTTGAAATACTGTACTATGCCATTTTTTCCAACAAATTTTTCGACATACTATACTGTGCCTTTTTCGACATACTATTCTATGACTTTTTATGACATGTTGTTTTATTATCTTTAAAAAAAATAATTCCACATACTATGACTTTTTTTTGACATACCATGACTTTTTTTGAAATACTATACTAAGCCCCCCCAACAAATTTTTCGACATAGTATACTATGCCTTTTTTCGACATACTATTCTACGACTTTCTATGACATGTTGTTTTATTATATTTAAAACATACTATGCCTTTTTATCCCTATTTTATGTTGTTTTATTATCTTTAAAAAAATAATTCCACATACTATACTATGACATTTTTTACATACTATGCCTTTTTTGAAATACTATAGAATGAATAGAATTTTTTTTTTAACATATTATACTATGTCCTTTTTTGACATACTATACTATGCCTTTTTATAACATGTTGTGTTATTACAATTCTATAATTTTTTCGAAATACTATACTCTGACTTTTTCCGACATACTATAACTGTTTATGACGTGTTATTCTATTGTATTTTTTTTTAACAATGTACTATAACTTTTCTTTTTCTACACACTATACAATACCATGACTTTTTTTCGACATACTATGACTTTTTGATATATTATACTAACTTTTTTCGATATATTATACTATGACTTTTTTTGACATACTATTCCATGCCTTTTTTTAAACAAATTTTTCGACATACTATACTATGACTATCCTATAATATGACATTTTTATGGCATGCTACATAATGACATATTTGTCACAGGCCACCTTCGGCATTGCTTTTAGTATCATTTTAAAATTTGAATTTCTGAAGGACGATATATTGTTTCTTTTACAGCAATACAAAGAAAACATATGGAGCTGCAAAAGGCAGCAGCAGCTATGGAGCAGGTCGTCTCAACACTGAGATGTGTCCATCAGCAGCTACAGTAAGAACTTGAATATGTGAGTTTCCAGTGAACTTTCTTTTTGTCTTTTAGTTTCTGTTGTTTTGTACTTTACATTACTCACATTGACACTTTGTATTTGTCTTTTTATGGCTTTGTCTTAATATTTAAGAGAAGCCTGAATGTAGAAATACAAAACTGCACCAATATTTGGCATTTATCATTCAAAAGGTACTTAAACTTTATAATGTTAAATTGTTAACAGCTTAACACGGAATCATATCTGTATTTTTTTTTAAGAGTTTTATTTTTTATATTGATTTTATTACCTTGAATTGTGAAAATCCGTCTTTTTCAATCAGTTTGCTAAATACTTTTTTTACTCAAAAACACTCGCTGACAGAAAACACAAGTTTTTATTCACATTTGCAAAGATCACAAACTGGCAATTTATAATACTCAGTATCAATCAGTATCACCAATCAGAAAACTGTAAACTAATTTGTCATGGCTCCATACTTTTTTTTTCAGCTGGCAACCAGCAACTTTATCTGCCAGTCAACGCCAACTGAAATGTTTATTACAATACAAATAGACAAATTAAAGAAAAGCTCTATTTTTATCTTATGGAGTCGTAGCTGCACAAAATAACACTTTCCAAATTCAGGAATCCATAACTGTATGGCATCATGTTCACATCACCAACAGTTTAAAGGGACCACCGATTTTTTTGACTTGAGATTGTACCAGGTAGTTAGTCATAGTAAGGGAGTAGATGGTGGTTGCCTCCAGTTTGGAGAAGCAGGAAGGACTTCCACGACGGAAGCTATGCAATGTGCTGCTGTGCTAACCGCAATCTACCGTAGGTAATACACTATGAATAGATAAATACCTCATAAAACCCCACTTAAAAAAATCAGAAACTGTCCCTTTAAGTATGAATCTCACTCTGTTCTAAATCTAAATGTAACCTGAGCTTTCCTCTTTGGGTTGTTACCAAACCTTCACAGAAGATCAAACTTCAGCTATTGGGACCAATGACCGCTGGAGTCTGACCTAAACAAACTCAATACAGGCTTAAATCTACATTATTGATAACGTCAATGTCCAGTCTTCAAATACTTGTTCTATCCTGATATCTAAAAGTGCAAAGGCCTCTAAAGAAGTAACTTGGTCAATTACAAAGAGTAATATAAAAAGTTAAGTGATATCAGGCGACTGGCAAGAATATTTCAAGTTAACAAATAATTTAATCAAGCGACAGCATGCCTCTCAATGCATTTCAAGTCCTGCTTCACACAATATGTGTAAATGAATAGGCAGTCAGGCACTGTGGCAAACAACTACTGTTAACTGGACTGTATAATGTCAGCCCAGCCTTGTAGTTTCAGTATGTACAGGTCATATAGTGGACACAATGGTTCTAGTCTGTAATGAGATGAATAACATTTGACAGTGATGGTGTTAAAATAAAGATGTTAAGTTTGTACAACCACCACTTGGTGAAAGTTTGTGAGGCTGTCTGTGAAATGACAAAGTCCTTTAAGAAGTCACTCGCGGAGTCGCCACAAAATTGCCTTCATCCGTGTCCATAATGATGTTAGGTTGAGATCAGTTTTTAAAGGCACCACAGCGGCTGGCTCGACATATGAAATCTTTGAGCATGTTGCCATCAATCTGCCAGAAGGCAGCGGTCTGGGTCACTTCAGTCAGATGATTCACGCAGAACTTAAAGCAAAACTCTTCCAGGTCCTAAATGAGAAAGATACGAGCACAAATTAGCAAGAAAAAAGAAAGGAGGAAAAAAGTCTAAAAAGTATAGCATGTCGAAATAGTCATAGTTTAATAGACCAATTTGTGAAGGAAAAAAAAAGTGTGAAAAATGTGTTGGAAAAAGTCATAGTAAAATATGTTGAAAAAGTTGTTTACAAAAAGAAGTCATTGCATAATATGTCAAAACATTTGTTGACAAAAGAAGTCGTATAGTATGTCAAAGATTTTGTGTGAAAAAAGTCAGTATGTCGAAGAATTTGTTTACAGAACAAGTCATTGTTTAATACGTCAAAAATTTTGTTGACAAAAGTCGTCATATATATAATGTCAAAAAAATTGTTGAAAAGTCAAGTATGTGGAAATATTTGTGGGAAAAAAGACATACTTTTTCATGGTTTTGGACGACATACTATACTATGACTTTTTTCATCATTTTGGACGACATACTATACTTTGACTTTTTTCATCATTTTAGACGACATACTATACTATGACTTTTTTTCATGGTTTTGGACGACATACTATACTATGACTTTTTTTTTATCATTTTAGACGACATACTATACTATGACTTTTTTTTTATCATTTTAGACGACATACTATACTATGACTTTTTTTCATCATTTTGGACGACATACTATACTATGACTTTTTTTTTATCATTTTAGACGACATACTATACTATGACTTTTTTTTTATCATTTTAGACGACATACTATACTATGACTTTTTTTCATGGTTTTGGACGACATACTATACTATGACTTTTTTTTTATCATTTTAGACGACATCCATACTTTTTTAGAATTATTAATGTTTTTGTGTATTCTATTGTGAAAACTGTAAATCCACAGGGTTCCTACTAGGGATGCACCGAAATGAAAATTTGTGGCCATCATTTTGGACGACATACTATACTATGACTTTTTTTCATCATTTTGGACGACATACTATACTATGACTTTTTTTTCATCATTTTGGACGACATACTATACTATGACTTTTTTCCATCATTTTGGACGACATACTATACTATGACTTTTTTTCATCATTTTAGACGACATACTATACTATGACTTTTTTCCATCATTTTGGACGACATACTATACTATGACTTTTTTTTCATCATTTTGGACGACATACATACTTTTTTAGAATTATTAATGTTTTTGTGTATTCTATTGTGAAAACTGTAAATCCACAGGGTTCCTACTAGGGATGCACCGAAATGAAAATTTGTGGCCATCATTTTGGACGACATACTATACTATGACTTTTTTTCATCATTTTGGACGACATACTATACTATGACTTTTTTCGTGGTTTTGGAAGACATATTATACTATGACTTTTTTCATGGTTTTGGACGACATATTATACTATGACTTTTTTTCATGGTTTTGGACGACATATTATACTATGACTTTTTTTCATGGTTTTGGACGACATACTATACTATGACTTTTTTTCATGGTTTTGGACGACATACTATACTATGACTTTTTTCATGGTTTTTGACGACATACTATACTATGACTTTTTTCATGGTTTTGGACGACATATTATACTATGACTTTTTGATTTTGGACGACATACTATACTATGACTTTTCATGGTTTTGGACGACATATTATACTATGACTTTTTGATTTTGGACGACATACTATACTATGACTTTTTTCATGGTTTTGGACGACATATTATACTATGACTTTTTTCATGGTTTTGGACGACATACTATACTATGACTTTTTTTTAATCATTTTGGACGACATACTACTATGACTTTTTTTTTTATCATTTTGGACGTCATACTATACTATGACTTTTTTTCATGGTTTTTGATGACATACTATACTATGACTTTTTTTCATGGTTTTGGACGACATACTATACTATGACTTTTTTCATGGTTTTGGACGACATATTATACTATGACTTTTTGATTTTGGAGGACATACTATACTATGACTTTTTTTCATGGTTTTTGACGACATACTATACTATGACTTTTTTTTTTTATCATTTTGGACGACATACTACTATGACTTTTTTTCATGGTTTTGGACAACATACTATACTATGACTTTTTTTTCATCATTTTGGACGATATGCTATACTATGACTTTTCTTTTCATCATTGTCGAGGACATACTATACTATGACTTTTTTCATCTCTCTCCTCCTCTCAGTGTGGGTGCTTGCGGTGGAGTGTGAATGGATGTGGCAAGGCAGGTGGTGTGTCCTGATTGGCCTGTCAAAGAAGATTGCTGCCACCAAGACAGAAGCTTTTTAAACCACTAGCTGAAAGAAGCCCTTCCGTCTTCTGCACTCTTCCACCTCCAACAGAGCCAGAACCTTGACTTTGTCAGATTGTTTGTGCCTACGGACAAAACGTGTAATGCGTGGGCTCTTGATTACTTCGTAACTTGGGAAAGAAATGTGACCAATTTTAGTAGCTGATTTTACTTTTGTTTAACAGGTTACTTTTTTAGAATTATTAATGTTTTTGTGTATTCTATTGTGAAAACTGTAAATCCACAGGGTTCCTACTAGGGATGCACCGAAATGAAAATTTGTGGCCAAATAAAATTAAACGCTTGGCCGAATACCGAATACCGAGTACCGATTACCGAATACCCTTGTTTAGTTTTTCATTAGTTTTTGTAGATGAACCCCCTCAAGATTAGTGTTGTCACGGTACCAAAATTGGGAGCCACGGTACGATAACAGTGAAAATATCATGGTTCTGAGTAGCATCACGATACAGCAAAAATGAGGCAGATGTGCCTTTTGTCATTTATAAAAAGATAAATCACTTTTCTATAATACATCAATGATATTTCAATGGAATAAATTATTTACTGACTTATTCATACTTCAAAAACAGCATCAATAAGTGGTTAACTTAGGGGGGATTTAAATAAAATAAATATATGAAATAAAAATCAACCAGCCACCCTCCTGCCCTGACAAGTAAAGAACAGTCCCTTCATAAATAAAGAACAGTCCCTTAAGTGCGGTTTGTGGACCGTTACCTGCCACAGATAGAGAAATGTGAACGGCTTGTTTCTCCTCTGACACGTCACATGGCTTGGTTGTCCAGGTACTTTTGGGCAGTCATGACGCCAACGAAAGAGGAAATTACTGGACCTTCTCTGTTGCCGGTAAACCGTTATCTTGCGCCGCAGAGCACTATGGCCGCCGTATTTGACAGGAATACATTCCGGTGCATCCCTAGTTCCTACGCAATTATGGAAAAGTATGGAATTTGATTTTATAAATTTCCAGGTCTGGAAAAGTATGGAAAATGGAAACTATTGTGTGGAAAAATATGACTGCTACCATGGTTCTACTTTCTAAAACATAAAATAAAGAATATCTGAAAAAGAAATGGATGGATCTTGTTTTTCAAGGCTAATGCCTGGTACACACTACACAACTTTTCTGCCCGTTCTGAAAGTCACTGTCACATTACACGATCGTGGAGTCATAAAATTGTGCCGTGACGTGGCCGACTGACATACTACACGATGGTTCACACCAATCATCCCCGATTGTCTTTTACAACATACATGATGTCATCGGGTTATTCTTGTCCTATTTTTATTACTTTTACTATCATTTCAGTCACTTTGTCTGTTCATGTGCCAGATGAAATATTGTAGTAACGCTGAAAAGTTAAAAACCATGAAAAAGTATGTCGATCAAAATGATGAAAAAAAGTCATAGTATAGTATGTCGTCCAAAATGATGAAAAAAAGTCATAGTATAGCATGTCGTCCAAAATGATGAAAAAAAGTCATAGTATAGTATGTCGTCCAAAATGATGAAAAAAAGTCATAGTATAGCATGTCGTCCAAAATGATGAAAAAAAGTCATAGTATAGTATGTCGTCTAAAATGATAAAAAAAAAGTCATAGTATAGTATGTCGTCCAAAATCAAAAAGTCATAGTATAGTATGTCGTCCAAAATGATGAAAAAAAGTCATAGTATAGTATGTCGTCTAAAATGATAAAAAAAAAAGTCATAGTATAGCATGTTGTCCAAAACCATGAAAAAAATCATAGTATAGTATGTCGTCCAAAATCAAAAAGTCATAGTATAGTATGTCGTCCAAAATGATGAAAAAAAGTCATAGTATAGTATGTCGTCTAAAATGATTAAAAAAAAGTCATAGTATAGCATGTTGTCCAAAATGATGAAAAAAAGTCATAGTATAGTATGTCGTCTAAAATGATAAAAAAAAAAGTCATAGTATAGCATGTTGTCCAAAACCATGAAAAAAAGTCAGTATAGTATGTCGTCCAAAATCAAAAAGTCATAGTATAGTATGTCGTCCAAAACCATGAAAAAAGTCATAGTATAGTATGTCGTCCAAAACCATGAAAAAAAGTCATAGTATAGTATGTCGTCCAAAATGATAAAAAAAAGTCATAGTATAGTATGTCGTCCAAAACCATGAAAAAAAGTCATAGTATAGTATGTCGTCCAAAATCATGAAAAAAAGTCATAGTATAGTATGTCGTCCAAAATGATAAAAAAAAGTCATAGTATAGTATGTCGTCCGAAACCATGAAAAAAGTCATAGTATAGTATGTCGTCCAAAATGATAAAACAAATTCATAGTATAGTATGTCGTCCGAAATCAAAAAGTCATAGTATAGTATGTCGTCCAAAACCATGAAAAAAGTCATAGTATAGTATGTCGTCCAAAACCATGAAAAAAGTCATAGTATAGTATGTCGTCCAAAATGATAAAAAAAAGTCATAGTATAGTATGTCGTCCGAAACCATGAAAAAAGTCATAGTATAGTATGTCGTCCAAAATGATAAAACAAAGTCATAGTATAGTATGTCGTCCAAAATGATAAAAAAAGTCATAGTATAGTATGTCGTCCAAAATGATAAAAAAAGTCATAGTATAGTATGTCGTCCAAAACCATGAAAAAAGTCATAGTATAGTATGTCGTCCAAAACCATGAAAAAAAGTCATAGTATAGTATGTCGTCCAAAATGATAAAACAAAGTCATAGTATAGTATGTCGTCCAAAATCAAAAAGTCATAGTATAGTATGTCGTCCAAAATCAAAAAGTCATAGTATAGTATGTCGTCCGAAACCATGAAAAAAGTCATCGTATAGTATGTCGTCCAAAATCAAAAAGTCATAGTATAGTATGTCGTCCAAAACCATAAAAAAAGTCATAGTATAGTATGTCGTCCAAAACCATGAAAAAAGTCATAGTATAGTATGTCGTCCAAAACCATGAAAAAAAGTCATAGTATAGTATGTCGTCCAAAACCATGAAAAAAAGTCATAGTATAGTATGTCGTCCAAAACCATGAAAAAAGTCATAGTATAGTATGTCGTCCAAAACCATGAAAAAAAGTCATAGTATAGTATGTCGTCCAAAATCAAAAAGTCATAGTATAGTATGTCGTCCAAAATAATAAAAAAAAGTCATAGTATAGTATGTCGTCCAAAATGATAAAAAAAAAGTCATAGTATAGTATGTCGTCTAAAATGATAAAAAAAAAGTCATAGTATAGTATGTCGTCTAAAATGATAAAAAAAGTCATAGTATAGCATTTCGTCCAAAATCAAAAAGTCATAGTATAGTATGTCGTCCAAAATGATAAAAAAAAAGTCATAGTATAGCATGTCGTCCAAAATCAAAAAGTCATAGTATAGTATGTCGTCCAAAATGATAAAAAAAAGTCATAGTATAGTTTGTCGTCCAAAATGATAAAAAAAAAAGTCATAGTATAGTATGTCGTCCAAAATGATGAAAAAAAGTCATAGTATAGTATGTCGTGCAAAATGATGAAAAAAAGTCATAGTATAGTATGTCGTCCAAAATCATGAAAAAAAGTCATAGTATAGTATGTCGTCCAAAATCAAAAAGTCATAGTATAGTATGTCGTCCAAAATGATGAAAAAAAGTCATAGTATAGTATGTCGTCCAAAATGATGAAAAAAAGTCATAGTATAGTATGTCGTCCAAAATCATGAAAAAAAGTCATAGTATAGTATGTCGTCCAAAATCAAAAAGTCATAGTATAGTATGTCGTCCAAAATGATGAAAAAAAAGTCATAGTATAGTATGTCGTCCGAAATGATGAAAAAAAGTCATAGTATAGTATGTCGTCCAAAATCAAAAAGTCATAGTATAGTATGTCGTCCAAAATGATGAAAAAAAGTCATAGTATAGTATGTCGTCCAAAATCAAAAAGTCATAGTATAGTATGTCGTCTAAAATGATGAAAAAAAGTCATAGTATAGTATGTCGTCCAAAATCAAAAAGTCATAGTATAGTATGTCGTCCAAAATGATGAAAAAAAGTCATAGTATAGCATGTCGTCCAAAATCATGAAAAAAAGTCATAGTATAGTATGTCGTCCAAAATCAAAAAGTCATAGTATAGTATGTCGTCCAAAATGATGAAAAAAAGTCATAGTATAGTATGTCGTCCAAAATCAAAAAGTCATAGTATAGTATGTCGTCCAAAATGATGAAAAAAAGTCATAGTATAGTATGTCGTCCAAAATCAAAAAGTCATAGTATAGTATGTCGTCCAAAATGATGAAAAAAAGTCATAGTATAGTATGTCGTCCAAAATGATGAAAAAAAGTCATAGTATAGTATGTCGTCTAAAATGATAAAAAAAGTCATAGTATAGTATGTCGTCCAAAATAGTATATAGTATGTCGTCCAAAACCATGAAAAAAGTCATAGTATATAGTATGTCGTCCAAAATCATGAAAAAAAGTCATAGTATATAGTATGTCGTCCAAAATGATAAAAAAAAAGTCATAGTATAGTATGTCGTCCAAAACCATGAAAAAAGTCATAGTATAGTATGTCGTCTCAAATGATAAAAAAAGTCATAGTATAGTATGTCGTCTAAAATGATAAAAAAAGTCATAGTATAGTATGTCGTCTAAAATGATAAAAAAAAGTCATAGTATAGTATGTCGTCTAAAATGATAAAAAAAGTCATAGTATAGTATGTCGTCTCAAATGATAAAAAAAGTCATAGTATAGTATGTCGTCTAAAATGATAAAAAAAGTCATAGTATAGTATGTCGTCCAAAATAGTATATAGTATGTCGTCCAAAACCA
This sequence comes from Epinephelus awoara, assembly GCA_035609425.1. NCBI lineage: Eukaryota > Metazoa > Chordata > Actinopteri > Perciformes > Serranidae > Epinephelus > Epinephelus awoara. The sequence continues at coordinate 26,802,252 of CM069307.1, forward strand.
TGAAAAAAGTCATAGTATATAGTATGTCGTCCAAAATCATGAAAAAAAGTCATAGTATATAGTATGTCGTCCAAAATGATAAAAAAAAAGTCATAGTATAGTATGTCGTCCAAAACCATGAAAAAAGTCATAGTATAGTATGTCGTCTCAAATGATAAAAAAAGTCATAGTATAGTATGTCGTCTAAAATGATAAAAAAAAGTCATAGTATAGTATGTCGTCCAAAACCATGAAAAAAGTCATAGTATATAGTATGTCGTCCAAAATCATGAAAAAAAGTCATAGTATATAGTATGTCGTCCAAAATGATAAAAAAAAAGTCATAGTATAGTATGTCGTCCAAAACCATGAAAAAAGTCATAGTATAGTATGTCGTCTCAAATGATAAAAAAAGTCATAGTATAGTATGTCGTCTCAAATGATAAAAAAAGTCATAGTATAGTATGTCGTCTCAAATGATAAAAAAAGTCATAGTATAGTATGTCGTCTAAAATGATGAAAAAAAGTCATAGTATAGTATGTCGTCTCAAATGATAAAAAAAGTCATAGTATAGTATGTCGTCTAAAATGATAAAAAAAAGTCATAGTATAGTATGTCGTCTCAAATGATAAAAAAAGTCATAGTATAGTATGTCGTCTAAAATGATAAAAAAAAGTCATAGTATAGTATGTCGTCCAAAATCATGAAAAAAAGTCATAGTATAGCATATCGTGCAAAATCAAAAAGTCATAGTATAGCATGTCGTCCAAAATCAAAAAGTCATAGTATAGTATGTCGTCTAAAATGATAAAAAAAAGTCATAGTATAGTATGTCGTCCAAAATCATGAAAAAAAAGTCATAGTATAGTGTATAAATATATTTGTTGAAAAATAGTCAGCGTAGTATGTCAAAAGTTTTGTTGAAAAAAGTTGTAGTATAGCATTTTGAAAAATTTGTTGAAAAAAAGTTATAAAAAGTCTTGGTATAGTGTGTCAAAAAATGTCTTCGAAAAAGTCTGTGTATTTAAAGTAACCCTCAGTGTCAAATGTTGTTCATTTTAGTAAAAATATGTAAAAAAAATTAAAAAAAGAAAAAGAAAAAAAGAAACAAAACAGAAAGGAAGTCATGGCACAGTATTAAAAAAAAGGTACATGGAGTCTAATCGCCAAAGTCTTTGTCTGTTTCAGACCACAGTAAATATTGCTGTACCTTTAATTGATCTCCTCTTATTGAAACTCACACAGATAGTTGTCAGACTGATGGTGAACACTGACCTCAGCATCATAACGCACAGCAGCAGAGAGCAGGGAGAAAGCATTCTCAACAGTGATTCCCCTCTTTATGATATGTTGACACAGACGTTTGAGGCGGTTCTCACAGTATGACGTGGCCAGGTCCAGCAGTCCTGACAGAGCAGAGACACACACAGACACTAACACTGTAAATATTAACAACTACCACACACACACACACACACACACACACACACACACACACACACACACACACACACAGATCAGATCAGGCTGTGACGTGTGTGTGTGCGTTTTACCAATAGCATCTTCGGGTGGCAGCTCCACATTGTCCGTGTACAGGAACTCCAGGAAGGAGCGGTACACCGGGTAGGAGAACTGGTCTATTTCAATCACCTCCTTCATGTCTTCATTCCAGTGGGACTGGAACATGGACCTGAAGTGTTCACACCTGCAACACAGTTTGTTTCAGATGTTAACTTTTGAGTTATTTATATTATAGTTTCAGCTGACAGCCGTGAGGAGAAATCCCCCGACCTGATTTTGAGAACTGCTTTGTGGACATAGATGTATTTGCCGTCGACGCAGAACTTCAGGTCAGCTGTCTCCGGGTTGTCAAACTCTTTCTTCAGAGACTGAGCCACGGTCAAGAAGTCATCACGCTCTGGAGGGAGACAAACAGCCACACACACACCCACACACACCCACACACACATCCAGCCCTGGAGTTAGGACGATAAACAGCAGCAGTGATTTGAATTACTTGTATTTTTGCACAGTTTTCTGTGATGTGTTCCCAATAATTTCCTTGTCAGTTTCTTGCAAAGAAACACAGAATGCGGCGCTTTGTATGGGTCAAATTTTGCACATTTAGTCCACTGTGATTGTAAATAAAAATAATATGTGAAGCTGTCTTAGTTTCGGGGTGATGGTATTATGCGTGATGGCTCACCGTCATGTCTTAATGGGACATTTGAATAGAACATCTGCGGCCAGATGCATAAAACTGTCTGTAGATTCACTGTATGTACACACAGACAGAAATATACATCCACTGGCCACTTTATTAGGTACACCTTGCTAGCACCAGGTCGGACGAGGTTCTGAAGACAAAACGGTTCAAGCTTAATTTGTAGTTAATGGGATTAAGCATGTAAGACCACTGGCCACACGAGCCCCGTGTCTTACCTACAGAAAGAAGCCTCCACATAACTGAGGGGGTGGCAAAGCACGCAAAGACATCGTCTGTGCAGGTGAAGTGCGTGAGGTGAGGCAGCACTATAGACTGGCCCCTGCACTGACCCCACATGTACACCTGACCACTCTGAGTCTTTGCAGCTGACGTGTGTGTGGAGTGACAGGCAGCGATCTCCACGATCCTGTCAGAGAGGCCAGACGAGAGAAACAGCAGTGTAAGAGACAGCGAGGAGGAGAAGGGTTTATTGTTGTCTGTGGTGATGGTCTCACTCACCTCTCTTTCTCAGTCATGATCTGAACCGGGCTCAGCTGGTTGCTCTTGTTGCCGGTGCCCAGTTGTCCGTACGTGTTGGCACCCCAAGCGTACAGCAAGCCCTCATCTGTTAGTGCCAGGGAGTGGCCGTAGCCTGAGACAATCTGGAGAGGAAGCAAAAAACTTCAGTTTCAAGACGCACAATTTTAACATGAATCACATACACATAACGTGTTCTCGCATTTTTAAAGCACAATGAGCAAAGTCTACTTTAAACTGAATAAATATAACGAAGAACTGTCAGTTTTGGAGGGAGTTTCATGCAGAGATTTTCATCAAAGGAAGAAGTGAACACAAAGTGAAGAGGGCAGATAAGTACTGACACGGTAAACTTGACACTGAGCTCATATGCCAACTGTTTGAGGTTCTAAAACTGGAAATACTCCGTTGCAATGTAAACAAACAAAGCTGACCTACAAACAAACTCTGCCTCAGCACTGATTACATATCAATGCACCCAACCCTGAAAACCTTTTCTCTCAGTCTGATTCTTCTGCGAGCGATGCAGTCAGAACAGTTCAGGTTATAAAGAATCTGTCTGTGCTCCTCTCACTTGTTTTAAGGGGGGAGGGTCCAGTCGTACAAAGGTGGCATGGTGTAAAAATCTTTGGTGAAATGCATCCTTAGATCACTTTTCAAAACTATAAATAGTGACGCCTGAATAAGCCGCAATCAAAGTTAAAGTTGCAGTCTTGTAGATTTTGGTCCTGGAAGATTTGGCGACACCTGCTGTTAAGGGTGGAAACAGCAAATGCAGTTTTATCATTACAGGTCCCAGAGCTGTGAGAGCAGCACAACAAACTGGTGTCATTTTAAAGGCCCAGTGTTAGGGATTTAGGGGGATGTACTGGCAGAAATGCAACATCATATCATAAGTATGTTCTCTTTAGTCCAGTGGTTCCCAACTGGTCCAGCCATGAGGTCCAGATTTCTCTTAAGTCATTAGTTCAAGGTCCACACAGTTTAATATATTCAGTCATACTTGTGTTTGGCCATGTCATTAAGTTAGTTTGCTGTCTCTGTAAAGCAGCTCTCCATTATTCACTCACTCTACAGCAGGAAACAGTACTTCAAAATAAAAGCTCTGTACGGGAAATTAAAAAAAAAAAAAAAAAAAGAAACCTGCAAATCACCTGTGCTCCATTCAGAATGGAGTTGGGAACCACTGCCTTGGTGTATATTCATGTTAAAATAAGAATCATCATGTTTTTGTTACCCTGTTACACCACCATGTTTCTACAGAAGCCCAGAACGGACAAACCACACACACACCATATAAATGCTAACAATATCTAAATATGGCAGCTTTAACTTTATGTTTTTGCAATTTATAGTCATTTATAATCTTTCACACTGTGCGTTTCTCATTTGTTTTACCCAAAAGGTCTCTCCCCAGTGGACTTCTCTCTCTTTCAATTAAAGTATTGTATCAATAAATCATTCCAATTTTCCATTACAAAACTTTAACAGAGGACAGAGAACTTTTACATTGAATAAACTGTAATGAATATGTTCAGATTTTTTTCATTAACTGTTAACCTGAGCAAATTGGCTTTATGTTTTGTTTTTTGTTTTTTAAAAACACAGGAAGAAGGCAATGAACAATGGAAGAAATTAGTAAAAAGAGAAAATGAAAAACAAGAAAATTAGTAAAAAAAAGAAAAAAGAAAGAAAGGACAGAAAGGAAGATGAAAAGAAAGAAAGAAAAAAAATTGCAGACAAATAATGACAGAAAAAAGAGCAAGAAATTAGTAAAAAGAGAAAATTAAAAACAAGAAAATTAGTAAAAAGAAAGAAAAAAATGCAGACAAAGAAAATGACCCAAAAATTAGCAAGAAATTTGTAAAAGGACAAAATTAAAAACAAGAAAATTAGTAAAAGAAAAAAACAAAAAAAGAACGCGGACAAAAAAAGACCCCCCAAAAAATTAGCAAAAAAATTGTAAAAATAAAAAAAAATAAAAAGAAGAACATTTGTAAAAAGAAAGAAAGAAAAAAATGCGGACAAAAAAGACCCAAAAAACTAGCAAGAAATGAGTAAATAAAGAAAATTAAAAACAAGAAAATAAGTAAAATGAAAGAAAGAAAGAAAAATGCGGACAAAAAAATTATTGTAATTTTCTCAAAGTTCAAACTTTAAATACTTGCGAAAGGTTTCTGAAAGCAGCACAAGTAAAGTGATGTTGCTGGTTTCAAAGAGTCAAATAGGATGACAGGGCTGAATCAGAATGAATTGATGCACTGGTAGCTTCAAACAGAAGAACTGGATGTCAGATCTCATGGGTTGAGATGCACAAATATTTTGTGAGTGTGTAATCTCCCACCTGTTGCACACATAAACCCTGCAGAGCGACAAGGCGACAGGGAGTGAGCTGGTTCCCATTATTTCCCAGTCCAAGCTGTCCGTTGCCGTTGTAGCCCCAGCCGTACACCTGCAGACACAAACACAACATGACTGCTATGCTGTGGTGCCCACAGATGGATAACACAGTGTTTACAGCTGCAGTATAAACTAAACAGTCACCTCTCCATTGTCCACCACGGCCAGAGACGAGGTCTGCCCACAGACGACACCGACAGCCAATTTGTTCTGCAGACAGCTCGACACTCTGCGGGGAGTGGGCTGGTTCGCTGTGGAGCCTGAACCCACCTGACCACAGTTGTTGTAGCCCCACGCATACACCTGGCAGACAGGAAGTAAAGGTGAGAAGAAGAGTTCAATATCCCACATCTATTTATTTCAAAGTAAACAGTTATTATGACATAACAAACATTATCATCTACACCCACTTGTACCCTGTGCTGTTAACTTCCAGCTTTTAGGTTCCCTCAGAGGACATTAAATTGTTTCCAACAATCCTTTCTGCCTACAGCTGCTAGGCTTCTTAATCTTTAAGGACAGTTCACCCCAGAATCAAAATTACATATTTTTCCTCTTACCTGTAGTGCTGTTTATCAGTGTAGATTGTTTTGGTGTGAGTTGCAGACTGTTGGAGATATCAGCCATAGAGATGTCTGCCTTCTCTCCAGTATAATGGACCTAGACGGCACTCAGCCTGTGGTGCTCAAAGTGCCAAAAAATACAATTGAAAAACTCAACAGCAATGTGTCTTTTTTGTTTCAGTGCAGACACTGGCTGAAATTTATTAAACAAAATGGCAAATGTTTGCATGTACCATTACAAGTGCAAGATTCAGTTTCACGTAGGACCTATTTTCTGTCTACCAAACTACGACTACAGGCTGTATCACTGTGCAGAAGGAGGCATAAATCTACTCATGGATGTAGTCATGACAGTGGAGATGTAAACATTAATGGCGTCCTCCTCGGCTGAGCTGTGACGTTTGTTAGCTCAGTGGTGCTTGAGTTTTTCAAATGTATTTTCTGTCGCTTTGATCACCACAAGCTGAGTGCCATCTAGGTCCATTATATTGGAGAGAAGGCAGACATCTCTATGGCTGATATCTCCAACACTCTGCAACTGACACCAGAACAATCTAGACTGATAAACAGCACTACAGGTAAGAGGGAAAATATGTACATTTGATTTTGGGGTGAACTGTCCCTTTAATGCTAAGAGGTAACTGAGTTGTTGGCTGCAGTGTTTATGTAAATTGACACTCTTTTATAATGCTGTTGTAAGTGTATTTTTGATTTAATTTAATTTATTTTTTAATTTTAATTTAATTTAATTTTATATACTATTGTATTGATAGTCACAGTTCACTACAGGACTGTATGGTATACTGTAGTCACATCAATATACAGTGCATCTTAAAGGAATACTCTGACATTTTACTTTCTTGCTGAGAGTTAGATGATAAGATTGATACCATTCACATCTGTAAACTAAGTGTCAAGCTATCAAGCAGTCGGCTAATAGCTTAACATGAAGACTTGAGATGGGGGAAACCCCTAAAGTGTCTCTGTCTGATGGTAACAAGATTGTTCTACCAGCACCTCTAAGGCTGGTTTTGAGGCTTAAATGTAACCACTGTTCATACTGTGGAGAGTTTTATTAGTAAACTGTAACTAAGAAAAAATAATTTAATTTGATGGGCCGACTGCCGGCAACTTTTAAGGTGGAACATTAACTTGCAACGTTACTCAATGCATGAGGTGACGGCATAAATCAATCAGCACATCTTAAATTTCACTTACTTTAGTTTTTATATGACACACACTTTTAATAATGACTGGATCTTCAAGTGTTTATATAAATCAATTTCGGCTGGATTGTGTGAACTGCATATATTCTAATCCTCACCAAAAAGCGTCATGTAGCGTCGTTCCTGTGGGCTCCAGCAACACTAAACCCCTGAGCTTGCCTGAGAAGGTCCAAATGCACAAAGCTGCTATTTTTAAATATCCCATGGAGGAAGACTCTCACTGCAGCCTGTTTTATTATGTTCTGAAAAATGTCTCGTTCTGTGGACGATAAATGAGGTGCAGACTGATAAAGGAGGAAATACAGCGAGTGCTGGATGGAGCAGTGAGTGACAACAACCCCGCCCACATTTAAGAGTACTGTTTGCAGTGGAAACACTAGGGTCTAGGTACCATGTCTGAAGGGCTACTTTGGGTTCCAAAGGTACCATACTGAAAGTGTTTGGTGGAAACCGGGCTTAATTAACATGAGGGTTTAGGTACCAGACTTTTTCTTGGCCAGCACCAGTTGCCAGGCAACCACTGGAGAATTTACAGGTCGCAGCCAAGAAACAGTCTGGTTGGCTAAATTAGCTGTCAGCTGGTGGTAGCTTCATAGAGTGGTATCCAACCTCACATCAAACACTCTGCAAGAAAACCAACATTTCCCAGAACGTCAAATTATTTCTTTGACAACTAAAGGCATCTCATATTATTCAAGATCCTCTTTTGAGTTTCAGCCGTAGTGAATAAAACATTCTGTTGTATCTGTGAACCAGCAGGATACCACAGCGTGCTACAGTACAAAGCTACGTTTGATGGAGTCTGAAGCACAACAGTGTCCTCAAGGCTGAGCTTGGTTTCGTAAGTTTTCAGCTCAGAGGGATCAACTGCTGCTGTGTTTGGACTCGGGGCCCTGAGATGGTCTGTATGACTAAGCACCGCCTTTGGCCAAAGCTGAATCACATGTGTCATTAGAAAGGTTTTAAACAGGTTTCCACTCTGCTGCACGAAGACACTCACTTCTCCTGAGTCAGTCAGAGCCATAGAGTGGTGAGAGCCACAGGCCACCTCTGTGACCTTCTTATTCAGCAGGTTGGCAGACACCAGCACTGGAGCCACTCCTTGGTTGGTTGTCCCATTTCCCAGTTGGCTGTAACCATTATGACCCCAGGCGAATAGCTCTCCGTCTGAAACACAAAAAGATTAGTCATTCTGCAGCACTCTTTAATCCAAAAGGAGGATTAAACGTTTTTGTGCAGCTACCCTCTGTGGCCAGCAGGACGTGAGGTCCGCTGCCGTAGCTCAGGCTGACCACCTTCCTCCCGCTCAGAAAGTCCAGCTTCTTGGGGACAATGGTGCTCTGGCTGTCCCCCGTCCCCAGGCAGTTACTGCAGTTCAACCCAAACACGTACACCTGGGTGTGGACAGAGGAGAGACGAAGGAGAGGACATGTAATGTGGATCAGTGGTAAGCAGAGGCGGCCTCCGTCAGCTGAGTAGGTAGCAGGTCACATTCCAGACGCGCAAACATCAACAACAGCACTGATAAGAGCACACACACAGCTCGGGACTGAACAGCGCTGATACAGAGAGGTGACAAGCAAGGACACCGGCCGACAGTTTACTCTGATATTTACTTTAACATTAGTTATTAAGGAACCATACCAAAGGGTCTGCACGTTTCAGCTGACGATTATAGTGGCCAAAATTATCATGGCTGTCAGTATTGTCATGGAACAAGTTATATATATATATATATATATTTTTTTTTTTTGTTAAACACATTTTATTGCTTTTAAACATAGACAATACGAAATACAGAAACAGAACCCCCACCCCAACCCGTCAGACAGCACATGCGAGTTACAGGTTTATACAGACAAATAAAAGGTGAAAGTAGTCATAATGACAATACAATAATAATAATGACATAATGATGCATGATTAATAAAATAATAATAATAATAATAAAAAATAATTAAAAAAAAAATACACACACACACATACACAAAAAAAACAGTTCTAGTTTGCTTCCAGTCTATACATAATACATACAATATATGTAATCATGAGTTGAGGTCAACCAGTCATCAGCAGCCCATTATACCCTGTGTCTCTCAATTTGAGGGTTGCAAGGGGAGGTCATTTTCCATTCAGAAAACTGTCTGCCCATCAAAAGCAGATTTAAGAAGGGTGTCCACACTTTTAAAAATAATTCATCCTTACCCATTACAACAGCTTGTAACCTTTCATGAGGGAGGGTATTAAAGATCTCCCTGTACCAAAGGGTGACACTAGGAGGAAGAGTTTTGATCCAGTTTTGCAGTGTGCACTTTCAAGCAACTAGAAGGAGTTTATCAAAAAGCTTATAATGTGATGCAGTGAGATGTAAGTCCCTAGAGGGAAGGCCTAGGAGGAAAACTCCAGGGTCTTTCTTAATTTTTATTTTAAATATCCCACTGACCACCTTTGAGATAAGTGACCAAAATCTGGAAATCGGTTTACATTCCCAGAAGCAATGGAAATACTTCCCCCTTTGTAAGTTGCACTTGGTACACAGAGGAGAGATGGAGTGATCAATTTTGTTCAAAATAACTGGAGTAATATGTAGCCTGTGAAGTGTCTTGTACTGAGTTTCTCTCAACCGGTTACAGGTAGATGTGGACTTGATCAGGCGTATAGTTGCCTGCCAATCATCCTCAATATATTCATTGTTCAGGTCTTTTTCCCATCTATGAGAGATGTGTGGTAAGTAGTATGTGACAGAAGAACCAAGAAGTGAGTAAAATGATGCTATAAAATGTTTTCTGTTTTTGCGCTCTAGAAGAAATCTCTCAGCCCCACTGTCAGAGATGTTAATAGAGAAAGAGGTGGTCTGTGAAGACACAAAATGTCTAATCTGTAAATACCCAAAAAAATGGTGCTTGGGAATATCGAATGTCTCCTGTAACTGTTGGAAGGACAGGAAGGTATTATCTCTCAATAAATCGCTGATTACATGAATTCCCATGTCCCTCCAAGCGAGGAATGTGGGTGAGCTAAGACCTGCAGGAAAATCAGGATTTTGGGTTATGGGAGATAGTAAAGACTTGACATTTTTTCTTCGCAGGTATTTAGATATATCATGCCATATCCTGATACTGTTATAAATGATAGGATTACGTTTCACTTCCGGATTTATCTTCTTTGCCTCACATGTGACTAAGCTCCATGGGGAATAAGGGTGGCAGGCCCAGGAATCAATACAGGTCTCTTTCTTAACATATGAATGTAACCAAAGCCAGAAGTGGCGTGCATGACAGGCCCAGTTATAAAACAACATATCAGGCATAGAAAGACCACCCATGTCTGTAGGTAATTGTAATATTTTAAGCCTCTGCCTAGGTTTTCTGCCTTGCCAGATAAATTTGGTCTCTCTAAGTCTAGGTTAATTTTCTTGGATAGATATAAAGGGAGCATTTGCAAAGGGTATAAAAGTCGAGGGAGCACATTCATCTTAATGAGACTAATTCGACCAAACAGAGAAAGGGGTAAGTTCTGCCATCGCTCCAGGTCTCTTTTGACTGAAGTACAGACTGGTGCAAAATTTAATTTTCACAGATCCCTCAGGCCTGGGGACACTTTTATCCCCAAATAAGTAAAGCCAGATCTCGACCATCTAAAAGGGAAACTCTCCCGAACATCCGTAGTATTTAGGGTCCCCAGTGGCATAGCTTCAGATTTACTAAAATTTATTTTATAGCCTGATTTGTTACTAAACTTATCGAAAATATCCATAACTGCAGAGACTGATAGCTGAGGGGAGGACAAAAACACAAGGATATCATCCGCATACAAGGCAATTTTGTGTTCCTTATGTCCTATTGTTATTCCCTTTACATCGGTATGCAGTCGAATAGTTTCGGCTAACGGCTGGAACAAGTTATATTTTATATCGGTGCATGAGCAACCTGTCTTTAAAAAATGCTTGCTCAAGTGTCTGCATCACTGTAGATGAAGACAAGGGACCAGTAGCATCCCTGTGTTTGTGTGTGTTGACAAAATCACTTATTGACACTGACTCCTGTGTGCGCATGGCGAGAAAGGAGAGAAAGAGACGCTGAGCTGCTGCCAGAGGAGCCGCTGGTAAAAAAGAGTCTGAGAAGTCCGGGGCTGTTCATAAAACATTCAGGACGCCACAGTTTATTCCACACTTCTGAAGCTGCTCCTCTTTCTGGAACCGCGGCAGAGTCGGTAATAATTTCTTATTCAGCCACGCTTGTTGAGCAAAACAGCATGACCATTTTGCGTAGCCTTGATTCAGTGTACAAAGTCACTCACTCCTCACTGCATTCTTTAGGATTTGGTGGGTTGGACATCATTGACAATTGCAGACAACAGCGAGTAAAAAGCAATATTGGGCAAACATCCAGCCTACCTCTGCTCCCTTCTGTGTGTCAGCTCTCGTTACCAGCTACGTTCCTCCAGGTGGTTGCTTTTTAATGTACCCTGGGTTTTAACAGATCTGGGGAAACTGCATTCTCCTACTCTGCACCATGGGCATGGAACAATCTTGCTCCACTGTGTTCACCAGTTTGTTCCTAACTTTGTCTGTCTGCTGCTTGGTTCTGGGCTGGTAATGTGCAGTGCTGGACATAGCTGCCTGTTGTAGTTAGAACCGAGGTTGATAAGAACAGTGGGAGTGAAGCACAATAGTGAAGTTGCTGGTGATAAAACCAAACAATAAGCTGAAAGACAATAAAACGCTGCGCAGAGCTGAGAGCAGCTGGTGAGCTGGATGATAAATGTTTGTAGGTTTTTCACTTAGAGCGACACCTTTGACAGAACATGAAGTAATTTGATCCACTCTGGATAAACATATTGATTTGTAGAGCTTTGAACACATTGTCACATCATCACCATGCTGCAATACCTATAACACACAAGAAATAAAGCACCTTAAATGTTCTCTGTAGTCTACTGTCACAATGTTTTACCTCTCTTGTTGATCGAAATCAAATTCTACCCACATGATGCAGTCATCTTAAGTAAAGTAGTAATATAAAATAAACAACAAAATAAAGGTTCTCCAATTATTAGTTCCACACCAGTGACGATAACCAGTGGTGAGCAATGACTTCCCTCGCATGATTCACTCCACAACCCTGTTTCCCCACTGACCGCTCACCTCATCATCATTGGTGATGTAGATGGCCTCATTAGCAGAAGTTCCAAACACGCACGCTTTCCGTATGGTGGAGAGCTCCTGGGGGCCCATCAGGCTGAAAATGGGCCACTTGGTTACATCCACCATGATGCATTCGCTGCAAGTCCGTGGCGCAGGCAGCGGGGTGGAGGGATGACCCTCAATCCAAAGGCTGAGCAGGGGGCAGGGGTGAGGGGAGGGCGTGAGGAGGCAGAGATGCCAGTGCTGCAGTCGCTGTTGTGAGTGGGTGGGGAAAATAGACACAGTCAGGGAGCATCACAGACAAATGTCAACATATATAAACATTATTTTAGTCAATGAAGAAGAAAAGAAGAACTTGACATTTGGCTCGAGGTTTGAAAGGTAAGTTCTGTATTTTTCAACCTGATCTCTTTTTCCCCATGTTATGTTTGTGTCTGAGTGAATTATGGGGAACGACGATTTTTAAAATTGCTCCAGTATTGAGCGAGCGTGCTGCAGCCTGAGACTAAGAGTACTTGTTTTTGCCACTGACAGGCTCAGATTATTATTCTAGTGTCTTACAACATTATCAAAAGGATCCCTACAGAAATTAACCTTTTTTAAAGAATAAGATCCTTTTTGCTTAACCAGAAATGGCCTGCCCTGCCAAACATACCAGACTCCATGCAAATAAACAGTTAATTTAGCATGTAAAGAGCCAACATAATTTCACTGAGGATTTACTGCAACCAAACAAGAGTTGGCGATTGCTGGAACAGTGCAAAGATGAACCAGAACGGTTTCTGTGAGTTTAATTTTGACCCTGTCAACTTTAAATGAAGTTTGTTTTAGGATGATGAAATTACAGTTTTTTTTAATAAATGGAGACTGTTCTAGTCCCTGTACGATCAAAGTGAGAGCTGCATCTGCATACTCGGCGTAAAGTCAAACACGTTCTCAGTGGGTGTTGGCCTCCGCCTGGGTTGTCCCTCGTCACTGATCCATTTCATGATATTCATGGACAGGATCTCGAGGGGCAGCTGGGGGGAGAAAGCGGTCCGGTTTGGGGACCTCAGAATTGCGTCTCTGCTTTTTTTGCAGATGATGTGGTTCTGTTGGCTTCGTCACACCGTGATCTGTGTTTGCAGCCGAGTGTGAAGACCGTTGTGGTGAAGAGGGAGCTGAGCTGGAAGGTGAAGCTTTCGATTTACTGGTCCATCTACGTCCCAACCCTCACCTGTGGTCATGAGCTCTGGGTAGTGACTGAAAGAATGAAATCACGGATACAAGCGGCTGAAATGAGTTTCCCCCGTGGGGTGGCTGGGCTCAGCCTTAGAGATAGGGTGAGGAGCTCAGACATCCCGAGGGAGCTCGGAGTAGAGCTGCTGCTCTATCGAAAGGGGTCAGTTGAGGTGGTTCGGGCGTCTGATCAGGATGCCTCCTGGGTGCCTCCAATTAGAGGTGTTCAAGACACGTCCCACTGGTAGGAGGCCCCGGGGCAGACCCAGAACATGCTGGAGGGATTACATATCTCATCTGGCCTGGGAACACCTTGGGGTCCCCTAGGAGGAGCTGGGTAAGCGTGGCAGCGGCAATTTCAGGGCTGTTTGTGGTTCAACAAAAAGAATCTTACTCTTTAACAAAGAGGTCTGTTTCTGAAGGGATCCTTTCCATAATTTTGTCAGACACTTATAATAATAATAATCTGATCCTGTCAGTGGCAAAAACAAGCACTTTTAGAGGACATAAATTGATGGGGCGAACTTGCTCAATTCTAAAACCATGTTTAAAAAAGAAAATGTTGCTCCATTACTTACATAGACACAAAAACACAAAACTGACCCATTAACTTTGGGGAAAAGCATTTTACAGCAAAGTCTAAGCACTCTGTCATGTTTAAAACCTTTTAAATGTTTAAATAAATCGGGACAAACAGGCTTCACACACATACAGTGATGTTCATCTGAAGAAATCACATTGAACCCATTCATAATCTCGGAGAGGAGATTAGTGTTACATTAGCTTAAACAGATCAGGGCTGGTATGTGTAAAGCTCCTCAGAGTGAAATTGTGGTCTTAAGTGTGTCAAAATCCTAGGAATTATATAAATTATAATCAATAATATGTGCTGTATATAAACATTCCTGAGAGTTAGGATTTGGCCTCAGGTTCCAAATTATTTAGGAGAGCTCTGGTGGTTTCCTGACCCAGTTAGACGTCACCAGCAGATGGCTCGGTGACATAAACAGAGGCAGAGGAAACATTCGTAAAGAAAAAACTTTTTTATTTTGGAAACCAATTTGTTTGAAACCATGGTTCAATGTTTGGGACCACTCATAAGACCACGTGTAAGCAGTGAGACAGGAGAGACAGACTGTGGTGATGAGACAAATCCTGATGGATGCAGACACTCGGACAGCACCAAAAACAGCTTTGTATATTACAGTCCTGGTTATCACAACCAACACTGGTCAGATAAACAGTATATGGTCGCCAAACACAATAAAAATTCTGTGAGTTTATAAAGACTTTGCAATCTTTATCCCTCTTATCCAGCTACTATATTAAAATGCTGCTAAGATACAATAAGTAACAATAATTAATGATACACAATAATACAACACTGACGGGCCATTCTGCTGCATGAAGACTGTTCACACTGATACTCAAATACATTTTACTCATTAAGTTTTTGCACTTAAGTCAGACTGTTGTAACAAAGTACATTTACTCAAGTAGCAAATTCAAGATACTTGGTATTGTAAAAATCTTAATTAACAAATAAATCATGATATTATTTATTGTTCCCAGAGGAATATTTACAAGCCATTCTGCAGTATATAAAGTAGTACATACACTCACTGGCCACTTTATTAGGTACACCTTGCTAGTACCAGGTTGGACCCCTTTTACCTTCAAAACCGCCTTAATTCTTGGTGTCATAGATTTGACAAGGTGCTGGAAAAATTCCTCAGAGGTGTTGCTCCATATTGACATGATAGCATCACACAGTTGCTGCACATTTGTCGGCTGCACATCCATGATGTGAATCTCTGGTTCCACCACATCCCAAAGGTGCTCTATTGGATTGAGATCTGGTGACTGTGGAGGCCACTGGAGTACAGTGAAGTCATTGTCATGTTCGAGCTTTGTGACATGGTGCGTTATCCTGCTGGAAGTAGCCATCAGAAGATGGGTACACTGTGGTCATAAAGGGATGGACACGGTCAGCAACAATACTCAGGTAGGCTGTGGTGTTTAAACCATGCTCAGTTGGTACTAAGAAAGAAAATCTCCCCCACACCATTACACCACCACCAGCCTGAACCGTTGATACAAGGCAGGATGGATCCATGCTTTCATGTTGTTTACACCACATTCTGACCCTACCATCTGAATGTGGCAGCAGAAATCCAGACTCATCAGACCAGGCAACGTTTTTCTTCTATTGTCCAGTTTTGGTGAGCCTGTGTGAAGTGTAGCCTCAGTTTCCTGTTGTTAGCTGACAGCAGTGGCACCTGGTGTGGTCTTCTGCTGCTGTAGCCCATCTGCTTCAAGGTTGGACGTGTTGTTGGTTCAGAGATGGTCTTCTGCAGACCTTGGTTGTAACCAGTGGTTATTTGAGTTACTGTTGCCTTTCTATCATCTTGAACCAGTCTGGCTATTCTCCTCTGACCTCTGGCATCAACAAGGCATTTTGGCTCACTGGATATTTCCTCTTTTTGGGACCATCCTCTGTAAACCCTAGAGATGGTTGTGTGTGAAAATCCCAGTAGATCAGCAGTTTCTGACAGACCAGCCCGTCTGGCGCCAACGACCATGGCACGTTCATAGTCACTTAAATCACCTTTCTTCCCCATTCTGATGCTCAGTTTGAACTTCAGCAGGTCGTCTTCACCATGTCTACATGCCTGAATGCATTGAGTTGCTGCCATGTGATTGGCTGATTAGATATTGCGTTAAGGAACAGTTGAACAGGTGTACCTAATAAAGTGGCTGGTGAGTGTGGAGTAGTCCTAGTCTTGGTGCTCTTGTAGACATAACTGTAACTCCACGGATGTAAACTATCTGTTTCAGTATGAATTTCCATCCACACACTTTCTGTTTATCCTGTCACACTCAAAGTGTTGTTAGTGAAACACATTAGTCTTTCTGTGTTGTTACAGCGTTTCCTGTGTTGTATGAAAACACCCAGCAAACATGGACCACCTCAGCTAGCAGGCTAATGTTGCTCCATTGTCCCAAAGGCATTATTCAGCAAACAGTGCAGCTGACACATCACATCAAAGTGAACACAGTCGCTACTAGACTGATCCGTTTGGACACCATCATCTCTGCTAACTTGTTTTTCACCCTGCGGAGCGTCAACACATTAGCCTGAGAACAAAAAACAACTTTAAAACTAGTTTTAAAGCGACAGAAGAAGAACATTAACACTTCCGGTAAACCTACCTGGTATAAAGGTCTGGTTCTGGTGCCGGTAACGGTTGTGGGCCACACGGGTCGGTGGCGGGATGTCCGCCTGTGTCTCCTCTCTCTGCTGAAGCTGCCGCACTGAACTGCAGCTGAGCTTGTTTCCGGAAGTGAGGAGAAAAATAAAGTCACGTGATTAGAAGACCAAAATAATCGATCTCAGATGGAGCTCAAACCAAAGATGCTGGAGTCTGAGTCCAGAGGCTGTTAAAAGGCAGCTTCACCAATATTTAGCACACAGTCAGTGAGATCAGTGGTTTGACACAAAAGGAACAGACTAGAACTTTCTACAGCATTTCATGGTCTTCCTCAGCAGATGGATGCTCAGCTGCAGGGGCGTTGTTGTGAGGGGGGAAGTGGGGCTGATTAACCAGGGGCCCCAATGGGAGAGGGGCCATTTTGTTTGCATTTTTGTAAGTAGTAAGAAGGGCAGCGTACCTATGTTCCCCGCTTTGTATGGGTTCTATGTTCCCCGTTTTTCCCCAAAAGGACCCGGGGAACATAGGCCCCTTTTTTTTTAAAAACCCCTAACCCTACCCCTAACCCGATGTTCCCCGGTCCCATACAAAGCAGGGAACATATTTCCTTTTGAGGAAAGCAGGGAACATAAGACCCGTTTTTTTTAAAAAGGGTTCTATGTTCCCCGATCTGGGAACATAGAACCCGGGGAATATAGGGATGATCCCGTAAGAACTATAACTATATTAAAATTGGCTGAATGAATTGGTTAAAAAACTGAACCTTGTATGAAAAATAGCAGAAGCTCTTTGAGGCCTCTCTCACCCCTTAAAGGCGCAAAATGGTTTAGGCTGCCCCTGACATATTTTGGTGGGCAGGGCTTAGCTGGAGGCAAAACAATTCTTCAGACATTAGCTAGTATTAGCTAGCACGTTCTGTTGGCTTGTTTTAAACAATGGAGGAAGACGATACGATCGGTGAGTTCAGAAATGATCTTTCTGAGCTCCGGAGCGCACTCTGGCACCGACTGCACCGTTTGTAAATTTAGAGCGCTGTCGGAATGTAACGTTGGGTTATTCAGAGCACCACACTCTTGGAGTGACAGAGCGCACTCTCGTGTGAATGTGTGACTAACTTAACAGCTCATTCATTTATATGGAAACATAACACTTTGTTTTCTTCGACCCACAGGGCTCTCATTGTAGTGTAGCGTGTCAGACTAAATTTACAAACGCGTCAGGTCACTCACTCTCCAGGACTGCAACTGTTCCTTGAATAAGTAAACACTGACCAACGGGACGAGACTGGCCGACCCGTATGTTGTCGCTCAGTGGATGGATGATTTGACAGGACTGCTGAAGGTGGGATGGCTGAAGCTTTGTGGTTGATTACTATGCCAATCTTAAAGGAGGACGACACTTGAAAGGTTTCCCCTTGTTTTGTTTTGCTATCAAAGCTAACATTAGCTAATGTGCTAAAAAGTTAGCATATGGAGAAATCCAATATTGCTCTTAAAACCTCCCCAGTTTCTGATGAGGTGTACATGATAACCCTTAATACATATAACGTTATTCATCCCTACAACAGGAAATACTTTTTCCTAACCTCATATGAAGTGTGTGCTGCACATGTGAGCATTTTTGATGATCGCCTCCGTCCAGTCCTTTCATCTTATCGCATTTAATCATAGTTGTCTTGTTGTTGTTCTAACGACATTATAAGACTCCTATGTAGCCTACAGCCCTGTGGTGGAGAGTCGTGTTTTGCCTCCTGCTAACAAAATGATGTCATTGTGACGTCAGCTCTAAAAGGGTCTATGGGGGGACGAGTTGTCTCACCTCTGAGCCCCAGATGGAGGTATACCAGCCCTGAAACAAGTTCTGTGTAGAACTTTAAGTCTGAAAGACGTGACAATGCGGGGAAGGTGTGACATTTTGATTACATATAACGTTGACGACCACACTGCATAAGATTTAAAAAGCAGCTGTTAGCAATTAGCAGCTAACCCAAAGAAGAAGAGGGGGCGATGTAAACGAGATCGAGAGGACGAGATCAGCCGCCAGGGGGCATGTCCCCTGCAAGTGAATAAAAATTATCACCTTGTTACAACGCAGTGTGCTGCTGGGAAACCTGGGGTCCTGGAATTCACGTGGATACCAATTGAAAACGATCTGTCCCCAAAACACTGTTGCACCATGCCATACCGCAAAAACTGCCCAGGTATGGCTCAAGGAACGTAACAACCTACCTCACCTCATAACCCACAGGACTCAAAGGATCAGCCACCTACGCTCCAGTACCAGACCTACAGGACACCCCAGAGAGGTTGTGTGTCCATGCCTTGACAGGTCAGGGAGGTCTGATCCAAGGAGGCCACATCATGAATCAGGGGTACCAGCACATCCCACAAAAGCCCTGTCAGATTGGGATCTGGGAATTTAGAAGCCAGGTCGACGCCTTGAGCTCTTTGTCACGTTCGTCAGGTCATTTATGAGCAGTTTTTGCGGTGTAGCATGGTGCACTGTCCTGCTGGAGGATCCACGGCCTGAGGGGGTGTACCTGGTCTGCTACAGTGTTTGGGTGGGTGGAGCGTGTCAGGTGGCATCCACATGAATGTCAGGACCAAAGGTTTCCCAGCAGAATCCTCCATTATAACAAGGCGATCAATGTTATTGACCCCTTTTGACATGAAGGAGCAGCGGCTCTACTGCAAGCTCCTTCCAGATGTCCGAGCTCCTCACCCTATCTCTAAGGCTGAGTCCAGCCACCCTACGGAGGAAACTCATTTCGGCTGCTTGTATCCGCTATCTCATTCTTTCGGTCACTACCCAGAGCTCATGACCATAGGTGAGGGTTGGGACGTAGATGGACCAGTAAATCAAAAGCTTTGCCTTCTGGCTCAGCTCCCTCTTCACCACGACAGTACAGCGCAGTGCCTGCATCACTACAGAAGCTGTGCCAAACTGTCGATCCATCTCACGCTCCATTCTTCCCCTAACTTGTGAACAAGACCCTGAGACACTTAACCCACCCCCAACACTGGTTTGAGGTAATTTAAATAACACATAGCCCTAAGTTTATTTTGGAGATTGCAGCATGGAAGCATAAAACACAGGAAAATTTAAACAGTGGCTTACAAAACAGGACCTTGTGATGCAGGAGCTGCCTTAAGGCCTCACTACTTGCTTTGGTATTACCCCCCCCTCTAAAATTGCAACCACTCATACTGCCACACCATAGTGATTCTGGATCTGAGTCAAGCACCGAGAACGTTCCACTTAGAGGCCAGTTATCTTATTTGACACATTTTTGTTTCCACCAAATTCAGCGTCTGCAGGCCAAGTTAATTATTGCCCTCAAGTCAGCGTGTTCACCGACACACACGTACACATGGATTTGGCGAACGGAAACTGTGCCACTTACAAAACAAACACATAGATTACACAAGGAGCCTTTTGAAGCGTTCGTTGTAACCTAATTTTTAAGCACCACATCTGCCCTGGAGTCACCTTCGCAGAGACCGAAGTCCTGTTATTAGATGCTGACAGATCTCACCTGTAACGTACAGAAAAACTTGTGAGCTCGAAAAAGGTGTTTCTCTCGCTCACACAAACACTTGAGTCCCATCCTTGTTGAGAGCTTATTCCACATTCACGCTCATACAAGTCGACTAACAGCTATTGTATGTGTGAATCACAACACTTGCAAGCACGGAGGATCCAACGGCTAAACAGCAAGTTTATTTTGGTTAGGATCAGAAACACAGATCATGTCCTGAGGGTGAGATGAGATGATATCAAAAATCCCCTGACTGAGATATGGCAATGATGGTTGGTGGTGTTCCGGGGTGGGTAAAATGAGTGGGAGAGATGGGTGTGTTACAATGCTCAGTGAATAAGATCGGAGGGGAGCAGTTACTCTCGACAGCAGAGAGCAGCATTGACCTTTCCCATGGCAAACTCCAAACAAACAGGGGAGACCACATGTCACTGCGTCTCCCGTTTCATAATCCTCCAGTTGCTCAAAGAATCGTTTCTATTCAATAAAACCTAGTTTCAGTTGAAATGAAAAACAAAAGGCACAATGATTTTCAACTCATTCTTGTCTTTAATATGCACAAGAGTTGAAAGCATCAATGAGCCACCTTAAAGAGAGGAATTCAATCTAAAATTTATAAAAAGATATAAACAATCAGAGGCCAAAACGCTGTCTGTTGCTTTTCTCCTATTATTTTATTTAAAACAACTTTTCATTAGCAAGTAAAAATCTTGCAACAAACATAAGCTTGTATCCAATTCGGATACAAGGCAACGAAATTGTAAATCTTTAAAGTGGCTCGGTCTAGTCTGCTAGTTCACGACTGTACACCCTCTCTATAGTTTTGTTCAGTAATAAACAGCTAGTCCCAAAAACAAGCCTGGGCTGCTCGTTAACAACCCCACCCAATATTTAAAACCCCAGTGTGACCCCCTCCCCACCTGTTCTGACCCCCTCTCAGTAGTTAGCAGCCAACCAGAGGATCATAAAGTCTTCGAGACCAGGGCTGGGGTCGGGTTCAGAGTTCGACACCCTTGAACCCGCGCCCGCAACTGGGACATGGGACGGCACATTTTTAAACAGCCCGTCACCACTTTTACGAAGAGCGAGAGAGAAAAAACAACCTGTTCCAATTCATCAGCATGTCATCACAATACATATGCAAGTCAAAAATAAAAACATTGAAACAGAAGTATTGCTTCAACAAAAAAAAAAAAAATAAAGAAAAGAAACAACCCTCCCCAGCCATCTGTGACAGTAAGGTCATCGTCCATCCAATGACTGTCAGCTGCAGCAGCTTTGTACAGGCTTTATGTAAATATATTCATATATTCATTAGACGGCAAGGAGAGATACACATCACATTTTTTTGTACAATTATTCAAATTGAGTGATGACATGTGACCTCTTCATTGAAAAAAAGTAGTTAAGTACTGTAATCAGGACCTGTACTCGTTATATAAGTCGAGTCTTCAATGAGTATAGGTCCCTTTCTGCAGGCAGACATCGATATGCCTTTCTCAGACGTGTGCATAAGACTGAAGAAAAGTAAAACATATGGACATACGGAAGCTCCACAGACTCAACCAGAAGAAAAACATGACCCTAAAATATCTGAAGAGAAAGAATTTAAAATAATTAAAATAAGCTTAAAGGTCAGATAAGCAAAATTCGGGTCGATTTTAGCTCGACGATTTCTTTTTGTTAACCCCTAAGTTTCACATTGCAGGGGGAGTCCCGAGCGAGCACTCGGCCGGCTCACAGGACGCGACCGAGCTCGTGCTGCACAAAGTGGATGTCCTGTTGGGGGACAAACGCTACAGCTGACACGTTCCTCTTCTCTTAAAGTCTCTGCGCCTTCACCTAAAGGTGCTTCCTCCCGTGACAGATATTCACATCCGTAAAAAAAAAATAAAAATAAAAATTTGTCGCACTGCTGAGTCAGAAGCAGGCAGTTAGCAGGTCTGTGTGTATTGAAAAAAAGAAAAAGAATTATGGCATTTTCTTCACATTTTTGATGATTTTCTTTTTTAAACAAACGTTAATTCAACAGAGGTCACGTTAAAAAAAGTGACGTCATTGAGTCAGAAGTCCCGTCAGTCAGTTTGCCACGGTGTCCTCTTTTTGCCTCGGAGCCCTTTCACCCCTCCACCTGCCCCAGGAGGGGGCAGCGGGGGTCCCGTGGTTAATCATGGCTTAGTTCTGGGATTAACTCTTTAAACTGGGTGAGAGAGGGTTATTGGGGTGCCCGGCCTTCGGGAATCTGTGTGACTAAGTGTGTCGACGTGTGTACTCGTATGTCAGTGTGCGTGCGCGTAGGTGAAGTAACACCAGAGGACAATCCAGGGGAGGGAAAGCACAAAAATAAACCACAAACAAACAGCAGTATTTCTTCCCCATAAGTGATATGATGGCTTCTAACAGAAGTATGCACACAAATCCTAAGTGTCAAAAAGTGTGTGTGTGTATGTGTGTGTTTGTGTTTGAAGATGTGCTTGTGTTTTTGTCTCTGTGAAGACTTGACATTTGGCAATTAAATCTTGCCACGAAGGCTTTTTCTTCCTTCTGGTTTTATTTTTGTTGTGATATTTAGAAGCACTGGCAGAGAGTACTGACAATCCTCCTGATGCGGGTTGCCAGGTGGTGATGGTGCCTGTTGAATGACCAGGACTCCTGTGTAGGGTCGCCATGTTCGGTGAAGGATGACCGTTTAGAAAATAAAAAAAGGAAAATTAAAGAAACACCCCGCAGTGCAGAAGTGGGGTGGGTAAATCCTTCAGTGGTGAGTTTCCATGTTGAAGTGATGCTAAGTAAATCCTTCGGTACCAGGTTGCCAGGTTGGAGGAGAGATGGATGAATGTCTGGGGTGATTACAGAGTACCCGTGCAGCTGGTTGAACCAAACATCCTGGCTTTTAGAAATTAAACTCCTTTGTTTGCATGTTGGAAGCTGGATCAAAGTTGAAGGTCCCTCCTTGAGTGGTGTCAGGGATCAAACTGGGGTCTTCATCGATCTGTAAAGGACAGATATCGGGACGTCACCACAGTGTAAGTAATCTGACGAACAGGAAAAACAAATTTAAGTCACAAGGTGTGAATCACTGGTGGTAAACTTACATCATCTCCTGAAAAGTACTGATCAATAATCTCAAAGGCTAGTTTGTAGATATCCTCATTCTCGTGCTGCTGCAGATTTTCTATCTTCTCCAAACCTGGAAAACACAAACACAATATTCTCTCCGTTATTAACAACAAGAACACTTAGTTTTTTTGTAACCAGACGGGGACCACCTCTTCAAGAAGGTCTCTGTCTGGTTGTTTTGGTGCGCACCACAGTGTGATTGCTGTGTTCGCACCTGCCCAAACAAATCGCACTTAGGGGGCAAACGAACTTGAGTTTGATTGAACCGAACCAAAATGGGGCAGATATGAAAGTATCCTTAGTCTCTCCTGAGTTATTAGTACTGAAACTGTACAGCTCTATATATTGTTTTAAATGTATTTGTTATTATATATCTATAAATAATAAAGGTCCAGTGTGTAGGATCTAGGGGCATCTGTTGGCAGAAGTGAAATATACATTTCATAACTAGGTTTTCATTATTCTATAATCACCTGAAAATAAGCATTGTATCGTTTTAGCACCAGTATCAGAAAAAACCCAAATGATACCCAACCCTAACTGCAGACAGTAGCATCGTTCAATTATACGATCAAAGAGGCTGTCAAAATATGTGCGTCTGTCAGATAAGAAGACAAGGGAAATTATGTACCAAAGCTCCTTAAATACAAATAAAAGAGCACCAATTTTCCCACTAAAAAAACATATCTGAAGGTTGTAAGAGGAAAGAAGCTGACTAAAGTGCAATGCCAGGAGACCATAAGCCAGGCACAGACCTCCACACTCCTCTATGATCTCAGCGATGGTGCTGGCTTCGTCTCCTGCCATGATGAGGATGTTCTTCAGGCCGTCCAGGACGACTTGCACCACCTGGGAGTCCTTCACCGACAGCAGGTTACAGAACGGGGGGATGACATTCTGCTTCACCAGGAACTCCACCTACACAAACCCCACACATACACACCACATCCATACTTGATTACAACACAGGCACAAGGTTACAAGTGTGGAACGCGTCCTTGTAATTTCACTCAAGTCAACATCGCCTAGTTTAACCATTCAGGGTGATGTTAACATTTACTATTGACATTATGGGATATTATATGACTGACTCACATGCTAGGGAAGGTTTAAATAAAAACACATCCCTCACAGCAGTAGGAGGAGTCAAACAAGCTCCAGATTTCTACATGATTGGTCCCAACGCCCAGCTCACCTGGTCTTTCCTCCCACTGATGGTGAGGTTGCTGATGGCCCATGCTGCCTCCTTCTGTGTCCCAAAGTCACCCTGTAGGGAGACAGGCTGTCACTGAGATGTGCACATAGCAGGTCTTTTTTACAAACAGCATAACACCGAGGCGCACAGACAATCTGGGCCACATTTGCACTCAGTGTTCGATTCACTTTATAGAGAGTTGTTTTGCTTCTCTGGCGACAACACATAAAATGTGTCGATGCAACCGAGCACATACGGTTAACGCCAACATTATGTTTCCAAATTTAGAATTTATACCATCTGTTGCGAGAAATGAACATAAAGAACAAAAAAAAAAGCTCATGGAATATATTTCCCGTTGTTCCACCATGCACAAACCTTCGCCAGTTGGTGAATGATCATAGGAATCAGTCCAGCTTCGATCACAGCTTGGACCTGCTGCTGGTTCCCAGCTGTAATGTTGGACAGGAACCAGACTGCTTCCTGTAAACAGACCAATCACAAATGCTCAGAGCTGGCTCTATATCCTCCACACACACACAAATATCTCAAACCTCCCATGTATTCCTCTTCCACTACATTACAGTCTCTAACTGAGCTAGCACACAGGGAATAAAGATGACGATTGGCCTTGCAAATAGTAACTGTATTTATAGAATAAACAATCTGGCTGCAGCACTTTAAACCCCCCGCTACAGTTTTATATTTCATATTTCACTGAGTCATGTTGTGACAATATGTTTAGCCATAGTTTGCTAAATATTTGACAAATAATTTAAGCCTTTAAAACCTGAGCAAATTGGCTCGATTTCTTTCTATAACATGGAAAGAAGACAATGAGCAACTAAGAAAGAAATGGCCTAAAAAATTTGCAAGAAATTAGTAAAAAGTGAAAAATATAAACAAAACCAAAAAATTGCTAAAAATAAATAGATAAATAAAAATGAAATTAAATTAGAAAATGAAAGAAAGTTATAAACAAACAAGTAATGAGCTGGAAAAAGTGCTTAAAATTCATTAAAAAAATAAATAAATCTGGATCTATTATTTTTCTGCAATTTGTGGGACATTTCTCACCAAGTTGCTCACTGCCTTTTTTCCCATGTTTGTGAAAGACGCTGCACCAATTAGCTCAGGGTTCAAAAGTTTAAATACTTGTGTCTGAAAGCAGCACAAGAAAAGTGATGTCGCTCCAGGTTCCAAAGGGTCAATTTTGTGCTCCGAGTTAAAAATAGAAACTTGTTGCTAAAAAAAGGAAGACATATGACTATAGTAGAATCTGCAAGTCATACACTATCCTCCAAGCTTGCTCAGGTGCACTGTCATAAACACCATGAGCATAGCTAGCTGGTCAACTTATTTTGTATTGACCATTATTGCAGCATCATATCCTTAGTTATATATCTGTGGAGTTGCCCTCCACCTTAGTTGAGTGTGTCGTTTATTTTTAAAACAGCATTTGTAGCCTACGTGCGATTAACAGCGGCAATCAACACAGTGAATTACACTAAATCCCACTGTCAAATATAGCACAACACAGCGACTGTTTCTCGAACATGCTCTCTCCTTTACAGTGTCTCCATCCCAGTGCACTGCAGGATGGATAGACATATTCCCGAGGTCCACCGTCTAAAATACAGTTTTGGGATGTGTTGAAAGTTTGCACCGTTCACTGACATCGGCCTCTAACAGCTCAGGACACCAGGGAGTGCACAGCTTCAGTCAGAAAGTCAAAAAGTACAGTTGGAAGAAATAAAAAGGTGTCGATGCTGAGCTGAGACAACAGTTACCACCTCAACGTCCCGCAACTCCATTTCAAACTGTGGACCTCGGAAACATGTCTATCCTTCCTTGGGTGGACTGTGGCTGGTGTCCGGCTGTGCAGCTCCCCCGTGCAGCAGCTGCCACAAGCTTCCTGTCACGACACAAGTGACAGCTGCTGCAGGAGGAGACGGTAAATTTGGGAAAAAAAGAGTCGCTGTGTTGTGCTAATTGTTGTCTCATTTGTGGTCTGATATACAGCAGATTCATCAAGTGCCATATTGTTATTTTCCAAACTATATGGCTGCAGTGCAGTCTGGTTGCCATGGTTAGCTGTTAAACAGGAGGTAAAACTGACTAGAGTGGAGCTTTAAAGGGAATGTTGTGTATGTTTTTAACCTACACGCTGTATTTCCCGTGTTTTGTGACTAATAGAGACATTTTGAGAGAGATTGAGATTGTGAGAGATTTTTGAAATCGGTCCAGTATTGAAAGAGACCGCTGCAGCCTAAGCAGCAAAACAGGCTGCAATGTAATCCCTAGAGGCAATTGTCCATTGTCAATTTACGTCCACTGAAAGTGTTTTGCCACTGACAGGCTCAGATTGTTATTGAGAAGATGCAACACAGAAACGAAACATTTTTCCCTACTTTTCCCTGATTCGGTCTGTTTGATAGATTTCCACGTTGTCAAAATCATCATATTCAGCCATGACACTGAAAATCGTTTAGATAACACTAAGCTACGCTTTATTTTCTCTTGCGAGATTTTAGCACAAGATTTCTCCTTGAGCGAGCCATAACAAACACATCAGTGAAAAGATCAAAACGTTTCTCTGTACAGTCCTTTCCGTAATGTTGTAAGACACTCCTGGGATGAGTTTGTATGTTTTGATTTCACTATATGATTCACTATCGATGTGCTCCAGTGCAACGAGAGTAAAAGACCTCCACATATCATATCTAAAAAAATGAATTTAAAACAAAAAATCTACATGCAGTACTGTGTGGTCAAGTGAAAAAGTAAAGGAATACATACAATAACAAATCTGCTCCAGATACATTATCCTTCCTGACAGTGAAACTGATAGCTTCTTATAAATGTCATGAACTTCACTGCAGTTCACAAGTCGCACACACCTCACTCATATTTCTATGCTATGCCACAGGAAACTGCCACACTTAAAAAAAGCTAAATAAAAACAACAACATGAAGGTTGAGGCTGTGGTTGCGATACCTTGTTGATCTTTTCTTTAGGGTGTGTGAGCAGGTTGGGGAAGTGTGAGAGGACGTCACAGTTGAGCACGACCTGTGTCTGCTCGTCTGTCCCTGTCACAATGTTACCCACTGCCCTCAGAGCTGCCGTCTGCAGTTTGGAAACAAAAATACTTTGGTGAATAATTCATCCAGGATGAAATTTTCATCTTACTGTAGACAAAAGGCAAACGCTAATGGAGTCCATCAATAAAGCAAGAGTCTCACCTGAACTTTGACCTCCTGATGGCTGAGGAGAGGCACAAGAAATGGAACGACTCCAGAATCGATGACCATTTGGATCTGCTCGTTGCCGCCGTCCGTCAGATAAGACAGAGCCCACACTGTGTCTACTAAGATCTGAACACACGGACATGAGAAACTCGTAAGACAGCGCAAATCTACCAAAATGAGCAAACACAAAATGATGATCACCCTTCGCTCTGATACTCACATTTATATCGGTGTGATATATTAGCACACAGAGGGCAGGCAAAATCTGTAGGAAAGAAAAGTAGGTTGTGAGTGGGTTTGGAACCAGGCAGAGGCATAGATGGTTCAGATGAAGGCAAAAACAAAATCACAAAAAAGGAATAGCTGTCAAAACCAGACTTCAAATGTCGCATAAAGAGCTTTATAGTTAGAAACTCCCCTGGGTGATGAGGCTGATTTGGCGACTGAAAAAGGCGCAGCAAAAACTCGGGTGTGAGTCAGCCAGCAGCGACAGAGTCAACTGCAAAGCAACACATCCATCCGTCTAGCACATGAAAGTCTGCGCGCGCACACACACACCCACCTCTTGCACAGTTTCCATAGGTGGTGGTGGATCCTTGTTACGGCACAGGTTAACAATGACCCAGGTGACATTGCGGAGGAAGGTGATGGGGATTGATGGGTTGATGAAAGAA
Organism: Epinephelus awoara; assembly: GCA_035609425.1. Taxonomy (NCBI): domain Eukaryota; kingdom Metazoa; phylum Chordata; class Actinopteri; order Perciformes; family Serranidae; genus Epinephelus; species Epinephelus awoara. Next base: position 26,830,516 of record CM069307.1, read on the forward strand.
AGCAGGGGCTTGACCACGCCCAGGGAGATGACATAATCCCTGCACTGTGGACCATCACCTAGCGCACGCAAGGGGGGAAGAAGGTCAACACCACACTGCTTACCAGCTGCATGTACACACCTGAATAAGAAGACGCTACTTACCTATAATGTTTCCTAAAGCCCATACAGCCTGTTCACATACGTTCTGGTGGAGAGAGTGTAGCAGTCGCAGGAACAGGGGCACTGCATCTGCACACACAAAGATTAGTGCATGAAAAACTTGCCCATGATGGCAGATTGTGATACACCAGTGATAAGCTCTGTTGCCTGGTCACATTCAAAGCCAAATTAAATAGAAACCCAAAACTGTGTCACAGCAACAGCTTATGTTAGCCTGAATACCAGTATAAAGTAGAGGCTTGTGGGATTCCCAAGAAATGAGAGTCACTTTCACTTTTATCATGTGACTGGGATGAGACGGAGAAGAAGAAGTCAACGAGAGCATGCGCATGGATGGATTCCTGATTACTGGGCACAGGCCCAGGGCGCAAAAGTGTTAAGGGCCTTCCATCTGCAAAATATCACTTGAATTAACACAAACCAATCAAGGAAAGTCTGAAAATGACCACAAAGAGATGCAAAGGAACTGCAAAGAGACACAAAATGACTACAGAAAGGGGCAAAACAACCATAGAGAGACAGAAAACGACTAAAAGACCACAGGAAATGCACAGTGCCAGTGCATGAACAGTAAAATATATTGTTTGGATAATAATTGGATAATATAATTATTGCAATGCTAATTTCCTTTTATGTGTTAGCATTAAGCCAACGGACTAAGCGCTAGTTATTTGCCACATGGCTGTAACAGTTAGAATCAAAATATTAGATAAATATGTTTGGTTTTGTTTTCACCAAGTGGGATTTCACTCAAAAGGAATTTGCCATGATGTTTGGTACATACAATAAACATATTAAGTGGAAGTGAAATCAAAAGCCAAGAACATAACCATAGAAAAATTACAATAAAAATATGAAAACATACTATAAAAAATTAGCGCCGTCAAAATAACGTGTTTATTTTGATCAATTAATCACAGAAAAAAATAACAAGTTAAAAAAATAAACGCTGATTAATCGCGTTCCATGTTGCCCTTTGACTCGATGCGTCACTGAAGGTCACAGTGGCTTTGTCACATGGTGGAGGCAGACCAGACGACGACGCCTGGCCCCGTGAATGGAACATTTACATTTAAAATAACGCCCAGATGGAACTGCTGACAGGAGCACTGTTTGCTGCAATTACTGCAGTAACTAATTTTCATACCATCCCACCACTTCAAGCCTGAAATATCACCTCAATGCAAAACATTTAGCAGTGAACCCAGAGGTCTGAGCTAGCACAACCTCTGATGCTAGCGTTAGCAGTCGGCCTTGTCAGCCTCGATCCACCCACCAGCTGGACCAACTTTCTCATTTAACAGCTAAACAGTGCACTAAAATATGTTTCTATAAACAGCTGAGGCGAGAAATAGACAATGCAGTAACATCTTGATTCAAATTTGATCAGTGATACTTAGTTTGACAGTTTGAGCAGAGTTCAAAGGCAGTGATTCACATGACTGACAGCTGTGTTAGAGACTCCTTGGCCCTGATTGGTTGTTTGCAGAGGAGTAGGATTTGATTTATGTAATTTTACTTCCATTTAAACAATTGTATTACTCGGTCTATTTTAAATAAAGTCATATAATCTAATCTTAAATGTTTCAGTGTTTTTAATCTGTTGTTTCTTTATAAAATCAGGGTATATTTTAGATAAGTGACATTTCTCAGATCTAGACTGACCGTCTCTGTCACAGCCAGCAAACCACATGAATGCTGGTCATGGTTTCCACTCTCTAGTCATGTTTGGCTTTGTTTCAAAACAAGAGTGCACCATTATCTAATAAAAACAATCCAAAAAATGACTTACGGCCTCATTGAGTGAAAAAACAAATAAACATTCCTGCTCGACAGAGTACAGACAGTATACAAACAGACGGCGGGACGAACAGAATGTGGGGTCAACTTACTGGATTTAACCACAGCCTGAGTCTGTGCTGACGTCCCAGAGGCGATGTTGGTCAGAGCCCAAGCTGCCTCAAACTGAAGAGAGGGGCTGCAGGACACACAGAAACACGACAAGTTTAAGTCAGAGAGAAGCTTATTTAGTTTCCACTGGTGAGCAGGACAGAAAAGAGAGGAATAATAATAGTGATAAATATTGCTGAACACTTCCTGGATTCCCAGCTGCCGACACAAGCTGTTCAAGGCTGATTTTTTTTTATTTCCCCCGAAGCACCTGATACACTCATCTGCTTTTGGCCTTCGAGAACTAAAAGGGCTTTTTAGAGCAACACGCTTCAAACCTATTTTAATCGAAAGCTTTTTGCTCATCAGGGCACAGTGGAGTTTTCCATAATTAGTGTCTTCAATATCAGTGTCAAAATCTATGCGAGTCTGTGTGCTGGAGAATACATCAGACACCCGATCAGAGGTCTGGATATCACGCTGTTTGGCGAACTGGTGCTGTGCAACTCTCATGAAATGATTTGAACAAAATGATGCAACACAGAATATTAGAAATCACACAGACACTAGTGATCCTCACACCACCCACCAGCCAAATGCTGGTAAAGCATGGCACAGGGTGTTAAGTCCGTCTCCTCGGCTAAATATTTCATCAGGCAGCTAACCATGATCTGGGTTTCCTTGTGGTTTCTTATTCCTTAGCTGGGATGTAAAACAGTGAGCAGGGTGTGGTGCCCTTTGTGATGTAACAAGCCACTGTGGTTGCCTGTGGGCAATGATGAGTTCTACACTAAGATCAATTCACAGCTTTAATTTGAAGAGCTCAGAAAATACTTTTTGTCTGTTTTAAATGGTGCTCTTCTTCACGCTAGAGACGCACCGATTTATCAGCTGAACATCTGTATCGGATGGTATTCGCCTTGTTGCCTGCCACTGGCCTATAAGCAAAAAGGATGACACTCAACAATGGCAGTGGCCAATGTTTTTCTGTTGTGTCACATCAGTTCTGCGCAGGCTAAAAAGCAGGGCTCGGGACTAAACACGTCCCATTGTCCAGGGTAACAGCGATCTTTACCAGGATGCCTTTGGGATGAAGGGATGCAGCCATGTTGCCCAATTTATAAGGGGCCGTACACATGTTGCATCCCTGCTTCATCCTGCATATTGCATTGTGGTTCTGTATCTCATTACGTCATTAGGATGAGTTGGATTCCTGCCATAATCCTATGGTAACATATCAGACAACTATGTTCTCATGATGGATGTACATGGGTTGGACTGCATTGCGGCATCTGAACCTCAGAAATTACACAAATGTCCGATAAAAGCTGGTGCTCCATGTTAACATGATGCTGCCTGTTCTTGGTTGCCATGGTAAAATCCTTACAGCTTCTTCCTTACAAGTTCTCCCACCCCAACTATTCAATCTCCCCCGAGTGAACACAAGGTCCTGGGAATTGGGGAACTCCGAGACACAGGAATGCTGTTATATTTGGCTTGGCCTGGTCTGAGAGGACCAGCCAACTGCCCCGCGCGCCTCCACACACTCTCACGTGTGGACACAGTGGGATACGCACACACGCGTGCACACAAAGCCTCTGTTGCGGCAAAGACTGGATGTAGCAGCGTACCAGTAATCCATCACAGCAGTCTGCAGTCTTAACAGCTAGAACACTCAGTTCATGGAGTCACAGGGAGAAATAACGCCGAAGGCAAACACAAACTGTTTTGGAAGCAGACTTACTTGTCGTCCCGTTCCAGGCATTTGACTAAAATGGGCAGGATCCCAGACTTTATCAAGTCGTCGATGGGAGGGTTTCTGTCACTCGAGAGCAGTTTTCTGACAAAGGGCAGAAAGAAAGAAATCTCAACAACTTCATGTACAAAAAAAACCCCTAGCTGATGTATGTGTGTGTGTGTGTGTGTTCTGTGAGGCACTCACCTGGCTGCCTGTACAGCACTGAGCTGGATAACTGCATTATCACTGGTAGCGTTCTGCAGTGACAAGGAGTGAAGGCCGTGATTAATGTTAGCACAGCATAATTAAACAGTTCAGGAGCCACTGTTGGTACATGAGGGAGAGCGAAATGTATAATGAGTGATCTTACCTGTAAGATGGCATCAAGTGTAACATTTTGCTGCACAGAGAGAAATGAAGAAGAATATTAGCGCACCGTGGCATCAATAATAAACCACTCCAACAGTCAACTGTAGATGCCCAACTTTCCCTCATGTCATTAGGGTGGTATAAGCAGTGTGCAAACTATATCATGGCTTTTTGAGGAGCTTTTTTGTTTTACAAGGGTGGATGGTGATGGTGTACTTGTCCATGTCTCAAAGTGTGGACTAACTGCAGCCCCTTTTACACTGCCTCTTGAAGGTGGGAAATACACACCGCCATGGTGCCTCGCTGTTGTGTATAAAAGGTACAACTGCAGAAAGGGGGGACAGCGTATCATCGTCTTTAAGGTGGCATCGGGGGTGCTAATAGCGCCGAAACGATGTCTGAAAACAGGACAGCTGGCTGATAGCAGTTAGCAGCTAACTCAAAGAAGAAAATGCAAAGGAAGCATGAAGAAGGGCCCTACAGTGTGATCTCTGTGTAAAAACAGCTTGTGACTCTTGTTGCAAATAAACATTCATAGTGTTATGTCTGCACATCTGAAATATCGAAGTCTGTTTTATTCTGATCATTAAAATAAAGTGAGTCAAGTTTCTGATGTTGCAGTGCCACACTTCGATGGTGATGACAAGAATAACAAGCATGCTGGTATCCTTATTAAAACGGACTGGTGATGAATCATCCGCATGCACGAATCATACATCAATAACAGCCTAATATCACACATGATTCAGAAAGATGGAGATACAGAAAAACATGAATACATGGCAAAAATAGCATATCGTCAATATTTTAGAGACCCCCCAGAATTTGTTTTCATGGGACTCATGTCTCATTAAGAGGAGCAAAGCTCACCCTGGCTCTCCTGTAGATCGCACCCTGGTTACCAGTAAACATTTTGTAGCTCAAGTTGCTCAGATATCATTCTCGCAATATTAAATGTAGGGCGTGGTATGAATTCAAATTTTGAAAAACATAAGCAGATGTTATGCTTTTGCAGCATAACAAACCAAAAAAGAAAAACCCCAAACTGACCCTTGATTAACACCACTTAACATAATACGTTGAATTTATGTAAATGTGTTTTCTGTTTACAAGTCTGTATTGAGACTTAAGCAGCTTGCCCCACTGAACCCTGGTGTCTGACACGAAAAATTAGTTATGCAGAATATGCAAAAGCTTGGTGGCCTTCTACATAAACAGATGAGGGAAATCACAATGAGCTGTGCCCTCTCTCAGCTGGGCGCTCTCTTTACTCTCAAGTGTCTTTGCTTGTGTCTCTGGACATCACATAGGACTGAAAGAATATAGCAGTGTTTCTTCTATATATGTACAGACCTGGCTGCTTTTGCCAAAGGGAACCCCCCGCCAGGCCAAAAAAAAAAAATATACAAAAATAAATACATTTTCAATGCCAAATATGAAGCCAATATACAGCCTATATTCATTCTACAGTGGAGCACTGAGCACTTTGTCCGTAATATCAGCAGCAGGACAGTCGAGTGTCTGTTATTGAAACTGCTTAAGGCCCTGACCACACAGAAAGTGTTTTAGCAGCTCGAGGCGCCTTTTTGAAATTGTTTTTAATGAGAATGAAGCTTTTTGCTTGCGTTTTTTGCGTTGCAATGCGCCTCATGTTTCTGCGCTCTAAGCGCCAGGTGTTTTTGCCACAGCGCTCTGAACTCCTTAAGTTGAAAAAACTTCAACTCAGAGTGGAAAAATGCCCTAAGTCATCTTTTTTTCCCACTGTCCAATCAGATGATTTGAGAGGCGGGCCTTCTGTGGTGGTCACCACAGCAAGTTTACAGCTGCTAAACAATGGAGGAGAAACTGGTGGTATTGGTTGCTGGATAACCTCATCACTTCAACAAACAACAATAGCATTAGCTTCAATCACACCCCCCCGTGATGGAAATGGAAATGCTGCTGTGTCTAACACACAGACCTGAAATTAAGAGGTAATAACTTTGGATGAAACAGTTTGGACATGCGGCACACAGTCATCCAGTTTGTGATCAGTACTCGTTTTCTTTCTCACCACTGCCGCTGCAGTTGGGGGCGACAAATTTAGACAGCAATTTCAATATGTGATTAAAATGCATGAATTGGCTCACCCTGCTGGCTATTTCTCAACCTTCCATTAATCTACTCAAGAACAATATCAGAAGTCAATGGCTTTGGAGATAAATAGATCTTGGGCAGCATATTGCAACACTCTGCCCCCATACAGCACATTATATCATGTGAAGAAACTAGAAAGTACATTGAAATTATGTTAAAGCAGCCAGAGAGTGGGGCTTACAGTTTTAAATGCAACGTTCTGGATCTAGAAAGATTTTATTAGCCACGGAACAAACTGTAACGGTACAAATATAATTTTATAATTATATATTAATATATAAAATCTATTTATTCAAGTGGAAAAACAGCGCTGCGGTTTAACCTGACAAACTCTAACATTATTTCTGGAAAAGACAATTTGATTTTCAAACTGAATTTTTCATTGCTGTGAGGACCACAAACAAAATTCATTCCCTTTAACTGTACTGGAGCTGGCAGCAGATATTACAAACTGAAATATGCATGGACAGACAAAACTTGGTAAAGGCCCAGACACACCAAACTGAGATTAAGGAACTAGCGGCGACGAAGGCCGACTGTTAGGTCGCCTCATGTCACAGGTGCCTTGGCCAAAAAGTTGCACCTGAACACACCGTAAAGACGACAGCCAAATAGCATGTAGTTCTGCACCTACGTGAGAGGAAATAACTCCACACCAGCAGGCGGTAGAAGTCTGTATCCTTCATTAAGCAAAGTAAACCAGAAGGCCAGCAGGACCAATTCAAGATGCTAGTTAGCCAGTTAGCACAGTAACAACACAACCCAATGCTGACTAACTCAAAATGCCGAATCAGCTGAAAAACAGCCGCCAAGCGCCAACGGTGCAGGATGAACCGCACAAACCAGGACAAAATAAACTCACCAAACCAGCCATCTGTAGCTGTTGTTGAGCGTCCAACTGATCTCACTGAGCAGATAAAGTTTACAGCGTTGTCATGGAATTGTAGATGCACCACTACACTGTACACTGCACCTTAAATTTAAACATCTACAATTCCATGACAACTAAGAGAACAAGTGTGATATGACTGAAAGCTCCAGAACAGCCACTAAATAAACGCTGGGTGAGATTTGTTTTGTCAGCTTTCCAAGATCAAGAAAAAACTTTCACCTAAGGAAAGAAAATGTTTTTTGAGATGTGGGTGAATCAACCCTTTGAAGTAATAACATGAAAATGCACTGATATTTAATTTGCACTGTAAATGCTTGTATTTGGGAGGACATCCCAGTCACACCAGAACTTTGCTGAAGCTGTCCAGCGACTGTTTCTAACGTGCATCACATGCAGTTTGAATTAAATACACTGCCCACTTGGTTTTAACCCCTCTGACCTATTATCCAGACAGTCCAGTCTCACTACATCTCCCTCACTCTGGCACATACGCACACGCCCACACTTACTCCTTTGAAGTCTGAGTCGACATCAGAGTCCTCCAGACTCTCCTCCAGCGGGACGTTTCTCTTCTTCAGTAGATGTTCGTCTCGTTTGTTCTGACAAGAGGAAAAAAGACAGAAAAGCAATGAGGGGAGGAGATGAAAGTGTTCATTAATGCATTCATGAATTCTTAAAGCGACAGTGAATCTAGGCCTACCTCAAAAACAATCCCTCTGCCACAAACTTTCACTTTCTGGAGTGCAGCCTACGTATTAGAAAACCCATCCTGAGTGGGTACGTCAGAGAAAAGTCTGCCTGCTGGCTAGTCCGCAAAGCAAACACACACTCATCTTTGAAAGGACAGTGAACCTTAACCATCTGACCCCCCCATGTGCACATTCTGCAACCCTGCAGCACACATTCACTCAGCGGGGGAATACAAAGACACACATGTACATACAGGCAGGAAAAAAGAGCCACACATCCCGTCACTTTACGAGGCATGTGAGTCAGTGGTAGGAGGAGATTCCCTTGCCCTACATTCTTGTGCATCATGCTGATGTGCGTCACTGATGACTAATAAGCTAGCGCAGTGCTTCTTGCTGCTCTGATCCAGCTAAATGGAATGTGCTAGACTTGAGACCACCTCAGTTTTTCATAGCAGTGACGCTCTGTGTTTTAGCACCCCCGGCTGTGCCAGTGTTCTCCAAACGGCTGCTGACGGCTATGCTGCTCTATGTGCCTGTTTACCAGTATTCCTCAGACTTTCTCTGAAAGCATAGTTCACATACCAAGGAGGAGGCGCTTCAGCCAAAAGTCTGGGGTTTGGTTACTCTTTAAGTGTCCCCTGATTTTTGTTTATTGGAATTACCAGATAAGATGCCTTTATATCAAGACATGCCTTCTAATAGGACATTTTCATGCTGTCATTTTCTTGACAGTGTCACTTCTGTACCATGTCAGACTGTCTGGGACACATTTTTACAGAGCAAAAGGTCAATTTCAATTTCAATCATTCTGTCTGGCTCTTAGGTCCTGGAAATCAAAGGGCACCTTCCTCTCCTACAACCTACATATGTCTCCCCTATTACAGCAGACAAGGAACAGCTCTGAACATATGTGATTTTATTAGTGCAGATAAGTAACATGTGGGCAAAATTTATCAGTAATGCAATCGATGAAGCCTACTGAAATGATTATTAAACGTGCTGAGGATATTCATGCTGAGAGGAACGCTCTATAACTTTGATGGATGAGCCACGCTTTCTGTGTCAGTGCTGTATTTGTCAAAGTCATCTGGTGTAATCCACACACAAAATTCTTCATTAAAGGAATACTTCACCCATTTGTATATCAGTCACGCCGTGTTACCTTGAATTGAAACAGCAACCACATTGATTTACTGATTGACAGGGGACCACGATTAATGACAGCGAAACTCCATCAAAACAACGGTTAACAAACTCTCACACAGCTCGTGCAGTGCAATGGAAGTGTCATTTATCCAGTCGTATGCTCAGTACTTCCCAAACACATGCATTTTCACTGGAGGCATGTGAAGTTTTCTTCATGAATTCAAGGTAACACAGGATGACTAACTGGTCGACAAATGATCATGTTGTGGTTGAACTTTTCTTGTTGTTGGATATCACATTCAAACACAAACACAGGACTCCTAATCTACCTAAGATATGACTGATCTCTTCATCTAGTATAACCCAAATCAGCCTCCAACTGTGTGTGAAAATAAAAACAACCTCAGACTCATCAGGAAAAGATGCACGACAGAACTGATTTCACAAAACAAAAAAGCACACACAGACACCTAGAACTGCCATGAGGCTGAAGACAGTTTGACTTATTCCAATCATCTCAACACTTGACAGACAACACTGAAAGCCACAACTAGAATACAAAAGCTCAGTAATCTGCTTAGACTCTATGAGGATGTGAACACTGAATACTTTTAAGCTTTTTGTTTCCAAGCAAGTTTTTGTTCACAGTTCTACCCAAACAATGCATTACTATCAGCAAGAAACAACCCACCAGGCACTGTCACAGTGTCCTCAAGGGCTGTCTCAAAGTGAGTGTCAATGAAACAGCTCTGAAGTGTCAAAGGCTCGACTGACTCTGCAGACTTTCTCATACAGAAATTATGATTAAACCCACCAAAATTACAGTAACATAAAAGACTTTTTTCACTGGTAGAAAACTGCAAAACTGTCTTACACTTCCCCTGCTACAAAAACAATGTTATGGCTCAGCGACTGCACATGAGCTGACAGAAGAACACTTACAGAAGTGACACAACTACCAATAGATAAAGAGCCCCGTGCAGGAAGTAGCCATGCTTGTATCAAAGTGCAATCAGGAGATACTGATACTATAACCTTTGAGGATTAATCGCAAGATGCAAAACCCTTTGCAGGTCTCAAGTATAGAAAAGCCAGGTTACACTTAGCTGTAGAGCTCTAATTGGTTCTTCTGTCATGCTAGATGGATGGAAATAATTATGTGTGGGTTAAAAATGTGATTCAAGGTGTACCGCATCATGTGTGAAACAGGTTGGTGTTAGGCTTGGGAATTTATGGTTACGGTTAGAGCAGGAGGAATGCATATCAAACTGAATGCATCAAATCTCTTTGGACAATGCCATCAAAAAGCAGAGCAGTGATCAGAAAGAAGGCGAATATCCCCTGCAGAAAGCGAGGAGTATAAATGCCTGCATCTGATGTCAGTGGGTCATAAACTTGGGTAATCAGTGACTGCAAAGAATCTAAAACACTCAAACTAAACGCTGTGACAACTCCTACACTGACCAGTTGATTAAAGCAGAAGCCATTTTAATCTGACAGTCCTCGTTTCATTTTAAGCCCATTGTGCACAGTAAAGGACCAACACGACAAAAAGTATGTCATACTTAAAAACAACAACTATGAAAAGTATATTCCCCCATTGTTGATGTTTTGCAGAGACAACCAACACAGACCCTAACACTACATCAACAAATCCTAGCTCCCCTCTCCTTTCAGTCCCATCACCATGCTGGAATAGCAGGAATGCAACAAATAAACAACAAACACAGTAGCCTGGCAACAAAAACGGATCCTGGGCCAACTTGTGTTGCAGTGCAACATAATTCGGCAACAAACTGTGTCAGCCAAATTAAACACACGACGCCATGTAGAAAACTTTGTACCCTGTCTGTACACATTCTTCTGCTCACCTGTAAATTCTTTAAAAAAAACAAACTGTTTTAAGTTTTTGAGGAAGGTTTTTTTTCAGACCATTGACTCACAAAAACTGTGCAAGGATTAGAAAAATTCAACAAAAGAAACACATAAATGCTCAACAGATCCATGTTGCCTCAGAAGGTGTCTGCTTGGAAAGGATCCTGATTATAAATGGACCAGCCCAACAGGTATTTTGGGGTGCGATTAATGACCACGCGGGGAGGAAATCACATAGGAGTGCCTTCAAACAGAACTGTCAGCGTAGTTGAAGTTCAGAGGGAAATCAAAAATTCACAGCTTGCAATGGTTCTTATGACAAATGCTTAGTTGCAAGAAAAAGTGTAATAGTGGGTAAAACGTGAGCTGTGTCATATCGGGATGGAGCAACACTTACTAACGATTAATCAAAGAGCTAGTTCTGCCAGATGCAATGAACTTAAATGTAGAGCTCTCTTATTTGCACAGACTGTATGGTTGCCTCCTAGTGGTTCTCAACATACTCAACTTTCTCAGTGAGTCCAACTAGAGCTATAATCGGCCCCCAAAAAAACAGGCTCTACCCCACATGAGCCCACAGTTTGTCTGAGCCTGACTTTTTTAACATTAAAACATTTATTGCAAGCTGAAGTTAACTGAAGTCCTTTCACTGTGGTAACAGACACTTATGACACGATCTCCGACATGTGCCTTCTCCTACCAAACGTTAAGGACAGCTCAAAAACTGTCATATCACATATATTAAATAGAGATTGGATAACATTCTCCTAATCAATGACAGACGGGAGTCGTGATGGTTTGATAGCAACACAGACCATACATTATTCATGACGTTACACAGACTATAAAGTCTGCATTAAAAAGACAAAAAAGAGGGAAATTGGAGCAAACCCAAGCGTAAGCAATTTCGAGAAATTACAGTCCGGCCCAGCCTAAACTCGGCAGGTCAAACCCAATCAGTCCAGACCAGTCCAACTCCACTGGTCTGGAATCTGAGATGGATCTATTATACACTGACTGAGGCGTGGTGTGTGTGTGTGTGTGTGTGTGTGTGTGTGTGTGCGTGTGTGTGTGTGGAGACAGGCAGTGCATCATTTCTCACCTTTCTCAATTCAACTGTCACCTCATTTCGATGTCTTCTCATAGTCTGCAACAAAGAAAAAAAAGCGATAGCAAATGAGAAAACACTTGACATTTTTTCAACTATTATTACAGTGTAAAAATACTCACTTTAACCTTTTATATGGATAACATAATTGCCTAATAAATCACAAAATATCCTGAGCAGAGATTTCACACTGTATATTTTCCATTAGATTAAACACTTCATTAACAAGTCATTTCATTTCGGGATCTTATAACCATTCAAAATGGCAAAACTTTAATAACAGGGGGCACGTAGATGACTTTTTTCTCCCCAATTTAGACATGACTGAGAGTGAAAACCAAGAACAGAAACCACCACTGACACAATTCAAGGTAAGAGATTACAAAAACAGCACAAGCGAGGACAGGCTGTCTGTTGGGTTTGCACTTCATCCTGAACAGTTTGAGATGGTCTAAGATCTTGTGACTGTTTGAAGAGGTTCATGTTGCCTTCCTAAATAGCCTCTTACGTAATCTGGGACAGTCATAACTCAGGGGGCTACGGAGCGGAGAGGTGTCTCCCAACCACTGCAAAACAACAATAATGCCACTACATTGACCCAAACAAAAAAAGTGTCCCTTAAGAAGAACATCTCAATATAAACGTCCAGGCTGGGTGTCAAGAGAAATGCATGTAGCCTGGTGAACTTTAATGAGCTCAGCTTATCTTGCTTAGCTTCTGTTGGTTGCTGTACCCAAAATATCAACCATTAATAAAGAATATATGCCGACATTATGGTAAATGAAACCAGCAACTCTGCAAGGCAAAAAAAAAGAGACATGGTATTCCAGGGTAAAAATGCCCGACCAATATAAGCCATAAAAGCATTATATATGGTATCCTGCAAAACAAAGAAGCTTATGACCTGCAGCATGTGAGACTTTACTGCTTTGCAATTCAAAGCTGCTCCTAATGATGTCAGAAATGAAGAGCAATCTGTTATGCCTGACCTAAATAAGTAAAACCCAAACTGGCGTTTGCTCCCCTCCTGTAGTCTGAGTCATCCATTTAGCAAAACTCACATTCATGCAGAGGCTCTTAAGGGGACCCAGGTCAGACATCCAAGATGCCTGAAATAGCATCAGGAATGCACTTGGCAAAGCCCCGTCTGTCATAGTAGCCATGTGCTTGTCACACTGACTGCAAAGTTTCAAAACAACCACCTATGGGGCATCAATCTGTGCTTTGGGGCTTTTGGGGCTGGAACAGCACCCTGACAGATTCTGAAGGGCCATTCGAACGTACCTTTGTTTGTCTATTTGTTGGTCAACCTTTAAGCTGAGAGAGCTGCATTTTGCTTGAAAACATACGCATATATAATAGATATTTTGTACTTTGACATCTCCCCTTCCTTTTCTCCAATACTGTCAGCCTGCCTCATTTTGGCTTGTATGAACACGGCCTTCGCCAAATGGTTTGGCCGTCATGTCAATGAGCATTACAGACAAATGCTGTCACTGAGATTTATAATTAGACTTGTTAGATGAATGATGCTGCAATACCCGGCGTTTTAGGCCGTCGATTTAGAGGTAGGGTACATAGTATACCGGTGGGGTTTTCTAGAAAATGGGAATCGCCTGCGAAGCAACCACAACTGTCTTTAACATTAACATTTCCTATAAGATAACATAAGCCTTTAGCAATCTCAAGAGGGCAGAAATAAGCACAGATAAATAGACAAGAGAAATATTAAAAATAAGAATAAATAAATTAAGAGAGGGCATATATAAGAACAATTAATGTCAAAGTTATGCTTGATAGCAGTAAGTAAGCAGTGTAATCCAGATAATATACTGTGTTAGTGTTGTCTGTGTTAATACAGCATAACAGAAACATTATATAAGATAACATGTTGAGCACATAGTACAAAATACAGCCATGCATAAAGCTGCAGTACTATTAAATATTCATTTATTTATAACACTGTGAGGTAACATTTGATAACGTTACACCAAGTTATATGAGTAATGCTAGCTCAACATTATCCAGGTATGCTATGTCTATTTCTCTCTGATGGTCTCTAACAAAACAATACATTTCTGACCGTATATTGTTTAATTTAGCAACACATTTGCTATATTTCACATTAAAGTAGCCAGTAAAACTAAGGTCACTGCATCATTACCATTCAGCTAAGTGTTTAGTGGCTTAGCTAGCAGCTCAGTTTAGCTAGCTCACCTGGCTTATTAGCCGTTTGCTTGACGTTAGCAAGCTAACAAGGAGGGGCAATGTTTGGTCAGGGTGGATGTGGACCAACCATGTAATTCAACATAAACTGATGTTTTTAACAATTATGGCAACTGTGTGTGACGTTCGCGTGTTAGCAGTGGTGTTATTAAGGATCAGCCGGCTGTGAAACACAGCAAATGTCACGGTTACGGTGCCGGTCGGGCCCTGCCTCTGCTGCCACCGGTGTCCAACTAGCTAGTTAATGTTAGCTTGCACTGACAGCTACATCGCCTGCCCTTAATTCTCCATATTATAACGGTTCAACTGTGATGTTGCCTACTCTTTAGAAACATTACTTAATAAATATTAACAGAGCAATGTTGTTAGCTGGGTAACAGTTACCAAAATGGCTTAATTACAAGCAGGATCAGTGTTAACAAGATAGGCCAGTAAGCACTTCTGATGGCGAACTCTTCATGTTAGCTAGCAAGCTAACATAGCTAGCTAGCTAGCTGACTCTGGCAGGCTGGCAGCTGCAGCCGGGGCCAGACTCCCCAACGAGGCCCAAAGACTATGGTTTTCTACGCCAAACTAACCGGATTCACCGTACACACACTCGCATGTACATGTCAGCTCACCTCGACATCACGTCCTTTATTTTTAAAGCTCTTGATGCGGTGGTTTTCCAAGCCGGCGTTTTCTGCCATGGCTGTATGGGGTTTCGCTATAACTCCGGCTTTCGGGATCTCCTCCGTGAAAGACGAGGCACGGCAGCTCCTGTGCTGCTGCTGGCTCCGGAGAGGGGGAGGAGGAGGAGGAGGAGGAGGACGTAACAGATCGCAGAGTGAGGGGAGGAGTCAATGCATACCTCCTGCATGGGCTGTCCTCGTTTCCACGGCTTCCTCGACGCAGTAATAATAAATCCGACTTACTGGCCGCAGACAGACATGGTGCATGAAATCTGTGCAGCTCTGTCATCATTAATGTGACACACAACTCATCTACGACCAAAAAACACAACAGGACTCTGACAAAAACTATGCCTCCAGACACAAAAGTTTAATGAATCAACAATATTTGGATTTGCTTGTACAATAACATCATTAGTGCAATCAAAAGACAAGCATTTGAAATATTGAACTGTCACATTTCAGCAGCGGATATGCAATGCCAATACAACACAACAGATTGACATTTTTAAACCATTTATATATATATCTCTAATCAGAGACAGCCAGCACCAGCTCTGGTAATATTCTGATATTTAGAATAAATACACCATGAAAGATTTCAGGAGAGAAAAGTGTGGGAGATCTAAAGGGCTAGTTGTCGCAGTGATTTAGAAATCAAGCTTGAATATTAATATCAGCCGTTGAAGAACATTTTCCGGCACCGCCACCTCAGCATACCTCAGTGAAACGTCGACCTCGGACACTGGCTGTCCTCTGGAATGCGCACTGTGTTTTAAAACTTCAGATTGAAACAGTGACATGAATTAATAGTGCTTCAATATTCCCACTTTCTCCTGTATTTTTAACTGAAGGCAACATAAAAAAGTGAATGGGATACTGTTGACTGATGTGTCAGTATTGTGTCAGCTGATCCTTCATTTGTCCACAAACTCTCGCCGCCCCACCAAAAACTTTCATTTTGTCATACCAAAGAGACACATCACTTTGATCTGTGACTCAAATAAATACAAATAAATACAGGGCGTATGCTGAGATGTCAGTATGGCATTTAGGAGATTACGCAATCAAAAACATAAGCGATGTTAATAAACATGGCTTCTGATCCTCAAAAATGGGAACATTTTTACCATTACACACAGATTGAGAATGTAAGCAGCAACTCATAGTGTTTCAGTTAATACAGGGTGAGTACCAGCCCATCATAGCCGACCGATGATCAGAAATCCCCACACCTTCGAGGATACTCCACCGTCAACCCAGAGCATCAGCAGAGAGACAGAGTAATCAGGGGAAATGAAACAAGAGGCATTCAAGCCACACATAATATCCAATCAAGGTCAAACTGTAGTGTCACAGAGGTTGCTATGAGATACAGGGGAGGGTGACAACGTAAAGAGGGGCTGGGGCCGAGGCTGAGGCTGAGGCGCTCCTTTAGAAGATCTGTTGTTCAAAGAGGATCTTCTCAAATCCTTGTGGAGCTGTGTGATAGAAGTCACTAAACTGGCAGTCTAAGATGGCACTGTCGTCCACTGGAACAAAAAAAGGAAAGACATGAGCACAAGTTCAGACACTGTACGCACAACTTCAACAGATTTTTACTACTGGCAGCATTTAAAGGTCTATTGTGTGGGATTTACTGGCATCTAGTGGTGAGATTGAGGATTGCAACCAACTGGTACTTCCCACTGGCCAATGCAAAAAACACACCCTGTCTAGAGTCAGTGCTTGGTTTGTCTATTTTGGGCTACTGTAGAAACAATATTGCAGACTCCCTGAAAGAGGACCCACTCCATATGTGGATATGAACAGCTCACTCTAAGGGTGCTTTCACACCTGCCCTGTTTGGTCCGGTCTAATCAAACTCAAGTTCCTAATATCGGATTTATACCTCTGCATCGAGTCGACGCCCTACGATTCTGTAGTCTGACCTGCACCTCCCTAGAAATGTAAATGCATGTTGCGGCATATTTTTGTAAGCTGAAACCATTTCTCTCAGTGGAAACAAAGCCTTTATTTACTTTAATTTCACAGATAGGAAAAAATAAATTATGAAGACAATAAAGCCTCCACAAAAATAACATTTTAAGTCTTGTGTGTGATTTATCCTGGCTTCATGTGAGCAGAGGAAATCTCAACTCCTACCTAGGCTAATTTATACAATGTAAAATGCCATAGGCTTGTGCCAATAGTGTTACAATGTCATATCTGTTTGGAAAATGTGTTCAGTATGAGACAGGTGTTTCGTCGGTAACCCTTGTGAGTTGTGATGGAGTTGAATTTTGAAACGTTACCTTTGTTAAATGTTGCTGTTGTCCCTGTTCACATGAGAAGAAGAAAAGTCACTAGCTGCTGGGCTCATTTACACAATGTAAAATGCCATAGGCTTGTGCTAGTAACATTAGCATGTTGTATTTGTGGGCAAAATGTGTCCAGATAAAGACATGTTCTTTGTCTGTCAATGCTGTGAGTTATAGTGAAGCTGATGTTTGTACTTGTGTTTGAAACTCTCTATTAAGCCATGTTCAATGGGTGTTTAATGTGTGTTTTGAATCAACTAAACTTTACAGTTCTTCACAGAAACCTCCACCACCGACTAGTATTTTGGAGGTGTAACTGCAGAGTGACACAGACAAGGCATTTGATCTGGTCCTCTTGTAAATGCTGCCGTGAGAACATGAACAAACTCTAGGCAATTATGCAACTTTCTGACAAAATGAGTCCCTGATTCAAACCACAGCAAGTGAACTCTAGGTCTGAAAGCACCCTGAGGTAACGATATGTCATTGATATGTCATCATATGTCATGTCTGACTCAGGAGTAATAGTGCAATAAATGAGCAAACATTCCATCATTTTTTTCTGGTTCATTTTTGAAAGGTATTTGTTCTGCAGAAATTGGGTCAAAGACTTTCCCACAGCAACGCTTTGAACATAATCTTTCAGTACACAACGTTACAGCTTGTTTACGGTTGTTAATACTGAAATAAGTTGATAAATTGATCTTCAGGTAGAGAAGTATCATCACGTCCAGGCAAAACACTCTCCGAAGCCAACTGGCACAGCAACTTACTGTGTGTACTCTGTTATGTTTACAATTCAAGGTGATGTTTGTAGGTCTCCTTCTAAACCTCTCACCTCAGAAACAAATCATGTCTTTGCCACACCTGTCTGACGAGCTGTTTCAAAACAGCAAGTGTTTTTCAAGACAAACTCTGGAGCTTCAACTAAAAAACTGAGCTTTGAGGTGCAGATAACAAAGCAAACATTGTTGTGAGTTATAACTTTAAAGTGCATCATGTGTTTCAACAGAGGAATAACAAAACTGCTGCTGTGCCACTGTAGCTCATGAAACTACCTTCAAATTTTGGGGAAGGGTTGCTTAATATTCTAGGGCTTTTAATTACCACTTTAATTGAATCTTGCAAATTATATTAAATCTAAATGTAGAAAATTTGCCATATGGACTACGACACAATGTATGTATGCATGCAATATGTGCATGGGAGGAATATAAAAGTAAGAGTTAAGCTGAGCCCTACTGGATGATAAAAATCATTGTATTTATAAATCCATGACAGGACTCCATTGCTTAGTAAAGCCTTAATGAGTATCTAATTTGTTCCATCTATAAAGGTCCCGGACCTTTTGGATCCATGTATTGTACAGGGGAAGTTGTGGTTTCAGTCATCTGATGGTTATACACTTTAAAGCTGCTTTAAGTAATACACGTAAGAGGTATTTCTTATTCCTTACATTGAGACCTTCAGGAATAACACCCAGTACACTACTGCAGGATCTTGTGGAATAGCTTGTTGAAAGACCTCTTTAAGGGCATGAAATACCTCTCCCTATTCTTATGTAAGGATTTATAAAACTGTGGTTTTCTGACAAACAAATCCTATGATTTTATTCTTTGTACTATATAAGATGATTGCAGTTTCCCCCAATCAAAATGCTAATAATCAACTTGATCTGTTGCCATACTCCTGGTATCTTTGGTTAATGAATCTTAAAGTTCCCTCAATCTTTTCTGGTAAACTATTAAGGTTGCATTTAGGGTATTTATTAGATAAGTGCACCCAGATTGTTTATGCCCCTAATGTATGCTTTAACACAGTCCCATAATATTAGAGGTGATGTATCAGGCGAGGTATTGGTATCTCGATATTTTTGAGCTCTGTTATGATGAACAAGATAATTCTTTATTGTTTAAGAGAGATGCATTAATTATGTTTTGTTTAAAGGTTTAAAGGTCTATGGCCTATGTCCCCACTTATGTGTAATGGATGCATCATCAGAAATATTAATCGGTAGTGTCTCAGTGTCCACTATTCTATGTAACTCTTTATTAGGACTAAAAAACAATAATCAATCCTTGAATGGGATTTGTGTCTGCTTGAGTACAAGGTTAAGTCCCTGTTTCTTGGAAGCTTGCTCCTCCATATTTCCACATGGTCTGATGCTTTGGATAAATATTTAGGCATTCTGCTCATTTTTCTTTGGGGGCTTTTAAGGTAGGTTGGTGATCCGTTAGCTGCAACATTACACAGTTAAATATCCTCCCATCATCAGCAGTCCAGTGCTACACCATAATAGTATATTAAACACTGTTATGATGAAGCTAGGCTCATCTTCGTTATTAAAGGCACTTTTATGGCATCAATTTATCCATTCACTAAAACATGTCTCCCCTCTTGATCTTTATGTATGGATGTTTGAAGACTTCTTTAACTGTTCATGTTCCACCTTAGGTAAATGTGTATCCTGTAGAAATGCTATCTGACAGCTGGCCTGTTTCAGCTGGTGTAGAATTTTCTGTCTCTTAATGGGACTATGAAGACGTCTAACATTATAGCTTACAATTGTTAATGTTCCCATTCATTTTTATATGTAATAAAAATCGTTATGCCATCATTAATATTCAATAAAGCACAGGTAGTAGCAGTTTAATTAAAAAACATACCAGATTAATGGAGACGTCTTATGGAAAAGTGAGAGTGGAGCAAGAACCTATTCTTATAATTCAGTTTATATAAATGCTTATTAGAAAATAGTGAAGAGATACTTGCCCTTTAAACATGAATAATATTACTGTACATGTACATGCGAAAATTAACTGTAAAGTTTGAAATAATATTTCTGAAAGCATTTAGGGTGATTCTGGTTATGTTTCTAACTCAAGAATATTGTCGGTGCCTGAAGACAGAGGGTGTTTGCACAAGAAAGCTCAAACAAATGAGTCACTTGTTGCACTTTTTCTGTGGTACAGGAACAGGCAAAACTACATGTTTTCCTTCAAACAGAAAATCACAAGTTGATTTTACAGACTAGCTTAAAGGGATAGTGTCCAATCTTTTGAAGTGGGGTTGTATGATGTAGATTAAGTCGGCAAGCCCCTAGTTTGGAGATGCAGGCTGGAGTCTAGCATGGAAGCAAAGCAAAGTACCCTGGAGGGGTCAGCAATAAAACATATTTCTTATTTGGCCACATAAAAAAAACGTTCCATCTAAAAATACCACTATCAGTTTCAGTAAATGCTGTATTTAGAATATTTTCA
The DNA here is from genome assembly GCA_035609425.1 of Epinephelus awoara. NCBI lineage: Eukaryota > Metazoa > Chordata > Actinopteri > Perciformes > Serranidae > Epinephelus > Epinephelus awoara. The sequence goes on from CM069307.1 coordinate 26,850,980, forward strand.
CTGCTTAAAAAGTGAAATGAAGCAGTTATATTGCCCTCCTCTAAACCAGAATCCACTGAGAAAAAAAGCAATTTAACATAGCTGAACACAGGAGCTGCTGGTCTACAGCTGTCACAATCAGTTATTTTGCTTGTTTGTTTTTGTGGTATTGTCTGACTTTGGCTTTTGAAAAGGGTTAGTACAGATTCACTAAAGTCACACAACAATACAAACAGACAAATACATCGAGGCAGCAGTAGATCAGCAGCTCCTGTGTTCAGCGAGCCAAAATTGCTGTTTTTGTCAATGGAGTCTGGTGGCTTTGACAAGAGCATAGATGAGAAATTGAAGGCGTTGAAGGCTTCCCTGTCAGAACAGGCTGTTTGACAGAAAGGTAAAGCAGTGAAAAGACTCTCAAATAAGAATACGCTTAAACTGATATTGATTTTTTGAAGTTGAAGTGTAAAAGTAGAATGTGGATGTATATTGCTTAGCTTCCATGTCGGCACTTCAGCCTGCTTCTCCAAACTGCTGACAGACATCTCCTGTGTGTCATACTCTGACTATGATAAGTACCTCATACCAACCCACTTTGAAAAATCCCAACTATCCCTGCATGTTTTAAATCTCTGTGGCAACTCTGTCCCTCCCTGTTAAAGGCTTTGTTTTTGGTTAGTCCACATAACTCAGTCTTGGATGTTTGAAATATGTTCGTGATCAAATATGCATCGGAAAAGACCCTTTAAGACGACCAACAGCCTGATATCAGCAGTGTTATGTAAAAATGCACAAATGCAGCCCTCTAGTGGATGAAAACAGTCACTACCATTACAGTTTCTGAGAGAGCAGCTTGGCAGTCAGTTATGCTCACATAACTTGTTTGAATTAGTCAAAAAATAAAAGAGAGTAACCAGTCCTCGCAACCTTGTCAGTTGTATATCAAGCCAACAAATATACTTACCATAAACAACAGGGTATACAGTGCCTCGGATCCCTGAGGCAGGACAATGCATGTTCTTTCCATTCAGATATAAATTCAGCTCCACATGGTCGTATGTGATGCCCTGAGGAACACAAACAAAACTGGAATTAATCACTGATTGTTAGCATGTGAATATGATTACACATTAAAATATCATTTATCTATTGAAAACAAACGTTCATTTGTGTCGCCTGGCTATTCAAAGTTTGTGACTAGTATTTCCTTTTCCTTGTTATTTTAATGCTTTCATCCTCAAGCATTCTTTGCTTTCCTCTCCTTCCTGCTGTTACAGTGTTTCCTCCTGGACCACCATGATTGAGCTTTAATTATCATTGCATGATTATGGTCAATGACTTGTCATCCAGGCAATAAAAAAAAGTGTCTGACACAAAACAGAACACTAAAACATGACTAAAGATAAAGGACTTTGTGAATATTGCACATTAGTCTGTGCGTTAAGTAAGTGAGTAAGTAAGTAAGTAATAAATAAATGTCAGACTTCATGGTTAACTCTTGTGCCAAACAGTTAAAGGTATACTATGCAGGATTTTCCTAAAAAACCCCACAATGTTTAGCCTAAAACAAATAAAACTACAAAGGCAATCCCTTTCAATCACTGCTTATGACCCACTAAAGTTGCAAGGTGGTATATTTATCTGCAGACTCTGATGTATTTTCTTCTTATTTTGCTGTATCCAGGACATTTCTGGGCGTGTAGCCTCCAGCCAATAACAGTGCGCAGGTGAGGTCAGGCAGGACTTTATAAAAAATAATAATCTGGCAGTAGCAGCATGCATCCAAAGGGAAGCTCCAACAGTCGTAGACACAGGACAGAGAAAACACAGATATAGGGAGGCAAAACGGCAAGCAGATATAGCTCGCTCCAAACAAGATGGAATCTAACGCTGGCTTTTACTTTTATTTTCACTGGTGAGCTCTGGAGGGGAGGATGGGGATGAAGAGCGATGCGGAGTTGGCTTGTTTTCTGTTGGACAGTTAGCTTACTAAAGAGCTTTTCCATTACAACAAATGTAAGGTTACCACAATAGTAGCTTGCAGTGTATGTACAAGCAATGTAGGGAGGAGGGGCCAAGTCTGAATGTTGTGTATACAAACAGGAACAAGCAATTCCTGCTTAGTTTAACTTGAAACTGCAGTGACGTGTGCAGGCAACTTGAATCAATCAAAAACCATTAATTAAGGCCTTTATACTGAAAATATTTCAGTGTTAAACAGAGTTTTTTTTCCAGATTACTGCTGCAGGAGAAAGTGACAAAGAGAATATTAATAATGTTTGTGGGTTTTGTTAACGGCTCCATGACCCTGTGACTTAGTCAAAAACTTTCATGGATCACTCAGTGGTAGGAGCATCCTCTGTTATACTGTACAAATCAGTTTTTAATTAAGTAAAAGCCAACCTTCTGGTTCTACTGTGTTCTAAATTGGAGGGCCTCACATTTTTAAGATGTTGTTTGTGATGTTTTTTAAGATATCATATTATTATTACTGTACATCGTGCAACATCATGCAAAATGAGCACACATCATAAATGTTAGCCATAAAATTTTAAATAATATATTTTATTTTGATTAGTCTTTTAGGGGCCTCATAAATGTCCTTCAATACCTCATTACATTACATGTCTTTTGTGTAAAAAAGCATCACAATGTGGTTGATGATGAGCTTCACAAGAACAGATTATTATTAATGTACCAGTGTTCATATATCCTGTACATTAGCCCCCAGCATAGCACAGTTAAAGCTATAACTAAAACCAAATGATCAAGGATCGTGTTAACCGACTGACAGATTATATTTGTCTCATGAGGAAACTAATTGGGCCTCATTCACTAACTGTCACTAAGAGGAATTTTTCTCTTGTTTCCAAAGATCCTCACATTCGCCAATGTTTTCGCCCACTCAACAGCACGCTTACGCACATGTTGTGCTGACAGGGTTGTACAAAATGAATGGTTATTGCTTTTTTTTTCAGTTCTACAGTTGTGCTAAATTAAAGGATTCGAATAACTATAATATTTTTTATAATTTTTTTTATTTTATTTATATTAATGCCTTTTAAAATAAACACAACACTAACACTTCAATTCACATCAGTTATGTTAACGAGAACCATGCCACCTAATACTTAGGGATTGATTAGACTAGAAAATATCACGGGCAGTTGGGGCAGATAAGATAAGAGTATGTTATTAATAACTTCTAGAAAAATGGTGTGAAATAGTCCATCTTCACCCTGTTCCCCCTTCTCTCCGTCACTGTGTCTCTCTCTCTAAAACACACATTCCACCATGGCACTCATCTCTGTCCTTATTATGCACAATTTGAGGGTTGGGTGGTTGAATAACAAGTATTTTTAGCATCACATGCATCGATTTGTTCTATTCCATAGATTTACCACTGATGCTGCTGATCATGACAGCTCGTTTGGCGTTAACTTCCTGCAGAAGTACTTCCATTTCAGAACTGTCCTGCTAATAAAGATCAATTGGCACGCAAGAGGACAATGAGATTCATCATTACAAGAGCACAGGTGTAAACAACTCTGTGGGTTAAGAACGCGTCATGAATCTGAAGCAGACTTTTTTTAGGACCTTTCTTGAGCATAAATTTAAGAAAAAAAACTTAGGAAGATATGGCGAAGAGGCCAATTAATTTTACACAGGTTCGCTCCTGCATAATTACTTAGTCTGCTATGAGTTCATCTGTATCCATGTCTTTGCTCTGCTGTCTGAGTATGTGTATGTGTGGAATAGTGGTGGTGATGGGGTCTCCGTAGTACAGCTCACATGAATGCAGTACTGCCACTGAAGGACTTTAGGGGTCTCCAAAGTCACCAAGTGTTAAGTTGTAGTTGTTGTAGCTTGAAGCTGTTTTGGTCTCTCCTTCTGTCATAAAACGAGTGTGACTAAAGCAAGACTACATTTTCTTTAATATGTCTGTATTTTAGGTTTGGAACAAAAAAAAGAAAGATTTGTCGTATATGTCAGGTACAATGTGTCACACACTGCTTTGTGCAGATAATGACATGCCTGCTGACAGTGACAGACAGAGATCTGCATGAGTTATAGGACAGCTCCCATCTGCCCCTGCTGGGTTTTGAGCTGCCACAGCCTGCACCCGCAGGACTTTCTGCTGCACCATCCAACACCTACAATCCATTTTTTTCAGACCCCAAGTCTGTACTCCGTAACATCATACTTTACAGAAGGATTTCCGAGTCCTGAGGTTTGTAAAAAAATTCAAAGAAATGTCTCAGTATAATGAAAAATCCGTTTTAATTTATTAACTGATGCCAAACAGCAATTCTGGCACTAACAGAAGACTATCCAGCCCACATTTGACTAAGCAACACAATGCAACCATTGATGTCAGCCAGCTGCCTTAAAAGAAAATACCCACAAATTAAAAATAAAATTACAGTGGTTCTCACTGGACCTGCAGGCCAGCCTGTCCCAACAGGCCTCTGGCAGATGATTAGTTTGAAGGGGCTGATCAAATGTCTCACAATCTACACTCACTTGCCTTTTGGAAAGCAGCTCAATATGTGTGCAGACTAACCTGATAAAAAAGGGATGTCAACAACTACACCTCTAGAAGACATCGTTTAAGGGCCTGTGTCAGTGTCATGTCAATGCTCCTAAACAATTTCCATTTACAATAAAATTATTTTCCAGACTTCTCAATAGATTTATCGGACCACGTTTAACATCCGAGTACAAAGAGCTAGGAAATGTTACAAATTTGAAACTAATTCAAAGCTCCAGGAAATGTATCGACATATCTCTTGCTGTTTCCAGGAAGTGTATTGCATTAATCTGGAAGTTAGATATTCAAAAGTTAAGTTAGAGATTCAAGAGACTTTGTGCAGAGCTGTTCTGAAGGCTGTGACATACAGGCGTAGCTGCAGCTCTGCATAGGAGTGTGGTTCAGTTGCATGCTACTTCTTGCCTTGCTTTCAATGACATCAGCTCACTCTGGCCCGAACTCCCTCTCACAGTGGTAAACATTTTGGCTTTGGTGGCTGCTCCAAACGCCACGAAAAACACTCTGCTTGTGTGATCAATTTATTTTTAGGAACTCTGGATTTTATCTTTCAGAGAACAGAATAGGGACAATAGTCTGGAAACACAAATGTCTCCCCATACTCTGTTTATTTTTCCGCACTTAACCAGACGTGGAAATGACTAATATCAAATTCCTTACATACCCAGTTATTTTAGATCATTAATCATTTTATTGTCCGTCAGTTTACACTTGCCAGTTCTCATATATTTGACAAGATGCAGAATAAGAGAAAAAAGTTTTTCATTTTCTGCTGGCAACACTCAAATCATTAAAAGATAAAGTTGTCAAACCTAAATTCAGGATTATCAAAATACATTTTAACTTACCACAATGTCGCCCTCCTGAGGAAGGCTGTTTGCGGGTAGGCGATTCTTCTCTTCATTATTGTGGTACACAGACCCATCATGCCTCAGGACGAGGCTGTTTGTGTCTCTGCCCATAGGCACTTGATTAAGATTCACTTTCTGCGTGGCCACACCTATTCCCCACACACCTGAACACAAAGCACAACACTCATTACCTGCTAGTTTAAAACATTTTTTACACAAAAAGTAAAAATTTACAACAATGGTCAGTTGAGACAAAAAATATGTACACAAGATTTGCATGCACATTCGTAAATGAACACTACTAAAAATGGTCGCCGGTAGGTGTGCAGCAGAATAAGTGTAGCTTTACTTTCTATGTAAGGAAGCAAATTTCTTGTGCTTTCAAATATTGTCTTAGTAAGTGTAGAGAATTGCACCAGTGAGCATGCAGTCACAAGATGTTGTTGCAGCTATAAACAGCAGCGTGTCGGTATCAATAACTCCCACAAGGAATGCACCAGAAAATGTCAATCTGGCAAGAAAAGAAGGCAGCAGAGGTGAGGGAATGGTGGGATCATAAGCTGGAAGCCATGCTCTTACCAGTGGACTGGATCTTAAACTCAAAATAACTTTTGTTCTGGTGCAGAGGAGCGTTGGCCAGACAGCCTCCGGTGCCACATATCCTCCGACCGCTCTTCACAATGACAACATCTGTGCCTGTGAAACAAAGGCAAGAATACATTCTGTAAAAACAATTTAGCAACAAGTTCCTGCCAGTTAAAGGTCCAGCGTGGAGGATTTAGGAGCATCTATCGGCAGAAATAGTATATAAAGTTCATAACTATGTTTTGAGTAGCTTATAAGCACCTGAAAATAAGAACTGTTGTGTTAAAGTTACCTAAGATTGAGCTCTTTATATCTACATACAGAGCAGGTCCTCTTCCACAGAGTCCACCATGCTGTTTCTTAAGTAGCCCAGCATAGAAAAATCAAACTCTGGCTTTAGATAGGACCATTAGTGATTTTGCGTCGGCCACCAAGGTTCTCCTACACGCTTGGCACATTTGAGAAGTTTCTGCTAGACACGACTAAATCCTACATATTAGACCTTTAATCTGTTGTTAATTAATCTAGTGTTTAGTCTGCAAGATGCCAGAAAATGCCCATCACTATCTCCTCAAGCCTAAAATGACAACTTCAAAAGGTTTTTGTCTAATAAACAATCTATATATAATCAATTTACAATCAAAGAGTCAGACATAAGCAACAAATCCTCAAATCTAAGTTTAAAGTTTAGGATTTTTGCTGATAAATGATAGCAAAATTGTTGCCACTTAATTTTTCTGCGTATTGATTACTCAACTAATATTTTCAGCACAAAGCCAGTTGCTGTTGGAATTCTGGTTATCGACAAGGGCCCCTTGACAGTCAAGATATCCTCAGGGTTAGAGTTGCAATGGTATGAAATTTTCATGGTACGATAACCAAAAATATTATGGTTTAACAGTATATGAAATTACACTATTATAATATTAATATTATTAGTAACAATGACCCTTGAAAAAATTAAAATTTAGGGGATTTTTTTATTGAACACACACTATTATAATTGAAGATTGAGACTATTTTCTTTAAATAGAGTTAAATGTAAGAAGTCTAAAATGCAATCTGGAGGGAGCGAGATGTGCACACCCAAGTCAGATTCAACGTTTGGTTGCATTTTTTTTATTAATAATGTTGATGATTAGCAAATGTTAACAGTATGATAACCAAGCTACACCTTAAAACCAGTATACCACTGCAACCCTATTCAGGTTAGAGAAATAATTATACTCTATACTTCAGGGTGGCCATGTTGTGTTAAAACACATTAATGAATGCTCATTTAAACCTGTTGGCTAGTTTTGATTTGATACCTTCATCATAAGACTCAAATGTGTTTTTTCCAAGTCCAGGCATTTTATTTTGGTCAAAAAATGGCTCTTTTGATGGTAAAGGTTGCAGAACCCTGTCTTAAACACTTGGCCTCATAGCTAGATGCCACTAAATCCTGCACACTGGACCTTTATATGCTTTAAAAATGTGTAGATGGGATTTCTCAAGCTTAGTAGGTGGGAAAAATGGGAAATGTTAATACTGACAGCTGTCATATTTTTATCATTTGGGTTATGTGTTGCATGTCTGTCCATTCTAGTGGAGGGATTCCTGGTCAGTTGCAGTAGAGTTTTATTTGGGGAGTTTTTTTCTGCTCCAACGCGAGGGTCAAAGTACAGAGGCTGTCTTGCTACTCAGCAGTGGAAATACACTTTGATAGAAATTTTATCTGTGAAGTTCTCTGTTGCAAGGATGAAGGGGGCAGGTTACATCATGCTTGAGGTGCAATAGTGCACGTTTAAGAAATGTATACGTGTATAATAGAATTGAGAGAAAGACTGATGGTTATGGGGAAGGTCAGGGTTGAGGAATGATGAAAAGGTGCAGGTGTATAAGTGGTGTTACTTCTATATGTCTGTTACTGCCTGTCCTGACAGGAGAGCTGTGTTATATGAGGTGTGGTGTTATTAAGAGAAGGTCGGACAGTTTTTGTTTCAATTTTCGAAAATAAAATGATGTAAATGTTATTTACAAAAAGTAGAGGATGTCGTATGTTGTTCAAAATGTAAAGTTCCTTTAGCAATATTTTGATACTGGACTATGTAAATATAATTGTGTAGTTGCAGGAGCTTCACGTCACGACTCGCCGTGTATTTAACAAACTGCTAACCTTGTATGGAAGTATATTAAGTGGCGATGTTATTACACACAGCTGTAACAGCGCCATGTTGCCAAAAACACACTTAACTACAACGGTTACAACACTTCGAGGAGCTAACTGTTAGCGAGCTAGCTAGCTAATGCTAACGGCGGAAGTAGCAAACCATCATGTCACTTACACACAGCCAACAAGGCGCGTGAGGACTTTAACTGCAGTTACAACAACTGACAGAGTTGCAGATGACCTTACGTACCCATGTGGTGAGTGTCTAACTGAACCGTCGGCATTTCTTTGAGGGGAATGTGCCCCGTTCCGCCATCTCCGCAGCAGCCTAGACAACACGTAAACATCGCAGCCATTCTTGATACTAGCTAAACATCCGGAAACCATCAAACCAAAGAGCGCCCGGCGTCAAAACGTCACCCGCACGCTGACACACGCAACAGCGACACCGGGCGGCAGAGGTCGGAACTACACATAAGCGCCTGCTACCCAACTGTATCCAATCACAGTGGCTAAGATAGGCAGTTGCTCCTGATGGCATGGAAACAAGGGAAGAAAATCAAGGTCAAAATTCCTACACGTGACTAACTATTGGGTATCGATGTTACATAACCACAAGAGAGGAGAAAAGTGAGTTTTCTAACATGTTTTGAACGTTTAATGGGCAGAAGTGGTGACATCTGAGGAGCATCCTCAAAGGCTTCAACACAGAGCAGATATAATGCAGCTGATGAACAGTATAGTTGGTGTTTCTCAGCCTCTGTTGGTGCCAAGATAACGTGCCACTTGTCTGCTCGGTGCCACATCACATTGAAGTTTTGATGTCAGTCGATGCAGCTGGCCGCCTTCACTCGCGCCTTTGTTGTTATTGTGTTAACGGTTTACAGATGCACATATTTAAAAGTACC